>JAUIMM010001983.1:0-617500 GCA_031769625.1 Taudactylus pleione | reverse complement strand
AGCAAGCAAAAGTAAAACTTTTACGTACCTCCCTTCTTGAATGAATGCACCTGCTTCCATGTTTTTTTTAACTCCGTCATTTCATGTTTCGGCATGATCTTCAATAATTCAATGTTTTCTAGTCTCTATAGACCAGGGGTGGCCAAACTCCTTCCCCGAGGCCTTTTTTTAATTTATTTTTAACCACACATTTAAATTTTTAATTTTTATTTTTTTTCATAACCTATATTGCATTTAAATCCTCATCTTTTCATACCCAGACACTTCTGCTATGCTGGACAACAGGGTTTGAAGGCCACTTTACCTGTGGGCCCAAGCTCCTTCCTTCCGTTTAATGTCAGCTTTGTTTGTTACAGCCTGTAACACTAGTTTGCAATGCTTGCTTGCTAAGTCGCAACAGATTGGTAGCCCTTCTTTTTTTTTTTTTTTTTTTAAGGATAATGGACCTGATTTTAGAGTTTGGTATAGAGTAAAGCTGGCCACACATCTAAAGATTATCTGTCCAACCAGCCAACTAGTTGATTGGTTGGAATGAAAAATCTGGTAAGGCATGAAAGCAAATGACAATCAGCGATTTGCTCCCAAATGCTGGAAAATGGACAAAAACTGTTGTTTGAACAAATTGTTTAGATCAAACATTTAACAAACTTGTCTGACGACCATTTTCACCTGTTTTCTGGCATTTAGGAGCAAATTGCTGATCATCAGTTTACTCCCATTCCTTACCAGATTTTCATTCCAACCAATCAACTAGATGGATGGTTGGACAGATAATCTTTAGATGTGTGGCCAGCTTAAGATATAGCAAGTAACTGCATCCTGGTAACACCATGCTGCACTGCAGGTGGGGCAGATTTTAAAATGAGAGCTTTTGGTTTGGGAGGGGTGTGTCCAACTCCAAACTGAATTATAAATTGTAGTGTAAAAATAAAGCTGTCCAGCATGTGTGTTGGCTACATGCAAAAGTAGTCAGTATTTACCCCACATGCAAAAAAAAAAGTATGTATTTGCAACATGTTTTTTCCAGGTGCACAGTTACTTGCTTTGTCTAACGCTAATCCCAAATCTAAATGTGGCCCAAATGTGCTATCGTCTTGGAGGTTAGAGGGCTGTGTTTCAGATTGCCTATCACTGCTCTTCCACATGACAGCATGGCTTCATAGTGATAACCAATACTGCATTTATTAGCTATAAAATAACTTATTGCTGTCCCAATTTCTGCAACTAGAAAATCGTAGGGCTTTGTGGTCTTTTAGTGGGGCCCTCATGATTTAGTGACCTGATTTTATTGGAGGCCAAGCCTCAAATATCCCACTGTCCAAATTGGAGATGTTTTGATGAATGAAATGTATTCTGCCAGTAATAAAATATTATGTTTTTATCTTTGTTCCTTTACATGACTGCATTGGATATGTTCTTTTTTTGCCTACCTCTTGCTTTTGGTTTATTTCAGGGGTGGGCAATAAGTGCCCCTCCAGCTGCCGTGGGACTACACATCCCACCATGCCCTGCACCAGTTTTGCCTTCAATGCATGCTAAAACTATGGCAGGGCATGCAGGGATGTGTAGTTCAACAGCAGCTGGAGGGTCACTTACTGCCCATCCCTGGTTTATTTGCCATCTTCTCCTGGTCACTCACGCTCCTGCGGTTCTGTGCCTGTCAGAGAGAGGAAGAGGAGAGGAAGCAGGAAGAGAGGCAAAAGGCTCTGGATGAGAGGCTACGCTTTGAGCAGGAGCGCATGGAACAGGAGCGGAAAGAGCAAGAAGAACGCGAGAGACGTTATCAGGAAAGAGAGCAGCAGATAGAGGAACACAGGTACCTGCTTTCTTTAACCAAATGGGAACATGAAAACTGTCTACAAATGGACATTATATGAAAGTTTCAAAGCAGTTGTAGTGTATTATTCAAGAACACAAAAACTGTCATTTTGAAAATTGGGCAATTTTTTTTTTCTTTTTTCTTTTTGCTTAGAAGCAATTGCAGGGAAGTTGTGGTTTTGTTTTGTGATTGCGCAAACATGTTTTGTTCTAAACCAATATGCAAGATATAGTAGTGATGTTTTGTTCGTCCATTTCAAATGCAAAAAACTGCTGATATGGCTAGGCCATATATATAGTTTTCTCAATTGACTTGAAACTAACTGTATGTTTAAAAATCACTTTAGTGGTTGTGTTGTCTGGTTCACTGACAGAAGGAAGCTGCAAGACGAGGAGGAAGAGGAGACAAAAAAAAGGCTACAGAGCAACTCTATATTTGTGAGTGAATCTTTGAGTCCTAGGCTTTCTCCACCACATGTAATAAGCCAGCAGTGCTTTATTATTGCTAATAGAATTGTCTGTTTATACCCTGCCAGATGGATCAGAGGGATGAGGAGGAGGGGGCAGAGCAGAAGAGGACAGAAAGTGAAGTGGAGGTAAGGCAGGAGAGACACTTTCCCTAATTGGCTGATGAAAGTGTTCCTCAGCGGAGGTTAGTAGCGGGTATTTTTCCTAGCATACCATAAATCTAGTTTGACATGCTGTTCATGCTATTATTTCCCCTGGTATTGCTATTTCTAATTGCTGCTCATGTCTCAGGGAAGGAACCGAGAGCTGCTAAAACAACCTTCTACGTATGCTGTCTTTGTCATTAAAACTCTTTAACTGCTCTTCATTGCGTCTCCTTCAGTGAACTACAGATATGAATGAGTGTGCTGATTTATTTTAATAAAACCATTCTGGTGAAGATCGCTATAGCTGCACCTGATGGGTGACAAACCCTGATCATAGACTAACTAACATGTTACCTGTTTATAACCAATAACATGCTCATTCCCAGGAGGCTTTTCAAACTCTAGACTTTAAGGCAGCATAATTCTGGCTCCTGGTCCATGTGTCCAGCCACATGTGCTTTTCATACTGGGGCAGGGCAGTAGTAACACAACAGGACATGTATATGGTGGATAGTTCCCAAGCACATCCATAAAATCCCAAGATATTACCTTCAATATTATTCATATAATAGGAAATTGAATATTATAAAGGTATTGATAAGGTAAGTAAATTCAGAAAGCAATGCACATGGAATTACAACTGTAAGGAGAAATCGCCCCCTGAGATGAAATGGATTCATACAGTATCTGCTGCATAGTGTATTGTGCTGCTGTTCAGAAGGAATTGGCACCTGTCGGAAAACTATGCCTTATACTCGCCACAACTTGGCATCATTGTGTTGGGTGCCAAAGTACTGTTCGTATGCTCGCAAATGTATTACACCTGGGCATACATAGGCCTATGGCTGAGCACGAACATAAAATATGTCTTCGAGCTGTTTGCACATTCAGAGCAGCAGTCTCCACATGTTCTCTTCTGAAGATGTGAGGTGTGCTTTCACTAATTGTTTCTCTTGTTTCCTCTCTACAGGAGGCTGCAGCCATTATTGCGCAGCGCACAGAAAATCCACGGGAATTTTTCAAGCAGCAAGAGAGAGCCACGTCAGATGGCAGTGTTTTGTTGTTAACCCCTAGGACGGGTATGTTTTAGATGGATGAGTGCATGTACTGATGAATGCAATTTCATAGGCAAACCTTTACGCCATGTTAATTGAGATCAATATAACCTTTTGTGTTTGATGCAAACCTTATACATACTAATTTACCCAACTTTACTTTTATAAATGGACCCCTGTGCTTAAGTGTTAACGTGGTCCAATATACATTCTGGGGCTTGGATGCAGTGGTCAACGCCATCTTATTATGGTGTAGCGTATAGAAGCCCATAGGCTTCTTTTGGGCAATTCCCCCTGAAAGAGATCCATTCAGATCCCTCCCCTGCGGCACGTCACCCGACGCGTGTGCAGAAGGACTTCTGGGTCATTAACCCGGAAGTCCATCTATTACCAAGGACGGCTCTTACCAGGAGAGCTGTGTTATTATTTTTTCTTTTTTTTCCTTTTCCAAGCATATGGCATTAATAAACGCTGTTATGCTTGCAATGAGTGGGGGGATTAAAAATGCGATGCGTCATGCATCCCGCCCACTGTGTGAGGGAGCAGGGGTATGTTTTCATTGTTCTATAGTGGACTTATTCCCTCTGATTATAAAAATATTCAAGAGGTTTTTTTTGTTTTTTGCAAATATTTGCCCTACAACTTTCTTTTAACTAAATTCAGTGCCAAGCTTCATGATTTCAATTAATAAGAACAGCGGTAATTTTAAATTAAAGATAAATAAATAAAAGGATATTGTCATGTTGGCATAGAAGCCAATTGGCAAGTGTTTGTGGTCTAAAAAAAAAAGCACTATTGGTGCTTGACAATTTGTATTAAATTCCATGGAACTGGGTGACTCTATTATGGCTATAGAAAAGTTCCACCTGGCACTCTTAGCTCTCTAAACGTGGTACTTTGGTGTGACTGCTTGTGCTGTTCTCTTGCTTCATGTGGCTGTGCTCTCCTTTATTCTCTAGTTTGCAAAGGGGTGCCCATTATGCCCTTGTTTTTAATACGAACTGAACAAAAGTGCATGTTTCCAAATTAAATATCTCTTATATCAAGGATCTTTTAATGCATTATATTTATGTGATTTAGGTTTTGCATTTATATTAGTAGTAGTATTTTCCTTCAGCATTGACTTTTAACTTATGATGTTTCATGTTCAACCCTTGAAGCAGTGAGAAGTTCCTCAGAAGCAGGACCACCTCATTCTCCGGAAAAAGAACGTCGTAGTAGCCTGGGTGAAGAGTGGAACAAGGCCTTGTGTTCAGAGCAACCTGTTCAAGATGGTTCATGGCTTCCGCCACAGGGGCTCACAGAAGATGTGTTTATGGAGACACGAGATGAGGATGTGGGATTCCCGGCTGCTCCTCAGTTGACAGGGAGTGAGGAAGCTGTTATGGAGCTGGGAGAGGTTGACTTGATGTCAAGTGATCATCCACCTCCAAAACAAGAATCCTCTAATCTGCTAGATCTGTGGCAGAATGATGAACCCCAGGAATCTACCTGGACTGATGGCAATTTGATGACTACTCATGAGACCATCCACACGGAGCAAAAGGTCCTTGGGGAAACAGAGGTATGTCCTCCTGTCCCTGATGATAATCTCCTGAACTTTGAGGAGCTACCACAACCACCCCCTACGTTCTGTGACATGGAGGCTGAGGAAGATCCCCAGAGTATCATTCACATTGAGGGTCCTCATCAGATGACTTTGAGCTATCAGCATGCACTGCAGGAAGCCTCTTGTCACCAGCCAGAACTCACAGATTCTCTGACGAATGGGGAGACTTCACAAAGAGAAGGAACTCAGGTGTGCCAAAAATCTCATCTCAGTACTAGCTAAAAACAAAAAAATTGAAGTTAGTAAATATCTGTCAAAAACAAAAGCCATTTCCAGTTAAAACTGGTTCACTATTAGCTTTACTATGTCTGTTTCTTCCATTTTAAATCGTCTAGCCCAAAGGCTTATATATTATTAAAGCTCCAACTTCCCCCAACAAAATACATTTTTGCTTTTAAAAATGTAAGCCTAAAAAAACATTATTACCCAGTATCTTTCTGATTCACATCAGATCTATACATAACCTAGAAACAGGCCAGAGTGAGACACGTAGCTATAAAAGTAATGTTAGTCATTATGGCAAAGTCTGACAAAATGCATAGCCAACTAGATACCCAGTTGAGCATTAAGTCATAAGCCCAACAGCTATCTTGCACCTATGAGGGTGCTTTCTCATTATACAAAACATTACCTTGGCAAAACTTCCTCATGGCCACAAAATAACTTCTTTACTCATTGCTTAAAACTCAACATCATTTATACTTTGGAGCAATAGGGTTTTTTAATTTTTGCAACAATAGGTTAACTGGTTTATGTTTATAGCCAGGTACCTTGCTTCGGTCTGTTTGTTTTGTATGTGCTGCAAGATATTAAGTGGAGTGTAGAGTGTCTTCACCTACATCCGATTTGCATATAAATTCATAAGTGAAACATTAAAACAGAATATTGTATACTTGGGTTCTGGTCTTCTACCTGATCACGCTGGTCATCCAATGTCTGCTGCAGTTCAACATTGCTCTTGGTTAGCTTATTTCTATTTAGGTGGCAGCATATTGATTTAGGTGTTGGCTTATCTTCTTGGGTACTTCAGTTGTAGCAAGAGCAAGACTTGAGCTTTCAAATGGTTGTTACTAAACTACACATATTGTGAGAAAGGAGACTGCCATTTCATGGGAAATTCTATTAGTCTTCTACAAAGTGATTAGTTAGGATACAAGGGGAATTGGAACAAGTGGTTTGTTTCAGTGCATTGTGATTAACACAATAGCGCTTCTCTTGCATCCTGCCTGCGGGACACTGCTATATGTTTTGGTGTAGAGGACATTGTGGCCAGTATCCAATTAGCCGCTGTAAATTACCTCGGCCGGGGCTATCTAATTAGCCCCGATGCCGGCATTTATCTGGGATTTTGTTTCACCGGCCTCAAGCAGGCGAAACCAAATCCGTGATAAGAAACCTTTGTTTATCCCGATCGCAGCAGTGAAAATACATGGGAACCCTGAAAAGTCGCTGACAGAAGAACAGGCACTTCTGCAACCCTTAACTTGTCTGCTGCTATCTTCTCCCCCTCTGTATCGATCTGGTATTATGGCAAGTTTTTTTTTGCCAAAAGACCATTTTTATTCTCATTAATGTTTATCTGCTTTGGGAAGAGCATTCCCAGCAAATGTAATAAGAAAATTATTTTAGTCAGGGCCAACTCCAGGGGTCAGGGCACCCTGTGCTGGCCCCCTCTAGTGCGCCCTGTCTTGCGCGGCTTTGCAGCGTGCCACCAAAAATGGGGACGTGGCCTAATTACCATCGGTCACGCCCCCTACATGACGTTATTAGGAGGCGTGTCCGCCTCCAAAAACGTCAGGCTGGGGGGAGCCTCACTAGCTGTGGGCTTCCCCCAGCCCTCTCCCGTCACTGAATGGATGCTGCGTGCAGCATCCATTCATAGTCTCCGGGGTCCGGCACAGCTGCGGCAGTGGGGGCCCCCAACCTCCCGATTTAACCACCCGCGGGCAACTTCGGCCCACAGGTGGAACAGCGGGACAGTAATGTCCCGCAAGAAATCGGGATGTTGGGGAGGGGTGCCCGCTCAGGTCGAACACCCCTAGAGCCGACCCTGATTTTAGTATACTGACCCATCTTTGCCCAGTGTTGCCCAGAAATTACACTCGATAGCATCAGAAAATGTTACAGTAGCCAAACACGCAGGGAATGTGTACAAAGACCACTGACTTATATTTTCAAAACATTATTATAAATGCAACGACAATTTCCAAATTCTTTTAAAATTACTGATTGCAAAATGTAGTGAACAGAGCTACTGGTGAGAGAGACTAGAAGGCAAGGAAAGGTCATCTCATGTATCTGCTTTTCTAGCTAAATTATTATCATTGTTTCCAGCTGTGGAATGAGTTGAATGTTGCTGTAGATTATATGAAACTAATGCATTTAATATAATTTTGGCCAATATTAGTTCAATAATTTGTTGTGTGATATTTATTCTATGTGTGGCTTTAAGGACCTGACCTAGGGCCTGATTCAACAAGGATCGCTATTCTGCTAATACGCACGCAACGCAGTTGCTAATATCAGCAGTGATATGCAAATGATTGTATTCTCATTGCGATCGCAGCCTAACATAAGGAAGCCCACTTCCCATACTCTCATCGGTATACTTTAGCAACATACCGAAATAATCGGTAACATCGGACCCATACGCACACTTGCACAAGCCCAGACCTTACTCAGAAATTGCTAACTTCCACGCACACTATGAGACCTCACACTTCGTATGGCATTGCAAAGGCTAATTTATGCACGCCCCTGCAACGGAATGCTTGCGTTTCCCCAACCCCCCCCCCCATCACCATCCACTCCACAAACTGTGCTTCTGAGTGGTCTGTGTAGCCTGAGTGCAACAATCTGCCAATTACGTGCATATTTGCAAATAAGATGCTGGCTGAATCAAGCCCCTAATACAACCAATAGTGATTGCCACTTTGACTGCAAGTTACGCCCCTCATTAACTTTTAAAAGGGGCTTAGAAAAGAGGATAACTAGTATTTCTTCTGCAGGGTCCATAGGGCTCCACAGGAGACCTTGGGGTATAGGTTGATGATGGCAGTCGTCGAGCACCTCAATAGTTAAATTTGTGCTCCCAGGATACATCTGGCTCCTCTCCTATTCAAGAAGGGCTGCATTGACGGCCCAGAAAATAGTTTTTTGTTTTTTTTTTACTGCCGAGTGGTCAGCATGGGCTGTCCAGCGGACGCCCATGCTGCCACTCCGACACCCCGCCGGCGCCGAGACACTGGCACTGCGCTAGGGATCGCAGCGGGTGTCTGGGGGTTTTGGCTAGCAAAAGCCCCCAGACTCCCAGGACTGTGACTGGACGTCACGGGGGACATTCAGGTAAGCAGCGGGCATCCGCGGCGGGCGCTCGCTGATAACACAGTTCATTTACTTCCTGGGGCTGGGGGGTCCCTGGGAAGAGGCTGCATGTGGCACGGTGCCTGCGCTGTCACTAGACCACCAGGGATAGGGGGTCACAGTGTGCGGATGTTGTGGCATCCCAGGGGTTAATAGTACGCCAGGGGAGCAGGCCTTACCTGTATGGCACAGCCGCCCCTCCCCCGCTGTACTGCGCGCCTCACCACAGCGGTTTGGCGGTTGCAGGCAGCTCTCCTCCCTCAGGCACGTCCCCTGTGAGTCCTCCGGCTGCCATTTTAATGTGCATAAAACGCTAGTCTCACATGGAGCTGCGGAGCCTGGGTCCCCCTACATATCCCTCCTCCAAGCAGTTCGGTGTATGTAGCACTATTCCTACTAGACACAAGGTCTAGTTAGTTGATAATAGTGCAGGTTTTCCTGGCATTGTATGTGTCTGTTGTTAGCGCTGTCTGACTGTAAAACTTTTTTTCTCTGTCAGCCACTTTAGCTATCCCTGTACTTTCTCTGTCACTAACCCTTGCGGTGACAGTGCTGCTGAGGGATCAAATTACTTCACAGTTCAGTGGTGAAGGTGGAGCCTATGTTGAGCTAAGGAGTTTGACACATACATTCATTATGTCTGGCAGTGATTATGCTCAGGCTGATATCCCCCTTACACAGTCCTGCAACAGGTGCTTTGCTGGACAAAGGAAGGGAGAGATTATTGTGGGAGGATTGTGTACCCTGTCTACCAGAAATGCAGCATTACCTGCTGGGCCCAGCTCTTCTCAAGAGCCGCCCTGGGCTTGTTTTGCACAAGCACTAACTACCCTGATGGGTCGGCTTGCTGTACCTCCAGTGGCCCCACAATTGGGGTACGCTCCGCAGGTTGCTATGCCATCTACGTCACAGGGGATTCCCCGACAGTTGGTTATGGCTCATAATATGCCCTTACAACCTACTGCCTACCAGACTGAACCTGTTTGGGTTAATACTCTCTCCAATACGGTGCAAAACCTGACGGAAGTTTTACAGGGGGAGTCTTTCCAGCGCCCTGCTAGGAAGGAGGTACTGTCTTCCCAGTCCACGTATTATCAAGATGACGTGTCGACTGATGATGGGGAAATTCAGGACTTAGCTGATACAGAGCTCCCTCAAAAGTAGGCGGAGCCTAAGTCCAACATTTATGTACACTGCCTCATTTGTGCAGTCCGTGTGACTATGGATAATGGGGATGAGGACACCCCAGCAGCCAAATCCAAACATGCTTTCTTTAAGGAAGTGAAAAGTTCAGCGACGGCTTTTCCCCTGTCGGATTAGCTAGTTGAACATCTGGAAGAAGCCTGGAGGTTTCAACTGCAGAAACTGTTGGAAGCCACTTATCCATTCGAGGAGAAGTATTTCTCTAAATGGGAAACTCCTCCTCGGGTGGATTCTCATATTACACGCCTTGTCAAAAGTGCGATACTTCATATGTCATCCATGTCATCATTAAAGGATGTTACGGACAGAAAAGTGGAGGTGTGCCTAAAGTCCATTTATTCCCTCTCGGGGTTCGCTGGGCCAGCTATGGCTATATGCTGGGTGGCCAGGGCCATGGAACGTTGGGCAAATGCCTTGGAAGCATCCTTGCCTGTAGAGGCTACCAGTGAACAAATTGAACTGGTAGGTTACCTCAGAGACTCTGCTACATATGTGAATGAGGCTGCTTTGGATGTTAGTCTCCTAACATCTCGCATTTCATCGGCTGCAATGTTAGCTAGACGCTCTTTGGTTGCGATCTTGGAGAGCGGATGCTGATTCCAAGAAAGGGTTAGAAGGTTTACCTTTTAATGACCAGGTCTTGTTTGGGCCAGATTTGGACAAAATCGTGAACACTTTGGCTGCTGCCAAATCTGCCTGTTTACCTTCGGCCCCAATGCCATCAAGATCTGGAACTCAGTCCTTTCGGACTTTCCGTCCTCCGGGTAAGGCCAAGGTTCAGTCCTTTCCCAGACCGTCAGGAGCTAAGAAGGTCACAAAGCCCAAGAAGCGGGCTTGGAGTACCAGGCATCCAGCTGCCAAGCCCGACGCTACACCCTCAGCCTGACGGGGCGGGCCTCTCCTTGGGAGACCCGAAGTTGGGAGGCAGACTTCTTCAGTTCGCCCAGTGTTGGTGGCATACCACAACAGACACTTGAGTAAGGGAAGTGGTCTCTCAAGGGTACGCCCTTTCCTTCCAATACAGACAACCTCATCGATTCTTCCCTACGGGACTTCAGATGGATCAGGAAAAGGCATTGTAACTGCAGAAAGTTATATGGTCTCTGCCCCTACAGGGAGTTATAGTTCCGGTACCTACTTCCCAGAGGGGAATGGGCTATTATTCCAATCTCTTTTTGGTTCCAAAACCGAATGGTGCATACAGGCCTATCCTAAACCTCAAGTCCCTAAAAAAGTTGCTCAGAGTGCCTCAGTTCAGAATGGACACCCTGCGGTCAATTATATTGGCCATGTCCCGATGGCTTCGGCTCACCAGAAGTACCTCAGGTTTGCAGTGTTGCAACAACACTTCCAGTTTCAGGCCCTGCCGTTTGGACTGTCCACGGCACCCAGGGTGTTCACCAAACTTATGGCAGTGATGGCGGCCCAACTGCAGCTGCAGGGAGTCCGTCTGTTGCCCTACCTGGACGACCTACTATTGCTAGCCACGGGTGGTTGATCAACTGGAAGAAGTCCTCGCTGACGCCGGCACAGAGGATGCTACATCTTGGGGATTTGTTGGATTCTCAACAAAAGATGATTTTCTTGACCAGGGACAAGATAACCACGCTGCAGCAGCGGGTTCGCAGCTGCCTGCACAGTCGCCGGGTGTCTATTCACTCGGCATTGCAGTTACTGGGCACCTTGGTGTCAACCTCCGACATGGTGGAGTATGGCCAGTTCCATTCCAGGCTTCTACAGACACTGATCCTTTCCAGATGGGACGGATCTCCACGCCGGATACGAACCCAAACATTGGTACAGTCTCCGGAGGTACGTCTGTCTCTGACTTGGTGGCTCCACACAAGTCACCTTACCAAGGTCCGTCCCAGTTGGATCCCGGAGTGGGTCCTTCTGACAAGGGCGCCTGTCCCCGGGGTTGGGCTGCATTCATAGGTCCACACCTCTTCCAGGGGAGGTGGACAATAGAGGAGTCTGTGCTTCCAATAAACATATTGGAACTCAGGGCGGTTCTAAGGGCTCTTCAGCAAGCAAGGCTCATACTTCACGGAAAACCTGTGAAAGTCCAGTCAGACAACGCCACCACAGTGGCCTAAAATAAACCGCCAAGGAGGCATTCGAAGTCAGGCGGCACTAATGGAAGTGTCCCGCATCCTGACTTGGGCGGAGGAAAATGTCCTAGCCATATCAGTGGTGTTTATCCCTGGAGTCCTGAACTGGGAAGCGGACTTCTTAAGCCGTCACGATGTACCCCCAGGCGAATGGTCACTTCACCAGGAAATGTTTCGGCGTCTTAAGTGGGGACTTCCTGAAGTAGATCTAATGGCTTCTCGGCACAACCACTAGTTGCCACGGTATGACTCAAGAACCAGAGACGTGGGGGCTCTGCTGGTAGACGCTCTGTCGGTCAAATGGACCTTCCAGTTCGCGTACCTGTTGTCGTTGATGACGACCCAGATACTCACCACTAGGGCACCTAACACTTTGATGCTTATGCTCTGTTGCGTAAGAAGTAAATTACACTATAGTAAGGAGAAGCACAAGAGGGTAGATGGCCCTGCTCGTGAGAGCTTACATTCTAAAAAGGTGGGGGAAGACAACCTGGGTTGACACAGATGGGGACGAAGGAGCATGAAGCAAGGAGTTAGAATGATAGCTGGAAGGCTTTGATGAAGTAGTGGGTCTTGAGAGCCCGTTTGAAGGATCGCAAACAGGTGGAGAGCCTGATGGGGAGTGGGAGAGAGTTCCAGAGGTGGGGAGCAGTGCGGGCAAAATCTTGGAGGCGGGAGTGGGAGGAAGTAATCAGCTGGCATGAAAAGCGGTGTGCATTAGTTGAATGAAGAGGGCGGAGAGGAGCGTGAAGGGAGATGAGATCAGAGATGTATATGGGTGAAGATTGGGTGAGGGCTTTGTGACCGAGCGTGAGAACCTTAAATTGGGTTCTAAAAAAAGGGAAGGGGAGCCAGTGGAGGGCTTGTAGGAGAGGGGAGGCAGATGTAGAGCGTTTGGAGAGGAAGATAAGCCGTGCAGCAGCATTAAGGATAGACTGCAGAGGAGAGAGATGGGATTTGGGGAGGCCAGATAGGAGTAGGTTACAATAGTCCAATCTGGAGATGACCAGTGAGTGTATGAGTGTTTTAGTAGCATCCTGGGTGAGATAGGGTCTGATCTTAGAAATATTTTTGAGATGGAAACGACAGGACTGTGAAAGGTTCTGGATATGTGGTTTTCCTCCATTCTCCCTTCTTCCTCGGGTGATTCGGAAGTTCAAGCAAGAAGGAGGTATGCTCCAGCGCGGCCCAGACATCACTGGTACGCAGACCTTCGGAGTCTATCCATAGACACTCCGATGCTGTTGCCTCAACGTCCGGACCTGTTGTCCCAAGGTCCTTGCCTCTACCCGGAACTGAGTCATCTGTCTTTGACGGCATGGCTCTTGAGACTGCCCTCTTGAGTTCCAGGGGTTTTTCCAGTTCGGTGGTGAACACCATGCTCAGAGCTCGCAAGCCTGCTTCTGCGAGAATTTATCACAGAGTGTGGCACACCTTCTTTGAATGGTGTCACCCCAGAGGTTATAATCCTCAGACATTTGGATTATCCAGGATTTTGGCATTCCTACAGGCGGGTTTAGATCACGGTCTTCACCTTGCGTCTCTGAAGGTGCAGGTTTCTGCCCTGTCAGTACTGTTTCACTGTAGGATTGCTACTCTTCTGGATGTACACACCTTTATGCAAGGTGTGCTTCGCGTCCAACCTCCCTTTATCCCACCGGTAGCACCTTGGGATTTGACTGTGGTCCTTAGGGCTCTACAAGGACAGCCATTTGAACTACTGGGCTCAGTGGATTTAAAATGGCTCACAATTATAACTGTGTTTCTTCTAGCCATTGCGTCGACCAGAACGGTGTCAGATTTGGGGGCTCTTTCATGTCACCCTCCCTTTCTGATTTTTCATAGTGACAGGGCGGTTCTTTGAACTCGCCCTGGTTTCCTACCTAAGGTGGTATCCAGCTTCCACATTTATTGAGGAAATTGTAGTACCAGCTTTTAACTCCCCAGACTTTTCAGCTGGTGAGACCTCTCTTGGATGTGGTACGTGCTCTACAAACTTAAGTGGGCTGTACCAACTCATTTCAGAAGTCGGACTCATTGTTTGTTTGTACTTTTTTGGTTTCCGAAAGAAAGGATGGCCTGCCACTAAGCAGACTTTGGCAGGCTGGATTCACCTGGCAATTTCAGAGGCTTACCTTCATGAGGGCCTTCCTGTACCTTCCTCTGTTAAGGCTCATTCTACTCTGTCTGTGGGTCCTTCGTGGGCAGCTTGTCGTGGCGCCTCTGCTGTTAAGCTGTGCAAGGCGGCCGCGTGGTCTACTGTCCATACATTCTTAAGGAGAGGAGCCCGGTGCATCCTGGGAGCACTAATTTAACTATTGAGGTGCTCGACGACTGACTTCATCAACCTATACCCCAAGGTCTCCTGTGGATCCCTATGGACTTTGTAGAAATAGAGATAACAAAGGGAAGGTCTTACCATATCTCTTATTTCATCAGGCAAACAATTGGCTGGTCCTGTATTTCCCACTAAATTTGTCAAAGACTTGTATGTGTAGTGTATACCTTCCTCATGCATTTTACTCCCTATATTTACCTAAATTTGTTTGTGTCATTCATTGTAAAGTACAAATTACCATTTGGTGGTCATGAAAGTATATAGTCTGTACATACGGTCTTGATGAGAACTCATGTTCCATACATTACATAATCTGGCATAGGCATCCTAGGCTATAACCATAACTTAGAAATAAAGGATTCTATTTTGAGACATTTTCCCCTCCACTACTTCTTCAGTCCGTCTGCCCTCTTGTCTCCGCTCCACGTTGCTCTTCCCTCCTGCTCAGATAATGGGAACATCCGAGTTCTCTTCACCCTCGGCAGGGTTTAATTTTGAAGCCCTGTAATGCCTGTAGATATTCTGGGGCTCCAGAAGGCATGTAGTGTTGGTGGATTCTAGGACAGGGGTGGACAATAAGCGGCCCTCCAGCTGCTGTTGCACTACATATCTTTGCATGATCTGCCAAAATCTTAGCATGCCCTGATAGCAAAACTGTCGCAGTGCATGCTGGGATTTTTAGTCCTATAGCAGCTGGAGGCCCACTTAATGCCCACCCCTGATCTATGAACTAATTAATACTGCTGCTGTGTATGTAGCGTTACTATTCATCCCAAGGGTGCTACACTCAGAAAATAGACCCCTAGTCAAGTTCCCTCAGATGCCAGACTACTATCCCTGCTGCTCTCTGTCATCTGCTCTAAGACTTGGATGGAGATAAAGTGAATGGAGATGAGGTACCAGCCAATCAGCTCCTGACTGTCATTTTTCAAACTTATTTAGCAAATGGACCCCTTAGTACTTTAGTTGGAAACCAAATATATTTTTTACATGTCCAGTGAAGCACTTAGGGGGGTTTCGAGGTATCCAGAGGCATCGCTTCCCACACTAAATGGTTAAAAGGCGAACACTACTTTTAGGAAGCTACCAGTTAGCGTCTGTATCAAATAAACTGTACATGCAAAGACAAACATTGGCAGATCACCACCAAAATGAGCCTTGGGCTACAGACAAAAAGTAGTGTTTCCTGTGATTAGGAAAAAGGAAAATGTTCAGTTAATCATTCTTTGTTTTTTGTTTTTTTAAATTAGGCATTTAGAAACAACCCCCCCCTCCCCCCCCCCCCCCCCCCACTCCCTCTAGAAATTCTGCATTGCCCTGATGCAGTTATGAATACTGAAGTTCTTAGCTCTTTCCTTAATAATCATTATAGTTCGGAAGGGACTCTGATGATGTGACCTGTCTCTAATTGTTGTGTGTGTGCATGTTTCTCCAGGCAAGTGAAGGGTATTTCAGCCAGTCACAAGATGAAGACTTTGCTCAGCCAGATGACATGTCTGCAAAAGCTCCACCACCAGTGTTTTACAACAAGCCACCAGGTAATAAATGACCTATTAGCAGAGGTCATCTTGTGTCTTTTATCTAGCCAGCCCTTGTTCATATGTGGTTTGTTTTATATGGAGAGAGACATTTGGCTGGGGATGGTATATATCATTAATTGTCCCATAGTGCTCGCTTCTACGGAGATTATATATATATATATATATATTTTTCCCCCAAAATCTGACCATTTATGTATTAATCTTACTTTTAAAGGCCTTTTTCTGTGCAGTTTCGTTTTGTTCCTTCAGAACTGTCCGTCCGTTCTCTTTTCAATCCTATATCTGTAATTTCTTCTACTTGCATCCCTCATTTTATTTGTGTAGCTAATTCTTGCTGTTCTGCCATAATGCCGCCTTCGCTAAACACTCTCGCAAATGCTTATGGAAGCGCTGCCTGGCTTGTTTAATTTCCATAGCTTTTAGGGCTGGGATTGGTCATACCATTTCTTCCAGCATTTGAAGTGGTTGCCCCTGGCAACCTAGGAAATAATCATCCACCAGGCAGCCTTTGTGAAGCACTTCAGGTAGGGACTTTTATTTGCAAAAATGACCGTTAATGTCTCAGCATTTTAGAAGCATGTAGTTTAGTAAAGACATTTTTCTCTTAAATTTTCCATCTATAATCTAATTTCTTACGCTGTTAAATTTCATCACTGGAATAAGCGGCATTGCTCAGATGAATGACTTAAAGGGGGTTGTAATAGCAAAGAATAAAAAGCATTATTAATGCATCGCCCCTCATTGATATTAATCTGTCTTTGCTTCCTGTCATTTCTGGTAAGGGAGGCAGACAAATGAGTGCCAGTGGGAACAGTATGTGTTGGGGGCTGGAGAGCTTCCCCTGGACACTAGTAAAGCTGCCTCTTGTGTGCAGTAGCTGAATTCTTATATTTAATATAATGGGGAAGTAAAGTAGCAAAACTACTTTTTTGTTTCCATAAAGGCTCAATATTCACTCAGTTATTGTTATAAAATGAGCTCTGTAGGTACATTTAAGATTGAATATATTCCAGCTTACTATGGGCGGGATGTACAAAGATGAAAAATGCAGTAAAACCCACAAATGCAGTTTTCAGGGTTTTTACTGCATTTCCCATATGTTCTAAGCATCGGAATGTGATGCATTCCGGAGTTTCATCCCGGTTACCCAAAAGAAGCCTTTGGGCTTCTTATCGAGAAGCACTCTGAGAGGGATCCATACAGATCCCTCCCAGCCCCCCCATGCAGCGCACGCGCGCGTCCTTCTACGCATGCACAGAAGGAAGCCAGAGGGACTTGTTGGTGTAAAACCCGCAAGTCCATCTAGCTGAGGCTATCGCAAAGGACAGCTCTTATCTGGAGAGCTGTCCTTTGCGATTTAATCCGCATTTCTAAGTACATATCGGGGTAATTAACCCCGGTATGAACCTTTTTAAGAGGCGGTAAGTACCGCATTGCGGATGCGATGCTTAGTACATTCTGTCCTGAGTTTATGCATGTATTGTGACTACTTGTATGTGATCCGATAAGTGCTGGACACCAAAAGTGAAATTACTTGTTGTCTGTTTCAGAGATTGACATCACATGTTGGGACTCTGACCCCGTGATGGAAGAAGAAGATGATGACGAAGAGGGAAGAGGCTTTGGTGAAAGTGCTTAGTAAACCTGCTCTACCCTCTACACGTGCCCAAAACATGTGACAAAGACAAAAAAAAAAAACACGTGACACAGCCGGGTGACAGAAGTATTGTAGTAATGGCTGAGGCTTCTGCCCCAACTGGAGCCATGCTAGTAAGACTCTGTCTGCTTCCCCCCTACTCTTTACCACCATGTGAGATTTTGGGGGGTAGGAGACAGACTGTCCATTACTTTCCCAACTTTCAGTTATTCTTTTCTATATATACTAATGCGCCAGTCATAGCCTTTACTGGCTTTTCTCTACTTATTTGACAGGATTACGGAGATTGCTATTGCCCCTCTAGATTGAACAGAACTTGTGCATCAGAGCCAGGATCAGCAGCCTATTGCCTGGTTCAGTCAGTGTTATTAGCTGGAATAACAATTTATGATTTATTTTTTGTTTTCCTTTGACCAGCCTGTTCCTGACTGCCTTTTGCATTCAGATTGAAGGATGCAGAGAGGATTTCTTGTTGTAGTTTTATCTTTGTAACTTGTTCATGCAGCTTTTTTTGAGAAAACAAAATAGAAACTTATGGCAATAATTAACCCTAAATACACCTGCACAACCCCACAGGGCAGGGTGGTGGGGGGGCATATTTTCCGCTGTAGCACTCCTCCCGAATTTGCTCTGTGCTCCTATTTATTCCCTGGATGTGGAGGTGCCATGCCTTGTTCTTGGATCGTTAGCTCCTGCTGTTGGTCGGTGGTGGAGGAGGGACGTTGTGCACACAGATTTTCTTTTTAGCCCTTTTGTTGACCACCTCTCTGACTCCTCATTTCATTACCTACAGCAAAGCTTTTTTTCTTCATGTTTAGTACCGTTCTGAAAGCACAACACTGTACAGACTGTGCTCGTGTGTTAATAAAGGAGTCTGGATCCAAACGTCTAATATTGTTTTTGTTGTTTGTTACATACAGGAAATGGCCTGAATTGACTAAGTAATAATGGCCATATTCTTTGCAGTTTCATTTAAATGTGGTGAGAGAAGATAGTATTACATTCATGAAATGGGGTTGGGTACAGGATGCCGGTGGTGAAAGCTGTATCCTGACGCATGCAGATAAGTACCTTAGCCCTACCCCCCCAACCCTAATACTTGCCCTCAGGATGTCATCAGTCGGCATTCCGACCACTGGCAGCCTAACCGCTGGGATGCCGACAGTCAGAATCCTGCGCATGCAGCGAAGTACTCTAACCCTAATTCCCCCCCTCATCATCATTGCGAAGCCTAATCCTTTTCCCCCACCCTCAGTCTAACCCTCCCCCCTATACTTACCATCAGGATGTCATCAGTCTCAGGATTCTGAAGTCAGGATTCTGACCTCCAGCATGCCGAATACTTCCCCATGTAATGTTGTGTATTCGTTATATAGGCTATGTTGACACGGCTCATTAAAGTCAACCACAAAATGTATGCATCCACTGAGTGTGGACTGCTCTGATGCTTACACAAATGGAGCTTATTAATTAGGAATGAATAGATCAGAAATCTATGTTTGGTCTTCTGACTGTCGGCCATGCAGAGCCTCCTTTATGGATAGATAGGAAGTTCAATTTTTACTGAGAGACTAGTACTAGAAGTATAGTATGATGCTGGATATTTAACTACCCACCCAAAAGACAATATGTAGGTTAGCCTTTAACTAATAAAAATTGATTTTTCGAATTGAGTGTCCTTCCAGTTCTGGTGTGTGTGGTCATATATATTTAAAGGATCCGAGAACCTAGGCATCTAACAGCACCGACAGAATTGGTGTCAACATACCACACTCCTAACTTTGTGTTTGTCAGTACCAGCAGTTATTTGGGGACACACCAGTATCTAGTCATAGGTAGCTCTGCCTGTTGCCAGGGACAGCGGATCTGGACAAGGGAGGAACTTGCAGAATTTACTTACTGAAGCAGCGGATGGTATGTTGGCTGTTTTAGAATGGCAAGTATTTGACAAACCCATTCATTAATATGATTTTATTTTCATAGCCAATGGCTGACTCAGGTGATACATAACTGCTTTAAATCAGTCCATCATTTTCTCTATCAGATAACGGGAGGTTGCTTTATTATGAGGAATGTGCATAAGCGAGGGTGAATGGCAGACCCTTCTTTTCAGAAGTATAGCATATAGATTCATACACAAGGGCAGGGATAGTGGTGTCTGATTAGCTTAGCTGGCTAGAGGGGGGAGGGAGATTACTTACATCTTGCCCAGAGGTTCCCAAACACTGCCATTACAGTCCAGGTTTTAAGGATATCCATGCTTCAGCATAGGTCACTTGTTTAGTACCTTAGTCAATTTGATTTGACCATCTGGACTCAAGTATGGATTTCCCTAAAGCCTGGACTGTAATGACTGAGTTTGGGAAACTGCCCAACCGCCTTCAAACACTAAACTAGAGAAATGTTCAAAAGACAAAATATGGGATAGAGGGTTCTCCATCTCCTCCATTCTGGCGCCAAGAGAGTCAAGTGTTGGACTGGTGCATGGAGTGCCCACCAATGAAATGCATAGTAGGTGCCTCACTGCAGGGTTGCGATGCATCACTGAAGGGATATCTCCTGCCATCTGAAGGTGTGTGTGTCCAGCCACCAGAGATGTGGAAGGAAAGGAGAATAACTCCTCTGGTCACCACATCTGAGTGATTCTTATTTCTGGCTCAGGCGTGGGACTCAACAGTGCTTTTAGCCGGTGTGAGGCATCATTCTTCACATTCATTCACATCCACTTTAAATACATGGTCTGTCAATGCTGTGTGCACAGCTGCTAGCTGCACACTGCTCGCATTTCACAAAGAGAGCAATGTGAAGTGCTAACTGCCCCTGCAAATGGGAGCATAGGGCCTGATTCAGAGCCACTCGTAAGCGGCCGCTCACTCCGAGCGATGTTCGCACATCTGCGCATGCGTATGGGTCGTAATGCGCATGCTCCAACCAGGCATTGCGGTCGGAAATCGTGCGCTCGCAAAACAGCGAGGGCCTGCTAATTTGACTGACAGAATGAGGCGTTTGTGGGTGGTAACGGGAAGGTGCTTGAAAACGGGGAGTGGAGATCCGAACGCAGACATGCCAAACGGGCGTTTAATGGGTGTGCATAATTAACAAAGCAGCGTCATCGACCACGTCACTTGGTTGTCTTTTAGCCTGAACTGTTCGCAGTGATTGCGGGAAGTAAAACCTACCACAAGCACTGCGAGCAGTTCAGATGCCTTTCGATGTACTCTATTAATCTAATAGCGGAGATGACGTATGATGCGAACGGCCAGGGGGCATCTTTACAAAATAGCGAGCGCATGTTTCGTTCGCTCGCTCAGACATAGAGGTGTCAACAGACCGCAAAGAGCAATTTAAATAGCCGGCCCCTTTTTCTGAACGACCGTTCGCAAATAGTGTCCGGCTCTGAATCAGGCCCATAGTCCAGACTAAGTGGGGAATTAACACAAAATTCTGGCAGCCCGACCAGTATCAGCATAGTTTGCAAACTATATCTCCTGACTGGAAAAGCGGCTAGGTACATGTAATATAGAAAGCTAGCAATGAGTGAAACCTCAAAACCTCCCTCTTCCACAGCAGCCCTGATGTGAAATCAACAGCACAGACTTAATAAATAGACCCCCCCGCATCTAGCCCCATCGAAAATATGCAGTGTGTGGCACCACATAGCAGTATTTAGTTACATGGTGTAATTGGGCATAACATACCTACAGTCACTTTAAGCAGGGCCTGGCCAAATCACTTTCAGCTCACTAATCTTTCCACCCCTTCCTCACACCCACTAGATATGCCCTCCTTTAGGGGAGGGTCTCTGATTGATCCAGGATCAAAGTAAAGAAAAACTCAACTAAAACAGATGCTTTTGTACTTTGTGTGTGTGTGCGTATATATATCATTTATTTTTTTTATATACACACAGATATAGGTGTATTTATCTGTGGCAAAGGGAGCTGAGCAATGACTATTATAGTGAAGCAGTCACAGAAAAAAAGTCTAATCTTACACCAAGTTGAAGTACAGTTGCTGCCCATGGTGCTGAAACAGCAAAGTGGGAGCCAATGAGAGCTAGCAATGTGCCCTGTTGCTTAGCAGCAGCCTAGAAAGGGGAGGGAGTCAGGCACTGGAGCAGGATCAAGTCTGAGGCAGACAGGGCCTGATTCAGATTTGGGAATAGAGTAAGAAAGAGCAAGTAACTGCATCTTGTAACACCATGCTGCACAGCAGGTGAGACAGACTTAAAATGTGCAGATTCAGATTAATTCCAGTTAAAAAATAAAGCAGTATTTAACATGCATGCAAAAAAGTATGTATTTGCACCTCTTTCATTGCGTCATGGTTTGTCCAGGTACAGTGTTACTTGCTCTATCTTATTCTATTCCCAAATCTGAATCAGGCCCAGAGAGTGAGAGACAGCTTCCAATGAACCCATGAAGATGCCCTGATGCAATCACTTGAGCCAGGGGAGGAATAGTGATCAGGACTTTAATAAAACCAAACAACCATCGGAACACCAAATGATTTCCATTTGATGGTGGCAAACATTGGACTGCCACATTAAAATGGTAAAACACTACCATCGGAACATAAACATCGATGGTTAGTAACCATCAGATTCCGATGTCCATCCCTACACTGAACCTACAGGTGGACTCCGGCCAATTCTCTTTCACTGTGAAGTACTCTCCAGCTCGATGTTCCCGCTCAGCCACATGTCGTCGGTGAACAGGAGCCATGGAAGTCGGCGCTGTTCTCAGAAGGCGGGCATCACGGTGAGGAAGCTCAGGAAATACAGGGTACATTGTGCAAAGGATATTGCTCAACGTCCTATTGGGCAGCTGGGGAGGGGTGTGCATGGAGGCTGCGGAAATATGCACAGGTGCCCCAGCCCCGGGGACATGCTGCTGATGATAATGCTTACAGCAGCTGCAATACAAAACTCATCGATGATCCTCCTGCCCTTCCCAGAACATTCCAGTGGACGGGCCCCAGCCAGCTGCAGGGCAGCAGTGGGGGTTGTGGGGACACTGGTGAGAAGCATGGGGGGATGTTTGTGGTGAAATGCAGGGGCAGGAGTGAGAAATAGATGGCTGTTATGAGATGTAGGAGTAAGAAGCAGGGGGCTATGGTGACATGGCATAGGTTGTTATGAGATGCAGGGGTAGGAGTAAGAAGCAGGCGGCTATGGTGACATGGCATAGGTTGTTATGAGATGCAGGGGTAGGAGTAAGAAGCAGGGGGCTATGGTGACATGGCATAGGTTGTTATGAGATGCAGGGGTAGGAGTAAGAAGCAGGCGGCTATGGTGACATGGCATAGGTTGTTATGAGATGCAGGGGTAGGAGTAAGAAGCAGGCGGCTATGGTGACATGGCATTGGTTGTTGTGAGATGCAGGGGTCTGTGTCAAGATGAAAGAAAACTCCTGTGCGAAAGCCGGGGCGGGTCGCTAGTTAAATATAAAAACAAGTACTGTTGAGTCCCAAAGTGTTGCTTATTCACAGTGTCATCTAGTTGTATTAGTAGTACCTTTTGAAAGGGTAAAATGGTTTTACACATACACTATAAAATAATGCTTTGTGGTTGACTTCCACCATGCATCTCAAAAGCAACTTGGTTTGTGCAGGGCTTAATGACAGGACTAGAGAACACATGATCAGGACTGGGACCCAGACTCGATCAAAAACACCTGCACAAGCATGACTCTGGGACAGACAAACTCCTTAGAGGACAGACACAGGGCCTGAGTCAGAGGTGGGGGCAGCAGCATGCACTGGTGATCTGCCGTCTGCCACTTTATGCAAATTCTGCTACAAAGTCCTTGTGTTAATCTGTCTGCCCGAATGTGCAAGGACTGAGACTCCCACTGTCTGCATCTGTACGTACAGTAATGCCGAATGGTGCATCCTTAGATTGCACCATTGAAACGGCAAATTAAGATTTTTGTGCCTGACTATGGCCTCTTATGTCTGTGGTTGTGCGTCTGCAGCTGCTTTCACTGACATTTCCATACACGCCCACTAAACGGACCATGTTTGCGTGCATTTATAGCCACCTTCCAGTTACCGCTCAGGATCGCTCATCGCTTTTCTACAACATTTCCGATACTGTGCGTCTCAGCCCACTGTCATTTCCTCACCCCTCTCTGTCCCTTTTGAAGCCACCTATAATATACCCACCCCTCAATTCTCCTGTCCCACTGTAATGTTTGCACCCCTCCAAGCCCAGCGTAATATCTTGACCGCTCCACATCCCCCTGACCACTATAATCACCCCAACCGTTCCCAGCCCAGTATCAGACCACTGTAATATTACCATCTGCAAAAAGAGAAAATATATAAATATATATGAAGGAGACTGGTGGTCAGGCTATAAATCTGTTTTTGTTTTGTTTTTTAATTCATATTGAGTCTCCCCTGATTCACTCTACTCCACACTACGTCCCAAATCTCCCTTACTAGTCACAAGAGGAGAGCCCTGTTTTGCAATGTGACAATTTTTCTTATACCTTGGAATCTGTTGTACAAGTTTATAATAGATAACATGCAGCAGCCTTGACTCTTGGACACTGCCTGATATAGAATAATAACCTGCAACTGCAGAGTGAGCATATATGATAGGAATCCATTTAGTGTGCTGTGCCAGGTCCTTCCTTTCTTGCATCCTATGTCCTCAATCCACTCCTGTCTGGCTGCTGTGTACCTCCTGCTCGGCTCTTCTCACTTGCTGGTATTCATTCATTGATGTCCATGGATTAAGAAGACTCTCATTAAAAACTTTGAGGTTGAGGTCCAACATCCAGGCCAGCATGCACATGTCTGTCAGTATGCATTATGGTCCAATACAGTCAACCATGGTAGAGGGTAGGGATGTGAGTCAGTGGGGCCCACCAGGTATCAACTCCAAGGCAGTCTGACCCTGTAGATACCCTAGTTTGAAAGTGAGAAGTCCCCTCTTTCAAATGATGTGACCCTGGAGAAGTCTTTCTTTGCTGATCACCAGAGAACACCCCTGCACTGAAGAAATCATATCCCTGAACTATGGCTTTAGTAAACTGAGGGAGTCCCTTTCTTTCAAATGTTGCGGCCTATTAGTGGTTGACTGGTGATTACTAGTATTTTTGCAGCGCTGACTGATATTATTTGGTAGAGTTAATGGATAGGGATTTTCCGCAACCTGGCACCTATAGACTCCTTCCTTGAAAGAAAGGAGTTCCCTCTTTCAAACAATTTGTTGTCATTCTCCCTTTGGTGGTTAACAAATAGTAACTCCCTATACTACAAAAAATGAGAAATCCAGAGATAAGGGAGGGAGAAAAGGGGGTGGGGCTGTTGCCTTAATCTCCCCCCATCCTAGCATCAATAAACAGTGGCGTTTGATGTAATTGTCTACTTTTCAGAATGATGTGCCTTGTTGGGCTACCATATTACTCCTAGACTTTATGCATTTCATTGAAAAACATAATAATTTCAAGTACAGATTTTATTATGAAAGCATACATGTAGAATACAGCTTGCTATTGTTTTGGAAAGATCCATTAGCAAGAACCATAAAACAGGATGTAGTCACCATCCCGGGGGTCGGGATGCCAGTGATCAGAATACCAGCTCCAGAATCCCAGCTGCAGGCATCCCGATGGTTTTAGGGTTAGGCACTAGGGGGAGGGATAGGGTTATGCTGGGTACACATAGGCCGACATATCATAGTTCATATACATAGTTCAGACCTATCACGTCGGTTGTGCAGCATAGCCAATGGCAGATATATCTGCACATCGTGTTGTGTGTACGGATGAATGCCCGTGTATTTGTTGCACATGCCACCGGGGAAAGGGGCGCGATGCGACCCCCAGCCAGTGAGACCCCTGGCCAGATAGGCAGTGATGGTTGTTCAGTGTGTATGAGCAACCATCATCTGCATATATATATCTGCAGATCAGTGATATACAATAACTAACCGTAAAGCTTAGAAATAAGCCACCAACAGTTATAATATAATGCCAAAAACAGTAATAGTGCCCTATTAAATGCTAGCTCTAATAATAGTAGTGCAGTGAATATGCCAACAGTAGTCCTGTCAAATAAAATACCAGCAATAGTAGTAGGATCCTTTTTAATAACCCACAAATAAAAGGTCAGCAGTAATATTGCTATGGTACTCAGTGCTTCTGTCATCACCTCCTGGTTCTCGTTCCCAATCAAACCTCTTGCCTAGCATAGTGCGATCACAGAAGTGTTTGCAGCGTCCCTTGTTGTGACCGGAATATGTGTTGGTAACTTCCCATTGATCATCCTCTCCTTCTATTTGGAAGCAACTTGTGTATGTTGTTTCTAAATAATGTGGGAAGCTTAACGCTACTCAAGAAGGAATGACTACATGCATCCCCCCCCCCCCCACACACACAAACAGACACCTCCCCAGCTCCACGGACTTCGCAGTATGGAAAAGTGTACAAAATGCTTTCCTCTCTAACATTACCAGTTTACACTTTCATTGCACAAAGAGAAGATGTTATTACATTTATTTCATTGGTCTCATGACATCCATTGGAGATGTGTGTTCATGATTTTAGTTATCCATGCAATTAGATGTCCTTGTGAGGATGGGGGGATTCTTGCTTACTCTTGATAGTCAACCTAGTGAGACCTGGATAGTTTATGTGCACCTTTTTCATGTTCAGATCACCCCAGTAAATGTGGCGTATGAAGGCTAATGTCGTCATATCATTGAGTCACTCACTGGTTAATGTAAATCCCGCAGAATAGAAAGGAGAATGCATCTTAGAAGGATATATTACTATTCCAGCAAGTCCCCTTCTGTTATGAACTTTTTTTTATTCACTGCTGCCAGGTGTTTTATATATGCAGGATTTGTGGCATGGACATTCAGGTGGGTTAAAGTTTAAATCTACTTTTGGTAAAAATAATTTAAAAAAATTAAAATCACAATATCTTACTCGCCTTACCTTCTTATGTTAATCTTGGTCATCCTCCTCCTGGCACCCACTACCCCTGCACTACTGGAATCTCGGTTTATTCTGGTACATAGCCTGACTTTTGACTACATAGCAACAGAGACACTGTCGGATAAGCCTCTTGCTACGTCATCACAATATTGTTTTCTGTAGTCCTAGTGCCAATAGTTACTGTTGCTGAATGTTGATGTCCAGAAGCATCATGACTGAGCATCCAGAAAGGGTCTCTAGTTAAATCTGTTTGCCACAACGTTACAGTCACAGGGGTGTGGACTTGCTAGGTCCCTTGTGATTGTAATATCAATTGTTGCTTAAAAAATACATCCTCCCATGAAAGAGGGAGAAGAAAAATTAAAAACAAACAAAAAAAAAAAGCATAGGCCAGAATAGAAATTACATTGTATTAAAGTCCAAAAAGGTACACTCCTATATTGTGCAAAATAGTCAAGACCTAAAGAGAAGAAAGGATTAAAGGGCCACCAAATCAAATTTATATTCTAATGTATGAAGCATAACTAAAACATACAGTATTATTCAGCAATAGCCTGACTTTCCAAGGCAGCTCCTTTGAAATGTAGAAAGTTATACTGGGCCGGTATGTGGCATGTATAAAGTTATGTCACCCGCAGATGTAAAATTGGTATAGTGAGGTAGACAGTGACTGTTGACATTTGTCACTGTCAGTCTTCTGACCACATACCTCTAGAAAGATCCTATCTTCGGGAAATTTTCTCCGCCAAACAGGACTATGAAAAAAGGATTTGCGGCAGCACTTTGGAAAGTGAAAATGTGATACTAGTTACTCAATTTAAATCCAAAAATATTCTTTGTTGGCGGCCTAAAGAAACCCTTCATATCCTTGGGAAATTTAACTAGGTTTGTTATAAATGTGTTTCTTTTATGCCTCAGAATCCATATCGCCTATCCAGACTGCTTTCTAGATCAGGTGTAAAGCACACCACTATCACTATGAAAATTGCAATTAAGCTATCTTATCTTACACTGTCACTATCATACACTTTGTAATTTCATTTGTACATGCACACTGGCGTTATTGACTCCGATAAAGATGTGGTAAGTGGCGGGATGTATTGCATTCATAATGCGATGCTTTATACATATTGTCCCATTTGTTATATGAAGGAACATATTATCGCAGCTACGAATCTGAAAGAAATCGCAGCTGCATGCATTAGTTTCCATCTCTGCATTGTGACTGTGGCCCTGATTCAGATGTATATATAAAACCGTATATTTCTTCTTCAGGGTCCATAAGGATCCACAGGGATACCATGGGGATGATATGGTTGGCGACCAGGCACCAAACACTTACAGCTTCAGCTCCCAGGATGCCTCGGGTTCTTCTCCATATATACCCCACCCCTAGCCATAGGACTTCAGTTTTTTGTTTGGTGCGGCAGGATCAAGACGCACCTTTGTAACCGGGAACTGCTCTAGCAGTCCTAAGCTTCTATTTTATGTTTTATTTTATGTTTTTGGGTTGACAGTACTAAGCGTACGAATTAAGACACATATACTGCGACTTAAGGTGTATAGTGATCTATATCCTACAATTCCTTTTGTGTTTGTGTAGTTGATTTAGAGTCGATTGTAATTTTATTACATATGCATTGTATGTGACTGTTTGCTAGCTGCTGTATTGACAGTACTTTTATTTCTCTCTGTCAATTACAACTATCTCTGTTTTTTTTCTCTCCATACTCTTGGGGTTGGAGGTTTTTCTCTGAGTACTTCACATTCATTTAGATTTTGTGAAGGCTGTCACATAACATTGCAATTATTGCCTTTTACTGAACAAGTCAAAAGATAAAGGGATACAGGAGGGGGAGCCATCTGCTGGTTTCATGTAAATTATGTATGGCTTATTTATCCCCTCAGGACATTAAATATGGTTTGTGTGTTGTTTGTCATAAAGAGCCACCTAACCAGCCCAGTTTACCTGTTCCTGGACAAGAGCCTTCTTGGGTAGCCTCTTTGACCCAGGTAATGAAGCAATTTGTGGATCGTATGGCTGCTCCCACTATGACTCCTTGGATGGGGTGTCCACAGCATGCTATATTTGCACCTCCTATGCATTTTTCCTGGAAAGATGTTGATGGCCATTCTAGTCAGAGTATGGCACCATCTAATGTTGATAACAGACCAGTAGTTACTAAGGCGCCTAAGTGCAAGTTAGCTTTTTATCAGTCTGCTCAGCATATGGATTCAGACGCATCATCAGGGGATTCAGATGATGCGCAAAGTTCCTCTTCAGGGTCTAGCTCGGGGGAGGAGGACCATCCATCTACAGTGGATGTGCCTCCTTTGGTGAAGGCGGTTAAATCAAATTTAGACATTCAGGATGATGAACCAGCTCATAGTAAGAAAGTGTTTAATCACCACCGGAAGGTGGTCGAAATGGAGTTTCCTGTTTCTGAACAGCTCACAGCTTATGGATGAGGCATGGGTAACCATGACAAACGTTTTTATGTGAATAAGAGAATAACATCATTGTATCCTTTCCCGGCTTCTGTATGTACTAAGCAGGAGGTACCTCCTACTGTGGATGCTCATGTGACGCATTTAATCAGAAATGCTACCTATTCCATCGGTATCTTCCCTGAAGAATTCCATGGATAAAGAGATTGATGCTTGTCTTAAAACAATCTTTTCATCTTTTCATCATACTCGTCCAGCTATGGCTGGAGCCTGGGTAGCCAAAGCTGTTGAAGAATGGATGGGGGCATTGGAAGATTATTTACCAAATGCTACCAGAGAGCAGATTATGTATATCTTCCATATATGGGAAGCGGCTTCCTATCGGGAGGAGCTGCTGTAGATGCTGGAATTTTAGCTTCTAAAGCATCAGCAGCTTCAATAGTGGCACACAGGGCCCTTTGGTTAAGATCCTGGAAAGCTGATACAGGATCAAAGAAGGCACTGGAAGTTTTACCTTTCTATGGAAAAGTACTTTGTGGAGCAGAGTTGGATAAAATAATAGCTACTCTGGCAGCTTCAAAGTCAGCAGGTCTGCCATCTACGGCGACTATAAAGTCTAGGCAGGTTTCTTTTCAGTCCTTCCGTTCTCAGGGACAAGCAAGGGAACAGCCTTCCTCTAAGACATCTAGTTTTCGCAAAATATCAAGGCAACAAACTAAAGAGGCCTGGCCCGGCAAGACATCCAGCTTCTAAACCAGACGACAAACCCTCTGCCTGGGGATCCCAGGGTGGGAGGGAGGCTGACTTCTTCAGTTTATGGATTGTTGGCGTCAAACAACAACAGATGCCTGGGTCCAGGAAGTGGTCTCTCAGGGGTATGCCCTCACTTTCAGGAGGCATCCTCCCCAGAAGTTTTTTGCACAGATCCTCCAGCAGATGTGTTAAAGGCTTTGGCCCTTCAGGAAGCCATTCACTCCCTGCTGCAGGCGGGGGTAATAGTCCCAGTTCTTTTGCCTCAACAGGGAAGGGGTTATTATTCCAATCTATTTCTGGATCAGAAACCCAATGGGGCTTATTGCCCTAAACTAAATCTAAAAACCCTCAACAGGTTTATCCATGTACCCAAGTTTCGTATGGTAATTCTCCGATCAATTATTTTGGCAATGGAGCCGGGGGATTACATGGTTTCCCTGGACATTCAGGATGCTTATCTGCATATTTCTATTATACCATCCCACCGGCAATTTTTACGGTTTGCTGTCCTTCAGCAACATTACCAATTTCATGCTCTACCCTTTGGCCTATCTAAAGCTCCCCGGGTATTTACAAAAATAATGGCAGTCATGACGGTCTATCTCAGGTGTCAGGGAGTCAGAATTTTGCCATATTTGGACGACCTTCTGATAATAGCACAGACTTCGGTTGTTTTACAAAACCATCTTCATCTGACTATAGCCTGCTTATAAAAGCACGGCTGGATCAGAAATTGGAAGAAATCATCACTTTCTCCAACACAGCAGATGGTACATCTGGGAGCTATTCTGGATTCTTGGGCACAGATGGTGTTTTTGCCAGAGGACAAGATTGTGGCCCTAGCGTTGCAAATATGCAAGCTGCTTCGCAAGCGAAGGGTATCCATTCTTTTAGCAATGCAGGTCCTGGGCTCAATGGTATCCACCTTCGACATGGTGGGGTATGCTCAGTTCCATTCCAGGCCTCTGCAAAGATTGATTCTCTCCAAGTGGAAATGGACATTATCATCAAATAAGTCCCAGAGGATTCTTCTTACTTCAGAGGTTTGTCACTCCCTCCTGTGGTGGCTGAGAAAGGATCATCTGAGCAAAGGTTGCCCATTCTGGATTCCAAATTGGGTGCTGCTCACAACAGATGCCAGTCTTCACAGATGGGGAGCAGTGACAAGTCGCCACACCTTGCAGGGAAGATGGACAAATCAGGAAAGTCATCTGCCAATAAACATTCTGGAACTGCGAGCAGTATACAAAGCACTTGTCATGGCATAGGACCTGCTCCAGGGCAATCCAATCAGACAATGTGAGAACAGTGGCCTACCTCAATCATTAGGGTGACACAAAAAGTTATGCAGCCATGAAAGAAGTGACAAGGGTTCTGATTTGGGCAGAACGTCATCTTCCAGCCATCTCTGCAATATTCATAATGGGTGTACTCAATTGGGAAGCAGACTTTCTAAGTTGCCAGGACATACATGCCGGAGAGTGGTCTCTTCATCCGGGAGTGTTTCAGCTCCTGGTAAACAAATAGGGTCTACCAGAAATAGATCTCATGGTGTCACGTCACAACCTCAAAGTCCGCAGGTACGGTCCAGGTCCAGAGACCCATCAGCAACCTTTGTGGAGACACTGGCAGTAAGATGGGACTTCAAACTGGTGCATCTCTTTCCTCTGATCTCCCTCCTCCCAAGAGTTCTCAGGAAATTCAAACAGGAAGGCGGAATAGTAATACTGGTGGTTTCGGCTTGGCCCAGACATCATTGGTTCACCTACATACAAAATCTGTCAATAGACTCCCTCTATCCTCTTCCTCTATGACAGGCTCTGCTAATGCAGGGTCCCTGCTGGCATCCGGACTTACCTCGTCTGGCTTTGACGGCGTGGCTCTTGAATCTTCCATCAGAAGAGCAAAAGGTTTTTCCAATTCTGTAGTACAAACGATGCTTAGGGCATGGAAGCCTGCCTCTGTCCGCATATATTACAGGGTTTGGCATTCTTTTGGTCATAGGTGTTACCCCAGAAAGTATGATCCTGAGATATTTAAGGTTTTCAAGGGTACTGGCTTTTCTTCAGGCAGGTTTAGACCGTGGTCTCCACTTGGCTACTTTGAGAGTGCAGGTTTCTGCACTGTCAGTCTGGTTCCAGAGGAAGATTCCCTCATTACCAGATGTTAGAATTTTTTTCCAAGGAGTTCTGCGAGTTCAGCCTCCTTTTGTTCCACTGGTAGCACCGTGGGATTTGTCTTTGGTTCTTAAGGGGCTAAAAGCTCCTCCATTTGAACCTCTAGACTCTGTAGATTTGAAGTGGTTGACAGCGAAGACACTTTTTCTTCTCACTATCTCTTCTGCTCGCAGATTCTATGATTTGACAGCGCTCTCTTGTTGCTCTCCTTTTTTGATTTTTCACCAGGATAAAGCTGTTCTTCGTACAAGGGAGGTTTACCTTCCTAAGGTAGAGTCCCATTTTCATGTAAATTAAGAATATTGTAGTTCCAGATTTTCAGGCTCCAGATCATTCTGTAGGTGAAGCCTCCCTGGATGTAGTTCGTGCTCTCCGTATCTATGTGGAGTGCACAAACGCTGTTAGAAAATCAGATTCTTTTTTTGTATTATATGGTTTTCACAAACAAGGATGGCCAGCTAATAAGCAGACTCTGGCAAGATGGCTACGGATGACTCTCTCTCAGGTGTACACACAGGCTGATCTCCCTGTCCCAAGCACGATGACAGCACATTCTACTCTGTCTGTAGGGCCATCGTGGGCATCTAGTCGGGGTGCCTCTGCTGAACAATTCTGCAAAGCAGCCACATGGTCTTCTGTCCACACTATTCTTAGGTTTTATGCCTTTGATACTTTTGCCTCTCACAATGCTTTCTTTGGGTGACGAGTTCTCCTTTCTGCTCAGGAGCATCCCCCACCCTAGGGGAACTGCTTTAGGACATCCCCATGGTATCCCTGTGGATCCCTATGGACCCTGAATAAGAAAATTAGAGTTATGGTAGACTTACCAAGATAACTTCATTTCTTCGAGGTCCACAGGGCACCTACCCTGACGCACCTGGCTGCATGGGTAATTTAGTTTTTTCGGTCATAGATTCCCTCATTGTGTGTAAGAGTGTTTCTGGTGTATGATTCCTCTTCCTTCTCCTCTTTCCTTCTCCTGCCTTGAGGCTTGTTAACTAAACTGAAGTCCTATGGCTAGGGGCAGGGTATATATGGAGGAGGACCCAAGGCATCCTCGGAGCAAAAAGCTTTATCTGTTTGGTGCCTGGTCTCCAACCATAATATCCCCATGGTATCCCTGTGTTCCAACATTTCTCCAAAACATAATCTTACACACTTATAATATAGCATTTTAGAAAATGTGTGTTTATCCCAGATTCCATTACATTTCCACTGTTTTCTGCATTTCCATCTGCACATCACCAGAACCTTACAACTATTGTAATTTTATCTTTTTATCTGCCCACTGGTATCAGAACTTAATCTTTGTCTCCTACATAACTTACAGTATCACAGCTGACCCAGTACATATAATGCCACTATACCTACAGTATATGTATATGTGTAGACCTTACTCCACCAGTTGGTGAAGATATGTATAGGTGGTTACTCTTTCTTAAGCAACTTGATTGGGCTACTCCAAGGCTGTAGGTTTTTCCTTCCACCACCAGTACCTGCATGTTACTGACTCCTCCCTCTGTGTCATGGGTGTATAACGCACTGATGCCAGCAGGCCTCTAAATCGCCACCTGGAACAGCTTGTTCCAATAGACTCCTACCACCGGCACTTTGGGTATGTATGGTCACGTTGCTGCAACACCTTCTGGTTTGTGTCAGCTTACTCCCTTATGGCCTAATAGCCATTTGCTGAGGACCAGCGCCACACTTAGTAGTGGGCAAAGGGCTCAACCATAGGATAACTGGAAAATGGTTGTGTTTGGCCTTTAACCCATGATCACAGGATACAAGCAGATGTATGCGTTTCTTGAATCAAGATTGTTTATTTAGCTACAGTAAACATTCTGAAAATGACAGTACAGTACTCTCTGCTATGAAAGTACACACCGCATAAAGATGTGCTGAGTGAATCCTCTCAGGATGGTTAGAGGATACACATAAAATAGGGCTCCCCTCTCTGACTGAAAATGAGCTCCAGAAGTAGGCAGCCAGACTCTTGAGACAACAGTCTCCCTGCTAAAGATGCTGGTGCATTTAGAGCTCCATGGTGGTCATCATCTGTCTGTACTTTCCAGCTCTACCTGCATTTCCTGAGATCTTTTAGACTCTGGTCTACAGGGGAAGACCCTCTGACAGCTCACTGAATGCAGCTTAAGGAAGGGGAGCTGTCATCATGTTCACAATGTTGCCATGTGAAATGTTGAAATTTCTGTTACAATTAGGTCCAATGAGAGGGTTAAGGTTAGGCTGCTGGGGGAGGTTAGGGTGAGTCACTGGGGGGGTGTCAGAAATTTTCAGAATTCCTACTGTTAGAATTAGGCACCGCCGCGTGGGTTAAGGTTAGGCTGCTGGGGGAGGTTAGGGTGAGGCACCAGGGGGGGAGGGACAGGGATTCTCAGAATGCCTACTGGTATGGTTAGGCACCGCAAGGAGGGTTAAGGTTAGGTTGCTGGGGGAGGTAAGGGTAAGGAACTAGGGCGAGAGGGTCCAGGATTCTCAGAATGCCTACTGTTAGGGTTAAGCACTGCCGGGAAGGTTAACGTTAGGTTGCCGGATACTAGGGCACTAGGGGAAAGAGGGGGAGGGGTAGGGATTAGGCTTTGGGATAGGGGAATTATACTTACCAGAGCCACTGCTCATCAGACATCTGTGCTGTAACTGCTGCAATGTGACCATCGGGATCTGGAAGAAGGCACCGGAGCCACTGCAGCCACCGAGACCAGATAAGTGATCGCTGGTTAATAGCACTGTGCGTTACATACATCTCAGGTTAGAAATAATGAAGATGACCATATCCATTTTTGTTATTGGCTCAAAGGGACAAAGAGAAAGATGGCAAAAAATACACTGGGACTATCATCAAATTTGCGTTCGAGAAGGAAGAAAGCCAGGCCAGGCATTATCATCAGTATGAGCATAGTGTGGTGGTCCCTGGACCATTACGTCATATTTAGAAAAGTATAGAATTGGTACATAAACAGATTCATTACCTGCCACCGAAGAGCACCATGATAACCCCATTTCATACTTCTGTACAACATACATACAAAATAATATTATTAATGATTAAGGGGTCTATGTTTTTAGCCTTTGGGAGAGATAAAGTGGATGGAGATTAAAGTACCAACCAATCCGCTACTAACCTTCACTTTACAGTCTGTGTTTGAAAAATAACAGGAGCTGATTGGTTGGTACTTTATCTCTCTCCAAGGCTTAGTACATATACCCTTAACTGTTTAAAATGGGATAGTTGATGTGCAATTCATTCTGCTGCCTTAGGCCTTGCCTACATAACCCATTCCCAAATCTGGCCCACGTGTAGTTCGACTAATAGGTATCCCTTTTGGGTAGTATAGAGGGATGAGTGAAGGGCCAAAGTAACAATGGGATGGATGAGACTACAGCCCCAGGCCTCCACATCAAATAGGCCTGACATTGGCCATAGATCATAAGTTTTAAAATTGGATATCTGTTTTCCTCACAAAATGAAGCACATTTTCTATGTTGTGTTTAGGGAGACATTGGGGCTGATAGTGTAGGCCAATGTACACACCACATTGTACATCACTGGTCACAGCTTCTCTGCTTCTCACAATAGGTCCTTGATTATTATTATTAGCCCCAGGCCCATAAGGCCCTTAATCTGGCCCTGGATGAGAGAGTATGAGTTTAGTACTTTGGGCTAGATACAGATTTATGGGTTTGGTCTACTGGTGCAATTATGGTTAAATCTTGGGAAGTATTAGGCACAGGGAATGGCCTAAAGATTGTAAACTTGTGAGCTGGGCCCTCTTATCAGTCTCGTTTTAGTACATTATTGTTCACAATTATAAGTGCATTGGAATATGTTGGTGCTATATAAATGAATAAGAAATACATTACATACCAGATTTAGGATATTTAAAAACAGGTAAAAAGAAAGCTGGAACCTGCATGTATTATGTGGTCAGCATGGTGATTAATGAGTTCTGTTTTACACACAGTTTGAGCTTAAATGACATAGGCCTGCTGTGAGGTTTAGTGTTGGGGGCTAGTACATCCTTGAAACAAGGGTTTAACTCTAGTGCTGTATTCATGCAATTGTTAGCAATTATACGGGACACTGCACATTTGGGATGCCAATGCAATGCTGAAGAAAGAGGAACAAATAACCGCAATCAAACCTGATGTAGGACTTTGCCGAGCTATTTTCACCTATGTTTTTTTCCATATGATTACTGACTATTACATTATAACCTTCAGAGGGTGTGGTATGTTAGGTCGGCAGTCCTCAGGTTGATGTGCATCAGGTCGACATCAGAACCTAATGTTAAGCATGTCGACAGTGACTATGCCGACATTCAAAATGTCTACATGGATGACCTGTCCACGTGATAGAAACAGAATGTTGATCTTACGTCCCTGGTGACCCAACAGTCACTTTTCTGGTGGTAGCGGCATCACCAGCATTGTCATCTGTGTCCCAGCAGCGATGTGAGCAGCGCATCCGGCGCAGACGTATGATGGAATGGCATTCTGGTGAGTATTTTACCCTTAACCCTAATGCCTACCCCTTTCCCTAGTGTCTAACCTACTGGCGTATCTATAATGGGTGCAGGGGGTGCGCCACACACCTTGCACCCTATGATAATATCTGTGCAGCTGAACCTCCTGTAAATGTTCCTGGCTGCGCCATCTTTCCATGATGTATTCAGAAAGATGGCGCAAGCACAGCAGACAGCAAAGACTCTGGCACTGTGACCGAGACTTTGCTCTCTACTACGCATGCACTATCTTTCAGAATATTGATGGAAAGATGGTGGCGCAGAGTGTGGGCACTAACTGGCAGTTCTGCTACATGGACACTGGCCGCCACTGGCACATGTTATGGGGGGGACGTGCTGCATGATGGGAGTCCCGCTGCACATGGGGCCCCACATTTGTTAAAACACCCCAGGCTTATACACCATATCCCCACCAACCCCCGCAACCTAACCATAACCTCACCCACAGCCTACCTCTAACCCTCCCGGTGGAGCTGAAACCAAACCAACGGCATGTGAAATGTTGATGTGAGCATGGAGCCTGTTGACATTCTAATGTCAACATTATACATGTCGACATGGTTACTGTTGACCATGGGGCCGGATCCCCATTGATAAAGGTCCATTTTTAGATGAAATCAAGGGTGGTATGCAATTTCTTAGCAATCCGGAGCTGCAGTGTGTTTTTTTTCATCTAGGGAGCTTGTCCCTGCTGGGACAATCTGATTGGCCTCTGTGTTTCATAAAAGGCAGGGAGGGCTTATCCTCCTTGTCAGTTATAGCTTTATGCCCATGTTTAGCTCGCTGATCCTGGTAGCTGGTGAACACTCTGTGCTACCATCCTGGTGCAATTGTCCTGGCCATCTGCTTTGTTTTCATGTCCCGTGCATATCCTGCCATTACCTTGCCATCGTCTGTGAGTGCTTCAGCTTACTACAGCTCCAGTCAAGTACTTGGCACTCCTGTGTTTTACTGCAGCCATATATCCTGTGATCACTTATTAATTGTATGAGCCCCTACTATCCTGCGAAAAAGACCTGGCGGCAACTCCGTACCAGTGAGAGCTTCAACCTCTATGGGAAAAGGGGGCTGTTATAGGCAAAAGACATCTGTAGCATGATTCTAGGGGTCTCATGCAATTATTCTGGAGTAGCATAACTCATTTAGCTAAGGATTTGGAGGCTGGTCTGAATAGGTATAAAATCCTGCCGCATATTTAGAAGTGAAGGTGTATATTGGTAGAATAAATCATGTTATTGCTCACAAACCAGAGAGTCCGAAGTCTATTGCCAAGGAATTTCCTACTGTAAAAGAATTAGTACAGAACACTGCTGCTTATGTGACAATGTTAAAATAAAATGGCCCGATCTCATTCATTTATACACAATATTTTGGATGACGGACCACAAAATCATCGACACTTATTAGTATGAGGCAATTTGTCAAGCACCTTCCAAATGACTATCTCCATCCAGTACTGCACCCTGGTGAGACCATTTCTATGGAATGACATGCAGTAATAGGTGTAATCATGACGATTACCTTTTTAAAATCAGACAACTATAAATATTTATAAATGTAGTGGTGCTCTGAAATTGTACTGTTACTATGGCAACCATAAAATTGAGGGGGTGGTTCACTAGCTTTGTATTATGTACCCTCACTCCTCTCTCCCCTGGCTGCTCAGGAGTGAGGAATAGGGCTCCGTCCTTTTAAATAACATATTTTAATATACAGTGTTTAAAATAATAATATTCAAATCCGTCTAAAATGCATGCTATAAGAATGATGTAGTGAATTATATATGTGTGTGCAAATAATATATATATATATATGTGTATATATATATATATATATATATTAATATGCTGAAGATTAAAGTTGCAAGATTAAAAATTCTATGATTAAAAATAGCATTGGAGATACTGTATGGTTGAAATGTTCGGAAACCTATATCACTCTGGAGCTGAGGTATTTTTAAACACTTTATAAACTTGTTGACTAAGGCTGTAGTCATACAGGTGCTTTGCAGAATTTACCATCAAATCTTAGAGATTACTCTTCTGAAATACAATGCAATGCCAGAGCCGTAACTAGACTTTTTGGTGACCTGTGCCAGAGAGAGCTTTGGTGCCCCCCGTCTCTCTCCCCCCTTCCCCACCTAATTTATAAAAAGGGACATAAGATTCTCAACCTGAAAAAGGAAGGGCCAGGGAAGAGATAGGGGAGGCCAGGAGTTGCTGGGGATAAAAGAAGAGGAAGCTACAAGTGAGGATGATAACAAACAGGAAAATTGACAGACCCAAACAGCGCACCCTGCCTTGCGGTGCCCTGTGCCAAGGCACTGGTCACACTACCCTAGCCCTGTGCAACGCTATGTGTTTAATTATCATAAATGAAAAGAGGGAGTGGGTGGGACCTAATCTTGTTTTATATAGAATGTTGGCAAGTATGGATAAGCAGATTAGAAGAAGATAGATATCAATAGTTGTTAGTTTAAAAAAAAAAAAAAAACAATGTTTGGAGACTTTGTTTTTCAGCAACAGCAAAAACATCCAACAGTTTGAAACTAGAAACAGTGTAATCACCTGCCAGCAGCACAACTAGAAGAACAGAAATCTGATCTTGGAGATGCAACAGGGAATGGACTCTAATGGTGCATACACACGGTCAGATTTACTGTTAGATCTGAACGATAACGATTTTAAAAATCTTTCAATCGTTCATGTTTGAAAGAAAATCTGACACTTGTGCCTGCAATGATGAACGATGCGCGTTCCCGCTGGTCAGATAACGATATCTGACATCTGATGTGTTTGCAGTCAGATGTGGACGATTCCATTCATTTTAATACAGTCTAAAATCGTTTAATCGTTCAAATCATTCATCGTTCATCTGACATATCTGACCGTGTGTATGCACCATTAGGAAGGCCTGAAGCAGTCCATGGGTTGGCATACACATAGTGATTTGGGTCTATTTAAAGAAAAATCTGTACATAAAGTACATAAAGTAGAGACCTATGTGGCAGTAACAAAGCAGATTGTTTAACGGGAACGGCTGAGCATGGGAGGACATGCAGTGATGACCCCTCCCTTCCTGACAAGGCAGATACCAAAGGTATACCAGTCTATATTTGAATAAGAAATGCCTCAAGCTCCAGATTTGCATGCCCACCTATATTATGGAAAGCATATATATGAAACACTACTTAGGTAGCTCCAGCCTCCATTTATTTTTTCCTACTGCGTGAAGGAAATCATTTAGAAATTCACTTATAAACAATCAGACCTCTTTTTAGTCACATAAGTCTGAGTCATAGGTACAGTCTGTCCTTAATGCTGCAAACTAATATTCTTGGTGCATTATTTGTTTGCCGCTTGGTGTTTTCCTCTTCAAACTATACACTTTTTATGTGCTTTTTGTTTTAGCACCTTCAATTTGCATTGGGGCACCCTTATACAGCACTGCGTTATACAGCTAGTGGACAGTTTGCAGTTTAATTTACAAGAATGCAGAAAAAAGCACAAACTACCAAAACTGTCCACAAGGGGAAGCCCACGCTGTGAAACACGGGTTCCGGACTGTAGATAGACATTAATTAGATAGACACCAGATGTTAGACAGTCAATAGATTGACAGGCCAAAAGGTCACTAAATGTCGACATGTGAGAAGGTCGTACAAATGGTCGACAGGGTCGAATTGGTCGACACATGATTTTTTATTTTATTTTTTTCCGTTCGGGTTTGGCACTAGAAGGGACGGCTAGGGTCAGAGACTTACCCCGACGGTTAGGGTTAGGCACCAGGAGGGAGGGAAAGGGTGAAGATTAGGGCTACAAAACAAAAATCATGTGTCAACCATTTTTGTGTCATCCATTTGACCCTGTCAACCATCTGTACCTGTTGACCTTCTCACATGTCGACCTTTAGTGTGTCGGTCTTTTGTCCCTGTCGATCTATTGTCTGTCTAACATCTGGTGTCCACCTAATTACTGTCTATCTCTTATACCACACCTGTGAAACACTACTGTACTTTAGTACACTGCTTTGTGTATTCATGCCCCAACACATTTTTTTTTATTTTATTGCTGCAATTTTTTATTTGATATAGGAAGTAGATTTTTTTTTCGCAATTAACCACAGTAGTATTAAGTACCATGTAAAATATTCAAAATTCTTTCCACAAATTATTAAAAATGAAAAACAAATATATGCGTTTTTATGATTTCACCTGTTTCAACTCTTTGTAAAGATAAATTCCCTTCTATCTGAGAGAGCATGAGAGCACAGTAGAGATGTTTTCTTCTTCAGGGTCCATAGGGTCCATCATTCACTAGGCTGGTTAGCCTTGGCTGGAGTTATAGCAGACTCCTAAGTGCAGAATCACAAGTGCAAAATAGATTTTAGGGAAAATTTCAGCGTTACACCGGCGTTACTGGTTATATCCTCAGCTGATATTGATTGAATTGAACCCTCCTATCTTTGTCTCCAACAGGTAATCAGCAATTATTATCTCAAAGTCTGCTGCAGAGCATTACTCCTGATGTGCTTCTTTATTTGAATTATATATTTAGGTAATCAGCAATTATTATCTCAAGGTCTGCTGCAGTCTTATAATATTTTATTGTATATAATCTATAGATTGTAAGCTTGCGAGCAGGGCCTTCCTACCTATATATCTGTCTGTTATTACCCAGTTTTGTTCTATTAATGTTTACAATTGTAAAGCGCAACTGAATATGCTGCACTATATAAGAAACTGTTAATAAATAATAAATAAATAAATTGCCATAAGTACTATCTCCAGTCTTTAGATTGTGTGTAGGCATGATTGATCTTAAGTTCTAAATGTTTGGTATGTGCTAAATGTTTGTTTAAGCCATTTTATTGCTGGGTCTGTATTGGCTAGCTAGTGGGGGGGGGGGGGGTTTGTCATTAATTAGGATGCACACTTGGCTACATCTGTACTTAAATATCATTCACTAGGCTGGTTAGCCTTGGCTGGAGTTAGCAGACTCCTAAGTGCAGAATCACAAGTGCAAGATAGATTTTAGGGAAAATTTCAGCATTAGAGCGGTGTTAAACTAAAGGATAACAGAAGGAGAATATTTAATCAAACACAACTAAACTGCCATCAATACTGCATATGGACACCTATGGAGCATCAAGTGTGAGTTCACTACCTATTCACAACAAACACCTGCTGCCTGCATAACCAGGACATGCAACACTGAACTCCTTGTTTGATCATAGCAAAGACATTATCTCACTTGCTACTATTTGTGCTGCCTCTTTTTTCACAAAAAACTAAATTCTTATTCGTACCAATGCAAAGTAACCTCTAAACCTTGCATATACGGTTTGATTTACAGTACCATTGCTTTTGCCTAGCCTCACAACTTTGAACTTTTTTTTAATTACTCATTTTCAAAACACTTTAAATTCACATATATTCCCCACAATAAAACAAACAAACAACTAAAAAAAAACTATACTTTGTTCATCAAGCATACGCATTCACCAACAGTGTTCTTTCACCAGCATTTTTGAATAACCTTCAACACTGTCGTTCTCACACATATACTATTCTTACCTCATCCACACCGTGACCATGTTTTCTTCAAATTCTCACTTTACTCAGTGCCTACCTAATCCTTTATTCTGCCCCCTGTTCCCACCTCTATCCTTCCCCCCTGGTCTCCTCCACTTTTCTCCCCTCCTCTGTCTGAATGCCTCCCCTCAGTTTCCCTCCTTCTCTTCTCCCCCGTTACTCCTCTCTCATTCTTTTCTCCCCCACAATGGTCCTACTACCCAACCACTAATCTGAGCACCCACCCTCCTCTCCCTCTCACTTCACCACACCTTCATCTACATCGCACTAATCTCCCTCCCTTTCCTACAAATGCATCCCACCTCTCTTGCCTATTGATCACTTCCTTCCACTCCTGCCTCCATGATCTCACCTGTGCTGCTCCCTACCTCAGGAGCTCTCTCCTTCTCATTATCAGACTCTCCACTGCTCTACAAATCTTCAAACGGGTTCTCAAGGCTCACTACTTCAAATCCTTCCAGCTCTCATCCTAACCTGCTGCTTACATGCTTCTTCCTCACTGTCTACCCTATCTGTGTCACCCCTGTCTGTCTCCCCCCCCCCTATACAATGTAAGCTCTCACGAGTAGGGCCCTCTTCCCTTATGTGCTTTTCCTTCCCTCACTCATATGATCATCTACTCAAAACTCTCCACAAGGGCACTTAACACTTGGTAGCTGACGCCCTGCTGCTTTTTTGAGTGTTATGATCGCTGCAGCAATGTTTATAAACCATGTTCTTATTCTGTATTGTCTTGTACTGTAAGTCGCTGTTTTATGAGTTTACTAATTTGTTAATGTACTTTGTGAGGTGCTGCGGAACCCTTGTGGCGCCATATAAATGATGATAATAATAATCCACAGGGATACCATGGGGATATTATGGTTGGAGAGATCCAGGCACCAAACAGTTAAAGCTTCAGCTCCCAAGATGCCTCAGGTCCTACTCCATATATACCCTGCCTCTAACCATAGGCCTTCAGTTGTTTGTTTGGTGCGACAGGATCAAGACGCACCTGTCTAACAGGGGGCTGCTCAGGCAGTCCTAAGCTTTTATTTTATTTCTATGTTTTTGGGTTGGCAGCACTAAGCATCTGAATTGGGCTGGTGATTTCGGCGGGTCGCGGCTGAGCTTGCTAACAGCAATGCTGTGACCCCAACTGCAACCAAATGCACGGAGATGTCAGGTAAGACGGTGCCTCGCTTACGGGGAATCCTTGCTTCTGGTGTCAGAGATGCACTAGAAGTCGCTGCAGTCAGGGCTCGGATTGTCCGCGTCCTCACTAGACCGCTGGGGCCTTATCGTCTGATGCCAGGGATCGGCAGCAGACACTTCTGCTGTCACGAGGCCAGCGTACCTGGCTGGTTGATGCAGCATGGGGGAGGTAGGCGCTCCCCTAACTGCTCCTCCCCTGACCCAGATGCAGTCCCTACGTAGGGTTTCACGCATCTAGGTTGCTCCGCCTACCTTCCACGTGTATATGAGATGCTCATGGTCCACTATCAGTGCGCTGCTGTAGCTGTTGGTCTCAGGAGGGTTTTGGGTTAGTCTCCTTGTATACCTCTCCCATGGTTAAGGTATATAGGGCTCTATAGCCTACCATTCCTGGTGTTTGTGTAGTTTATTTAGAGTCCATATTATGTATGCATTGTATGTGACTGTTTGCTAGCCACTATTGACACTGTCTTATTGATCAATTATAACTATCACTATTTTTTTCTCTCTCCGTCCTTTTGGGGTGGAGGTTTTACCTTGAGTACTTCGCATTCATTTAAGATTTTGAGAAGGCTGTCACATAGCATTGCATTTTATTACCTTTATTAAACATGTCCAAAGATAAAGGGAAACAGGAGAGTGAGCCACCGTGCTAGTTTCATGTAAATCATGTATGGCTTATGTGTCCTCTCAGGACGTAAAGGATGGTTTGTGTGTTGTCTATTATAAAGAGCCACCTCACCAGTCCACTTTACCTGTCTCTGGCCAAGAGCCATCTTGGGTATCCTCTTCGTCCCAGGTAATGAAGCAGTTTGTGGATCGCATGGCCGCTCCCACAATGCCTCCTTGGAGGGGGTGTCCACAGCATGCTATGTTTGCATCTCCTATGCATCCTTCCTGGAAGGATGTTTATGGCCATTCTAGTCAGAGCATGGCTCCATCTAATGTTGAAAGCAGACTGGTAGTTACTAAGGTGCCTAAGCGCAAGTTAGCTTTTTATCAGTCTGCTCAAAATATGGATTCAGACGCATCATCAGAGGAATCTGATGATGCGCATGATTCCAGTCCAGGGTCTACAGTAGCTCGGGGGAGGAGGACCATCCGTCCACAGTGGATGTTCCTCCTTTGGTGATGGCAGTTAAATCAGTCTTAGATATTCAGGATGATGAACTAGCTCATAGTAAGAAGGATCCAATGTTTAATCACCACCGGAAAGGTAGCCAAAATGGAGTTTCCTGTATCTGAACAGCTCACTGAGCTTATGGATGAGGCATGGGGTAACACAGATAAACGATTTTATGTGAATAAAAGAATAACATCATTGTATCCTTTCCCAGCTTCTTTATGTACTAAATGGGAGATACCTCCTACTGTGGCTTCTCATGTAACGCACTTAATCAAAAATGCTACATTGCCTATTTCGTCAGCATCTTCTCTGAAGAATTCCACATATAGAAAAATTGAGCAAGTCTTAAGGCAATATTTTCATCACCTGGAGCTGTTACTCATCCAGCTATGGCTGGAGCCTGGGTAGCCAAATCTGTTGAAGACCAGATGGGGGCATTGGAAGATTCTCTACCAGATGCTACCAGAGAACAGATGATGTATATCTCCCACATACGGGAAGCTGCTTCCTATCTGGGAGGAGCTGCAGTAGATACTGGAATTTTAGCTTCTAAAGCATCAGCAGCTTCAATAGTGGCATGCACTGCCCTTTGGTTAAGATCCTGGAAGGCTGACCGGATCAAAGAGGGTGCTGGAAGTCTTACCTTTCTATGGAAAGGTACTTTTTGGAGCAGAGTTTCATAAAATAATAGCTACTCTGGCAGCTTCAAAATCAGCAGGTCTTCCATCTATGGCGATTATAAAGTTTAGGCAGGTTTCTTTTCGGTCCTTCCATCCTCAAGGACGAGCAAGGGAACAGTCTTCCTCTAGGCCGACTAGTTTTTGCAAGACAACAAGGCGACAAACTAAGAGGTCTGGCCTGGTAAAATGTCCAGCTTCTAAACTGGATGACAAACCCTCGGCCTGACGGGGCGGGCTTCCTCCTGGGGATCCCAGGGTGGCAGGCTGACTTCTTCAGTTTGCGGATTATTGGCATCAAACAACAACAGATGCCTGGGTCCGAGAAGTGGTCTCTTAGGTGTATGCCCTCACTTTCAGGAGGCATCCTCCCCAGAAGTTTTTTTGCAGAGATACTCCATCAGATGCAGTCAAGGCCTTGGCCTTTCAGGAAGCCATTCACTCCCTACTGCAGGCAGGAGTAATAGTCCTGGTTCCTGTGTCGCAACAGGGAAGGGGTTGTTATTTCTGGTTCAGAAACAGAATGAGGCCTATCGCCCTATACTAAATCTAAAAATCCTCAACAGGTTTACCCCTGTACCCAAGTTTCATATGGAAACTCTCCAGTCAATTATTTTGGCAATGGAGCCAGGGGATTAAATGGTTTCCCTGGATATTCAGGATGCATATCTACCTGTTCCTATTATACCATCCCACCAACAATTTTTATGGTTTGCTGTCCTTCAGCAACATTACCAATTTCATGCTCTACCCTTTGGCCTATCTATGGCTCCCTGGGTATTTACCAAAATAATGGTAGGCATGACGGCTTATCTCAGGTGTCAGAGAGTCAGAATTCTGCCATATCTGAATGACCTTCTGACATTGGAACAGACTCCAGTTGTTTTACAAAGCCATCGTCAACTGACCATAGCCTGCCTACAAAAGCACGGCTGGATAATTAATTGGAAGAAATCATCACTTTCTCCAACACAGCAGATGGTACATCTGGGAGTGTTGCTGGATTCTTGGGCACAAATGGTGTTTCTGACAGAGAACAAGATTGTGGCCCTGCTATTGTGAATATGCAAGCTGCTACGCAAGTGAAGGGTATCCATTCTGTTAGCAATGTAGGTCCTGGGATCAATGGTATTCACCTTCAGCATGGTGGAGTATGCTCAGTTCCATTCCAGGCCTCTGCAAAAGTTTATTCTCTCCAAGTGGAGTGGGTACCCAAGTGGGATGGTACCCAAATGCGCATGCGCATGACGGAGGGAGCTCCGTTGTGCACATGCGCGAGACCCGGATAGCGACAGCCAAGCTGTCGCTCCGGGTCTCACACCAAAGGGGGCGTGCTGTCGATGGTGATTGACAGCACGACCCCTTTGGTGGGCGTGGCTGCCAGACGGAGGCGTTCTCATGGGAACGCCTACCATCTGGGGCCGGCCCCAGTGACATCATTAGTGATGTCAGTGGGAGTGATTTTGGCTCTGATAGAGCCAAAATCACTCCAGGGCTTGCGGCAGCGAGACCCTACCGCAGGGTCTTGTCGCAAGCCCAATGGTCGCGGTGGTCTTGACCATCGCGACCATCATCATGGACGCTCGCATAAGCTGTGGGTCCAAAAAGCTGCTCCAAATTTAAATAGGACGGCCCTGATTCAGAGCGAGCGCTCTGGTCAGAGCGTCCGGCTCTGAATCAGGTCCAGTATCATCTAATAAGGTCTCAGAAGATCATTCTTACTCCAGAGGCTCGTCACTCTCTCCTATGGTGGCTGAGAAAGGATCATCTGAACAAAGGGCGCCCTTTCTGGATTCCAAATTGGGTGCTGCTCACCACAAATGCCAGTCGTTGTGGATGGAGGGCAGTGACAGGTCATCACCCCTTTCAGTCATCTGCCTATAAACATTCTGGAACTGCGAGCAGTGTACAAGGCACTTATCATGGCACAGGACCTGCTCCAGGGCAGGCCGGTCCAGATTCAGTCCGACAATGCAACTACAGTGGCCTACCTCAATCATCAGGGATGCACGAGAAGTTACGCAGCCATGTGACAAAGGTTCTGATTTAGGAAGAATGTAATTTTCCGGCCATCTTGGCAATATTCATAATGGGAGTACTCTATTGGGAAGCAGACTTCCTAAGTCGCCAGGACATACATGCCAGAGAGTGGTCTCTCCATCCGGGAGTGTTTCAGTTCCTGGTAAACAAATGGGGTCTACCAAAGATAAATCTCATGGTGTCACGTCACAGCCACAAGGTCCCTGGGTACGGGTCCAGGTCCAGAGACCCATCAGCAGCCTTCGTGGATGCACTGGCAGTAAGATGGGACTTCAAGCTGGCATATCTCTTTCCGCCGGTTTCTCTCCTCCCGAGAGTTCTCAGGGAATTCAAGCAGGAAGGCAGAACTGGTGGCTCCGGGTTGACCCAGACGTCATTGGTTCACCGACATACAGAATCTGTCAATAGACAGTCCGTATCCTCTTCCTCAATGGCAGGATCTGCTAATGCAGAGTCCCTGTCGGCATCCGGACTTACCTAGTCTGGCTTTGATGGCGTGGCTCTTGAATCTTCCATCTTAAGTGCAAAATGTTTTTCCAGTTCTGTAAATCAGACGATGCTCTGCCCGCATCTATTACAGAGTTTGGCATTCTTTTGGTCAATGGTGTTCCCATAGGAAGTATGATCCTAAGGTGTTCAGGATTTCCAGGGTACTGGCTTTTCTTCAGGTGGGGTTAGACAGTGGCCTCCGCCTGGCCTCTTTAAGAGTGCAGGTTTCTGCATGGTCAGTCTGGTTCCAGAGGAAGATTACGTCATTAACAGATGTTAGAATTTTATTCCAAGGAGTTCTGCAAGTTCAGCCTCCTTTTGTTCCACCGGTAGCACCATGGGATTTGTCTTTGGTTCGTAAGGGGCTACAAGCTCCACCATTTGAACCTCTAGACTCTGTAGATTTGAAGTGGTTGACAGCAAAGACACTTTTCTTCTCACTATCTCTTCTGCTCGCAGAGTCTCTGATTTGGCTGCACTTTCTTGTCGCTCCCCATTATTTTTTGGGAGCGAAACGGGGTTAGGGTAAGGTTTTGGGGATGGAGGTTAGGGTTTGGCACCACTAGGGGTTAGGGTTAGGCACCCCTAGGTGGGAGGGTTAGGGTTAGGCACCCCTGGGCAGAGGTTAGGGTTAGGCACCCCCCGGGAGGGTTAGGTTTAGGGTGTGGTAAGGGGGGTTAGGGTTAGGCACCCCAGGGGGAGGTTAGGGTTAGGCACTAGGGGGGAGGTTAGGGTTAGGCACTAGGGGGCAGGTTAGGGTTAGGCACTAGGGTGGAGGTTAGGGTTAGGAACCCCCGGGAGGGTTAGGTTTAGAGGGGGGGAGAGGGGTAGGGATAGGGTACTTACCTGCCCTGTTGGCATCTTCTCCCTTCGGGCTGCTGGCATCGGGATATGAACCGGTGGCTATTCAGCCACCGGGACTTCATACCCATTCCATATTGGCCACATGATTCATGCTTCCATTGTATTTTAAAGATGCCCTTTATTGTGTAGGCCCATCAAGTGCTGTTCCACCTTCAAGATTGCTGCATCCTCTTTGTGAAACTGCATCAAGCCCTCCAGTCACTGACCTTCAAGGGTCACATCTGCGCCACAGTAGTAAGGGGTTGAGAACAGACGGTCATGTTGCTTGCATACTATACATTATGGCGGCCACCCAACACTTCATTGAAGGCTGTCTCAAGAGCATCATGGGTGACACTGCCCTCACTACTGCCCAGGTAGGTGGAATTTGTGTGTGCCATCCTCTGCTCTTCAAAGTTTGAGTGTGTCAGTTGTGACATGATAGCAAAGAACCACACTCCCAACCCATCACAAACACAGAGGCAGTGGCAGATTCAGGAGGAGGCACAGGGGTACCTGACACTGTTTTTGGTAGAGTCAGGAGCATAGATGCCAGCCCTTGAATATTTACATCTTGTACTGAAGCATTCAATGTTCTTCCAGGCACATAACAGTGCATCAACTAGAACCCAGTGGCTGCTTATCCTGATGATCAGCAGCAAGGTAGACTGGACTAAGAGGAGCATATCCTCCAGAATAGGAAAAACAGAGAGTATCAATGAAGTCAGTGTAAGTGAGTCTGACAGACTGTCAGAAGAGCATGGTAGGCAAGCTGAAGGGGTGAATGGTTGCTGCACACATTTGTTATTGGTGTGTATGGCTGTATACTGTAAAGTTGCTAAGAAGGTTAAGGAAAAAGTACCATAAGACTCAGTTTTACCACTTCAGCCTTAGGCATGCCCTCCAGGGTTCTATATGTACAATATGGCGGTCATTAGGATGCTGTCTGTACTGTATGGCAGTAGTTGGTATGCTGTCTGTGTAATATGGTGGTCACTGGGATGCAGTCTGTACTATATGGTGGTCACTGGGATACTGTCTGTACTGTATGGAGGCCACCAGGATGCCAGGTTTGTGTTATAGTGGTTGTTGGGATGCTGTCTGTACTGTATAGTTGTCATTGAGATGCTGTCTGTGTAATATGGTGGTCACTGTGTGCTGTCTTTACTGTATTGTGATCAGTGTGATGCTTTCTGTATTGTATTGTGGTTGCTTGGAGGCTGTCTGTATTGCTTAGCAGTCACTGGGATGTTGTGTGTTCTGTATGGTGGTCATTTGGATACTGTCTATGTGATATGGTTGTTGCTGGGATGCTGTCTTACTGTATGGGTGTTTTTAGGATGCTGTATGCACTGTATGGAGGTCAATGGGATTCTGTATATAGTTTATGGTGGTCACTGCAGTGCTGTCTGTACTGCATTGTGGTCACAGAGATGCTGTGTGTACTGTATGGAGGAAACTGGATGCAGTGTGTACTTTATGGAGGTCAGTGGAGGCTGTCTGCACTGTATGGCAGTTTCTGGGATGCTTTTTGTGTTGTATTGTGGTTTCTGGGATGTTACTAGAACTACAGTGCATCTGGAAAGTATTCACAGTGCTTCACTTTTTCTACATTTTGTTGTTACAGCCTTATTTCAAAATGGAATTAATTAATTTTTGTCCTCAAAATTCTACACACAATGGCCCTGATTTAGAGCCGGACGCTCTGACAGAGCGCTCGCTCTGAATCAGGGCCGTCCCTCTTACTGTTTGGAGCGGCCTTCTGGCCGCTCGCATAGCTGTGGGTGACCACCCACAGCTATAGTGAGCGGCCAAAATGATGGTAGCGATGGTCAAGACCATCGCGACCATCGGGCTTGCAGCGAGACCCTTGCGGGAGGGTCTCGCTGTCGCAAGCCCTGGAGTGCTTTTGGCTCTATCAGAGCCAAAAGCACTCCCACTGACATCACTAGTGATGTCAGTGGGGCCGGCCCCAGACGGTAGGCGTTCCCATGGAAACGCCTCCGTCTGGGCAGCCACGCCCCCGGCACGCCCACCAAAGGGGGCGTGCTGTCAATCACCATTGACAGCACGCCCCCTTTGGTGCGAGACCCATAATGACAGCTCGGCCGTTGTTATTAGGGTCTCGCGCATGCGCACGACGGAGCCGCCTCCATCGTGCGCACGCGCACTTGGGCAACATCGACCTGCTTGCGAGCGCTCAGCGCTCGCGAGTGGGTCTGAATTAGGCCCTATACCCCATAATGACAACATGTAAAAACATTTTTTTTAGATTTTTGCAAATTGAATAAAAAAAAATCAACTAATGGTGCATACACACAGTCAGATCTGTTAGATGAACGATTTTACCAATGATTCAACTATTTCAGACAGTGTTAAAATGAATGAAATCGTCAAAATCTGACTGCAGACACAGATAATGTTAGATATCGTTATCTGACATGTGGGAACGCTCATCATTGCAGGCCCACATGTCAGATGTTCTTTCAGATATGAACAATTTTTTAAATAATTTTCGTTCATATCTGACAACAAATCTGACCGTGTGTATGCACCATAAGAAATCACATGTACATAAGTATTCACAGCATTTGCTCAATTATTTGGTGATGCACCTTTGGCAGCAGTTACAGTCTCAAGTCTTTTTGAATATGATGCCACAAGCTTGGCACACCTATCTTTCAGGCAGTTTCGCCCATTCCTCTTTGCAGCACCTCTCAAGCTCCATCAGGTTGGATGGGAAGCGTCGGTGCACAGCCATTATCATATCTCTTCAGAGATGTTCAATCGGATTCAAGTCTTGGCTCTGGCTGGGCCACTCAAGGACATTCACAGAGTTGTCCTGAAGCCACTCCTTTGATATCTTGGCTGTGTGCTTAGGGTCGTTGTCCTGCTAAAAGATGAACCATCGCCCTAGTCTGAGGTCAAGAAAGCTCTAGAGCAGGTGTTCATCCAGGATGACATTGCTGCATTCATCTTTCCCTCTATCCTGACTAGTCTCCCAGTTCCTGCCACTGAAAAACATCTCCACCACATGATGCTGCCACAACATGCTTCACTGTAGGGATAGTATTGGCCTGGTGATGAGCGGTGCCTGGTTTCCTCCAAACAGAACGCCTGGCATTCACGCCAAAGAGTTCAATCTTTGTCTCATCAGACCAGAGAATTTTGTTTCTCATGGTCTGAGAGTCCTTCAGGTGCATTTTGGCAAACACCAGGCAGGCTGCCATGTGTTTTTTTTACTAAGGAGTGGCTTCTGTCTAGCCACTCTACCATACAGGCCTGATTGGTGGATTGCTGCAGAGATGGTTGTTTTCTGGAAGGTTCTCCTCTCTCCACAGAGGAATGCTGTAGTTTTGACAGAGTGACCATCGGGTTCTTGGTCACCTCCCTGACTAGGGCCCTTCACCCACGATCGCACAGTTTAGACGGCCGGCCAACTCTAGGAAGAGTCCTGGTGGATCCGAACTTCTGGAACCAGTCTCATTGGGACCTTCAAAGCAGCAGATATTTTTCTGTACCCTTCCCCAGATTTGTCCCTTGAGACACTCATGTCTCTGAGGTCTACAGACAATTCCATGGACTTCATGCTTGGTTTTTGCTCTGACATGCACTGTCAAGTGTGGGACCTTATATAGACAGGTGTATGCCTTTTAAAATCATGTCCGAACAACTGAATTTACCACAGGTAGACTCCAATTAAGCTGTAGGAAGATCTCAAGGATGATCAGTGGAAACAGGATGCACCTGAGCTCAATTTTGAGCTTCATGGTAAAGGCTGTAAATACTTATGTACATGTGATTTCTTAGGGTTTTTTTTATAATTAAATTTGCAAAAATCTCAAAAAATCTTTTTACAAGTTGTCATTATGGGGTATTGTGTGTAGAATTATTAGGAAAAAAATGAATTTATTCCATTTTGGAATAAGGCTGTATCATAACAAAATGTGGAAAAAGTGAAGCTCTGTGAATACTTTCCGGGCTCACTGTATATAGTGGTCAGTGGGATGCTGTCTTTATTGTATTGTTTTCACTCAGCTACTGCCTATGCAATATGGTGCCAACTGTGTTGAGGACACTGGGATGCTGTCTGTACTGTATGGCGGTCACTCTGATGCTGTACTGTCTGGAGTTTATTGGGAAGCTGCCTGTGTGATATGATGGTCACTGGGATGCTGCCTGCATAATATGATGGCCACTAGGATGCTGTGTGAACTATATGGAGGTCACTTGGATTCTGTGCTTACTGTATGGTTGTCATTAGCATGCTGTCTGTACTGTATGACTGGGATGCTGTGTGCACTGTTTATTGGTCACTGGGATGCTGTCTGTACTGTATGAATTTCACTAGAATGCGGTCTCTCTGGTATAATGGTAATTCAGATTATGCTAGCGTAATATGATGGTCACTGGGATGCTGTGTGAACTGTATGGAGGGTTGCTTGGATGCTGTGTGTTCTGTATGGTTGCTTTGGCATTCTGTCTGTATTGTATGACAGTCACTGAGATGCTGTGTACCGTATGGCAGTATGCTGCCTACGTGATATGATGGTCATTGGGATGCTGTGTGAACTGTATTGCAGATTTTAGGAGGCTGTGTGTATTATATTGTGATCACTGGGATGCTGTTGGTACTGTATGGTGGTGGTGGTCACTGGGATGCTGTCTGTACTGTATGGAGGTCAATGGAATGCTGTCTGTTCGATATGGTGGTCACTGGGATGCTGTCTGTATTTTATGATAGTCTTTGGGGGTACTCTCTGTTCTATATAGTATCCACTCTGATTTTTTGTGTGCTGAGTAACATTGTGAATATCAGTATTTAACATGATTGTTGTGTGAGGGCCACATACTGAACGAAAACCCATTAATTCTTTCCTCTGTCACATACAGCAGCAGCACACACACCCTGTCACACACTGTGTCACACACAGCAGCAGCACACACACTGTGTCACGCACGGCAGCAGCACACACCCTGTCACACACAGCAGCGGCACACACACCCTGTCACACATAGCAGCAACACACACTCCCTGTCACACACAGCCACACACACAGAAGCACACACTCCCTGTCACACACAGCCACACACACAGAAGCACACACACCCTGTCACACACAGCCACACACACAGAAGCACACACTCCCTGTCACACACAGCCACACACACAGAAGCACACACACCCTGTCACGCACAGCCACACACACAGAAGCACACACTCCCTGTCACGCACAGCCACACACACAGAAGCACACACACCCTGTCACACACAGCCACACACACAGAAGCACACACTCCCTGTCACACACAGCCACACACACAGAAGCACACACACCCTGTCACACACAGCCACACACACTCCCTGTCACACACAGCCATACACACAGAAGCACACACACCGCTCTGTACAAGTGACTTACTTCATGCATCCAAGGGGTTAATAATCAGGAGTCAGCTTGTCGGCTGACCGGGACCCTGGAGCACTGAGCAGTGTAGGGGTGAGGAATACAGGATGCGTGTGTTACTGAGTCAGTCACAGGAACACACACAGTACTGCACTTTTGAAGTTGCCGCGTTTAGCTGCCCCAGCTGTAAATTCTCTGGCAGCGGGGTTTTTAATCTGCCAGTGTGCCCCCTCAAGCCCCAGTAACTTTCTGTTGGTACTTAGCTGCTATCACACCAGTCCTTTCCGACCATATACACGCTGCCTGTCACTCTGCCATGGTGCCATTTTAGAGCAGCCCCTTGATGATGCTCTGGCGCAGGCAATCATTAAACAGCGCCTATAACATGAAGTGCACCTCATGAAGGCTACTCCGAGTCCACTGCATCCATAGTGGCACAGTTCCCAATCAGGCTATCCACCTCTGCTCTGCTGCACACCTCCATCTAGGCGACGGGCTGCTGGGTGATCCTCCTTCTCCGACGTTCTCTCTGGGAGGACTGTATGCAGTCCCCAGACAGCTCCAATCATGGTGGGTAGCCTGCGGCTGGTGCAGAGATGGAGACAAGGCTGTCTCCGTCTCTGAAAAAAACTATTTGGTCTGTCAGGGGGGGTTTCTGGGTACTCAGAAACCCCCCCTGCGTGCGCTACTGTTAATTATGGCAAAATCACATGTAATTCTTTTATTTTTATTAGTATGACAGTATGGGCTTACTCTGCCACCTTGCTCCATCCGCTTTATGGGGATCTACTGGTTGTCGGCAGCAATTCATCACTAAACACATATCGACTGTGTGTGTAAGCAGCAGACTAGCGTCACTATCCATCTTGTAGAAATGTATCGTTGTCACCATTAGATTCTATGTCATTTGATAGAGCTGTTTACACTTCATGAGCAATCTGCAGGTTCTGCTGTACCACATTGTTGGTTGGGTGGCTAAATCCACCATGACCATATCCTTTGAATCAAGTCTGCCGTGGAGAGAAGGAGGATTGCGGCATCCAATGCTGCTGCCACTCTCCAGTCCTCCTGATACTTCGGGCCAGTGAAAATACAGCTTAATATTGACAGGTCACCCATTTTTACCTTAGCAGCCACTTAATCTAAGAATAGCATATACAGTCAGGTGAATACATATTGGGACATTGACAGAATTTTTATATTTTGGCCTCTATTCACCACCACAATGGCTTTGAAATGAAACAAACAAGATGTGCTTAAACTGCAGACTTTCAGATTTAATTTGAGGGTAATTACATCCAAATCAGGTGAACGGTGTAGGAATTACAACGGTTTCTATATGTGCCTCCCACTTTTTAAGGGGCCAAAAGTAATGGGACTAACAACTCAAAAGCTATTTCATGGACAGGTGTGGGCTATTCCCTCGTTATTTCATTATCAATTAACCAGGTAAAAGGTCTGGAGTTGATTCTAGGTGTGACATTTGCATTTGGAATCAGTTGCTGTCTACTCTCAATATGAGATCCAAAGAGCTGTCACTATCAGTGAAGCAAGCCATCATTAGGCTGAAAAATCAAAATAAACCCATCAGAGAGATAGCAAAAACATTAGGTGTGGCCAAATCAACTGTTTGGAACATTCTTAAAAAGAAAGAACGCACCAGAGAGCTTAGCAGTACCAAAAGACCCAGAAGACCACGGAAAACAACTGTGGTGGATGACAGAAGAATTATTTCCCTGGTGAAGAAAAACCCCTTCACAACAGTTGGCCAAATCAAGAACACTCTCCAGGAGGTAGGTGTATATGTGTCAAAGTCAACAATCAAGAGAAGACTTCACAAGAGTGAATATAGAGGGTTCACCACAAGATGTAAACCATTGGTGAGCCTCAAAAACAGGAAGACCAGATTAGAGTTTGCCAAACAAAATCTAAAAAAGCCATTACAGCTCTGGAACAACATCCTATGGACAGATGAGACAAAGATCAACTTGTACCAGAGTGATGAGAAGAGAAGAGTATGGAGAAGGAAAGGAACTGCTCATGATCCAAAACATACCACCTCATCAGTGAAGCATGGTGGTGGTAGTGTCATGGCGTGGGCATGTATGGCTGCCAATGGAACTGGTTCCCTTGTATTTATTGATGATGTGACTGCTGACCAAAGCAGCAGAATGAATTCTGAAGTGTTTCAGGCAATATTATATGCTCATATTCAGTCAAATGGTTCAGAACTCATTGGATGGCGCTTCACAGTGCAGATGGACAATGACCCAAAGCATACTGCAAAAGCAACCAAAGAGTTTTTTAAGGCTAAAAAGTGGAATGTTATGCAATGGCCAAGTCAATCCCCTGACCTGAATCCGATTGAGCGTGCATTTAACTTGATGAAGACAAAACTGAAGGGAAAATGCCCCAAGAACAAGCAGGAACTGAAGACATTTGCAGTAGAGGCCTGGCATAGCATCACCAGGAATGAAACCCAGCGTCTGGTGATGTCTATGCATTCCAGACTTCAGGCTGTAATTGTCTGCAAAGGATTTGCAACAAAGTATTAAAAAGTGAAAGTTAGATTTAGGATTGTTTAGTTTGTCCCATTACTTTTGGCCCCTACACCGTTCACCTGATTTGGATGTAATTACCCTCAAATGAAATCTGAAAGTCTGCAGTTAAAGCACATCTTGTTTGTTTCATTTCAAAGCCATTGTGGTGGTGAATAGAGGCCAAAATATGAAAATTCTGTCAATGTCCCAATATTTATGCACCTGACTGTATGAGTGTACGTGTGTGCATACATTTATAGTATGAAAAAAAAGTATGGGGGCTGAACACTTTATGGCATGTTACTTGCAGGCAATGTGTTCTGAGCATAAAGGCTCTGCAGACAATAAGGTCAATTCATTAGGTGCAAGTTGGGTCCTGTAAGCCATTCTAACAGTGATTTTTTGTGCGCACCCCCTGCAAGATGAAGAGGTAGGGAAAAACTTTATTTTAAAGAAAGACATGGGGCCTGATTCATTTCGGAACACTATTGCGATCGCAGCTGCAATTACGCACACCGTATATTGCAAAAATATGCTAATGACAGCAATTGCCTAGTTATTATACAGACTCCCAAAGCCAGCATAGAGACGCCCACTACTGCTTTCGCACATCGTAAACTTTGCAATCCTGTGTATACATCGGGAACATCGAGTAACATCGGCCTTTCACGCAGAATTACAGCAGGTCTGACCTTACTCAGAAATTGCTAACCTCATCGCACACAGTGAGTACTCAAGCTGCGTATGCTGTTGCAGTGGCTAATTTATGCACGCACCTGTGCTGGCGTTCAAAAGGACAGGCACGACCATCTACCCCATCACCAACCCCAAATGCTAACTTCCTGCCAATCACTCTGCGATGGGTCTGCGTGGTCTCTGCGATCGCACTGCGAACACAGTGATACCTTTGTGCACACGCACTGCGATGCATGCACAGTATGCAACAATCGGCCATCTGTGTGTGTAATCACAATAGCGATCCATAATGAATCAGGCCCACAGTGCAGAACCTAGGGCTTGATTCAGCAGTGCACGCAAGTGCACTGCTGAATGCAGGTTCCCTATTATGAGCAGCACAGAAGGTGCAATGGTTAGCATTACTGCCTCACAGCACTGAGGTTGTGGGTTCGATTCCCACCATGGCCCTAACTGCTTGGAGTTTGTATTAGTGGCGGAACTAGAGAGTGGTGGGCCCAGGTGCAAGAATATGCTTTGGGCCCCCCCATCCATTCCTGGCACCCCAACATTTTTTCACCACCCCTCACTGCCCCCCCCAGTCATTAAATCCTGTCCGTCCAGCCTGTGTGTCAGCCTCATTCTCCCAGCCCCAGAGTGTCAGCCTCACTCTCCCCCTCCAGCCCCAGCGTGTCAGCCTCATTCCCCCCCAGCCCCAGCGTGTCAGCTTCATTCCCCCCCCAGCCCCAGCGTGCCAGCCTCATTCTCCTCCCACGCGTGTTAGCCTCATTGTCCCCCCCAGCGTGTCAGCTTCATTTCCTCCCCCCTCAATGTGTCAGCCTTATTCACCCCCCCAGCCCCAACGTGTCAGCTTCATTCTCCCCCCTCCAGCCCCAGCGTGTCAGCCTCATTCTCCCCCCTCCAGCCCCAGCGTGTCAGCCTCATTCTCCCCCCTCCAGCCCCAGCGTGTCAGCCTCATTCTCCCCCCTCCCACCCCAGCCTGTCACTCATTCTCCCCCCCAGCCCCCAGCGTGTCAGCCTCATTCTCTCCCCCAGCCCCAGTCTGTCAGCCTCATTCTCTCCTCCAGCCCCAGCGTGTCAGCCTCATTCTCTCCCCCAGCCCCAGTGTGTCAGCCTTTTTCCCCTCCAGCCCCAGCATGTCAGCCTCATTCTCTCCTCCAGCCCCAGCGTGTCAGCCACTTTCTCTCCCCCAGCCCCAGTGTGTCAGCCTTTTTCCCCCCCAGCCCCAGCGTGTCAGCCTCATTCTCTCCTCCAGCCCCAGCGTGTCAGCCTCATTCTCTCCTCCAGCCCCAGCGTGTCAGCCTCATTCTCTCCCCCAGCCCCAGTGTGTCAGCCTTTTCCCCCCCAGCCCCAGCATGTCAGCCTCTACCACCCCAGTGTGTCAGCCTCTCCCCCCCAGCATGTCATCCTCTTTCCCCCCAGTGTGTCATCCTCTCCCCCCCAGCCCCAGTGTGTGTCTGTCTTCCCCCTCCCCCAGCATGTCTCAGCATCTCCCCCCCAGCGTGTCTCAGTCTTCCTCCCCCCCAGCATGTCTCAGCCTTCCCCCTCCCCCCAGCATGTCTCAGCCTTCTCCCTCCCCCAGCGTGTCACCCCCCCAGCGTCTCAGCCTTCCCCCCAATGTGTCTCAGCCTTCCCCCCCCAGCGTGTCTCAGCCTTGCTCCTCTCCCCTCAGTGTGTGTCTCAGCCTTCCCCCACCCCAGCGTGTCTCAGTCTCCCCCCCCAGTGTGTCTCAGCCGTGCTCCCCTCCCCTCAGTGTGTGTCTCAGCCTTCCCTCACCCCAGCATGTCTCAGTCTTCCCCCCCAGCATGTCTCAGCCTTGCTCCTCTCCCCTCAGTGTGTGTCTCAGCCTTGCTCCTCTCCCCTCAGTGTGTGTCTCAGCCTTCCCCCACCCCACCGTGTCTCAGTCTTCCCCCCCCAGTGTGTCTCAGCCTTGCTCCTCTCCCCTCAGTGTGTGTCTCAGCCCTCCCCCACCCCAGCGTGTCTCAGTCTTCCCCCCCAGCGTGTCTCAGCCTTGCTCCTCTTCCCTCAGTGTGTGTCTCAGCCTTGCTCGCCCCAGCCCATACCACCGCAGCCGGCTTACTTACCTTGTTTCCTTGGCCGCTTCTCTACGTCGCTGCTCCTCTCGATCTGCGGCTTCTCTTCATCCTCTCCCTAAAGCAGCCCAGCCCCTTGTTATGTCACAGCACGTGTGACGTCATGACGTCACGTGCGCAGTGTCATTCCAAGGGGCCGGGCTGCGGTGGGTATCAGACTGTCATGTTGGAGCCAAAGCGGGCCCGCTCCGGTTCCAACCATTTACTTAATGGGGACCGGGTCGGCGGGCAGCGGCGCTGTCGGATGCAGGCGGCCATGGGCCCCTGCACCACAGCGGGCCCCGGTGCAAGGCACCGGGTGCACCGCCGCTAGTTCCACCCCTGGTTTGTATATTCTCCCTGTGCTTCGTGTACTCCGGTTTCCTTCCACACTCCAAAAATATATTGTTAGGTTAATTGGCTCCCAACAAAATTAACCCTAGTGTGTAAGTGTGTGTAAGTATGTGGTAGGGAATATAGGTTGTAAGCTCCACTGGGGCAGGGACTAAGGTGAATGGCCAAATATTCTCTGTAAAGCGCTGCAGAATATGTGTGCGCTATATAAATAACTGGTGGTAATAATAATAATATCTGGAATCTGCGCGTGCGCAGCACCCATTCTACGAGTGTGCAGAATAGGTCCTGCTCAATTGCACGCAAGCCCTTGAATGCCTCTGCCTGATTGACAGGCAGAGGCATTTAAGGGGCGCTGCTGGGGCGGCTGGCGTTCCTGGAATTGGGGGCGTGTCCACCCTGTTTTCCGGGAGTGGCCAGCCCAAAGACTGCGTGGACATATGCAGACTTCTGGGCTTGCAAGCCGGCTAGCCTCAGTAAGCTAAGGTTTACTCAGTCTTCCGGCTGCCTGGCGCCATACACCATCTCGACCACCAAAGGTCTTGATGGAGATCCCAGCCTGCAACCTCCGTCGCAGTGCCGGTATTGCAAATGTAGCAGAGGGTGTCATACATCTCCTGCTGCATTTGCATTATTGCTAAGATCGCAATTACAAAGCTGCCTGTGTGCAACTTTGCAATTGCAATCCTTGCTGAATCACCCCCCTAGTCTAAGTGGAAAAGTGGGTACAAATTGCCCGAGCTTGTTGGAGGGGCCCGGCGGGGGCACGAGTCCGACACCGCGCCCTCCCTCAGCCCAGCACACACTGCTGTGTGCTGGCTGAAGTGGGAGTCTGCTCGATGCTGCTGAGCAGCAGCAGCAGTCTCCTCTGCCTGTGGGGGGAGCGATCACATTGATCTCGCTCTCCCCTGGATTTGCACTGTGCTGAGGGGCTCACGGCGCCCCCTCCCCAGCGCGCAGTGCTGCTTCGCGGAGCTGCAAATAGTTTTTTGTTTCTAAGGGGGCGTGGTCAAGCCTCCCAAAATTAGGCCACCCCCCTTCCCCCGGGCCGGCTCCCTACGGCCCTGGATGTGGGACAAGTGGGTGGAGGTGTAAATTATGTGGGACAGCTACTTGGTTGTATAAACAATGTGGGACAGGTACGTGGAGGTGTAAATGATGTGGGACAGGTGGGTGGAGGTGCAAATGATGTGTGACAGCTATGTGGAGGTAAAAATGATGTGGGACAGGTACGTGGAGGTGTAAATGATGTGGGACAAGTACGAGGCGGTGTACATGAGGTGAGACAAGTACGTGGAGGTGTAAATGACGTGGGACAGGTGTGTGGGTGCAAATGACGTGGGACAGGTGTGTGGAGGTGCAAATGATGTGGGACAGGTACGTGGAGGTGCAAAGGATGTGTGACAGCTATGTGGAGGTAAAAATGATGTGGGACAGATACATGGAGGTGTAAATGATGTGGGACAGGTATGTGGAGGTGTAAATGATGTGGGACAGGTACGTGGAGGTGTAAATGATGTGGGACAAGTACGAGGCGGTGTACATGAGGTGAGACACCTGGAGGTGCAAATGACGTGGGACAGGTGTGTGGTGGTGCAAATGACGTGGGACAGGTGTGTGGAGGTGCAAATGATGTGGGACAGGTACGTGGAGGTGTAAATTATGTGGGACAAGTACATGGAGGTGTACATGATGTGGGACAGGTGTGTGGAGGGGTACATGATGTGGGACAAGTTCGAGGAGGTGTAAATGATGTGGGACAGGTATGTGGAGGTGTAAATGATGTGGGACAGGTGTGTGGAGGTGTAAATGATGTGGGACAGGTGTGTGGAGGTGTAATTGATGTGGGACAGGTATGTGGAGGTGTTGTATTGATGGAAGATGACTTTTTGAACTTGCAGATGAGAGGTAAAAGTGTTTATTACAACTTTTTACAAACTTGTATTAATTAAAACACTGAAAAACTACTGTACATACATTTTTCTGTACCCCAAAATGCTTTCATTTGATGAGACATGTTTGCTCATAAAAAGTGCAAAGATCACACATTTGACACCTTTAAAAACCGCCAGTATTTTCCTTATGGCCACTAACAGCCTTCTATGTTATTTGTCACTTTTTGGGGGTTTAGGACGGTTTCCCCACTTTTTTTATGCACTTCTGTAACCCCCCAGGAATAATCCCAAAACTGAAAAGGGGATAACACAGCCTTTTTTTTTTTTTACTCTCTCAGGAATACCAAGGGTTAATGTGGCTTCCAGGCAATACAATGTTGCCAGTTACCTTGCATGTTGCCTGCAGCTGATTGGGTGCCCTAAGGGTGGAAAGCCCAGATTTAGAATGTTACCCTGTATCTGCAGAAGGGATATATACAGCTACTGCATAGGCTGGGAGGTGAGCAGATCCAGCATGGAGTGTATCAGCAAAGAGTGCTGGGAAGGAAAGTCTGTGTGAAGCATTGGCCGGTGTGTGCAGCCAATGCAGCAGCTCAGCGTGAAGCCTGTACTTTCCGCATCAGCAGTGGGTGATGTGTACGCAAGCTGAACCAAGGACTCGGGAGACAGAGCGTCAGCCGTTTGCACCCGGAACAACAGCACAGCAGCACTATCCCTGTGGCGGGAGACCTGCGGAAGTGGCCGAAACAGCCCTGAGACCCGCTGGGTAGCTGTGGTCCAGGCAACTGCTGGGAAGTCGGGCATCCGCCCATCCCGTGAATCTCCAAACAGTAGCCATACAGTGACAGTCTGTGGACTCGGGTAAGACAATCACCCCTCTGCTAGTGATCACCCCTGTTGCCAAGGGACATCCCCCCATAGTTGTAAAACACCAGCCTGATAATTACCAAGCAACCTTATACAGGATTAAAGGCTAATATTCCATTACTGCAGTAGTGACTCTAAATAAATATTACAGCAAGGTATCTAGTTCTTTTTGTAATACTACAGTAGTGACTGACCAAATACAAGAATAATCAATATATTATATATATATATATATATATATATATATATATATATATATATATCTCCATAGTGTTCTGGAAAGTGCAATTCACTTTAATTATAAATGCTTATTAATGGATCCTCAACTTCCTTTGTTTTTGTATGATCAGTGAAGATTCAAGAGACCTTTTATTACTAGTGGACTCAATTTATGGGAACATTCAGCTTCTTGATAAACGTTTCTTTGAGATATGCAAAGTTGGTTATAAATGCACTTATACTATAATCATTTAATGTTTTGTGATGTTTGTAGGAAATATTTAACTGAGGTTATTTGCTTCAGATATTAAGTATTATTGAGCTCTTTTATGTACATTTTCTAATGTCTGAAAAGTGATTGCTACTGTGATCTACTGTGCCTTATTCTTGAATGAGAAGATATTTGTTTACCCCTGAATCTTATTTGCACTATTGATCTTTGATGCAAGGATGTATGTATATGTTTTGTTCCGAAACTAACAGAGTGTAATTGAATAAGTCGTCCATCCATTTATTGTGACAAAACATAATAACCTCTTATGCTAAGCTTAACTTCTAAAAGAAATAACCACACAGACAACAATTGCTTGATTCGAATTAGAATTAATATATTTATTGAATTGCGAATTTATTTTATTAAAGAGGGTGGCAAAAGAAGGCGCTACCATTACCCAGCTCTAGCCGAGATAAATCTTACCACCAAATTGGGGGGACGACTAAAACGCCCCACCTCTCAAAATGTGTAACCTGCGCTGTGCACAGTCTGGACACTCCCGCAAAGAAAGTGCCCAAATGTCCAACCCGCATAGGTAGGACCCACTCTGCATCCTTCAAAAGGGCAAGTGCTTCATAATGACCGCTTACGCCACATGTGGCTGCTAGTTAGTAGCGCCTTCTCGCCACGCCAGGTTCCCTGAACCGCAGCCTGCCACCCAACAACCAAACTAGCTAATCAAAAGCAGAAAAAATACCTTTAAGAAAAACTCCCATCCCCAAAGGCGATAAATGCACCCTATCTGGCCTAAAATAATAAGCATTCTCAAGAACCAAAAGAGGGTGCCTGATTACAACACCCCCGGCAGCCATCACGAACTTGGCTACTGCAATGTTTATCTTCTTCCTGGCTTCGTCCAAAGCCACTAAATCCCTGGACCCTCTCCAAATAAAACAGGGTACGATTTGTGACCACACTATGGACCTCATTCAGAGTCGGTCGTTGCGGCCGCATGGTCGTACGCATATGATGTTTTTCTGCCTGCGCACGGCTAGCAGTGCGCATGTGCGTACAAGCTCTACTGATCAAAAATACTGTCTGTCGTAGGGCTTCCGACACGGAAGTGGATTGCTAAAGTTGATTGACAGGAAAGACCGTTTGTGGGAGTATACGGGGGTGGTGGTCTGCAAATGGAGGCGTTCTTCAGCGTTTCCAGGCGTTTTAGGGGAGTGCATAAATTACCTGCTTAGTACGACCAAGAATTGCGGATGCATGAAAACGTCACTCTACGAACAGGCTGATCGTCCAGGCTAAGGTAGGCAAGAAGCGTCCGTAAGCCACAACAGTACAATCGTTAATCTGATGTTACCTGCGATGTTTCGATTTGGAACCACACAAACCAAGCAGCTAAGATTGCTGCATTGTAGCTATTAACACTGCTCATTACCTTGTAACTCATTTCACTTGCGTGTGCATTAGGGAATTCGTAACACAAATGTTTCTTTGTGCTTTTTAAACAGTTTTTGGATAAAACAGTTTTTAAAACATCTAGCATTGTGTTTTGCGTAGCAGCCTTTTCAGATACCACACTTTTTAAACCTTGTATACATTGATATAGTTAAAGATAGACATTTTTGGTATTTTTTTTTTTTTTTTTTAAATTTGCCTTTCATCACAATGTAAATAATAATTGTTTCGGCAACATTTGCATATAATTAAAAAAAAAATTTTGAATGAAAAAAAAATAAAAAATTTTTATAACAAAAAAAAAGAGCTTGAGACATTGGTGACAAGAAATATGGGGACTGGACAACAGGTGAGGGAGGAGATATCCAGGGCTACTTGCGTCGTTTGGGCCGGCTCGGAGAAAGAGGTAAGCTACGGACAGCTGACTGGCGTGTAACACGCCGACTGGCCTGGCCAGAGGTAGATGGGATTTCCTCTGGCCTAGGCATAGGGCTCTCCATACTTGCGGGGGTGGCTGTTGGGCTGCTAGAGGTGGTGGTCCTGGGAGGAAGGGAGTCTCGCTCCATCATGGCAGGTGGGTTGGCCTGCTCGGTTATTGGTCAAACGATCTAGGGCCCCAGCAATGGTCTCCAGGGCCACCACCACCCTCACCAGAGTGGTCTCCATCCTCAGAAGAACACATCTGTTCTCCTGAGTTTGGGAGACCAACTTGGTGAGCAGAGGCACTGCTCGGTCTGATGGTTGCCCTGGAGTAGACTCCACAGGGTCCCCAGATGGAGTACTTGGATCCTCCCCTGCAGAGTCTCCATCTGTGCTGGACCCAGACCTGACCTGAGGAGCAGGCACTACCTCCTCTGAGTCTGGAATATAAAAAAAAAATTATTTGTTTTGCCCCCAAAAAAACAGACGTTTGAGCTTTATACTTTTTGTCTAACAAAATAAAATTACCTTCTTGCACATGTGGAGCGTTGAAGTCGGCCATGTCAGTGTCCATAGTGGACACGCTGACTATCTCCTCTTCCGTCACACATCCCTGAGCCAACGTCTCCAACCTTGTCAAGGCCAGCTCCTCAGGGATGGGACCACCACCTGTCCCCGCATAATGGTCCACCCTACTCCGTAGCTTCCTCTTCAGTTGGTACTTGAAATCCGTCCAGCTGTCAATGTTATTTTTGAAAATGTAAGTGTTACTTTATTTAAATAAGATCAAGCTTTGGACTTCAGTACACTCACTATCATTTTCTTACCATTTTTTAACGACTTTCTGTGTTCTGTAGGTTGTTCCCACAGCATTAACAGCCCTGGATATCTCCTCCCAAATCCTGTCTTTGGCTCCAGCCCCCATATTTTTGGGTGCATTGACTAGGTTCTCCATTGTCATGGTCACCAATGTCTCAAGCTTGATCCGTGAAAACGGAGGGTTTCTTGGCCTTGGCCTGCTTGGGCCCGCCTCCTCCTCCTCTACTGGTGGACTTTGATTCCCAGCACCTACAACAATTTTTAAAATAGTACAAATTTTTTACTTTTTTTAAGGGAAACATGACCAGTTCTTGTGCTGTCTAAAAAATGTGATTTGCACTTACCTGGCTCAGTTGGCCTCTGCTCACCATGCTCCTCGCTTGACATTCTGCTAACCTGTGAGAGAGCATGAAGAATACTGCTTGTGCAGACTTTTTATAGATGTGATCGCATCCCTGGATTGGTTACCCGTACATCCTTATTTCCCTAACTATAAATGTACACCTTTCCTGCATTCCGTAATTACTGCATGGGTTGTGCCAGATGTGAGCGCATGCCTGGATTGGTTACCTGTGCATCCTTATTTCCCTAATTACAAATGCACACCTTTCCTGCATGTTTCAATAATTGGGGTTTGGTTTCTTTAAGCCAAAGCCAAATGTTCCCTTACTTGTGGGTTGTAGTTGGAGTGTTTGGTGGTGCAGGAGGTGTTTGATAGTACTTAAATTGTTTGAAGTTGTTTGAGAGGTGCTTGTGTGTGTTGTTTGAGAGGTGCTTGTGTGGTTTTTTCTTTTTTTAGTTCTTTTTTTTGGGGTTGTTTTGTGTTCCTTTCTTTTTGGTGGTTGTTTTGTGTGTTCCTTTATTTTTGGTTGGGTTTTTTTGGTTAATTTATTTTTGGTGTTTTTGTTTTTTGTTCCTTTATTTTTGTTGTTTTTTTGTGTTCCTTTGTTTTTGGTGGTTGTTTTTTGTGTTCCTTTATTTTGGGTGGGGTTTTTTTTGTTTACTTTCTTTTGGGTGGTGGGTTTTTGTTTTTTAATTTTTTTTGGTGGTGGTGGTTTTTGTGTTCCTTTCTTTTTGTTTTTTGTTTTTTTAGTGCTTTGTATTTGGTGGTGGTTTTGTTTGTCAAATTTGATTGGTTCGGACTTTTAACAAACCCCGTTAATTGTTGTGCTTGAGCCGGTTACTTGTTCGGTTTGGTTGGCCGAGCTTTTGTTTTCATAAAAAATCCAATGTTATTCGAAGAATCAAGTAAGTGTGCCAGCCTACTGCATTTCATTTTTTTTGTTGTTTTTGGATCAACAAGCCTAAAAAACATACATTTTTTGGTACTAATTTATTTTTTTTTAAATGTATTAAAGGTGTTTAACACTCCATTTTGGACTTGAATCAGGTAAGTGTCTATTTATTCAAACCTACACTTATTTATATTTTTATTTTTTAATTAAAAAAATTTAGTTTTAATATTGTTTATTGATCTTTTTTTTAAATGTAAATTTGTACATTTAACAACAATTCATATTGGCGATTTTAAAAATTTAGCATGGTTTTAACAATAATAGTAGTAATATTGGTTTGACCTAAAAAAAAATCGTTAATTTTTTTATTCCCTCTAATTTTAAAAACGTACAACAAATACACATGTAGTGATTTCCGAAGATGGCACTGCCCGACGCTGTAAGAATATGCACCATTATTATAAAGTTAAGTATTTTTGCAACAAAAACACTCTGTAGAACCAAATTAAAATATAAATTTAACTTTACAAAGCGATGTTGGACAGATAATAGTGGCCATGTTGACCCCACCAACCTTCCTCAGCCTCCTCCTGGGCGTAGGCATAGGAGGCGTGCAAGGGCCAAGATATATAGAACACGTGTCACCCTTTTTGGAATGCCTGATGATGTGGTTGTAACCACTTATCTCCTGCCTCCAAATATTATCCTAGACACTCTTTCAATAATAAAGAATGATCTAGAAAGTCAGATTAACATTCCTACAGCAATCTCACAACTTACACAGTTGTTGGCGGTGTTACATTTCTGCGCCTCAGGGTCCTTCCAAACCACTGTGGGGCTGGTGGGCGGCCTCTCCCAGCCCTCATTTTCACAGATCCTGAGGCGTGTGCTAGATGCATTTTTCAATCATCTAGCACATTTTATTAGTATGCCTTTGGATACGGAAGCCCTTGATTTAGTAAAGCAGAAGTTTTTTGAAATTGCAGGCTTTCCACACGTCATAGGGGTAGTGGATGGCACTCACATAGCACTTCAGCCCCCTGCATGCAGGGAACAAATATATAGGAACCGAAAATATTACCATTCCTTAAATGTAATGGTGCTATGTGATGCCTCCCTCCAGATTCTCTCCCTGAATGCCAAATTCCCAGGCTGCAGCCATGATGCGTATGTGATCCAGCATTCAGGGATTTGGCCAAAATTAAGCACACTGCAAGCTGGTGACGCGTGGATTCTTGGTAAGTAAAAATCTAGTATGTATTTCAAGTAATAGTGTAAACAGGTTCTCATGGTAAATGTATGTATCTTTTGGTGTCCCATTTCCATTAGGTGATAGTGGATATCCTTGCACGCCCTGGCTGCTGACTCCTTATTTGACTCCCACACCATGGCCACAAACTCACTATAATGCCGCGTTTACTGCCACCAGACAGGTGGTGGAGCACTGTATCGGCCTTTTAAAGGGCCGGTTCCGGTGTCTCCATCACTCTGGTGGTGCACTCATGTACTCGCCGGATATGGTTTCTCGCACTGTGGTCCTGTGTGGGATTTTACACAACATTGCAATAAGGAGTCGAGTACCCATGCAGCCAGAGGAGGTTTTTAAAACTTTTGCAAATGTATTTTAATGTGTACCTTTTTTTTGGTTTCTTTTCCTACCAAACAAATCACAACACTTTCCAAAACCTGCAAAAAAAATGGAACCCATTGGCAATACCCTGTATGTTTTTGGACAACTAACACATTTTGCACGGATATCCCCCAACATGTTTAGTTAATTTGCCTTTTGTTTTAGTAATTTGTATGTTTCCCATTCAAAAATCTGTTTGTTTTTTACTATAGTTGTTTATGCTTGACTAAGCCAAATGTTTTATTTGCCCAAACCATGAGGACATTTGTTATGTTTGAATCTGTTATGAAATTATTTTTACCAGTAAAAGCCTGTTGGCAACATGTTTGTTCTTTAATATATGTTTCCAATTAAATACAAATGTTGTTTTTTGTTTGTTTTAAAAAAATGAAAGCCATTTTGAGGTGGATAATGTATGCCAACCCATAATTAAAAAATATACAACATTACTGCAAATGTTCTTAAGGTTTACTAATACACTATGGAAAGGCACCCACCTTTGTTCAAAAAATTTTTTACATGCAGATTTACACCCTTTAATGTGTGGCAAAAATAAAAACTTTATTTTTATTTTTTTTGTCACAAAAATGAAAAAATATGAAAAAAAAATGAAACAGCCTCCAAACGCCCACTATTCTTTATAGGCAGCAGTAGGCCTGCATTAAAAAGCCCGAGGTCTCTCTGAGCTCCTCCCGAATTTCCCTCAGGATGTGGGTTAGATCTGTGGAAAATATAAAAATTTTGAGGATTAAATACTTAATTAAAATTACAAACATTTGAACATTACACATTATTCAATGTACCAAAAATTGTTTAAACACAATGATGTTACGGTGTGTTTGAAAGTATCAGCCACACAACATTATTAATAGGTTTTTACTTTTATGTTGTTAAACTAATTGGAAACCTTATGTGGCATAAGCCAAAAACCACTATGATGATGTTACAAATAATGGGAGGTGTATTCTTAAGTCATGATGGCCATATCCTTAAAACACAATGCACGTATTCACTTCTAGAATGTTGTTGATAAACCAAAAAAACAATGTGTTTGTTTGCTATGGAAAACATCACTTTGCCTAAGTACATTAGTACATTTTAAACACAGTGTACACAACATCAACAAGGGTAGTCTGGTTCCTAGCACCTTGCCAAGTTTGGTGACATGTTTTTTACATTGTAAAATACTAATCCGAATTTAATCATTATTTCCTAAAAAAAACAAAACATTTTTAATAAACCACTAAACCTATATTTTTGTGGTCCACAATAAAAAAAAAGGCCCAGGCACAAAACCAAAGGTCGTAATTCTGAAAAACAGCATTACTGCACAATGATTTGGAACCCCATACAGCAAATTTTTAAACCAACAAAAAAAGGTCAGAAATTTGTACAAATACATAGATAACAACAATACCCCCCCCCCAAAAAAAACCTAAAAAAAAACATACCCTCAGAGTGGTCAGACACAGCAACAGATGTTGGCGGAGATTCTTCGGGTGAGGGAGAATATTCGGGAGTGGGGGGAATGGTTGAAGGGGAAATGGAGCAGGAAAGATCCAAGGGAGGGGAGATTTGAGACATTTGGGATGAGTGGGCAGGGGAGGAAGGAATACTTGGGGAGGATTGGAAGAGGGAGGGAGGGTTACTGGGGGAGTATGGTGGTGGGGAGGGAGGGCTGGGTTGAGGAGATGCAGGTGAGGGCTGCAGGTTTCCAACAGCATGTCTTTGCATTCTGCGTGCCCTTCTCTGTCTCCGCTGTGCTTCTAAAATGTAAACATAAAATCCCCAAAAAAAAATAGTTTAGAATTTTGGCTACACAATACAAGTACACTTTACACATTCTGGAGAATAGGGACAACATACAGGAGGGTTTTTTAACATTGACTAAAATAATTGGCAAAGGAACATACATTTTTAACAGTCCACTAATTATTACTTCTAAACAAATGCATACTTACGTCTGCGTATTTGCGCCCGCAAATTCATGAGGAGCGCAGGCGACCGGCGGCACAGGTCCGACCAGCACCTCTCTAATTGGGCAATATTGCGCCTATACCCCGCTGATCGGAGGGCTCGCCTCACCTCCGCATAGGCCGCCCGCTTTATGCGGTTCAAAATGAGCAGCACAGCATGGGTAATCCGCCTGTCCAGGATGTTTACCAGGACAAGCAGCTCTCTCCTGGTAAAGGCTGCGGCTCTCATGATGGCAATGGCCGATTTTACAGAAAACATGAAATATACATGGGGTACAAAAAATATGATTGGCTAAAATATTTACACTTTCCTCAAAAAAAAACACTATTGGCCAAACCTTTAATCATGTGTCCCAAAAAAGGGTCACATTTGATTGGCTACAACACGCAGTGTGCAATTGCAAACATAAGAGTGCAAATGATCCTAACGCAAAATGCACATGCATTTATAAAGTTAAAACAATTAGCAAACGTACATTCATAGTTAATAAACCTTACTTTGTTTTTCAAATTGTGTGAAAAAAAAGAAAACGGAGAAAACAACCACGAAATGAACAATAAAGTTTATTGACACATGATAAAAAACTCGTTTTAAAGAACAGCAAGAGTTAAACACTTAATTAGATAATTGACAACAAGCTAATAACAAGCTGATCGATAGTCCATGTAAACATGACATGTGACCATCAAAACAGCACATACGGCCGCAAACATCACAACATAATTAGCATACAGCGACTGACAGCGCCTGACTACGATTGACTCGTTCGTTCGTTCAGATCAGTCGATAGCTAGAGGAGGTGCAGTGCTAACGAATGGGTGTCACTTTGTTTACGATCGCCCTGCCGTACGATCAGATTTTTCAGTCGTTGGTCGTACGACCGTGCGGCCGCAACGACCGACTCTGAATGAGGTCCTATATGTACCCCTGGCCAATGGGACAACACCTTATCCAAATCCCTTTTAAATCTAAGATTGAGCTCCATGCCCTTAATCTGACCCAAATATTTTCCTCCTAAATGCAAAATCAACCAATTGGGACGGCCCCATTGCTTTTCCTGCTTAAAAAGCAAATCCAAAAGGGAGGCCCAATGCAATCCCCGGATTCCAAACCATCTAACTGTGCGGCCTCCTGTAAGTATAACCGCCCTTTTTGCTAAAGGGTTCCTTTCAGCCCAGAACATATAGGAGTGGCCCACTAGCCACACTTGCTCCATAGAGCCCGTGGAAGCTGAAAAAGAAAACACCTAACCGTCAGACAGTGTACTATAAACCCAAAACCATGTAACTGAACTCCACATACAACATACAATATTAATACATAAACCAAGGCGAAGGAGAAAACTTAAAAAACCTCCCATGGACCACTTGTATAGCCAATTAGAATCAATGCCCCCTCGGAGGAAAAATTTTAAAAATCCCTTCACACCCCCAATTTTTGCAACATTTCTGGGTTAGCGCAACAGGCACAACTTAAAGCTTATCAAAACGAACATAACTCTTGAAGGCATTCGACTTCCACCTCCCAATTGCCTGAATAGCTGCTGTCGGCAAACCGCCTGCCGCTGCGAATGTAGCAGCGCCAATGCGAAAAGAGTGGGTACCATTTTCCTCGCTCTTAATGTTTAGCTTACACAGACATTGCTTGAAAACCGCTGCAAACTGGAATTTTGTAAGGGGGCAAGAAACTAAATGCGCTAAAAATTGTACGCAATCCTCGGGTCTGGATTGGCTGTAAAGGGTCGCGAGTCGCAAGGGGCATACTTCAGGGATAGTGCGTGACTTAAGGGAAACCCATTTTTTGCGGCCCATCTGATCTGTCTTAGAACGAGGGATTTTACACATAACTGACTCTTTTTAATCAGAACATTTCGGGACAGCAGGCATTTATTAATAGCCACCTGCTCGCTGACCCAAAAGGCACCGAAAAAGGCCAATGAAAAAGCACACTGGAAAAGCAAAACTTAAAATTCACTCAAAGCCACAGATGACAAGACGGACATAAGGTGCTGTAACAAACCTAAATCAATGGGCCTGCGGCCATCTGCAGGGGCAGGTCTGTCCCTGGCCCAACCTTTAAGGGCCTTGGAAAACACAAAACTCTTGGTGGGGTCGTGTAACTGATGGATTTTTGAATAAAATGAGATACCCGCTAAGGCGGCAGCCATGGCTGCCTTAGACCTCCCCCTTTCATAGTGACCCCAAACAAAAGCTAACAAGCAAACTTTCTGAGACTTACCCGCATCCCCATACTTAGTCCTGTAAGCCTCCCAGTCCCGCCACGCAGATGTATATGCCTGTAAGGTAGATGGTGTCAAAGACTTATGCACCAGTCCAGCTATGCCTGCTCGATAATCTGCCAGACATAAGGAGGACATGTTAAGCCCATAGGGGCAGCCCCAGGCACCAAAGTGCGAAATCTAGAGAATTGGAAACGTGACAAAGCATCCGCTATGTCATTTTCAATCCCTGTCACGTGTTCTGCTGAAAAATTTATGTTGAACTGCAAACACCTCAGCACCAAATGCCTCAGAAGCTGCAAAGCCTGAGGGGAAGAGGAACGCTGATTGTTAATAGCGTGGACTACCCCCAAATTGTCGCACCGAAATACCACGCTCTGATTTGCCAATCTGGTGGCCCAAAGCTCCAAAGCCACAATTATTGGGAATAGCTCCAGTAACAATAGATTGGCTGTGAAACCCTGCGCTAACCATGCCTGTGGCCAATGTGCAACGCACCAATCCCCCTGAATAAATGCACCGAAGCCAGTAGAACCAGCCGCATCGGTAAATAATTGCAGAGTGGTGTTAAAAACCACACTAGAGGGCCATAAGAGTTCCCGATTAAAATTTAACAAAAAGGATAACCATACTCTAAGGTCATCCTTGATTTCCCTAGAGAGGCGTACGGTATGATGCTTTAAAATACCCGCCGTTGATTTCTCTAGCTTACGGCAAAAAATACACCCCATTGGAATAATTCGGAAAGCAACATTAAAAGAGCCTAAAAGGGACTGCACCTGCTTCAACCTGAGCCTCTCTAGCCGCAAACATTCCTCAATTTGCCCTAAAAGTTTCTGAACCTTATCTGCCGGGGGGCGGCATCATCCCGCTCTGGTATCGACCTCGATACCCAAATAGGATAGACAAAAAGTGGGACCCTCTGTCTTAGTGGGACCCTGTGCAACTGGAACCCCAAAATATGGAACAATGAGGTAGCTGAAAACAAAATTTCCCGACAAATGTTGCTGTTACCTGGGCCTATAAAGAGAAAATCGTCTAAATAATGGGCAACACCATGCTGACCTGTGCCCGCTACAATGCACCAGTGAAGGAATATGCTGAATTTCTCAAAATAGGCACAGGAAACAGAACACCCCATGGGCAGACATTTATCAACGAAGAACTTACCCTCAACTTAAATACCATACAACGCATGGAATCGGGATACAATGGCTGTAGCCAAAAAGCCGATTCGATATCTAACTTTGCCATTAACGGCCCCGGGCCAAAGCTGCGAATCAAACTTGGTGCGTCATGAAACAGCTGATACCGCACCGGGCAAAGCTCCTCAGGAATGGCGTCATTGACAGAACCCCCGCTCAGATGAGACAGATGTTGGATTAAACGGAATTTGCCGGGGACTTTCTTGGGCACCACCCCTAGGGGGGAAATGCACAAGCCTGGCAGGGGCTCCACATCAAAAGGACCGCACATGCGACCTAATTGAACCTCCGCTTCCACTTTCTGCTGCACTACCAACGGTAAATCTCTTGCCGACTTGAGATTCCTGCGGGCAATTACTTGGAAAGAACGGTAAATGGGCAAACGAAAACCTAAACTAAAACCCTCAAACGAAAACTTTGCATCATCCCGCTTAGGATAAAGCGCCAATCACTTACACCAATTTCCTGCTGCTCTGAATGGGAAGCACCACCTCCTCCCTTGCATTCCTTGGCTGGGTGTCCTCCCCAACAATTGCGACAGGAGTGGCGAAAATGACAATTCGCCCCTCTAGTACATTTCCCATCGTTGAAGGCAAAGCACTTACCTTTTGCCATGTACCCCAAGATGCCCTTCCCCGCTACACTTGATTTCTTATATTGATTCTCTGAGGAGTTTTTGTTCTGTTGGGTCACCTCTAGCCACACCTCTATGTCTTTTACCCCTAAAGGAATTCCCCTCCTGTTTACGAGGAAATGTTTCATCGTAATCCCTCCAAACATAACCCGGAGAAGCCAAGAACATATGATGAACAAGGTAGATATATTTAAGCATGTTCATGTGTTCCCTGGGCCTAGTTTCAAGGTAACAAGCTGCAAAGACTAAAATGCCACTCATCCAATGATGGACACTGCGAGAACCATTTTCCCCAATGCCACCTGTCCTCTTGGTCTTCTCAAAATCCTGCTTCATGTCATCTGTGAGAGTAAACATATCAATATATTTCCCCTTGCTTCTCTTTTCCCGGATTCTCTTCCTTAAACCCTTCGTAATAGCGGTATTGGCACAATGAACCATATCCGAAGATGGTGGCACTTCAGCAGGCGCAACTGTTTTCTCAGGACCCTTTGCTTTCTTGACTATGTGATGCGCAATCAATTTGGCTAATTTCTGCGGGCGCTTAGGGGATCCCGACGACTCACTGCTAGTAGATGAATCAGGTGAACAACTGTCATTGGAAATTTGTGCATATGTATGCTCACCTGTTCCTGAAGGACCTGGAAGCTCTGAATCCCCCGATGCCACTCCTGCCGGCCCCGCAGGATTGCTCCCTGATGCCGCAACTTCATCCCGAGACACCTGTCTCTTTATTCGTACTACCGCTTCTGGTACCGCAGATGCCACTGAACCACTAGGGAACACATCAGGTATGGCAGGAGACGTATTAAAATCCACGGAGGACACTGACTCAACAACTGGGAGGGGGGGGGTCGGAGGGATGGGAGGTGGAACACTCTGAGGCAATGGGGAAATGGGGCTAAAATAAGGAGTGGAAACTGCTGGGGATTGAGGAAAGCTCTGCTGCAGTGTGTTTGGCAGGGTGTATGCTGGAAACCAAGCCCCGTGCGAAGCGTCAGCTGGTTGCCAGGGGCCATACGGGAGTGGCTGTTGTGACCCGTAGAAATTCGGCTGACCATAGGGAAATTGGCTAAAAGTCAAGGCCGAAGGGGTGTAGGAGAGGGGTAAGATACAGCCACAGGTGGGAAAATGGGATTCTGGGGAAAATTCTGTGGTGCACCTAATGACCATGCAGTTTGCGCTGCATGGGGACAGCAGACCACTGAAGGTAGCTGAGAAACCATCGCGGGCGACACAGGAATCTGGAAAAGGGGCTGCCAAGCAGTACTGACAGCAGGCGCGGCCTGAAAAGAGGGGACATTAATGTGGACACTAGACACCGCATAACCAGTAAAATCCCTATGTGTATTTAATAAACTGAGCTGAGACTGCAAACTATAGGTTGCTGGCCATGAGCTTCCTGTGCTCATTTTTCTGTACATATGCTGCAGAAACAGCATGGTGCCTGCGGGGGTAGCAGTAGGCCAGGGCCCTGAGACCTCCACAGAGAGGCCAGGGGTCCCTGTACCACTGCCCGCTTAATCCCTGGGGCTCAACGCAGCCGGGGATTCCCTGTCCCCAGCGTGCACGTCATTACATGCCCCTCTTTCAGCCCTGGCGTCCAGCGCAATCCCCATGAGGTCACTCGGGCTGCGCAGGACCGGCAGCAGGTAAGGAGGGAGGCGGAGGCACTGCGACCGCACCATGGCCGGAACTTCTGCCAGGCCCCGCTCTCCTGAGTGGTGATCCCGCCGCCTGCGCCGCATTGGATGCCGGAGGGGGGAAAGCCTGCAAAGCGGGAAGCAGGGGCTGGGAAACCGCGGTCCTGCCAGGATGAGGGGCAGGACTGCTCGCTGCAAGCTTCCCAGCTGAGGTGTGAACGAGGGAGGCGGTAATTCACAGCCGCGAGCGGGCCGCCTCAACAAGTCGACGGGGAGGGAGTGCATCGCGTTTGGGATGGGGCATAGTGTATTCAGGAAAGGGGAAAGATAAAGGTAAAAAGTGGGGAGGAGATAAAAGCACAGGGGTATAAAAGGTTGTATGAGGGCAAGGTATGAAAGGGGAGAGTGAGAAAAAGTCTGGCTGAAATGTAAAAGTAACAAACAAGCACCAAAGCAAATGGGAAGAAAAACAAAAGGCTGCAAAAAAAAGGGTGTGTCAAAGGAAATTGAAAGGACCACAAGAAAACTCCTGAGGTAACCACACTAAATACACAGACACTACTTAGCAGGCTTCCAACTGAAAAAGAGGCTGAACCTATTCAAAATCAGCCTTAAATAGTACAACCTAAATGTACTTGCCCCCATCAATCCTAATTGGCTGACCATGACCTATAACAAAATACCTCACAAACTAGAAACTGCCTAGCAACAGATTCTCTAGGCTATCCATCACCAAAAAATGTAGGACTCTTAAATAGTCTTCCGCTTAGGCAACCCTCGTCTAGTCTAATGTTGAAATCTGCATATTAACAAAATAGACTATACAGTTGCTGATTCTTACAGACAAACATCTTCTTCAAATAAACCAGCTTTCAATGAAGGCATCTGTTAAAAATACCTTTAGTGTAGTCCCACCTTCCTTACTTCTCTGAACCGCACCTTAGAACCTGTGCTGGGTGGAGAAATTCAAGTACCAGGTAAAGTGAGAACATTACTGTTTGAAATTATTCTGATACTGTTTACCTGGGTATCACACTTCTCCCAGGTCACATTTTGTAGAAAAGTCACACACCCTTACCGCGACTACCGCAAATTGCCATTCTTAATTGGATCTCGCATTTCTCGGGTGCGTGCATTCATGCAATGTACATAGGCAAACGCAGGGGGGGGTTTCGTCTGCCTGGAAACCCCCCTCCCCAGCACACACCATGACCACAATACAAATAGTAATATAATATAATATAATGTTACTAGTGCTGCATGTTCTTCTCAGTATCACAAATTAAATGATTAGCAACACCTGTGAATCTTTTAATGTGTCAGCCAGTAATAAATATACGCGTGCACCAACTAGGAGATGTGGAAAACATGCACTGTTAGGGGTGCACTGCTATAGACCATCAATAGGGTTAATTATTAATACTGTATAATAATAGACTACCCAGTACATAAGGAGTCCAATAGGTACATATATGTCCAGGGCAGTGCTAGGTTCTTCTGCTGTTACCCCAGACTCTCGGACTTGCACCAATGCTCTGCAATGGTGCCCACATCTGAAAAAAAAATATTCTGCTCAGACAGGATGGACCTACTGCTGTATCTAATGGCTCACTGTGATCGCTGGTCCTGTATATGCTGGAATTATGCAACACAATATACTTCGTATGATGCATATTAAAGCTGGATAAGTGCTAATTATGTCCTCTTCATGGGCCAGTCCACTCGCTCTAAAATCAAGCATTTGGAAACCCCCTCTAGAAACCATGCGGTTGCCACTGATGTATGCGTGTTTCATGAAACAAACTCGATTTAGCAAAATCCCACCTAATTGGATTGACTCCAATTTGTGTTATTCTTTCCCTTCTGGGAGTCAGCACTGTTGCACTTGAATCATTTCTAGCTGGAGACCCACTAACATCCAAAGTGCCAGTGTAGCACTACACTAGGGTGAAAGAAGGGTTTGTAATGGCTGCGGTAAAATACATCTCTAGAAACTGATGTACTACTCTAGGGTTAAAGGGCCAGATTCACAGCCGCTCGCTCTGAATCAGGGCCGGGCTTTTTTTTTTTTTGGAGCGGCCTCTTGGCCGCTCGCATTGCTGTGGGTGACCACCCACAGCTATTGCGAGCGGCCATGATGTGGTGGTCGCGATGGTCAAGACCATCGCGACCATCGGGCTTGCGACGAGACCCTTGTGGTAGGGTCTCGTGGCCGCAAGCCCCAGAGAGATTTCGGCTCTAACAGAGCCGGAATCTCTCCACTGACATCACTCCGTTTGGGCAGCCACCCCACCTGGCCCGCCCGCCAAAGGGGGCGAGCTGTCACTCAACATCGACAGCTCGCCCCCTTTGGCGTGAGACCCGGAGTGACGGATTTCCCGTCGCTAGCCGGGTCTCGCGCATGCGCACGACGGAGCCGGCATGCGCTGTGGGCCACCATCGACCCGGTTGCGTGCGCTCAGCGCTTGCGACCAGGTCTGAATCAGGCCCAAAGACCTATTATATGCATTATGCACTTCTGATTCCTTGCAAAGGTTAAAATTGGAGCATGTCAGCCAGGCCATGTGTCACGAAGCAGTACCTCCTGCATGTGTCACTCTGCCATCTCACCAACCACAGCACAGCAGAGTGCTGTAAATGCCAGTGTGTCTCCTGGTACAGAATGTTCTGAGGCAGAGCAAGGCAGCATTTAAACGTATCAACAGCCCTGAGATAAAGGGGTAGATCACACCATCACATTCCAATGCTTTTCATAAAACATATTTATTTAAGTTTTCCTTTCAGCAAGCTATTATATCAACATTATTATGAATATCTTATTACATGTTTTTATGCCTGTGCCACCAAATCCTTCTGTGTGTAATTCCCTGAATTGGCACAAGCTGCAATAGATTTGCACAAATTGCCTTCTGTATTACATAGCTGCTGGGTATAACCATCAAGTATTGCATTGTAAACAGAACTTTTATCTGTTTTTCTATCAAATAGAGCAAATGTTCCAAAGATCCTTGGAAATAAAGACAACTGCAGGTACATTTGATTAGCAGAATGAAATTCAGCCTGGGCTGAAAAAACGTGGTAATTGCTGCAGTTAATGTAAATGAAAAGCATGCAATCAGCAGGGGAGATTATACTATGCGGGCGGTGGTTGGATTCAGGGAAACAGAATATTCTGATTAGCTGACACTAGGCAGGAAATCACATACAGGGCCTGATTCATTACGGGTCGCAACAGCTTATGCAGATCGGCCGATGGTGCATACTGCGTATGCATATGCACCGCAGTGCTTGTGCATGAGTTAGCATTGTGATAGCACTGCAATCACCTACACAGATACAAAGCCATCGCAGATCGAGGGACGGTTCTTCAGCGTTTGGGGGTGGTGACGAGGGAGTGGTTGGAGAAACGCAGGTCGTGTCTGGCCATTTGAACGCTGTTACATGGGCGTGCATAAATGATCCACTGCGACGGCATACACAGCTTGTGTACTCACTGCGTGCGACAAGGTTAGCAATTTCTGAGTAAGGTTAGACCTGCTGTAATTGTGCAAGAGGGGCCGATGTTACTCGATGTTCCCGGTGTATACGCAGGACTGCAAGGTATTACGGATGTGAGATAGCAGTAGTGGGCATCTCTGTGCTGGCTGTGCGATGGCTTTGTGATTGTAATCATTAGCATATTTTAGCAGCAGACCTGCGTGTGTAATTTGCAACCGCGATCCGTAATGAATCAGGCCCACAATACCTAATGGAAAGGAGAACTACAATCACAATATTTTAATAAAGAATGTAAAGTCAATTTACAAATTAGTTTTTAGGAATTTAATTAATATAAAAAAATGCTCTTTGGTATATTGCAAATAGCACACCGGCACCTGGTGACTAGAAATACTGTATGTGCCTCCAAACAAACTAAACAGGAGGATCATGATCATCAATACTGTACAACGTGTTTATCACAAAAACATGAGGTTTATCGGATGTAATGAGAAAGGAAAAGAGAACTGTGGGCCTGATTCAGACCCGCTTGCAAGCGGGTCGATGGTGCCCTAGTGCGCATGCGCACGACGGAGGGAGATCCGTCGTGCGTATGCGTGAGACCCAGATAGCGACAGCCAAGCTGTCGCTCCGGGTCTCGCACCAAAGGGGGCGTGCTGTCGATGTTGAGTGACAGCACGCCCCCTTTGGTGGGCGTGCTGGGGGCGTGGCTGCCAGACGGAGGCGTTCCCATGGGAACGCCTACAGTCTGGGTCCGGCCCCACTGACATCACTAGTGATGTCAGTGGGAGTGATTTTGGCTCTGATAGAGCCAAAATCACTCCAGGGCTTGCGGTCACCGAGACCCTACCGCAGGGTCTCGTCGCAAGCCCGATGGTCGCGATTGACTTGACCATCGCGACCATCATCATGGACGCTCACATAAGCTGTGGGTGGTAACCCACAGCTATGCGAGCATCCAGGACGCTCCTGGATGCAAGCATCCAGGAGCGTCCAGGACGCTCCAAAAAAAACAAAAAACGCCCTGATTCAGAGCGGGCGCTCGTTCAGAGCGTCCGGCTCTGAATCAGGCCCTGTGTTAGCTGGGGCACTAGTTATGTATAAACTTAACTTTTATTGTTATGGGACTCACAAATACACACAAAAAAAACAAAATACATGAATGAGTGATGGTTCATATGCACCTTATATTGGAACCACTCCATACCTCCCAACTGTCCCAATTTCAGCGAGAGAGTCCCCTTTTACAGGCACTGTCCTGCTATCCCTCCTGCGGGCCACATGCAGGCAGAAGTTGTGGAGAACACTTTCACACTGATGCTCTGCATAGCTGAGCAACGGTGACCATGTCATCCGTATACACTTTGCCGGCTGTTAGAGGCTGGGGGCCTGTCCAGCAGCTCCTGGAGCGCTGGGCCAGCCTCCAGCGTGACAAAAACGGGGGCGTGACTCGCGGGTACGGCATTTCCCACAATGCCATACCCCTTGTTAATAAGCCACACTCCCTATTTTTGGGCACGCTCGAGTGTCCCTCCTCACCAGCATGAAGAGTTGGGAGGTATGCCACTCTCAGCGCAGCAAGGATCTCTCCTACTCAAACCAATGTTAAAAAAAAGTATCAATCAATAATATATCATTATGAATGTATACATAGAGGGCCTGATTCAGACCCGCTCGCGAGCGCTGAGCGCTCACAAGCGGGTCGATGGTGCCCTAGTGTGCATGCGCACGATGGAGGGAGCTCCGTCGTGCGCATGCGCGAGACCCGAATAACGACGGGGTAGCCGCCGTTATGGGTCTCGCACCAAAGGGGGCGTGCTGTCGATGGTGAGTGACAGCATGCCCCTTTTGGGGGGCGTGGCTGCCAGACGGAGGCGTTCCCATGGGAACGCCTACCGTCTGGGTCCGGCCCCACTGACATCACTAGTGATGTCAGTGGGAGTGATTTTGGCTCTGATAGACCCAAAATCACTCCAGGGCTTGCGGTAACTGAGACCCTACCGCAGGGTCTCGTCGCAAGCCCGATGGTCGCGATGGTCTTGACCATCGCGACCATCATCATGGACGCTCGCATAAGCTGTGGGTGGTAACCCACAGCTATGCGAGCGTCCAAAAGGCTGCTCCAATTTTAGGTAGGAGGGCCCTGATTCAGAGCGAGAATCAGGCCCAGTATTCTAAGAGGATAGATAGATCTCCCTTATTGAGAACATTTCCATTGAAAAACATTACACGTGACTCATTCGGTCAACTATTTATCCTTGAAAAGCAGTTGGAAGATGTAACAGCACTCTGAACTTTCATCAATACAAACAAATGGCTGTACAGTCAATTATTTAGAGCTGCAAAAGAACACAGGATTTGTTCTAGAAATATAAACTATCCAAATGGATTTTCTCTCTCAAACTAAGGTTTCGTAACACTGTGTTATGAAAAAACTTTTCACTGCTAGATTGTTTTACCACTTAAGTTCTGCTAGCCAGTGGCAGAACTTGCAAGTGGTGGGCCCAGGTGCAAAAATATGCTTAGGGCCCCTGACTCTTCTGCCCCATGGACAGTGGCAGTGCGTGACAGTGGAAGAAGCAGTGGCAAGGGAATACAGAGGGTGACAGGCAGAGGCCGTGGGTGGCAGATTGTGACAGGGAGAGACAGAGGGTGACAGGGGAAGGGAGGGAGAGGCAGTGGGTGACAGCAGGAGGCAGTGGGTGACAGCTGGTAGAGTCTGGTTTGCTGCTACACAACATGGCTTTGCGGGTGTTGGGAGACGTAGCTATGCTCCATGTCCCATCACCTTGAAACAACAAAATAAACTATTTGGTTATGTTCTTCCATCGATGTAGGGAGACCATCTGGTTCTCCCCCATCGATGGGAAAAACATTGAACATCAGCCATAAACCATCGATGATTATGAATCATCGATGGCCGATGGCCATCCCTAATTCCTAAGCGCTAGAGTAGTGAGCTGTAATCCGTTGACAGTAGGCGGCAGTGTGATCACCTCCTAGCAGCAGTGCTGCTTCCTCTGATCGTGCCCAGAGGAGAAATGTAACATGGGAGAGAGAGACAGGGGCAGTTTCCAGGCCTGGGCCAGCACACACTGTAACTCCATGCAAGGCTTGGGAATGAATGGTTACTAAGCTCTCCCGGGTTCCTAGCACGTACAGGCGGAAAGGCGGCATGTGTGATCCAGGCACTCGGCTGAGTGGAAGATGGTTCGACTGCACACACACAATCTCAGCCTCGCTTCCCTAAGGTAAGGAGCAGGTTCCTCAACACAGTGTGGTCTACCATACTCCCTCCCTGGGCCTGTCCAATGTTCCTCTAAATGGTCGGGCCCAGGGGAAAACCCATTGCTGGACTCGGCAGCTATGTGCCTCTTAGTCCCCAGTACCAGTAGTTCTGCCCCTGCTGCTGGCTGTCTTGTGGAATATTGTCTGTTCTGTTATATGATGATAAAAAAATAAAGGATGAGGAGATATAGGGCCTGATTCAGAGCCGTTCGCTATTTGCGGTCGTTCGTTCAAAAACAAGGGGTGGCTATTCAAATGATCCGTTCGCAAATTGCAGTCTGTTCACACCTCTAAGTCTGAACGAGCGAGCAAAACATACGCTCGTTTATTTGATAAAAACGCCCCCTGGCCGCACGCACCATACGTCATGTCCGCTATTTATTAGATTAATCGAGTACATCGTACAGCGTATGAACTGCTCGCTATTCTTGTAGTTGGTGTTTTCAACCGCTATTTTGCGAGCAGTTCTGAGTAAAAAAAAACCAAGTGACGTGGTCAATGATGCTGCTGTCTTAATTATGCACTCCCTTAAAACGCCCGTTTTGACCTTTAAGCACGCCTGCGAACGGATCTCCACTCCCCGTTTTCAAGCACCTTCCCCTGTTACCACCCACATACGCCTCATTCTGTCACTCAAAATAGCAGGCACTCGCTATATTGCGTACAAATGATTTTCGGCCGCACTGACTGGTTCGCGCATGCGTACTAAAAACCGTACGCATGCGCAGATGTGCGAACATCGCTCGGGAACGAGCGTACTGCCGCTAGCGAGTGTCTCTGAATGAGGGCCATAGTTGTTAACTGTTGCAGTTTCTAGGGCAGTGTCAAGATTCGTAGTGTCATACATGTATCATCTTGTTGAATCGAAAGTGTATGTCTACACAGACCTCTCTTATATTATGTGCCTCCATAGGCGTGTGCAGGCTCATAGCAAGGGGTGTTTGACAACGCCCTTCCCCCATGACATAGGTAACCCGAGGAGGGTTATGCGACAATACCTTCCCCAACACAGGACACAGGTTACCCCAGGGAAGAGGCAGACTCATTTTGAATCCAAAAAGCCTGATGTGAATGTGCTCTATTCAGATAGAGCAGTTACACCACATCCACCTTTAGGTAGGGGTTTTGGCTGCTTAAGTGGCGTGCAGATGCACACCCTTCACGTTCTGTGGCTTGCCTAGTTACGCTACATAAAGTAAAAATGTAACTGTTCAATGTGGAGATATTCATCTATTTATTCAATGGACTGCAGCTTTTATGATGTAGTATGAGTACTCTGAGTAGTTTTAGGGTTGCTAATGGCTTCATGCAGTGGTTCTCAAACTCTGTCCTCAGGACCCCACACAGCTCAGATATTCCAGGTCTCTTGGTAGGTGCACAGGTGTATTCGTTATTCACTGACACATTTTAAAAAAAATCTGCAGATGTTTCACTTGTGATTCTGTGAGGAGACCTGGAAAACATGCACTGTTTGGGGTCCTGAGGACTGAGTTTGGGAACCTGTGGCTTAATAGAACCAAACATGCTTCACCAAATACCAGTGCATGTGTAATTGTAGATGAGTACAGTGTCATAAATTAAAGCTCTCTCCATGCATATTGGTTTCAGCTTTCCACCAAGTATAACTAAATTTATGTAATAAAGAAGTTTATATATAGATATTGTGTTGAAGCTCTGGTCCCTGCTAACTGTGTGGACTTTGTAGATGTACAAAAAGGACAGATATTTTTAAAATGTTATGCTTACTTAGAAAACCCATATAACTGTACTCACACATTGTAAGGGGTAGAGCTAATGCGCAGGTAGCTCATGACAGACGAGAGGCAGTTACATCTGCTTGGGGCTGCGACCCGCATCTTTGGAAAAGGTAGCTGACTGGGCAGACAAGGGCCTGAGGGTTATAGTGCGACATCGGTGTGGATAGATTTTAAGAAGAGCAGGGGAAAGACAAATGAAGGAAAGGCCCTGGTCAGTGTGGAGATGGAGCCTGGAGAATGCATCATGGCCTCAATCAGTGGTAGATGCAAATGCCAGAGTGCGACCCAGAGTATGTGTAATACCCCGCTATGCAAGGGATTACTTATGACAAGGAGTATCTCACTATTGTGCGCATGTCATTGCACAGACAGACCACTGACTACAGTTCCCAGCAGCCTCTGCAGTTGCTCAAGATGTCAGGAGGACATAACATGGGCTATGTCAGCTGGTATGGAAAGTGACCGCTGGAAACAAGTGGCAGTTGATCCAAGAGAGGTGTGAGGGAGGAGGTGAGGCAGTGTGTGCCGGTGTCAGGCAGGATGTCGCGGTCTGCTACAAGGAATTCCTCAGTTTGAGGACTGGGAGTCGGGAGGTTAGGGTGCTGATGGGGTGTTAAATAATGGGGTGTTAAATAATAATGTCCTCTTTACTGGTTAAACCCAGGTGTTGGCTGGACCTGACCAGGGGCGCTGAGTCTAACCCACATGGTGGTCTTCACCAGTGATCCCTCCTATTGGGATTTGGGTTTCGCCGCACCAAGTGAGCAGGTCGTGCCCTCTGGTCAGGTACCAGGTAGTGACGAGGAGACCAGGAGAATAGCGGGAATGAGCAGGGTAATGAATGTAAAGAATACTGTGATTTCATACACTGGACTACAATGAAGGAAACTTGAAATCTGAGAACACAGAAGATCTCAGCAAGGCTTGCACTAGAGAGTATCTCTGATGATCCGGACACAGGAGTGTATAGAAGAGCGGCACTAGGAGTCAGTACATGAATGCTGTACTGAGTTCACATGCTGGTGATCCAGGCACAGGCACAGGAGAATGACACTTAAAATCAGTACACAGATGATGTGCTGAGTACACAGGATGGTGATCCAGATGCAGAACTGGTGCAGAAGTTGTTACACTGGAGTTTCAGCACAAAGACAGGTGCTGAGATATGCACAAGAGAATTAGACGCTGATTAGTGCTGAAGTAGTTAAACTGGAGTTTCAGCACAGAGACAAGTGCTGACATATACACAGGAGAACTAGACGCTGATTAGTGCTGGAGTTTCAGCCCAGTGACAAGTAATTAAGAAATCACTGGAGGAGTCTGATCCTGAGAAGCACTGGAAATAAACAGTATAAAGCTAGGAGCGAATCGATACACTAGGATATAACACTGGTAGGAAAGAACGTGGAACTAGCTGCAAAAGCTAGTAATCACAGTCACTGGAAAAGCAAAGTTGAACAGCAGCTTCCTGTTCCTGGAGTCAGACTAAATACCCTTAGGTAGATAGTGATTTGATCAGAAGATCAGTTGAGTGACTGCAGGACTACCATTGGGAGAGATTAGTCAGGTAATATGGTCCAACGTGGCTGCGCCCATGCTTGCCACCACAGGAACCAGGATGCACGCACAGAAGTCCTAGCAGACCCGGGGAGAATACTCAGCCCACCACTCACCTCCAACCTCGGCTACTGAACACCTAAGCTCAAGGATGGCAGTGCAGTGATGAGTAGTGACCGATCCCTGGTCGCATCCTGACACCGGAGAGACAGATAAAGTGTTATATGCAGTAAGAGACAGCAGCAGAAGTAAATATATAGAGCAGAGACAAGCGCATTAACCGGAGTAGCTGAGAATCGCAGAGCCGAGCAGTTTACATGAGGGACTGTTTACGCTACAGGAAAATGTTTTGCAAATAGTGGGGGAGATGTATTATAGCGGCACTTATCATGCCTCTATAATGCTTCCTGCTTCCCCTCCTTATGAGGCGAAGCAGGAAGCACTAAATACTCTTAGGTAGATGGTGATTTGATCAGAAGATCAGTTGAGTGACTGCAGGACTACCATTGGGAGAGATTAGTCAGGTAATATGGTCCAACGTGGCTGCGCCCATGCTTGCCACCACAGGAACCAGGATGCACGCACAGAAGTCCTAGCAGACCCGGGGAGAATACTCAGCCCACCACTCACCTCCAACCTCGGCTACTGAACACCTAAGCTCAAGGATGGCAGTGCAGCGATGAGTAGTGACCGATCCCTGGTCGCATCCTGACACTGGAGAGACAGATAAAGTGTTATATGCAGTAAGAGACAGCAGCAGAAGTAAATATATAGAGCAGAGACAAGCGCATTAACCGGAGTAGCTGAGAATCGCAGAGCCGAGCAGTTTACATGAGGGACTGTTTACGCTACAGGAAAATGTTTTGCAAATAGTGGGGGAGATGTATTATAGCGGCACTTATCATGCCTCTATAATGCTTCCTGCTTCCCCTCCTTATGAGGCGAAGCAGGAAGCACTAACGATGAGATGTATTAACATCTCATCGGCCGGAGTGGGGGAGTGATAAGTCCCCCCCCTGTAGTGATCCCCGCTAGAGACCACAGCACATCAGTCTAGTGCTGATACGCTGTGTCTCCGTCCCGGCCAGTTCCACTGAGCATGCGCGGGATCTTTCAAGTATCGCAAGATTCTGCATGCAGCCCTGGAGCTGGCAGCCACTGCAGCAGGGACAGCATTGTCCCTGCTGTGGGGATAGGGCATCGCCAGGCTGCAGCTGTCAATAGCGTTAGCTGCAGCTGGCGGAACAGTCAGGCGAATTGACTGTTCATACATAGCCCTGCCGATCGCACTGCTATCTTGTAGATTGCAGCGCCAATAATGACAGGGGTGCATAGCGCCCGTCATTTACCACCCAAACCCCCAATCATACATGGGGAGAAGCGGTATCAGCGCAGATAACGTGCGCTGATGCCGCTTCCACAGCTATTACATCTACCACTGTATCTAATGACTGGCCGCAGTATAAAGAAGACAATATGCACCACATCAAGTTCGGTGATTACACTTGCAAATATACAGGTGTGTCGGTTTACTCATTATAACTATATTTTATTTATGATTTCGATACTAACTTATGATGGTTACATGTATTTATGAATCTGAATACTGTATGGCTGTAGCATATTTTACATATTTATAGAATTCTTAGGAATCTAATGTGTTTTAATTAACAATTATTTTTTATATATATACATATATATGTGTGTATATATATATATATATATATATATATAGGGTTAACAAAGGGTTCTTACATGTTTACATTAATTCAGTATTGGTCTTGTTGCTATGCTACACCTATGAGTTAATACTAAGTTTATTGAAAGAAAACCTGCCAGAACTCTTTAGGTTTCTATTAGCAGTCAAACAATAGCCAGGAATTGATTAATAAAGAAACACAATTTACTATTCAATAGTGTCCTCAATTTCTGTGAGGCCTTACTGTCTGTATATTGTTGGTAAGAACTTTGCCTCTCTGCCTGGGATGTGTCAGGAACTTCGGGTCAAGAGAAATTAAGAGAAGCAAGTTTCTGTGGCCAGCATCCAGTTTATTACCCCATTACCTGTGTGTTACAATTTGGCGTCCCTGAACAGGATCACAGAGTCCAAAGCAAAGATTTCATAAAAACACAGACAAGATGGCCGGTGAAGCATGCAGATCCATTGGGAGCAGCACATTTTTTTAAAGTAGCCCAAGGCCAGGTGTCTTCACACCTATCACCATGCCATACTACTGTGGGGTACCATAGCTACCTACCTACACAGGAGATGCTCACAGCACCAAAACAAGCACCTAAAGAGAATTTACAGCAAAAATAAAGACATTGTTTTGTCTGTACATGTTGAATGAGCAGCAACAGGTAGACATCTTGATAGGACAGTTGAAAGGGTCTGCGCTGAGAGGTGACTTCCTGGCCCACTGAAGAGAAGAAGACAGTGGGCCAGATCCTTAGCAGACTTGCTACTATCTTTGACACAATTACAGTGTCAGAACTAAAAATGTGCTTCTATGCTCGAAAGTAACAACTGAGAGAGTCACTCCGCGACTATGCCCTCAGCCTGCAGGAAGCTTTCAGAGACATTTCAGTATGCATATCCTGAAGAAGTGAAGAAGACTTTTATTGAATCAGTTCATTGAAGGTGAGAAGATCCTGCTGTAACTGTTGAGATTGCAGCAACCTGAGAGCCCATTCTGGGATTTTAAAGAGGCAGCAATTCAAGTTCTGGGCTTTAGCTTGTCCTCGGAGATGCTGAGATGTCAAGAGAATTCTGATTTTCAGGAGTTAAGTTTTAAAGGAGCTACTTACCCATCTGCAGCGAGAGCAGTGACAGTATAGTCTACACAGACATGCATACCTGACCCCACTAGTGAGTTACAAGCTCAGCTGGCTGAACTGACATGCAGTGTGACAGAAGTATGTAAGGAACTGCAGAGTCTGAAGAGACAGCAGACACAGCTACAGAAAACAATGGAATGGCACCAAGAGAGGAGACCAATGGACAGTTTCCAAAGGACCCCATAGACAAGCATCTATGCATTCTACCAAACATTTTGCCACTCAAGGGAAACCCATTTGTGGACGCTGTGAAAGAAGTGGTCTCATTAAGAGAGAAGGTGTGCAGCCAGACCATTTAAACTCTGAAATTTCATGGTCACCCCGCTATGTGAGCCTAAGCCCAGTGGTTCAAGTTTGCATCAATGGAGTTAAAATGCCAGTGCTCTTAGACACTGGTTCACAAGTGACCACATGACAAGCTAACCAGTTTGAGCAGCTCTGGGCTGAGGAACAGATGCTTCCATCAACTTCCACATTGATAATCCTGGTTGCCAGTAATGGGCAATGCATCCCTTGCAAAGGATACTGGGAAGCTGAATTTCAAAATGGACAAACAGTGCTACCTCAGCAAGGCTTCATCGTCACCAATGTCTAAGTTAATGGTTTGCCTCCAGTGATAGTGGGCATGAATGTGCTGCAGAACTGCTGTGAGGAGCTTGTAGTGGCACTCAGAGGAGAACTGAAAACTGACTGGCTTCTGGGGAAACAAAGCCTTCAACCTGGGATAACCAAAAATAAGTCAGACATTATGCCTAGATTGCCTACAGGAGAGGAATATGAACAAGATGAGGCTAGCCAAGAAGTGGTAGTGACGCCCATCTCCAGTGTCCAGCAAAATGTTTTGATGTTAGGAATGAATCCTATAAATTTTATAGTATCCAGTCCTAGAAGTCTTGAGCAACTCAAACAAGGAAAAATATGGGGCCACCTACAAGGCAAAAGTCAGACAATTAGACATCTCAAGGGTTTACTGATAACTGGAAAATTCTCGACCAAGCAACAAAGGCAAGAAACTGATCCAGAACTTGTGAATCTATGGAGACAGCGAGAGAGGCTGTTTTTAGAAAAGGAACAGGTGTTTCGATGTGATGTGGATCTCAAGACTCATTGTAGGATCTTTCAACTTGTTGTCTCAAAACAAAGTGCCTGTTTTGTGCTAGAGGAATATCATAACCAGTCAGGTCATCCTGGACGAAAAAGAATGGAATCAAGCATCTGGAAAAGTTCTATTTGGTTGTCATGAGAGAAGACATCAAAATATGGTGCCAAAACTGTACAACCTGTGCTGTCAGAAGAAACTTGTTGCTTCGATATGCTCCAAATCAATGGTCTCAACCGGACTGTGTGGCTAAATCCCAAGGTGGACTGGAAGATGTGCATTAAGTTGATGTACAACAGATGGGGGTGTTATGTAACAAACAAGCAGACAAGGTGAATAGAGCTTTGAGAACAGAAAGCCACCATGACCAGATGAAGTTCTGTACAGCCTGCCCCAGAGAAAGTACAGAAAGATTCATCCATGGCAGAGAGGTTGGTGTCTCCTAGACAAAATCTTCTTGATCTCATTTTGTCCAGGCTTCAGTCTGTCCTCCAGGAGCATAAGTTAATGTTAACACAAGAGCCCCAGATAGCTGCTGTTGATAGATATATATGTGAATATTTATGCAATAATTCATATGTAATTTTGTGACTTTGTAATTTCCAGTGATATGACCAAAGTTCTTATTCTTATTGGAATATATTTGGTTGATGGCAATTTCCTTTGCGTGAGAACACGTATGTAATACCCCGCTATGCAAGGGATTACTTATGACAAGGAGTATCTCGCTAAAGTTTGTGCGCATGTCATTGCACAGACAGTCCACTTACTACAGTTCCCAGCAGCCTCTGCAGCTGCTCAAGAAGTCAGGAGAACATCACATTGCCCAGAGTTGCTGAGAATCGCAGAGCTGGACAGTAACGTACTCAATGGATGCAAATCAGCTGTTATCGGCCTTAATACTTACCTACAGACAAGGAGGCCTTGAGGGTCTGTTTACGCTACAGGAAAAAGTTTTGCAAACAGAATCTAATGACCGGCCGCAGTATAAAGAAGACAATATGTGCACCACCCCAAGTTCGGTACCGAATTGATTACACTTGCAAATATACAGGTGTATGGTTGTACTAACTAGACTCTTAAAAAGAACTATATTTTATTTCGATACTAACTGATGATGGTTCCAGGTATTTATGGATCTGAATACTGTATGGCTGTAGCATATTTTACATATTTACTGTATAGAATTCTTAGGCATCTAATGTGTTTTAATTAACAATTATTTTTAATATATTAATTGAACATCGTGTTAACAAAGGGTTCACTTCTTACATGTTTACATTTCTTCAATATTGGTCTTGTGGCTGTGCGCTTTAGGTTTCTTTTAGCATACAAACAATGGCCAAGAATTGATTAATAAAGAAACATAATTTTATATTCAATAGTGTCCCCAATTTCTGTGAGGCTTTACTGTCTGTATATTATTGGTGAGGTCTTTGCCTCTCTGCCTGGGGTGTGTCAGGAACTTCGGGTCAAGAGAAAGTAAGATAACATGAAGCCTCTTCAAGGAAGTTTCTGTGGCCAGCACCCAGTTTATTACCCCATTACCTGTCTGTTACATATGTACCGATTGGTGGTGAGGGGATCCGGAGTAAAAAAGATGGCAGGTCAGTGGGTGAGGGAGCTGGAGATGGGCTACTCCAGATGAATTTGGAGACCAATATGATGGTAGAAGTTGGGTGACAGTTGTAAGCTCATCAGGGAGACAAACTAGTGGTAAAATACTATTTACAGCTCCTCCAGAGCTAAGGCTGAGGGGAGCATCAAAGTCCCACATCTTGCATTTGCCTAATAACAGTGCTGGAGAAAAGGGTGCAGGCATATATTAACTGGTTACCTGCTGACTGTGCCTGCTCCTGATTTGCTTCAGTGTGGACACTTTTAATAATATTATGTAGCATTTAGCAACATACAAGGTACTAAACTACAGAAGTCTAACAGGGAATTTGAATAAGGCACCAGAGTAATAGTGCTGAGGAGCAGGACATTTTAGTCGACTGAGCTGGTTTACTCTTTAAATTGAATGTAATCTTTTCTAAGTATCATCCATCAGCTTGTTGCACCATCCATGGTATTAAAAGTTAATTCTTTTTGGGGATATAATCCAAGACCTCCACTATACTGTAATGCCAGTAGGTAACAGTTGCAAGTCAAGGCTCAATGTTCAGCATCCAAAGTACGAAGAAGGAATACCGCTTAGAAATTCAAAGCAAGGATTTTGCCATTGCTGTCAGCCTGCGTACATGTCCACTGAGCCAAACTATGCTTAAGGGAAGTAGAGTGAATAAATGCCATTATCTACTGAATACAGGGGCAATACCCAAAGTTCCAAAAGCAGACCTTTCCAGGGATTTGAATCCGGTACTCCACAATTGTAGAGCACTACCTGTAAATCAATTACTAACTAAACCACTGAGCCTCCTGTTTATAAATCAAATAAAATAAAAAAAATAAAGTATAGATTTTTCTCAATTTTAAAACCCAGCCTGATGGCACTATCCAATGTACTAAAGTAAAGCCTTATGGGGGAGTTGGATCTGGAGATTCCAACATTGCTGTCTTTAGATCAATTGCCTATAAGCCCACTGAGCCAGACCATGCTTAACTCAACTATGGAACTTTTTAATGTTATAAAACCAACCTGGTGTAGTATCCAAGCCAGTAAAAAGTAGCCTAAGTGCGCGGCCACAGAGTTACTAGATTTGACTATTAGATTAGATGGCTACTAGCAGGGTGATAGGTGGATATTCCCTCCACTGCTGTACACTATGGGGTAAATTTACTAAGGATCGAGTCTTATAAAGTTATTTTTTTCAACTCGATTTGCATCACCGAAACTCGGGTGAGTTTAGCCTTTTGAAACTCGCAAATTTACAAAGAAGTGAGTTTAGCTGAGAGCAAGTTGGCAAATGGTGAATCAGATCAAGATTTCTCCCCCCGAGGTGCAACTCTTGAAGGAGATTTCTCACCCGAGTTTGCAGTGTCTTCTCTCTGCCTAACTCACCAGAACAAGCAGCCTGCACATATCAGTGAGATATGTGAAGGCTGCTTGTGTGGCCTACCTGTAAAAAAAAGGGTTAATTTAAAAAAAAAAATTACATAGGGTCCTCCCCAAAAGCATAACCAGCCCGGGCTGTTCAGCCAGACCTGGTTCCTAAAAATACGGGGTTAAAAGTGAATAGGGTCTCCCCCATATTTTTGGAACCAGCACCTGGCTGGGGAAAAAATGCATAGGGGGCCCCCTATTTTTAAAACCAGCACTGCGCTCAATTTGGCCGGGGTGTAATGCAACAGCCAGGGGACCATATCACTGGGTGTCCCCAGCCAAAGCATTCACCCCCCAAGCCGGACAGCCCAAGCCTCGTATTTTTAGAAACCAGGAGTGGCTGAGAATTTTTTTTAAACATTTAACTCTTTTTGGGCAATTAACACAAACATACATGGATCATACTGATCTGTGTATGTTTCTGCAGAACTCGCAGCTCACAGGCAGGTGAATTGATTTCACAACTTTGGACATGAGTTTTGTTCGTTCTTGTGAGAGTTTTGAAACTCTCATCTTGGTAAATTCCCGAATCCTATCTTCACTAGTGAAAAGTTACTAGACTTTGGCCGATTGTGAATTGAAGAGAGTTTGCTAACTCTCCAGACTTTTCCTGTAGCAAAGGAGATTTCTCTCCCGAGTTTGACATTAGTAAATTTGCGAGTGGATAAAAATGCCCAAACTCTCCAGAGAATGCTAACTTGACAAAACTCGAATCTTAGTAAATTTACCCCTATGTGTAGGCACACAATGACGTTGTTCATGGAGTTCAGTGATTTTTATGCTACTGCGCATGCATCAAAGGGCCTGATTCAGATTTGGGAATAGTGTAAGATAGAGCAAGTAACTGTGCATCTGGACAAACCATGTTGCAATGGAAGGGGAGCAAATACATACATGTTATTTAAATGTGGGGCAAATACTGTCTGTTTTAGCATGTAGCTCACACATGCTGGACAGCTTTATTTTTACACTGCAATTTAGATATCAGTATGAACACTCCCCTCCCAAATCTAAATCTCTGCATATGTTACGTCTTCCCCCCTGCAGTGCAGCATGGTATTACCAAGATGCTGAGTTACTTACCATATCTTAAGGTGCATACACACTACACGATATGCTCCCTGAGCGATATCGTGTAGTGTGTCCCCGGCAGGCTGTGCTCAATGTCGTTCATGACATTGAGCACAGCCGCTGAACGATATCATTAACGATATCTTTCAGCGCCGGGCTCTCTCCCCCATTCCCCAACATGCAGCAACCTGACGAGGTAGTCAGATTGTGCTGCATGTTCAGACGATGGACAATGTCAGAAATGACCAGCGGGAGTGGGCATCGCTTGTCGTTTCCGACATAAAAGTGCACGTTTTGTGCACGATTACTGAGCGATTGCACGATTACGATGTCGTAATCGTGCAGTCACTGAGTAATATCGCCCAGTGTGTACCCACCAATACTCTATTCCCAACTCTGAATCAGGTCCGAAGTCACTAAATAGTAACACAGTGCATGAGCCCCATGGTGTGTAAGCACAGAGGCACTGTTACTATTTAGACTCACTGTATCAGAAATGTATTGGAAATGTCCTGGGCATTCCATGGCAGGGTTTGGAAGGTGGCTCAGATGCACAGAGATGGTACTTCTTATGGGAGTGTCGCAGGCATGCCTCTATAGTGGATGGGAACTTGGATGCATAATCATTCACGCCGGACGCCATGCTCTGTTAGAGAATCTGCATGGGCTGCTGCAAGTTTTGATGGTGCGACCAATGGTTGCAGCTAAAGACACTCCAATTTAGCATCTCAGTATTTGCACATGCAGACGCACGGATGTACACCGGGGAAGGGCTTGTAGCGGTATCTGCTCATAGTAGCAGAAGTAATACCGGCAAAAAACACGCACACTGACACTGCAGTATCTGACTCAGAATTAGGCCGTGTGGTCATTACAGTATTCATTGCAAATAGTTTTTACATCTCCACGACAGGACTGTGTATGTTAGCCGTGCCACTTGTTTCCCTTCAAATGCATTTCTGCTGACTTATTTTTAGAATTTTATTACACAGTTTGGTGAGAACCGTGGCGTAATGAGGGTTGGGCAAGTGCCCTGGGGCGTATGGGCACGCCCTGGCAGACAGTGGCATAACAAGGATGGGCAAGAAGGACAACTAACCTGGGCATCGGAGTCTGGTGGCCGCAGCCTGGCAGCTGATTGCCCCAGTTTCACTGGGATTGATTGCAGTGGCGTAACTAGGGTATTTGGAGCCCAGGGCAAATTTGAAAAGGAAGCACCCCCCCCCATGTACGCGCGCCAAAGGTGCGCGCGACAAAAAATGGGCGTGGTCACTTAAAAATGGGGCGTGTCAACATGACACACCCCTTTATTTTCAAACTGAACATTCCTATCCATATGCACCTTAACCCCAGTAGTACCCCTTATACAGTACCCTCAGTATGCAGTTGTGGTCCCTCTCATGCAGGCCCATAGTAGTGCCCCTTATACAGTATCCCCAGTAGTGGTCCCTCTTATACAGCCCCCAATTAGTTCCCCTTACTCAGTACCCCCAGTAGTGGCCCCCCCAAATGCAGTGCCCCACGTAGTGTTCCCCCTTATGCAGTGCCCCCAGTAGCAGTCCCCACAATGCAGTGCGCCCAGTAGCGGTATCCCCAAATGCAGTGCCCTTTTATATAGTGCCCCCAGCAGTAGTCTTCCCCATGCAGTTTTCCCAGTAGTGGTCCCCTTATGCAGGCACCCTGTAGTGATCCCCCCTATCTAGTGCCCCCTGTAGTGGTCCCCGCAGTGCCCCTAGTAGTAAGCCCCTTATATAGTGCCCCCAGCAGTAGTGTCCCCCCCTCCCATGCAGTGCCCCCAGTAGTGGTCCCCCTGATGCAGGCTCCCAGTAGTGACCCCCCCCTATCCAGTGGTCCCTGTAGTGGCCCTTCCTATTATTTCCCCCAGTAGTGGTCCCCCGAGTGCAGTGCCTCTAGTAATAGGCCCCTTTTAGAGTGGTAGTCCCCCCCCAAAATAGTAGTCCCCAGTAGAGTAGCCCCCCCCAGTAGAGGTCCTCCCAATGGCACCCCCAGTAGTAGCCACACCTCCCCCAGTAGAGGTCCCCCCAGTAGTAGCCAACCCCTCCCCCGTTGTGCAGATCGGTTTAAAAATAAATAAATATATATAAAAATATACTTACCTGATTCCATGCTGCTCCTGCTCCTGTCCGCGATGCCGCTCCCGCCCTCCAGTCCGCCCGGGCTGGCGCGCTCAGCATTATGGGGCTGACGTCATGACGTCAGACCCATTACCCACTGCAGGAGCCAGACGGAAGTCCGGCTCTTGCAGTGGGTGCTGCAGCAGTCAATGAGAGTCTATCTGACTCTCATTGGCTGCTGTTTAACACACGCATCGCCGCCAGCGCTGGCGGCGATGCGTGTGTTATGCACAGCCTGAGCCCGCCTCCTGGCGCTATTGGACAAGCGCTCAGGGGGAGGGAACGGGCTCAGGCGTGCAGCACAGGACTGGCGCTGGAAGCCTAGCGCCGGTCCTGTGCAAATGTGTAGCGCTGACCGCACTCATTGCGGTCGGCGCTACACTGGCTATCTAGGGCGGGCGGGCCGGTACCGGGTCCTGAAGGAGAGCGGCAAGATACCGGATGTGATATACTAATTAAGGGCGGAAGTGATAGAGAGGAGACGGACTTTGCCCTTTTGTTATGTGAAGATTCATTGTTTTTAAAATATAAAATATGAGTAGATATAATATAATGGAATTGAGTTATAGTGGCACTTATCCATCCTATGTTAATTCACTATTTTGATCAATATTAGTGCATGTGCCAAACAGGAAATGATGTGCTTGTCTAATCTCTGATGAATTAAGGTGGGGGTATATAAGGGAGAGGGCCCCACCATAACAGTATCCCCTTGATGAAGTCCCCAGGACGCAACGCGTTGGGAGTGAATCAGCCTTGCCTCTTGAACCAATGAATGAGCAAAACACTTTCCACTTTACTCAGATAAGCTATTAACTTATTTATTCTCTTAAAAAGATAAATTTCCTTTTTTAAAGTGAATATTTTATGCTGAGTTTTTTTAGACCTTTTCCTCTGATTTTATCCACCGGTCTTAAAAGGGTCTATTGTGTTTATATGTATACGTTTTTATCTATTCCTATGTATTTTGTGTATTTATTAAATTGTTGAATTATTTATTTATAAGCACTGGCACTTTCATTTTTATCATATTGTGAGCTTTATTTAATTTTATTAATGATTAATGCACCTTGGTAAACCAGTCGCTCTATGGTCATTTTATTTTTCTATAAATTTTCCAATACTTTTACCAGTATTATTTATTTGACTTTGAGCTGACGCCTATTAACACTGGGTTGGGTTGATATAATTGTATTTAGTATCATAAGATACGTCACTTATAAAGATATTATATTTTGGCGCCGTACCCACCTATTTTTCTTTATATATAAATATATATATATGTATATAATATATATGTGTGTATGTATATTATATTCATTTAGGTGATTGATGAGCAGGGCCGACATCAGGTCTTGCGCACACATGGCGATCGCAGTTCACTCACCTCAGCTTTGGTGGGTGACAGGAGAGGGGAAACGCATGTTTTCTGGGGGGGTGTCTCTAATTATGTGTGTGTATATGTGTATATATATATATATATATCTATACTGTATATAGCAAACATATATATATGTGTGTGTATATATATATATATATATATATATATATTATATATACACATACATACACACTAACACATGTACAGTATACACACTGTACTACAATCCGCATTGGTAATGCAGATTGTAGTGTGATATTACCGAGTGAATTCGCAAGGCAATATCACAGGGATTTACTACAAATCCCTTGCAGGGACAGAGCTTGCGATAAAGCTCTGTCCCTGCTAATCCCCTTCAGAGCCTTATCACGGTATTTTCGCAAAAAATACCGTGATTAAGCCGACTGGTCGCCGCTGCTACCCCCCCTCCGGCGCTAAGCCCCGCCCATGGTGCTAAGCCCCACCCCCCGCGATCGCGGACCCCCCTCTCCCTTACTTACACTTACCTGCATGCTGCAGGCCTCCGGTGATGTTCTCCATTCCTCCGGTCAGGTGATCTCCCATACTGCACTGCTGCCCGATCACCTGATGACCGGGCAGCAGTGCACTGTGGAGACCAGCTGACCGGAGAGGAGTCATCACCGGAGGCCCGATCACCGGTCCCTGGAGTCAGGTAAGTACATTTTTTTTTTTTACTATTTTTTTTTCTTTTTCTTTACAGTAATCAGCTTGCGGTCTGTTTAGACCACACAGCTGATTACAGGGACCGACTCCCGGCTCTGCTCTCCCCGTTAGAGCAGGGCAGGAGGCCGGTAACCGGGGGAGACCCTGGATAACGCCACCTCCAGGTGGCATTATTATCACAGGGCTTCCCCCGATATTTTTTTCACATTTATTTTTAGTAACTATGGTCAGATCACATTTCCCATTACAGTTATGGGAAATGTGATCTGCTTTACTAAAAATAAGTGATACTTAGGGGTTGGAGTAGAATTTTATGAATTCTACTCCAATTGCCCTGTAATAACTATAGGTGATACTAAAATAATGTGAAAAGGGTATGAAAACACTCTTTTTCACATTGTTTTAGTAAAAATAATGTTGATAAATAGAGCCCATACACACAAACATACACACACATACTTACACTTCTGATGTAGCAGCAGGTTGCTAACTGGGACAGGCACCTTGCATCAGTAGGCCCCGCCCCAGCCATAATGTAGTGATTCATGGTTGTTTGGGGTGGAGCTTGTGGTATTGGCTCCGCCCACACTGCGACCAGAGAGTATTGAAGAGGGGAATCGGTCCATCAGGGGGTGTTTCTACGTACTCCGAAATTCCCCCTGCGTGCGCTAATGTTATGATACTTGCCCCCAGTGCCCCCCATCCTTCTCCTTAATCTGGTCCTGGTGTTGGTGTGGCCCACCCTTAGATCCGGTGCCTGGGTCATGTGCCCCCCCCCCCCCAGTTGTGGCCCTGCACCTAAGGATGGCAAGTAAGTACAACTTATTTGAATAAAATATATATATATAATATTTTCAGCTCTTGTGACATTCTATTTTTTCCTAATTTATTTGTGTGCGTCTATGTATATGTCAAATGGAAAGGTCTGATGGCATGTGGTAAAGTTAAGGTCTAATGGTTGAAATGCAATTAAATTAGGGATGTGCGCCGGACCATTTTTGCCGGATTTGGATTTGGTTCTAATTCGTCGTCCGGCTTTGGATTTGGATTTGGATTTGCCAAACTGCGGTGACTGGCTTTGGATTTGGATTTGGATTTGGATTTTTTTACAAAAATTGACAAAAAAAGCTAAAATCACATAAATTGGTCTTTTTTTTCTTCCTAGAGTATTATTAACCTCAATAACATTAATTTCCAGTCAATTTAGACCATATCACAGCTTATAATATTGTTTTCAACATTATTGGCCAAAGGTTGCAGTGAGCTGACTGGTTACTAAGCGACAAAGCAGCGGCACAACGACACAGACACCACAGTATAAAGCACATCTATGACACATTGCCACACAGCAGTGGCAGAAATGAAAAGTAGTGCACCCACCCAGTGGGGTACGGCCAGCAGAGTCACAGTACTTGTTTACAAAGTGGGCTACGGCCCTAGGAGTCACAGTGCACAATCTTATTAGCATTACACCGCACATAGGGCCTGATTCACATTACACCATAAAGTAGTGTCTCTTATTTATGTTACGACACACAGTAGTGCCCCTTTTACACAATGCCCACAGTAGTGACCCTTTTACACAATGCCCACAGTAGCGGTGTCCCTTACACAATGTCCCCCAGCAGTGGTGCCCCCTATGCAGTCCCCTTAGTAGTACGGTCCACTATGCAGTGCCCCCAGTTGAATGCTCCCCAGTAGTATGCCCCCCATTAGCAGGCCCCCCCAGTAGTATGTCCCCCATTAGCAGGCCCCCCCAGTAGTATGCCCCCCATTAGCATGCCACCCAGTAGTATGCCCCCCCAGTAGTATGGCTCCCCCAGTAGTATGGCTCCCCCAGTAGCAGGCCCCCCCAGTAGTAGGCTGCTCCAGTAGTAGCCCCCCCTGTAGTATGGGCCCCCCCTGTAGTATGGCCCCCCCTGTAGTAGGCCCCCCCAGTAGTATGGCCCCCCCCCAGTAGCAGGCCCCTCAGTAGTATGGCCCCCCCAGTAGCAGACCCCCCCCAGTAGTATAGCCCCCCCCAGTAGCAGGCCCCTCTGTAGTATGGCCCCCCAGTAGTATAGCCCTGCCCAGTAGCAGACCCCCCCAGTAGTGCAGACCCCCCCAGTAGTATAGCCCCCCCCCAGTAGCAGGCCCCTCTGTAGTATGGCCCCCCAATAGTGCAGATCCCCCCCAGTAGTATGGCCCCCCCAGTAGCAGACCCCCCCCCAGTAGTATAGCCCCCCCAGTAGCAGGCCCCTCTGTAGTATGGCCCCCCCAGTAGTATTGCCTCCCCCAGTAGCAGACCCCCCCCAGTAGTGCAGACCCCCCCCAGTAGTATAGCCCCCCCAGTAGCAGGCCCCTCTGTAGTATGGCCCCCCCAGTAGTATAGCCCCCCCCCAGTAGCAGACCCCCCCAGTAGTGCAGACCCCCCCCCCCCAGTAGCGCCCCCGGACCTTTGACAAGTAAAAAAATAAAAAAAATAAAACTTACCTGTATCCCCGCTCCCGCGCCGTCCGCTCTGTCACACGCTGAGGAGGGAGCCGGAAGACGGAGCTCATGTGTGAGCTCCAGCCGGCTCCCTCCGTGCAGCAGCCAATGAGAGTCTGTGTGACTCTCATTGGCTGCTGTAACAAACACACAGCTGCCGCTGGCGGCTGTGTGTCTGTGTCTGTGTAGGGCAGAGCGCTATCACTGCGCTCTGCCCTACACGCGAGGAGACCTGATGTCGGATTCTCTAGTGAGAATCCGACATCAGGCGGCCGCCGTTCGGCCCCGAACGGGGATCCGAGTCAGGCGGTGAACACCCGAACAGGGTTCGGGTGGACTCGGATCCCCAATGTTCGGAGCGGTTCGGATTCCACAGAATCCGAACCGCTCATCTCTAAATTAAATATGCTGGTGCATGCATTGGGATATATGATGGCATTTTAGGAGACCTAAGGGGCAATGTTTTTTTTTTTTTTTTTTTACGGCAAGTGGCTACACCCATGGAAGGGGGGGGGATTTAATCGAGGAGGTGGGGGTCCTGTCTGTATAATTTGTACTGGGCCCACCAGTTCTGTTAAAAAATGGCTATGATGCCACAAAGGTGCTTATTGATACAGACATGACCCTTTTCACCAGGTACAACATGCTCTGCTTCTGGACTTCCCTCTTATATGATTGCATAGACCTGTGTTAAAGCACCTGTCTCATCAATTAACTAGTTCAACACAGGTGACTGCAATCATAAATTAGGTGGGAAGTCCAGGAGCAGAGCATTGTTTACCTGTTGGAGCATGTGGATACACAGAACAAACGATAACCCAGACGATGTCATATTGATGTTTAGCTTGTCTCTCTAATTTGTGCTTCCAGCGTGTGTTTATTTCAGTATCAATATTTGCATTTTAGAGAACAGTTTTCAAATGGTGCCATTTACTTATTTGCACATCAACCCTATTTACTACTGTATGCCTTTGCTCATGACTTATCACCACTTGCATTTGTTTATTTCCTACATACTCCACCCTGCTTTCGGTTGTATCTTTTTGATTGTTACCCTGTGTTATCCATGTACTGATGTATAACATTCTTTAATCTCCATATGGCTCTGCGGACACCTTGTGGTACCATATAAATAAAAAGTAAAAATGATAAATATCAGCACTTCTAGGGATATACAGTACCTTGACATTAGTGTGTGCATTCATATTCTTCTTTTCCAAATATTGTTTGACATAATCATGATGACACCTGGTAAGCATTTTATACATCCATGAACAGCTTCATGCTGCAGTTTTGTTTCGCACAATTTTCTTTTTGTTTATTTAGGGTGTTTTTTTCCCTTTTACGTGAAAGATAACTGCATTGGTTTGGAGTGTATCACATTCAAATCTTCATTTAGAATACTGATATAAAATGAAATGCTGAGTTATGTATTACTGTACAGATCAGTTCAGCATCCACAGTACCTCCAAAATGTTCAAAGTGAAGCCCTTTCAGAATAATTGTATTGAACATCTTGAAATGGAGAACAGAACCCTCTCTTACACACACAGTATGTACAACATACAGAAATGGATACCATGACCTAGTCGGCAGCTGACATACACGCTATGGCTGCCATATTTTAATCCCACAAACTGTAAGTGCAACTAAAAATATAAATTAAAGATGTCTCGCAGTCTGTAAGTGTCTCTGGAGATCAGGTCCAGGCTGTACATCAGAATTCTCAGTGAGCATACTAGATGCACTTCTCCAAGTGGTTTGGCATCCCCGTTATCCCATTTGTAAGTGTGACACAAATATGGCCCATTACAATTATTTTTAGAACGTCAAGTGCAGATCAAATGTAAATGCTAAACGTAACAGTATCTGTACTGTTATTTTGTAATGTTTGCAGCCCACCCAAATCTCTCCATAAGTTATTTGGACCACAGCAACTAGGAGACATATGATCCGCCCTTGTAGGTTGTTTTAAACAGCTGTAGTCCTGCCCAGAAGAGGAATGGGGAAGATCAGCTGGCATCCCCTAGGCAGTCTGTGCAGTCCCCCACTTCCAATTTCAGAGCCTGACCAGGACGGTCGTCTCACTCTCTGTGCTTCTTGAGGAGGATTTGGTGGAATCTGTGAGCTTAGAGCTCCTGGAAGAGGTTGGGTATGTGGTGGTCCTGCCAGATGTTGTTTATGGCTCAGGGGTAGTTCTGGTTTCACAAGCTCATCCTGAACAGTAAGAAAAGGACTGAGGATCTTCCTGTAGATGCCTCGTGTGTCAGTGAGAACCTCACTGTAGGGTGGTGGCGGTTCTGCCATGAGCAGTGCCTCTTCATAGCATGGTGGCTGGGACAAGTCTGGTTCTATAAATAAATCACAAGAAGTGGTTGTAAGTGATGTTCCATTATAACAGCTAGAATAATAAAATTATTTTTAACACAATCTTTTACAGTGTATTGTTCTTCCCACAGGCACACATGCTAGAGCCATTTCACTTTCAAATAGGTCTTTGGACCATCGGAGGAAAAGGAGAGAGGCAGGTGAAACCCACAAAAGCATAGAGAGAACATATAACATACACATCAGGACATCATATCCCACCAGACCCTCAGCACTCCACCCCTCCTTTCCCAGACTACCCCTCCCCATCCAGCTTACCAACAATGACATCCTCTTTCCCTGAATCTGGAGAGGAAGTCATAGCCCACATATGGTGCCCCTCCCCCCTTCCACCTCCCCCCTTGAACATATCCCTTCCCACCTCCTCCGCTACCTCTTTCCTTCTGCCTGTTCCCATCTTGCCCACCTCCTCAATCTTTCCATCTCATTTGGCACTGTCCCTTCTGCATTCAAACATGCCCTTGTCTCCCCCATTCTTAAAAAAAAGCTACCTTTGATCCTAACACTCTTTCCTCCCTTTTGCCTCCAAACAACTTAAGCATATTGTTTACAACCGCCTTACTGCCTTTCTTTTCTCCCACTCCCCCATCAACTCATTTCAGTCTGGATTCCATTCTCTCCACTCCACTGAAACTGCCCTCACAAAAGTCCAACAATGACCTCCTTGTTGCCAAATTCAAGGGCCATTATTCTAATTTTTACTTGACCTTTTAGGTGCATTGGGCACTTTGGACCACCCTCTACTTCTGCAAATCCTTCACTCCCTTGGTGTATGCGATACTGCCCTCTCCTGGTTGTCCTCCTACCTCTCTGACCGTTTTTTTCCCTGTCTATTCTCATGACTCCTCTTCCCCCCACTTTCACTAACAGTAGGTGTTCCCCAAGGTTCTATTCTTGGACCCCTCCTGTTCTACTTCTATATACGTCCTCTTTAGGTGAACTCATCAGCTCTTTTCACCTCTAATATCATCGCTATATGGATGATACTCTACATTTCCTCCCCTGACCACTCCCCCTCTCTCCTCACTCGTATCTCCAGCTGCCTTTTTGCTATCTCTTCCTGGATGTCCCAATGCTCTCTTAAACTTAACATGTCTAAGACTGAGCTGAACATCTTCCCACCCTCCCACATACACTCACTTCCCACAATTTTGTTATCAATTGATGGCACAACAATGTCCTCTCTCCTTCAAACCACACATTCAGCATCTCTCGCAGTCCTGTCATTTACATTTCAAAAATATTTCCAGGATCAGACCTTTTCTCTCTCAGGATGCTACTAATACCCTCATTCACTCACTGCTCATCTCCCGATTGGACAACTGTAACTTCCTCCTATCTGGCCTCCCTGACTCCCACCTCTCTCCGCTCCAATCTGTTCTAAATGCTGCTGTTCGGCTCATCATCCTCTCCAAACCTTCCCTCACCTACAAGCCCTACACGGTATGCCCACCTGCTCACTTTGCTCAACAAATGCATAGTGCCTCGTCTGCCAACTGATTAATTCCCCCCACTGCCGCCTCCAAGACCTTACCTGTGCTACTCCCTACCTCTAGAACTCTTTCTCTCTCCCTATCAGACTCTGCACCTCTCTTCAAATCTTCAAATGGGCTCTCAAGACCCACTACTTCATCAAAGCCTTCCAGCTCTCTTCCTAAGCCGCTGCTACATGCTCCTTCCTCCCTGTCTACTCCATCTGTGTCACGCCTGTTTGTGTGCCTCTCCCCTTTAGAATGTAAGTGGTCACGAGCAGGGTCCTCTTCCCTCATGTGCTTCTCCTTATTTATACTTTCATCTACTCCTAAATCACTTAGCAGAAGTTGTACTAAGCTCTGGAAAGTGATAAACTGCCAGCCACTCACCTCCTAACTGTTATGTTACAGGCTGTGTTTGAAAAATGACAGTTAGGAGCTGATTGGTTGTTAGTTTATCACTCTCCAATGTATCACTTTTCAGAGCTTAGTACTTCTGCCCCTTAAAGATAATGTTTTAGAAAATTGCAGCTGACTTGTACTGTATTTGCCTTTTAATGAATGATCACGTGTATCTTCAGCAAATATTTCCAGTTATTATGCTAAACATTAATGCAGTGTGTAGCTTACAGTATATTATGGTCTAAATATAACATATTCTTGTCCATACAGTAATTTGTTTTAGAATGGCACTAAAAATACATGGAGAAAGCCTAGATGGAATTAAAATGTACACTGTCTGCTATCAGTGAGTTTTTAGACTTTTTCATTACGTGTCTATGGATTAACTGGATACGTTTAATATCCCAAGAGCGGGGATTCCGGCGGTCGGAAACCGGAGGTAAGTAATGGGATTGGGGGGAGGGATTCTGACCACCAGGATCCCAAATGCCGGCATCCCGTACCTAATCTGGATTAACATCCCTTCAACTATTTGATTTAGCCGCTAGCTTCCTTATTCTGTGACATCTATACACTGCTCAGCCTTGTCAGCACACTTTCACATCTCCTACTCCTTCTGGTTCCTATCTGCTGCAGTGTCTAGAGGAGGAGACCTCTAGTCTCATATTATTCTCATTGGGAACTGTTGTCTGACCCAATGTACCAAGCTCTGCAGAGTGTAGCCTTTCCAAGTTTTCAAATCTCTCTCCCATGGTTTCTATCCTCCACCAAAGATTTTTGAAAAATTAACCTGCCTCACATGCGCAGTATCGTACAAGCCACGAAAGTGATAGGAATCAGTAGCGTCACAAGGGTGTCACCCGCCGAGGGGTTACACCAAGGTGCAGAGAGACTCCCCCTCAGTGACAGGAGCCGGGTGGCTGCACTGTAAGTGCAGCACTCAGCTCCTGACACTGTGAGGGAACCAACCGGCACTGCACGCACCTCCGGCACCCCCCCCCCCCTGCCTCCCAGTGATAACGGGACCACGGGGGTTCGGCAGCGAGGCCACGTCCCTTCCCACAAGGCCACACCCCTTTTGGCACCACGCAGTTTCACCGCGCAACACAACGTCCCTCCCCGCACTGGGTGACACTGTTGGGAGGGACAACACTGATAAATATCCCTTCGCTGCCAAGATCTTTGCAGGGACAGTGTGTTCTTCCAAACGCTATCCCTGCAAAATCCATTTCATACCTAGGAGTGATATTTACTTGATAAAAAGCATGGCAATACCATAATTATTAATACATAGGAGCATTATGGGGCCTAGTAATCAAGCTTTTTTTTCATACAATTATGTGGAAGCTGCAGTTTCTGCATAATTTTCTGTAGTGTAACTATGTACTTATAGCACAATGCAGGAGATTTCACAGAAATTAATTAGCACTGCAGATCACAGTCCACATTATTATCAGTGGGGACTACGATCTCAGCTTATGTACCAAACTCCAAAAAGCAAAGCTCTTCGGAGTTTGGCCCTGGTAGTTTACACCATCTTTATATGGTGTGTAAACTGCTTTAAGCCTATGGAAGCATAACCGCAGGAGAGAGATTTAGTCGATCACTCTCCGCAACCTCCGGTCTGTCCCGGAAACTGACACTGTGTGCATGCGCAGTGTCAGCTTTCCCCCGGAGAAGTCTTTCACAATCATGAAAGACTTCTACTAAGTGCCGGGGATATAACTCGCAGGGACAACGGTTACCACGATCTTGGTATATAGCAGGCATATTTTCATTAAAAATAAAAATATCTGCCGCGATACGGATAATTAATAATCGCGGCTATGCTTCCTAGTCCTTGATTGATGAGAAACAAAACTACAAGGGGTCCATTCATCTCATAATGGCCAGTTGCACATGCAGAAATGCTAGTTCCGCATATTTGAGGTAATGAGCCATTCATCATCAGTATTCAGCACATTGCCTGCGAGAACAAAAGCCATCTTCAGATTATTCTCAGAGCCCTGTTCCTTCCTACAGGAAGGAGTTCTGGGGATGCGAAGTGGGATCCCGCCGCCGCCTCCTCACTGCCTCTCCAGCGGCTTTACGCATGTGTACCCTCAGGTCAGAAGACGGGGACAGGTAAGTAGCGATCGCAATACTGAATTGCTCTAGTGATAAGTATTCCCCGCGGCGAGGTGGATACTTCATCTTCAGGGGTCATACTGCCCCCAATGATGAATAGACCTCCAAGTTACAGATCAGTCGGATTCTGCAAATTCTTTAAAGCTGCTTTGGTATAAGCAGATCACGTTGTGGAGGAATTGACAGATGATGTAAGGATTTCCAACTACATTAGCTCTAATTTCCATAAACAGAACTTTGGTGAATTTCGATTAGATTGTGCAGTGCATGTGACTGTGCTAGTATTTGCTAAATTAAAGTTTGGTGCAAAAGAAACATTTATATTCAAAGTCTCCACTGTATAAGCTCATCATAGAGCTCTTGAAAGGCAAAACTTATTATGGTATCAGTCACTTTCTAATCTTTTTTTATTAGTCTACAGGCTTTTGAATGCGCTTTTTTTGTTTCCATTTATTTTTTATTGTGTTTATTACTTTTTTGATTAAGACATTATTTGTTTAGTTACACTCACTTTTTGTTGTTGTCTTACTTGTCTTGGTAACTCTAAACGTTGTTATTTGCTTATTGTCAGACTCCATGCTTTTAAACCAATAAGGAATGGTGCTAATCCAAACTGAGAGCGTCTCCTTTCCCTCAGATGTGCAATAAAGAACATTAAATGGAGTATATGGGAAAGATTCCTGGACTGCACACACTGAATATATATATAATGGGAGGTGCTACCTGTTGAGACTAATTGCAGGCACAGAAACAGACAAATTTCAGGTGCACAACTCCAAATTATTAATAATATATATAAATGCAATAAAATTTTGCAATCAATAGAGGTTTTTAGCATAATCATGCCCAGGGTTATGGACCTACCCACCACTATATACTGTAGTGCAACTTTGGTTCATTTTTGGGGCGTGGGTCCCCCTGGATTGCTTTGGTTGATCTGTTTCAGGGCACCGCATTATAACACATTTTTCTTTTATAACACATTTTAACCCTTCACTGTTTGTTTAATATATATGTACTTCACTTTTTTATTTCATTCTTTATATGCAGCTGCGGCTGCTCTTAACTATCTCTTACACTGCACTTTTCTTACTATGGCGGTGCCCTGGGGCAGCTTGGCTGGGCCGGTTTGGGGGGGGTCCTGCGCTCTGGATTTGAACCCTAGTATGTTAGGGACCTACCCTAAAGAGGTTACCTGGATATGGTGGGTAGGTCCATAACCTTGGCCATGATTATGCTAAAAACCTCTATTGATTGCAAAATTTTATTGCATTTATATATTATCAATAATTGGGAGTTGTGCACCTGAGATTTGTCTGTTTCTGTGCCTGCAATTAGTCTCATCAGGTAGCACCTCCCATTATATATATTCAGGGTGTGCAGTCCAGGAATCTTTCCCAAACTACTAGATCAGAGGGTCCCAAACTCAGTCCTCAGGGCACCCTAAAGCTGGGTACACACCTAGCAAATACATCTGCAGATGATGGTTGTTCATACACACTGAACAACCATCATCTTCCTTCTGGCCAATATATCTACCAGTGTGTACCCAGTATTACAGTCCATGTTTTAAGGATATCCATGCTTGACCACAGGTAACTTAATTAGTACCTGTGAATTTGTTGTAACCACCTGTGCTCAACCATGGATATCCCTAAAACCTGAGCTGTTGGTGTGTTTTGAGGACTGCATTTGGGAACTTCTGTACTAGATACATCAATAAATCTCACTAATACCCTTACACTCACTAAGTATTGTTTTCCCATCAGAAAAATGTTGTGACATACAATAGTATGTTGAGCTAAACATACATGAAGAATGGAAATAAAATAGCTACTTATGATGAGCCACTCCTAGGGTAAAATGAGAAATGTCCCCCAGGGGATGTAATTGTGAGTCTACTCAGGAGTTTACTTCAAAACAAATAACTCACACAATAAAATGTAAACTTTTATTGATCTGTAAATCCCCTTGAATTAAAAAGCAAAATATAAAATCTTAAAATATACTTGAATGACAACACTAAATATGTATAATAATGATTCAAAATTAAGATGATAATGTAAATCCCTGCACTTCCTCATCTAATGCAGGTCACCTGGAATATATTCCCCAGGAGATGAAAATGTGATCTTTAATTACTCTTTAATACAATCTCCCTACCCCAGAAAAATAAATAAATGTGAGGAGATCCAAAGTGTGTATGACCCATGTAGCTTTTAAATCTAGTGTATGCAATCATGTCTTGTTTGCCTAGAACTTTAATATGCTGCCCCTGTATGTCTTATGTATTACGTTACCTAGTAGTCTGACCATGGCCTATTTTCTCATGAAAGTACCATTGCTTGTGACCCTAACTTTTTTTCTGAAAAGACAACAATATCCAGTTATATTATTTGCCTTGAGGACCTAATTCTCACAGTTCTGCAGCATACCCTCTTCCAATTCCATTCCACCCTGGTGGAGTTAAACAATGCGAATGACAGACCAGAGAAGAGCGGAATATTATTAGGAGTGGTGGTCTTTTCAGTTCTAATTAACCAAACATAGTTTTATTTATTTATCTGTATAAAATCTTATGGCGGTGTGTACACATTTGGCAACCCAGTTTTGCATTATATCGTACACAGGGGCGATGGGGGGGATTTCCCCGGCCTCCGACTGGCAGGGGGCCCCACATTTTTCCAACTTATTATTTGTGTTCTGACTTTTTTTACATTTTTTTTATGTTCATTGTTTAAATTGGCATAACGTGAAATGGTGCATGCTCTTTCTGTGCATGATGCATCTATTCACACAGAAGCATGAGAATGTCACTTGTCCTTGAGTGATTGACTCGCAAAATCGCAAGGGAATAGTTTACAATTAGGAAACTGGACGGGACTGCTTAATGTTCAACGTTTACTCGAGGAATTGGAGTGTTAGGTTACTTCATTTGTTATTTGTTTTATTATTACAATGCCCACACTTGTATAGATTCAAGAGGTTTTGTTTTTATTCATACATTTTAAAATATCACTTTTTTATGTGAACAAGTGAACGCTTTTAAAGGTATATAGCATAAATTAGGTAACAGGGCCATAACTAGGGTGGTGCGGCAAGTGCAGGCTGCCCTGGGGGCAGGACCGTCCGCCACTGCAATGTCCATTTGCCGGGCACCTGCTGCAGTGTTTTTATAAGCGGTGCGCCTGGCTCATTCTCTGCAGTCTCCTTCCGGCTCCCGCAGGGCTGTTAGAACTTCAGGAGAGGAGAGGGAGAGATAGTTGCGTCTGAGCATGGGGTTGGGCTACACGGACTGATCAGCAGCTGTAAGACTTACAGGGAGGAGCTGCAGCCAGAAAGTCTCACTGTTTTCTGAAATAAGTGTGTGTGTGATTGCTGGGGTAGAAATAGGGTAAGCAGGGCTTCCATCAGAAATTGTGGGGCCCGGGACTGACAAAATAGGCAGACCACCACCCATGTTCTACATCTTCAGCCCCACAGTGTCTCCCTAGTTCCAGCCAGCACCCCTTATGTCTCTCCAGCCAGCACCCCTTATGTCTCTCCAGCCAGCACCCCTTCTGTCTCTCCAGCCAGCATCCCTGCTGTCTCTCCAAACAGCCCCTGAATCCAGTCCCCTGAAGCCCACATTCAGTTACCTGTGACTTCTGCTCTTTTTTGTGCTATGGACAGCTCCTGTGTCAGTAGTGTGGCATACATGACGTCACACGCACCTTGTCTCAATTTAAAAAAAAAATTAAAAATTATTGTACCAGGCAGCCACTGGCAAGATGCTACCCGAACAGACCCCACTATTATGGATAGAATAGATCCATCTATAACCACTGCTGCAGTGATCAGCAGGGTGCAGGCTGTGGTTACAGTTGGATCTCTGTGCCCCTCTGACAGCTGGTGCTTGAATGACAATGCTTCCATGGCTTCCAGGAGTTCTGCCACTGTGGATCTCTCCAATCCCGGCACTCCCCTCCTGACAGGGCTGGACTGCCAATCTGGCAGTTCTGACAAATGCTAGAAGGACTGATGGCCAGATGGGCCGGTCTGGCCAGTGATGCTGAGAGGGGCCCGGTGCCCCCCTCGCGGCACTGATTATTTGCCAGGCCACCAGCATCTGCACTCAGCCACAGCAGCTCTTGAGAAACAATGCCGGTGTAATTTTTAATCAGGCGAGGGATGCGAGACAGTCACAACTTGCGGAATGGCAGCTGCTGCTGATTGTCTGCCGGGTCCAAGAGTTCCGATTGGCTCGCAAACGGCGCCAGATTAAAAATTACGGCGGCGTTGTTTCCCCATGGCTTTGGCTGCATGCAAGTGATGGCGGCCTGACACCAAATTCACCAGCTGATGAGAGCATACAGGTGAAGAATAGAGGCTGCTGGACGGACACAGGGGGAGGTGAGAGGCTGCAATAGACACTCAGGAAGAGTTGCAGGGGGTGTGGTATAATATGTAAGGGGCAATACTGTGTGTGGCATAATGTGTAAGGGGCCATTACTGTGTATAATGTATAAGGGGCACTACTACTGTGTGGCATAATATATAAGTGCACTACAACTGTGTGGCATAATGTTTATTAGGGGTACAACTGTGTGGCATAACGTGAATGGGCTCTGTGTGGTGTAATGTGAATGGGCTCTGTGTGGTGTAATGTGAATAAGGGGCACTACTGTGTGATGTAACGTGAATAAGGGACACTACTGTGCGGTGTAATGTGATTAAGGGGTTCTACCGTGCGGTGTAATGTGACTAAGATGCACTATTGTGTGGCATCCTTTGAAGTGAAGGTACTATTGTGTGGTCACGCCTCTTTCCAGCGAGGCCACACCTGTTTTTTTCTCTGCGCGCCAATCGGATCCCTCCCAGCACCCCCCGCGGCACTTGTGTCCTTCTACGCATGCTGAGAAGGACGTCATAGGGGCTTCTGGGTCATAGACACGGAAGTCCCTCCATCGCAAAGGGCCGCTCTTACCGACAGAGTGGTTTTTTGCAGTGATCGTCATGCATACCGGCGTTACCAATGACGGCATGCATGCGAAGACCAGCAGAATGTATCTCATACCAAGTGCGATGGGTCATGCATCCCGCCCTCTATCTGGACCCTGTGGGCCCTATTCTTGTGTGTAATGAGCTTTGTCATATATACAGAGCATACAACTATGCATCTTCTTTTCTTCATTGTACTCATTGTGAAGTTGTTCTTGTAGGATAGCTAGACTCAGGTTTGCATTGAATTATGCTGCTATGATTACAAGCTTCTTTTCAAGTACATTGATATGTCAGACTTGAGGAATTGGGTATTGTAATATAGATTGGGAGAGAATCTATGCTTGAAAAATACTAAACGTTTAATAATATGAGACAAAGAACAATAACCTGATGCAACTCATAGCAACCAATTAGATGTCAACATTTATTAGTCTGGCTTTACCAATCTGCCAGCTTGTATACAACTAGAAACAGCTATGATGAGATAAGATGATATCCAGATCTCTTGATGCCAAGGAGGAGAATGTATGCACGATCATACTGTTCCTTATAACGTTTTGTAGTATGTATCATATACATAGATATATTCAATGAATAAGTACTACAGTTTGTTTTATGATGAACGCACATTGTATGAATTGAGAATACCATGTGCTGAGAGTGAATGCGGTACCAGGTCTAGGATAACACTGGTAAGATTGTAGAATATCGTAAGCCATCTGAGGTAAGTGTTAAAGTTTCTCTATAGGGGAGATGTATGAAACTTTTGAGGACGGGATGTACTAAGCATCGCATCCACGGTGCAGTTCATACCGCCCATTATCGGGTATATACAGGCAATAATATCTAGAGGGGTATTCAATATGAAAGGTTAACTTCCCTGGCGAAGTTAACGTTTCATATCAGAGTTTTTTCCTGCGTAAAGGTATGGTGCGCTCCCGCTTATCCCCGTATTCAAAATAAAATGAACGAAAACGGGAAACTCCGAAGTTGGATTTGCGTAAAGTTACGAATTTTTCCTTAAAATAATTGTAAGACCCCCCTAAAGTTGTAAAAACATGGGGGGAACACTATGGGTACCCCCGTTTTAGCCTTTAATTGACAGTCGGGGATTTAAATAGCCGCAGCAGGTGTTTTTTTACAGACATTGAAGAAGTGATGCAGAAGAGCACTTAGGTTATTTTTTTCGTTTTTTTAAGTGGTCCCATCAAATTTGGGGTACATGAAAATTAGGGATGTGCAGGCTCGGATAGGTTCGAGTTTGCACGTTGAGTTCGGATGTTTCCCTCCAAAAAAACGGAACTCAGAAAGAGGCAAAACGTCATCTTGCATGGACGAACATCATCATTCCTGGACAAGTCCAGGAATGATGATGATCGTCCATGCAAGATGACGTTTTGCCTCTTTCTGAGTTCCGTTTTTTTGGAGGGAAACATCCGAACTCAACGTGCAAACTCGAACCTATCCGAGCCTGCACATCCCTAATGAAAATGGGTACTAGCATATTTTTAAGTCCCTAAAGTCAGTTTTTAATAATTCTGCATTTGTGCACATGCCGCTATAATTCTATTCTAGAAAACACCTGCCGCATACTTGCAGAATAGCCCTGAACCTATTTCGCTATTGTTTAACAATTTTTTCCCATTTTTTTTTTTTGCACCCCAATTTTTTAATTAATTTTTTGGGGTGTCCCTATTTTTTTTAAAAACTTTTTTTGACACAGTTCTTTTTTAAATGTCAATCTCAGGGGTGGAGGCTATTTTTTTTAAGCCTGCACCCCTAAACCCCAATTCTGCCCTTTTTTCGACACCTATTCAATGGTGAAAAGTTATCACCGTTTTTTATCAAAGACTTTTCAAAACTGCGATAAGTCTTTGAAATTGAATACGGTGTAAAACTAAAACCAGTGATATTAACGCAAAAAAGTTAAAAAGTGCGATATTAACGCAAAAAACGATGTTAACGCAACCATATTGAATACCCCTATTAGTCTTGAGTGTGTTCTCATGTGAACTGAGACTGCAGCTGGGACAGGTAAAAATACAAATCCACCATCTGGGACACATGTATGTATGTATGTATGTATGTGTTAATGTGTATGTATTAGAAATTTATATATGTTTTTGCATGTATGTTAGTGTGCATATATGTGTATGTACAGTATGTGTTTTTGTGAATATATGTTAGTGTGTGTATCCTGTATATTTGTGCTAATGTGTATATATGTGTATGAAAGTGTTAATGTGTATATATGTCTGTTATATATAACAAATCCACATGGGCAGCACTCCAATAAATACCACAATTGTCCCTGGTGCCATCCATTAGGACTATCAGCTGATCGTCCACAATACAATTCCAGTTAAGCGGCACTCGGGTAAATCAGGTGAGAAAACAGGGTAATATCACTGACGTTACGGAGCCCTTTTAATGCCCCATCATCAAGGTCAACAACCTTCATGAGGGACCATTAAAAGGGCTCCGAAACGCTGGTGATATTAACCTGTTTTCTTGACTGATTATTTACCTGAGTGCCGCCAAATTGGAATTGTATTATATTTTTATTTATTTAGAATCCCCCCCCCCACAAAAATCCTGCATTTGCCCCTTCCCTTGTTCAGTAAAATAATATTTTTTTCCTTTGACACGCCGCTGGAAACAAGAAGAGCTGCGGCGCGTGAGGAGCAGCACCAGCCAGACCTGGAGGAGAAGAAGCAAGAAGGAAGGAGCATTCTATTCTTCAAGGCGATAAGGTAAGTCATGACTCATGAGACTTAGCAGTAGCGGGGAAGGGGAAGGTGGACCCAGGGGCCCTGCCTATTTTGTCAGTCCCAGGCCCCACAATTTCTGATGGCAACCCTGACTGTACATTTTCTTGTATCATTAATTGACTTATATTGCATTCCAGAAGAAATTACATAACATTGCGGCACTCACTGGTTCTTCCCACACAACCAGATCAGTTCGGAAGACAATAGAAAGTGCAACACTTTGGGAGACCAGTTAAATCTTTATAGTTATCTGTAAACCTTTAGAATATGTTTTTCTTTTAATCAAATATTGTCCCTATTGTAGTCGGATCTGAACAAAATAAACATGACATATAGTATATGGTTTTCCACTATTTAGTACAAAGCCATATAAAAAGAGGTCTAGGTTTATTTGTCTACTTTCCAGACAGTACTTGTTATTGATAGCAAGAGAAGGAAGCTCTTGTTGCGATCTAACTTTGCCGTGGCAGCCCTCGTCTTACTGATGTTTCTGTAAACTATGAGGAGATCTAAGATGCTGGGATGTGTTTTACTTCTTTATTCCCTGGGGACCTTGATATACAGTCTGGCAGTATTGATATTGTCCTCATGCAAAAACACATCGGTTTCAAGGACCCTGTATGTTCTCAGGAAAACGGGACATTTTTCTCATGAAAAAGGGCTCTAATTGGATAGACCGATAATGACTATCGGATAAAAATCGTGATAAGAACCCGTTTTTTGTGAAAAAAATGATCGGGGTTAACTGGATACCGGCCTTTAAGGCATATTTAACATATAGGCCCAAACATACCTATTTTTCCTCTCCCTGTAATGGCATATCTATATTGAGTATAGGGTAGCCAGTGCACAGGGGTCCTGGGTCCAGGGGGGTCCACATCGCACACCCTAGACCCATACATTATGCTCACCTCTTCGGAGTCCATTGTTGTCGCTGCAGAAATCTCAAGAAAAATGGCGCAGATTACTTTTACCCATACAGTACATTTGTCGCATACTTAGTAGAGAAATCAGCAGGAACACAACGTGCCAGAATCTACTCACAACTGCACCACAAGAAAGGAGGGGGGCTCACATGGATAGTGCACACAGGCCCCCTCCTCCCTTAATCCATCTCTGACTCCATAGAACCGGCTGTTAGCTTCCTAGTGCCAGCTGCTAGCTCCCTATTTCTTACCCACTCCTAAACTCAAAAGCTGTCCCAGTTGTGCTCATCATACATATTACTACAGATTCTATGGTGGTACAGTGAATGCCCATTTATGCATTGTTGTGTACATACGGCTGTCAAACTACCTGACTAAAATATTGTGGCAGTGGAATCTTGGAAAAATAAAAGGTTTAGGCTATGGGGTTGTGTCCAACAGGTCTTTAGACAATGGTCTAGGTCACCTATAGGCTACTTCTTGTAAGCACAGATCTGTTTTGTCCTGTACAACAGATAAGCTAGTCATACATGTTGAGTTGGTCAAATCAACCTACCCAAATATGTTTGATTTGGTAGGATATGTATTAAACATGGTCTACAGGTTTCGTTGCCATATGTGTGGGCAGAGTTAGTTCTACCATTAGGTGGACCTAAGCAGTTGGCTATGGTGCCATTGGTTAGGGGGCACTTCAAATATTGAATGAGTGACATAATATTACTAATCCCCAGAGTTTTGATTTGGAAGAGAAACAGCCTGTTAAGCAGTTGAGTGCCACTCCTTCATGTTAGCTTTAGGTTAAGACTGTGGTGCTTAGCTACGCTGTCACAGCCACACCCACCACAACACTCGCTCTTGCTAAGGTAAGAAACAGTGGTGGTGGGGCACTTTTTCCAAGGAGTGGTGGTGGGACCCTTCCTAAGGCCCACACAGAGCTAGCACTGACTCTGTATGCAGGGCTGTTGAGACCTGGTACTGAAGTGGGAGTAGCCAAATCAGGAGACAAAGCCATACCCCCTTCGCAAAGACTTGTAACAAAATAGTATGCGCAGTGAGATGTGAGAGGGGTGTGCCCAAATCTAATCTTCTGTTTTAAAATTTGAGATGAGCAGTTCGGATTTGGCTCGTATATTCCCACCAAGTTCGGATCTCAGAACGAGGCTAAATGTCATCTTTCTGGGAATCTCGGCACAGATTTCAATGAAAGATGATGTTTTCCCTCATTCTGAGATCCGAACTGGGCGAGAATATCTGAGCCAAAACCCAGCTTCTTATCTCTAGTTAAAATAAAGCTGTCCAGCATTTGTGGGCTCCATGCAAAAGCAGCCACTATATAGCCTGTATGCAAAATAATAACTGCATTTGCAGCCCTTGACTTGCAACATGGTTTGTTCCAGATACAAAGTTACTTGCTTTTTTTGTTTGTTTTTTGCTTTGCTCTGTCAATGCAGAATCACTCCCTTAGTTTCATTGTTTATAAAACTGATGATATTATAATGATACCCTAATGGTCTGTCTAAAGATGTGTTAAGGATTGTTTAACTAGCATGTTTAATCCACAAATCTATTTTACAAACATATAAAAAGGTGAGTCTAAACAAAGAGCCATTGTTATGTAAATATTTGTTTTCACTATACAGGTTTCCTACATGTCTCTTGGTAAAGGAAAGCATAGGTACTTATGCCGCGTATCCACTAGTCGATAAAATGAACGATAATTATGTCATTATCGTTCATTATATCGGCCAGTGGCTACGCTGTCAACAACCACCGATGCACGCTCCCACTGGTCGTTGACAACATCTATCATTGCCCGTATTTGTAGGGCAACCTGACAATATCGTCAGGTTCTGCAAATACGGGGATGAGGGAGGGTGATGTCACTGAATGATATCGTGATTGATATCGTTCAGTGTGGGTGCTCAATGTCGTTAATGACATTTGTGTAATGGATATGCGCCTTAAGATGCATGTAAGTGTAAAACATTTAACCCTAGCAGTAGCATATCTATAATGGGTGCAGGGTGTGCAGTCAATTACTTTACTCATTAATACTTATTTTTACCTTTTAGTTCTTCTTTACACTGTTAATAAATAATTTACCTATTAAACTGTAATAATTTAAGTGACATCTCCTCAAATCATTTTTGCAGTGCTCCTGAGAGGGCATCCCTTCTCATAAACCTAACCTACCAGCCTCCCCTGCTAATTCCCACATCCCTTAATATAAGATTGCATAAAGGAAAAGCAATGTCATCAATATACCACTCACTTAAGCTTTTACATTGACTGTCATAGGAGCTCAGGTAGGGGATGTAGTCAGGATCCCGATGGTCAGAATACCGGCTCCGGAATCCCAACGGTCATCAGAATAGTGGCTCCGGAATACTGACTGTCACTATCCAGATGGTGAGTACTAGGGTTAGGGGTTATGCTGTGAAAGGGGTGGGATAGGGTAAGGAATAGAATACTCATGAACATGCGTGTGGATAATGACTATCGGAATTCTAGAGCTGGCATTGTCAACATCGGGATTCTACACCCAACCACCAGGGACTACCTGGGTATGCGGAGTAGATTAGAACTATAGATAATACTTTCTCTCCCGTCCAGTGCTTATACTCATGCTGTCAGTTCTTGTGCTACTAATAAAGAAACTGCAGGAGGAAGTGCAGGTGGTTTCTGCATCTATCACAGTGATCTTTCTACAGCAATTTACTATTCAGCAGCATTGTTACTGATTGAGGAGTGGGAACTGGGAACAGTGGGGAGAACTACATCTCTGCTACTCCTAGAATTGTACCACCAGTGATAAGATTCCCACCTTGCCTCTAAAGAGGAACAGCCTTGTAAACAGCCCTTGTATGCAGTGGTGTCCAAAGTAAGTGGGATAAAGTAAATTTTGTGGTTTTGCATGTTGGGCTAGATAGAAAGCAGACATCAGTGACTGTTTGTGATGTTGCTGTGTTGGAGTCAGTAAATCTAGTGTTTTAAGCTTATTTCCCTACTCTCCTGGAACATCCAGGAGACTCCCAGGCCTCCAGAAGAGTGGGTGGTCCTCCTGCATCCTGCTCACTTACTAGTGAAGTGGGCAGGATGGGGAGTATATTGCTGTGATTTGCGAGTCTATGACATTTGCATCATTTTGGGCCAGTCCCCTCTTCATTGACCCACAATCCATTGTGAGGGTGGGGGTGGAGCCTAATGACAAGGGCACCTGTCACCACTCCCATCACCAATTGCCTGCATCACACCTCCGGACTTCTCCCAGAGGGGAGAAAAAAAAAAGTCGGCATGTATGGTTTTAAGGCTTCTTTAAATTCACAGCAAAACCATAGCTGCATCAACACAGGAGAAAAGTGGATGGAAACATAAAACAACACCCTGAACTGACAAACTATTCATTATAAAAAGTGTTCTTTGCCCAGATAAAACAAGCAAGGGCATACAAAGAGGCTTAGCAGCTGGTGGTGTAATGATGTATGAGTTTCCAACAGTGCAGTAAAAACTTCTAGAAGTATATAAAAAAAATCTCCTTACAGCTCAAATGAGGAAAACTTGTGTCAATGGGTGATTATTAATAATATATAAATAAAAACCCACCAAAACGCAAGCTTTGTCTCCGCTAATTTGCACACCACCATACAGTTCATATTCTTCCTGAAGAATAATGTATAGCTTTAGAGATGACAGTGCACATTTAATTTTCATTTGTTTTGGACCTCTTACCATTCCTGCGGGTAGCAGACCATGGCCGAGCTTGTGCTGCTTCTGCTGGTGGCTGATTTGCTGCTTGTGCCCTAATACGATGAGACACCGGTATACGTGGGCTGCTTACATATTCCTCATACTGAAGTGGCTCTATGTGTACAGAGCGTAAACTCTGTTCCCGCAACCTCTCCTCTCTACGTCTCTTCATTCTGCGCCTCAGAAAACTGCAAAGGCAGCAAAGCAACACTATTAGCCCCCAAATAAGCCAGAATCCAGCAAAACAACTGAGAAAAGTGTATGTGCCCTGAGACATAACCATCTTATTCTGCCATACAGAGGGGCAAGAACCCCCAAACACGCACTGCAGATTCACAGATGGGGGCACCAGCGTCAGGTATTCTTTGTGCAAAGATGGCATATCATCCCTGGCTCTTTCTTTCTGTCATTTTAATATTCATTGTTTCAGTTCTCTTCATCTTGAGCTGTTGTCCTATGATTACTTTTACCCATGAATACTGTTGTTCAAAAATTGCTTCTGTTGGGCTGCGTGAATCCCCACTGATCGCTGCCAGCTGTCATTCAGCAACTCTAGGCCTCAGGTATGTTTTATGGTGATTGCAGCTTCTGAGATCAACCAATTATATTGCAGTAAGCATATTGCTTAATTTTGGAAGGTTTTATGTATTATGTTTATCTAGAAACCAGCCACAAGATGTCCAAAAGATATATGTGCTTCATTACAGACCATAATTAGATTTGTAAGGTTTTGGTATTGTCTCTGTGTTGTTGTCTTTCATATATCCAGAATGGTTTATTCCATATGTGATTGTATAATCTGCAAACAGAAAATATACACTGTTAGAAATATACTGTTCAAGTAAATTTGCTACACAGTGCATAACAATCATCAACAAATACAAATCTACCACTTTACTATGCTTAAACAACCATCGATCAAATTAAATAATGACTGTTGCAAGAGAACAGTGTTACCACTGTACTTACATTTCTTTACTGTTAGCTCCACACCAACTCAATGTAACACAGAATTTCTTTTAACTTATTGTATAATGATAATGACATCACAGGGTATTTGTACTAAGAGGTGGATTTTAAATTCCGGTAGGATTGCAGTGTTTTCCCAGTGCAATTGCATTCCGACACTTTCTTAAACTCATAACCGCCACTAACCTGCAGTCAAACCACAATCTGAAAAGTAACTGCCATCTCAGTTGTCCCCCAGTAAATCTATACAAACCCCAGATTTGCTAAGCATCAGGTTTAAAACCTGTCGCAAAGCCACCACAATCCCAACAAACCTGAGAAAAAAAAGGCGTGCTGGTAGAAAACACTGCACAGATCCCCAGGATCTGTGCATTCTTTAAATAAATAAATACATTTTGCCAAATTAAAAAAATTATTATGATAGTGATAACACGGTGTCCATCACAAAACTGGTAACCTCCCCTAAGACTTTAAACTTAGGAAAAATGTATGGCTCAAGAGCATGTGGTCCCCCCTGATTTAATGATTACATTAATTAGTGCTAGGCTTTACCAGCCATGACTGATGGAACCATAGAGGGGAGACCCACCATGATTCATCCAGCCCTAGGCACAAGGGCTGTGTTCCCTAGGGGGGATAATGCCCACCAATATTGACTGGGCTCCCCCTCCTAGGTTTTATTCTTTCCAAAAAGCAAATTACCAACGTATCTAGGACTGAGCTAAAAATAGGGGTCATATATCTCCATGGCAAGCACAGTACAAACATCACTTTTGTTAATCGCTGTATGGACAATGAAGATTTCTTGTACTATTTATGGTCATTTAGGTATTATATAAAAGCACTGTGTGTATACTTATTGACAGAACCGTAACTTTTTTTAAATACTAACACGTGCTTAAAAATGGGGTGTGGCCTCATGGGAAAGGGGCATGACAAATCTGATTTGTCTCATATTACGATGAAAGGGTAGCAACCCTGTTGTACCACTGTTATCCTGGTATCACTGTCAAATACAATGTGAATCCAATGGCTGCAATGACAATACACAATAATTAATTATGCAGTATAATCCACCAGCTCTAGATGTAGGAGAGCGCTGGTGAAGATTAGAGCACCTACAGTAAATAAACCTATTAGTTACACACACAAGCAAACTGCACCTATCTCACGGATATGTGCAGGCTGCTTGTTCGGGAGGGAAACATGGGCAGGATAGGAACGTTCACATACACCATCGGTGTAAATTCCAGAATTTATTTTAAAAGAAAAAACTGCCGATTCTGATCGTTCCTACCTGTGTTTAAAAACAGACACACACGGGTCAAACACTATTCTTAGTAAATTTACCACTAAGAGTGAAGTAACCAGTAAAGTTGCAAAATACAAACGTCTACTAGAATCCCAGACAGGCTTAAGGTCAGATAACAGTGGAGAATATGAAAACAGGGATCTACTTTGCTAAAGAAGAAAGGCATCCAACACCAATTCTCTATTGCCTACACACTTGAGCAAAACGGTGTGAGTGAGAGGGCAGATAAAACAATCATTGAGAAAGCACAGACTATGTCAAGTGATGCGGTCTGGCCAGAAGCAGTCCTTACTGCAGTATACCTCAAAATTAGCGCACCTACGGTGACAGTCAATAATAAAACACCATTGGAGGCAAAAAAGCCAAATGTCAATCATCGCCATGAATTTGGATGTAAAGCATATGCCCACATCCCCAAAGTAAGAAGACACAAGTAGGGAAGCCAATCCTGGATGGTTTTGTGTCCCAAAAGCACCTGGGATTATAGTCATTAAATCCCAGGTATTACGGGATTCAAAACACACAGTGCAACGGGCCAGGGACAGTGGTATAATACTTCATGATACTGGTCGCATTATCCGTACCGCTCAGGATCTCCTAGATGCTTTTATAATAGATGGAGTCCCATGATGCAGTTGCTCCCATTCACGGCTAGGCTGGGAGCGCACTGCATTGCAGAGCCGTAACTAGACTTGGCACCCCCTAATTTTTTAACTAGGGACATAAGATAATGCACCTGAAAAAGGGCCATGGTTTGATGGGAAAGGGCCAGGGAAGAGAGAGGGGAGGCCAGGAGATGCTGGGGATAAAATAAGAGGAAGCCACAAGTGAGAATGATAATAAACAGGAAAATTGACAGGACCGAACAATGCCCCCTGCCCTGCGGTGCCCTGTGCAATGGCACAGGTCGCACAATCCTAGCTAGTTATGGCCCTGCTGCATGGTGACATCATCACTGTGTGGCTCTCTCCAAGCCAATCAGTGACTGAGAGCAGCTGCATCCCTCTACTGCAGTTGAGGCTGGGAGAGGACTAGACAACGCGTCTGCCGACAAGAGAAGACCCTTCTGACTATCACTGTGTGACTAAGGTAAGTGAAAGGGGAGGGTAAAGGAGGGAGAGGAATGCCGGGGTGGACGAGAGAGAAGGAAGGATCTCTTTGTACAATTCAATCCCGGGAATCCCTGGATTAAGATTTTTTTTTTTAATCCTGAATCCCAGGATTACAAAAATGGGGCGGGATTGGCTTCCCTAGAGGTAAGATACTGTAGATCCCGTCTATCTCATGCTCATGTGTAATGCTTGGATATTGCACCAAATCAAAGGAAACTGATTGTAGGACATTATTAATCAAAAGCTCATAAAGTCAAGAGACATAGGGCCTGATTCAGACTTGGGAATAGAGTGAGATATCTCTCTCAACTGTGAACCTGAACAAACCATATTGCAATGCAAGGTGTGTAAATACATAATTTTTTTTTACATGTAGGGAAAATACTGGCTGCTTTTGCATGTAGCCCACAAATACTGCACAGCTTTATTATTACTCTACAATTTAGATGTCAGTTTGGAAAAACTCCTCCCAAATCTAAATCTCTCTGCACATTTTAAATCTGCCCCACCTGCAGTGCAGCATGGTTTCACCAAGATGATCAGTTGAGAGAGATATCTCTCTCTATTCCCAAGTCTGAATCAGGCCCATAGTGTTCATGAAGCAGCTTCAACCAAAAACATGCTAAATGTTGCAACACCATATGGACTTCTGATGCTAGACATGCCAACAACTGGAAGTGTGTCAGAAACTGAAACTCTATGAGGAGCATCAAAGATAGATCACCTAAAAGATACAGCAAGGAGTTTGCCAACTTTTTTGCTGTGAGCCTCAAACTAAACAAGAGCAAAGTCAAGCAGCAACTAGCAAGAGTGGAAATCAGCCACAGACAAAGCTTATAGCCTAAATGACAATGACACATGGACCGTTATGGACAGGCCGAGCAACCGTAAAACAGCCATAAACATGTGGGTCTTTTGCAAGAAACTAAACACAGATGGAAGTCTTGCTTGCTACAAAGCCCGACTTGTTGCCAAGGGTTCCACCCAGAAAGTAGGCATTCACTACAGTGAGATCTTCTCACCTGTTGCAAGGTACGGTACATTACGAATGGTAAATGCTATATCTGCTATGTGTGATATATTGCTGTACCAACTGGATTTTCATTCAGCCTGTCACACATTGGGTTATTAGCACCTGTTACCGGCGGTGTCATGTCACTGCCATCTGACTCTGCCAAAGTACACAGGGTGCCCTATTAAACTAGAACTGATGACTGCTTATTGCCAGAACAACACTTTTCACTCTGAGATCAGTATCCTGGCTGTGGCAGCTTCTGCAGTTGTTCCAGTCTCTGGTCATCTGCATTTGCCAAGTGCATTCTGCTGTTGTTCCAGTCTCCTGTTACCTGCATTTGCCAAGTGCCTTTTGCAGCGGTCTCAGGGCCTGATTCATTACCGATCGCAACGTTGTTGCGTTCTGCACATGCGTGTGTATTGCAGTGCACGTGTGCGAAGTCTCCACTGGGATGGGGACTGTGATTGCAGTGTCTACACAGACCAATCGCTGAGTGATTGACAGGAAGTGACCGTTTGGGGTCGGTGAAACGCAGGCGTGCTAGTGCATTTGAACATCGTTACAGGGGCTTGCATAAATTAGCCATTGCGATGCCATGTGTAGCTTGGTCTTTCACTTTGTGTGATGAGGTTAGCAATTCCTGAGTAAGGTCAGACCTTGTGTAAGTGTGCGTGAGGCTTCGATTGCACTCGATGTTACCGATGGTTTTGCAGACTTGCAAAATGTTACTGATGTGTGTAAGGTAAAGTGGGCGCCTTTATGTTTGGCTGCAAAGGCAGTGTGATTGCAATCATTAGCATATTTTCGCAGTGAGACTGCGCGCGTAATCGCGTCGGCAACTGTGTGTTTGTTTTAACAGCCGATGAGAGTCAGACAGACTCTCATCGGCTGCTGCACCCACTGCCGGAGCCGGGCTTCTGGCTCCTGCAGTGGCTGATGGGAGAGACGTCTCTCCCATCATGCAGAGCGGGCCGGCCCGGGAGGACGCCAGACGGAGGAGCATGCCGGAGCAGGGATTAAGGGATTACTAGGAGCACTGCGGGGGTACTACTAGGGGCACTGATGGGGGTACTACTAGGGGCACTGTTGGGGTACTACTGGGGGCACTGCATAGAGTCGAATTACTACTAGGGGGTACTGTTGGGGGGACTGCTACTGGGGCACTGCTGGTGCAGACTGCTACTAGGGGCACTGCTGAGGGGACTACTACTGGGGGCTCTACATGGGGGATTACTGCTGGGGGCACTACATAGGGGGGGATTACTGCTGGGGGCACTGCTGGGGGGCTACTACTAGGGGCACTGCTACTGGAGGTACTGCATAAGGAGGGATTACTGCTGGGGGAGAGCTGTTACTGGGGGGATTACTACTGGGGGCACTGCTGGGGGGGAGACCACTACTGGGAGAACTGCATCGGGGGGATCACTACTGGTGGCACTGCATAGGAGGGTTACTACTGGGGTCACTATATAAGGGGCACTGCATGGGTAGGGGACTACTACTGGGGGGCACTACTGAGGGCACTGTATAAGGTGGAACTATATTGGGGGCACTGCATAGGGGGGGCCACTACTGGGGCACTGCATAGGGGGGCCACTACTGGGGGCACTGTATAAGGGCTTGTGTAGCTATCAAGGGTGGGGGAGGGGGACGTAAGGCGTAAATGCCTAGGGTGCCCAGAAACCTTGCACCGGCCCTGGTGCTCCCGGCACTTCCTACAATGTATCTACAACCTGCCTCCAGTAGTGCACAGCACTTCAGTATCTACACCTCCTGCAGACTGCCACAAATAATACAGTCACTCCATAGTGCTCCCGGCATTCCATCCATATTGCTACTGTGACACTATTAGAAGCAGCAAGGTGCCAAGCTTCAATCACTCTACTGCTGACCAAGCAAATATTATGGGTACCGATTTGAATTTATATATCTCCAGTGACCTGACACAGGCCCTTATTCAGAGCCGTACGCTCTGAGCAGAGCGCACGCTCTGAATGAGGGCCGCCCTCCATAAAAATGAAGCGTCCTCCTGGACGCTCGTATAGCTGTGGGTCACCACCCACAGCCTATACGAGCGTGCAGTTTGATGGCCGCGATGGTCGTGACCATCGCGACCATCGAAACTGCGAGCCGGAGCCTGCGGTTGAGGTTTTCAACCGCAAGCTCCGGAGTGATTTTGGCTCTATCAGAGCCAAAATCACTCCCACTGACATCACTAGTGATGTCAGTGGGCCGGCTTCTGACTGGAGGCGTTCCCGTGGGAACGCCCCCATCAGGGAGGCACGCCCCCGGCACGCCCACCAAAGGGGGCGTGCTGTCAATCAACATCGACAGCACGCCCCCTTTGATCAGACACAACGAGCGTAGGACTTTCCTTCGCTCGTTGCGTCTGGTGCATGCGCACGACAGAGCTCCCTCCGTCGTGCGCATGCTCAGTGCAGAACATCGACCCACTCGCGAGCGGACAGCCGCTCGCGAGTGGGTCTGAATCAGGGCCACAGTCTTATTAAACGGTGAGCTGGATGAGGATATTTACCAAAAAATTACAATGTAAATGCCTTTCCAGAGGGAAAAGTTTACTAAATAAATCATTGAATAAAGTGGTCGCTTCTGGTACATCAAACTTGACAGTGCAATGTTACAAATTGACTTTGTTCTCTATCCATTTCAGTTTTAGAACATACAATGTATTTATCATAGTTGTGTATGTAGATGATTTGTTTCATGCTCGGCAGGAAAGCCCAATAGCCAAATTGTTGCTAGGCAACAAGTTCACACTAAAATATCTTGGACCAGCATACCAACTACGATGCCCGATATTTAAAAGGGCAATACTTTTACTAGCCATGTCTAGTCAGTAAAAGCATTGCCCTTTTAAATATCGGGCATAAACACAATCAGAAGTTACAACGTTCCTTTGTGTGAACTGAGCCTTCTAAGTCCATCAACATTGTATGTGAAAATAGAGGTGCACCAAACACCATGGGACCAATTCAGAACGGATCGCAGCTGCAATCGCGTACGCAGGTCTGCTGTGAAAGTGTGCTTGCTAATATGTGCAATCGAAAAGCACTTGCACGGACAACATGCAGATGCCCACTTCTCCTCTCGCACGTCCGTAATACCTTGCAATGCAGCCAAAACATCGGTAACATCGAAGTACATCGGAGCCGCTCGCACATTTATAGCAGGTCAGACCTCACTTATAAATTGCTAACTTTCATGTACGCAGTGAGCACTCAAGCTGCGTATGGCATTGTAGTGGCTAATTTATGCACGCCCCTGTAATGGCGTCCAAACGCACTGGCACGTCTGCATTTCTCCGTCCACCCTCCCATCACCACCCCCAAATGGTCACTTCCTGTCAATCACTCTGCGATGGGTCTGCGTAGTCACTGCGATCGCAGTCCTGATGGCAGTAGGGCATTTGCGCACTGCGATGCATACGCATGTGCAGTACACAACAATCGGCTGTCTGAGTACGCTGTAGGAGTTGCGATCACTTCTGAATCATGCCCCATGGTCGCTCTAAGCATATTGCTATAAGACACCATTTCGTAAGAGAGTTGGTAAAGAGCACTGTGGTCAGTGTGATTTATGTGGCTAGTGAGGAGAATCTTGCGGATATGTTAACCAAAGGTTTGATATCACATGTACTAAGTGTGGGCTAGAATATATTTGAAATGTTGATTATGCTTGTTTATAGCCTCTTGTGTTTTTAGTTACAGGAGAAGCATACAAAATGGGGTATGTCTTGTATTGTAAGTGTAACCAGAGACAGCCTTGAGCGTGGGGTGAGTTTGTGTTAGGAGAGAGCGCTCTGCACTAGGACCCCCAACTGCCAGAGGTGCGACCTTGTCCGCTACTGCGCATGCACGACCATACCACACAGCTTCTGCTCCATGTTAGAAGGACGTGTCCCTGAGAGGCCACTGACCTTTATAAACTTTCAATCATCAGAGGGGTGCCTTGTGTAACACCATGCGATAAAACACCACCTTAATAAATTATATGAAATAAAGACTCAGAAACATGAGATTTGGCAGAATAATTAGTTAACAATTTATTAAAATTATCTAATGAGTATTAAATGAATCTAAACTGATTGGAGATATGGTGGCAAAGAAAGGACGGCAACATTCAGCTTACTCCAGACATGCAGCACACAGACATGCATACCAAGCGCCTAAGGTGCAGAGCAACCAGTAACTAAACAACTGTCAACAAAAGGTATCCACTCAACCCTCTAACATGACTACCCACCCGGAAGGGTGATGACGCTATCCCCGGCAGGGTGATCCAGTGAACTTAACAAGTCAAAGAGGGTGAGCGCACCCAAATACTACAATACTACAAACTGAAAGCTATTTGCACCCTAAGCAGCGACCTGCCGTTCTTTCCCGCCACAAAAACAGCCAACTCAGACAATCCCACTGAATCCACATAGGGAGGGAGGGTGGGTGGGAAGACAGGAACAAAAGGGGCTTTGTCTCAGCCCACACAGCCTCACATACCCAGTTAAAACACACAAACCTATCCTAATAGGGCAACTAAGTCACATGGTGTTACCCAAGCCAGCCCCCAGACTCGAAGTTTAACCCACGCCGATCTTATTCAATCACTCTGTTTGTCTTAGTTCCACTGCACCACAACCACTATATTGCTACGTGTATAGAGCCAGTGTGCATGCTCCACAGCCACTACTGTAGCCTATGTACAAACGAAATCAGTATGTAACACCGCCGGCCACATGGCTAACCTTACTCCATACCCCAACCCTCCTTTAGGGGTGCCTAACCCTAACCTCCTCCCAAGTGCCTAACCCCCCTCTAAGTGCCTAAACCTACTCCCCCCTTCCCCGCAGCCTAACACTAAGTCTCCCAATGGGGGTGCCTAACCCTAACCTCCCCCCGGGGGTACCTAACCCTAACCCCCTTCCCCTAGCCTAAACCTAACCCCTAACCCTCCTGGGTGGGTCCCTAACCCTAAGTCCCCCCGGGAGCCCTAAAACCTAACCCTCCCCCCCTGCGGCTGTCTGCTCCCGGCTTACCTTCGTTCGGAATGACGGGCTCCCGGCGTAGGTCTAATGACAGGCGTTGGGATTTCGACACCTGTCATTAGTACCTTGCCGGGATTAGACAGTCAGGAAGCCAGCGGTCAGCATTTTGACCGTCTGCTTCCTGACTGCATCCCGTACTACAAACAGGTGTGTTACAAACACCTTTCACACACTACAGTGCCTGCGCTCCCCTTTACTTACCTGGCTGGATATGGAGCATACATACCTGCTGCATTAGCCTTGTGTCGACCTGTAATCCTATTCTGCATGGTTAATAAACCTAAGACTTGGTTAAGTTATCTACTATGTGGACTAACCACCATCACACACCGCTGCCACCTATACTATCTCTATAGGATCTGCCAATAAGAGCAACCTGTATTCTTTGTGGCTGGGGATCAATTCAATCCAAACTTTGTCAACAAGACATGGGGGTCTATTCATCATCTCTTAATTCTTACAAAAGCAGGTGAAAATGCAAGTTTTCACCTGCAATTGTAAAAGTTAAGTTATCGGGCCATACATTAAGAAGGTAGAACAGGAGATATCACAGATATCTCCTACTTACCTTCCTATTGCGGAATGGCCCGCTGTTCCCATACACTAGTATGGGGAAAAAATTTCATCAAGCTCTGAAAAGATAATATTTTCGGAGCTTGATTGCGGGAGCATTCACCATCTTCAGATGGCGAGTGCTCCCGCTACCCGCTTCTTCCCTATGGGAAGGAGTCCCGGGATGCAAAGAGAAATCCTTACAGATCCCTCCGCCTTTGTCTGGCTCCTTTCCGCCGGACGTCGGGGCTCCTGTGCGCAGTGAAAAGATGCACTGCTTCCTTTCGGTGCAGTGAAGCCATTCGCAGGGAAAGCTCATTTTCGCATCAGCTGTCTCCGTGCTGGCGCAGTGATTAATTGCTCCGGCGTATGCAGCGAGTTAGAATGTTAATTATCGGACCCCGGTAATTAACATCATGAATAGACCCCATAAGCATGTATCATCAACAAAATACAACGTGAATTGGCCAAACATCCAATAAAAATAGATAGTATGCATAAAACCTAAACCCAAATGCACTTATTTGGAATTCAATATTGCAACAGCTGAGGGAAAGAATCTATATTTTTATCTTGTTGTACAAGACTTTATAGTCCTAAATCACCTTTTAGAGGGCAGGAGGGTAAACAAATTATTCTTTGGATGACTAATGTCATTAATAATACTAATGGCTTTCCTAAAAGGCTATTTAACATACATTTCCTCACATATTCAGCTGCCTTGACCACTCTCTGCAGTGATCTGCTACTGTGCTGTTTCCAAACCACACAACTGAATTTAAAACTGTTCACCTTCTCCATCTCTGCTATTTAGACATAATGGATGAAGAGTAAAATCCTGTTTTTCTTAAAATCTTCTGTCATTTCCTTTTTTTTTTATATTCAAGACCAAATGGTTTTCATTGCTCCACTTGGTATGTAAAGGTGCGTATTCATTAGACGATTAAAGTGAGTGATTGAACGATTACGACATCGTAATTGTTCAATCGCTCATTAATCGTTCAGTAATTGTGCAGTTTAATGTCGGAAACGACCAGCGATGCGTGCTCTCCCTGGCCGTTTTCAACATCAATCATCGCCTGAACATGCCGGTCAATCTGCCGATAACGACAGATTGTGCATGTTCAGGGATGAGGGAGGGTGCCTGCACTGAACGACATATCATTCAGTGTAGGCACTTACAGGATGAGGAACGACTCTACGAGTACAATGTTGTAATTGTACTGTCGTTCCTCTATCGGCAAGTGGATACACAGCTTTAGGCCGTCTGCTTCCTACAGGCAATTTCATCCTTATTGTTTATTAGATAAACAACAGCAATATCATCCGCTAACTTTATCATCTTATTAGGAGATATCTTCTGATCTGTGGGGGCTGTGATGTGCCCACATGCCCTTATGCATCAAGCTCTGGAAAGTGTAACTTTCCAGGGGCTTATGCCTGATAGATGGCAATGCCATCTATAGATGGCTACCATGATCACTATTGAGCATGTGCAAGGGACATCTTGTCTTTACCTGTGTAGAGTGAAATGGTGGGAGACAGAAGTTTCCTACATAGCTCCTACAGAGAAGCTGGTTAATACCAGCATATAAAGTTATTCCAGCAATCCTGCACTGCTACTCGTTTGAAGCATATACACACTGGCTGGTGAGCTGTATGGAACTGCGCTTCGCTCAAGCTCCGCTCCATCCCCGTGTGCATGTAACAGTGAGTACTGTTGTAACGGCTATCTATCAATAAACCAACACCACTGGTTAAGTAATTGGGCTGTTAGTGGTTTGAGTCATCCACTGGTGTGTATCTATACAATGCAAAGATCAACACCTGCACACACACATCATTTCCAACAAAAATGTCAATGTTTTCAAAGTCTCAGCGGAACCATCGGGAACATAGGGCCTGATTCAGAGCCGGACTCTATTTGCGCTCGTTCGTTCAGAAAAAGGGGCCGGCTATTTAAATTGAGCGCTCGCTCTTTGCGGTCTGTTGATGCCTCTATGTCTGAGCGAGCAAACGAAACATGCGCTCGCTATTTTGTAAAGACGCCCCCTGGCCGCTCGCATCCTATGTCATCTCCGCTATTTATTTGATTAATCGAGTACATCGAAAGGCGTCTGAACTGCTCGCAGTGCTTGTGGTTGGATTTTCCTACCGCAATCATGCGAACAGTTCAGGCTAAGAAACAACCAAGTGACGTGGTCGATGACGCTGCTTTGTTAATTATGCACACCCTTAAAATGCCCGTTTTGACCGTTTGGCACGCCTACGTTCGGATTTCCACTCTCCGTTTTCAAGCACCTTCCCCTGTTACCACCCACAAACGCCTCATCCTGTCACTCAAATTAGCAGGCACTCGCAATTTTGTGAACACATGTTTTCCGACCGCACTGACTGGTTGGCGCATGCGCATTACGACCCATACGCATGCGCAGATGTGCGAACATCGCTCGGAGCGAACGAGCGGCCGCTTACGAGCGGCTCTGAATCAGGCCCTTACTACACTACACAACAGTTGTTGCTATTGTACATCCTCAAGAAGAACAAAAATTAAGTTTGCAGGAGTCCATGATCACCATTTCTTGTAAGTAAATGGGACAGCCACCTAGCAACAACAGATCTCCATCCTATCACCAAGTTGCTGTGGTCGCACACAAAAAAACTTACTTATTTAGTTGTGATATGTAGAAGCAAATTTACATATCACATTTTTGCCCCCTTTTTATGGTGACTTATTTTCAGTCTTCTTTAAATAAATTATGGAATTTTACGCTATAAGTGCAGCAACATTTACTATTTTATATACTTTGCCACATTAAAGGAAGTTAAGTGAGTGCATAAACTACTTACTACTACTATATTACAGTCAAAATTTCGAAAATCAAAATAAAGACCCTATAATGTCGACAGGTACATTATTTAGACAACAAAAATGTCAACATGGACTATGGACCTCATTCAGAGTCGGTCGTAAGCGGCCGCTCTGTCGTACGCATCCGATGTTTCCAAACCACGCATGCGTACGGTTAGTTGTGTGCATGTGCGTACGAGACCTTGCGATCCAAAATGCTGTCGATCATACGGCTTACGAGCAGGAAGTGGCTTCCGGGAGTTGATTGACATGAAAGGCCGTTTGTGGGTGTTGTCTAAAAACGCAGGCGTTCCTCACCGTTTTCCGGGCGTTTTAGGGGCATACATAAATTTCCTGCTACGACCGACATAGAAGGCCAGAAGTAGTAAAACGTCACTCTGCGAGCAGGTTAGAGGCCTGCCTGATCGTACAGCTTGAGGTTGGATATGTGGTCTCTCAAGCCCCAGAGTACAATCGATACTGGGTTTTAGGCTTAAGTCTGAAAGGGGTATTATATAATTTTTTTTTTTTATTATCCTTTCTTCATTACTATTTTCACTTTTCTATAAAAGTAGTACGGAAAGTCGGGGCATTTTTTTGTTATAAATGTAATAATATTTAAAAAGTCAATTGTTTGTGTGAGGAATGGGAAGAGGGTATTTGGGGTAGCATGGGCGGTATGATGAAGCACCAGCAATGAATAACCTACTTGTGTCTGGTCTTTGTGGGAGAAAAATGGAGTACATATAGGAAACCTACAGAGGGGTCTATATTTATTATGGGTAGACTCTAGCTAAAAATCTGTATCACATCGCAGATTCTAGTAGTACCACAATTTACTAATGCAGTGCTTTTTACTCTACTTCACAGCAGCCTAAAGGCCCCCATACATCAGAGATTGATTGCAGCAATCTAGCAATTTGCAATCGATTGTGTATAAAAATCTTTCCCTTCTTCAATCGATTGCAGATTGCAGAATTGCCTCAATCGATTGAAAAAGGGAAAGATTTTTATACACAATCGATTGCAAATTGCACGATTGCTGCAATCAATCTCTGATGTATGGGGGCCTTAATGCTCTCAATTTGGTGTTACCCAGTGATGGAAAGCAAAGCTTTTTGTTGCATCTTTAATTGAATGATGTCACAGTCTTCAAAGAGGTCTATAGAGCGGGTGGGAAGTGGCATTACATAGATGAGCACCGGATACGTTGAAAACACCAGAGAAACGGCTTTTCTGACCATCCTAAATAGAGCACTGCAATCAGAGAGAGAACATACAACCTCCACATAGTTAGGGCATTGGTGGGAATAAAACAAAAAGACCCCAGTGCTGTGATTCAGCAGTGCTAACCACTGTACTACCTTTGGTCTCTTTGGAGGAATTCATTTAGGTGCAGGGTTTGGGGAATAGCTCTGGGTTTCACGCCCAGAGCTATGCAATTAATTGGCATTTTCCATGCGCGGTAAGCCACGGGTTAACATGCGCTAACCCATAGATTCCGCGCAAAGTGCTGGAATCTGTGGGTTTCCCCGTGCGTTTAAATGCAGAGTCAGCATTTTAATGCAGATTTTTTTCCTTACAGCTAATGAGGCTGTGAGGAAAAATCCACCTTCTGTGGCAGTGGCATCACTAGGGTGGTGCAGACCCTCTGAGGGGGTGACATCTAAATGCCATCTCCTTCTCAGTGACCCAGAGCCGGGTGCTGCACTGTGATCACTGAGGAGGAGATGGCACAGTGGGAATAGTCTCTGGGGGCAGCCAGGCATCTCTGGGAGTGCTGGGCCTGACCGCAGTGTGATGAAACGGGGTGTGCCTCAGGCTTTAATGGGCAGCACATTCAATTAGCTGCGAGGGGGTAAACCCCGCACCTAAGTATATTCCCCCAATTATTCCACATGGGGTTGAAGCCAGAAAGGGCCACAGTGAAGAGAAATTTACTATATTGGAAATTCCGAGGTAAAATGTAAAAAAACCCCAAAGCTTGACAACCTCTTTCATTCTCAGACCTTTCTTATCATGACTTGGCTTCCAATGTACCAATCTGTTCAGCGCGTTTTGTTTTCCTAGGAGACAGCAGTACTCACATCTTTTAATTAAAGCTTGGAGTTCTGTATAAAGCACCATTTATTTTTTCAGTTCAGTGATGCAACAAGTTCTGCCCCCTTAACTGCTTTGCAAAATGTTTTCTTTCAAGACAATTATAGTACAAATAATAAGCAGCATAAATCTTCATAAGGAGAGATTTCAGATAGATTTACTTAACTATGTTTAAGTTTGTAGGCGAATATGTTTACTATTGTAAAGACACAAATATATATACTTGCACCACAAACACAGATATCACCCATTTACGTTATACAAATGACATTAGAGTTCTTCAGACTTGTGCATTGTTTGAGGGATGATTCATGTTGCATAATTTCTACAATATGATGTCTTCTGCTCAAGTGGAGTCCTACTTATTAGACTGCACTTCCTATTTGTATTCCTTTTCATTTCAACGTGAGAGGCTGAAGCCACAAAACACTGCATGTACATGCTTTGTGCATACATACAGCACGGATACAGCAGTGAATAGAGAGCTGGGAGTTCATGCTGTGCTTTTATAGATTCCTGGATTAGGCGGGCAATCAGCGCCACTTTCACACAGGAATATTTTTTTACAGTTTTACACAAGGTCGTGATTGAAGCAGTGTGTAAATAGAAACAGGATGTATGAAATGAATATACAGTGACACAAATAGACTAGTTCTTTTGATACAACATATGTCACTGTACATATTTCAGAACAAAATACATCCTTTTCTGGGCAGTAACAGACACTTACTTTGTGTTAGTTGTTGTATTTCTTGAAAAAAATATATTAATTAATTTGTTAATTTTTTACTTTGCTATTTTAGAGCTGTATAGGGGTAAATATCAAGCCACAAAAAAATAGGTGCACAGAGGAAAAGAATTTACTGTCTACCTTGTGACGCTATGGTGGAGATTTACAGTTGGACATAAGAAATGCCCTTCTACATATACGCAAATGTGTCGAAGCACACTTGTGTTTTCACATCTATATTTTGAGAAAGATGCACCTTATGATATCTTAAGTCTTATACATGTGTTCTGTGCAAATGCACAAGGCTCACACTTTGCACCTCTGTTGTGCAGACACAGAATTTATGTCTCGTAAGCATCGTATTCAGTAATACATGTAACACAAAACAGGGTTGGCTTGTTTAAACCACCTTTGTTTAAACCAAATATTTTTTATAAAAAACACTTTTTTCATGTTGCGACTACAGGCACGGTGCCATTTTTTAAATGCCTATTATAAAGAGAATACTCCTGGTTCCAAATGAATGAAGACCACATTATTTTTGCTTGTGGTCTTCATTTGAGTGAGCTAAACCAAAACAGTAAATTCACACACAACAGAGAAATTTGAAGGGTGAACCAGATCAGAGAGGTACTAAATCCGCCTAGCATCATCTAAGACTCCACAAACTCCTCACCTAGCAATGCTATAGGAGAGGAGAAAACCACAACTAACATTCTCAATCTTAAAAGGTAAACAACTGCAACACATTAAAGAGGCAATACACAGAGAAACGCCAATCTGGGTATCTTTTGATGAAATAAAAAATCCCAATCATTTTGGTTGTTACTGTTAGAAAAGTATACATAGCAATCTTTCCTAGTATCAATAATAAGCTGGTTTCAAACACTAATGCAAAAATACCTGGTTTAAAAAAAAAAAAAAATTCTATACATATATATATATATAGTAGGGGTGTGCACCGGCCACTTTTCGTGTTTTGGTTTTGGATCTGGATCTTTCTTCGTGTTTTGGATCTGGATTGGTTTTGCCAAAACCACCCTTCCGTGTTTTGGGTTCTGGGTTTTGTGTTTTGGATCTGTATTTTTTTTTAAAAAAGCATAAAAACAGCTAAAATCACAGAATTTGTTGGTTTCTCTGCTCCTATGCTATTATTAACCTCAATAACCTTAATTTCCACTCATTTCCAGTCTACTCTGAACACCTCACACCTCACAATAGTGTTTTCATGTCCAAAAGGTTGCACCGAGGTAGCTGGATGACTATGCTAAGCGACACGAGTGGGCGGCACAAACACGTGACCCATCTAGGAGTGACACTGCAGTGGCAGACAGGATGGCAGTTAGAAAAACTAGGCCCCAAACTGTACATAATGCAAAGAAAAAAAAGAAGTGCAAGATGGAATTGTCCTTGGGCCCTCCCACCCACCCTTATGTTGTATAAACAGGACATGCACACTTTAACAAATCAATCATTTCAGCGCCAGGGTCTGCCACACAACTGTGGCTGAAATGATTGGTTCGTTTGGGCCCCCACAAAACAAGCTGGCAATTAATGTGTCCCTGCACAAACTGGCTCTACGGAGGCAAGATGTCATCCTCATCCTCCTCATCCACCGATTCCTCACCCTCTTCAGTGTGTACATCCTCATCCTCACAGAGTATTAATTCGTCCCTGCTGGAACCACAGGTCCCTCTGTACGTTCTGGAGGCTGGTCTCCCTGGAAGAGTTGATAATTCATTTTATGAACATCATCTTCTCCACATTTTGTGGAAGCAACCTCCTACGCCTTTCGCTGACAAGGTTCCCGGCTGCACTAAACACTCTTTCGGAGTACACACTGGAGGGGGGGCAACTCAGGTAAAATAGAGCCAGTTTGTACAGGGACCTCCAAATTGCTTCTTTTTCCTGCCAGTACAGGTACGGACTGTCTGACATGCCTACTTGGATGCTGTCACCGATGTAATCCTTTAACAGACAGACGCACGCTTGTCGCTGCTGCTTTGAGGATTCAAGTGCGGCTACAGCCCACACAATTCACAAAGACAGAAAAAAAAAAAGAATATTTTTATTGTTTGTGGAGCACACTTTGAGGGTTACACCACCCTTTAACAGACAGACGCACGCTTGTCGCTGCTGCTTTGAGGATGCAAGTGCGGCTACAGCCCACACAATTCACAAAGACAGAAAAAAGAAGAATATTTTAATTGTTTGTGTAGAACACTTTGAGGTGTCACCACCCTTTAACAGACAGACGCACGCTTGTCGCTGCTGCTTTAAGGATGCAGGTGCGGCTACAGCCCACACATTTCACAAAGACCGAAAAAAAAAGAACAATATTTTAATTGTTTGTGTAGAACACTTTGAGGTGTCACCACCCTTTAACAGACAGACGCACGCTTGTCGCTGCTGCTTTAAGGATGCAGGTGCGGCTACAGCCCACACAATTCACATAGACAGAAAAAAAAAGAACAATATTTTAATTGTTTGTGTAGCACACTTTGAGGGTGTCACCACCCTTTAACAGACAGACGCACGCTTGTCGCTGCTGCTTTGAGGATGCAAGTGTGGCTACATCGCACACAAGTCACAAACACATTAAAAAATTAGTTTTTTATTTTTTGGAACACTTTGAGAGTTACACCACCCTTTAACAGACAGACGCACGCTTGTCGCTGCTGCTTTAAGGATGCAGGTGCGGCTACAGCCCACACATTTCACAAAGACCGAAAAAAAAAGAACAATATTTTAATTGTTTGTGTAGAACACTTTGAGGGTGTCACCACCCTTTAACAGACAGACGCACGCTTGTCGCTGCTGCTTTAAGGATGCAGGTGCGGCTACAGCCCACACAATTCACATAGACAGAAAAAAGAAGAAGAATATTTTTATTGTTTGTGTAGCACACTTTGAGGGTGTCACCACCTTTAACAGACAGACGCACGCTTGTCGCTGCTGCTTTAAGGATGCAGGTGCGGCTACATCGCACACAAGTCACAAACACATTAAAAAAATAGTTTTTTATTTTTTGGAGCACTTTGAGAGTTACACCACCCTTTAACAGACAGACGCACGCTTGTCGCTGCTGCTTTAAGGATGCAGGTGCGGCTACAGCCCACACATTTCACAAAGACCAAAAAAAAAAGAACAATATTTTAATTGTTTGTGTAGCACACTTTGAGGGTGTCACCACCCTTTAACAGACAGACGCACGCTTGTCGCTGCTGCTTTGAGGATGCAAGTGTGGCTACATCGCACACAAGTCACAAACACATTAAAAAAATAGTTTTTTATTTTTTGGAACACTTTGAGAGTTACACCACCCTTTAACAGACAGACGCACGCTTGTCGCTGCTGCTTTAAGGATGCAGGTGCGGCTACAGCCCACACATTTCACAAAGACCGAAAAAAAAAGAACAATATTTTAATTGTTTGTGTAGAACACTTTGAGGGTGTCACCACCCTTTAACAGACAGACGCACGCTTGTCGCTGCTGCTTTAAGGATGCAGGTGCGGCTACAGCCCACACATTTCACAAAGACCAAAAAAAAAAGAACAATATTTTAATTGTTTGTGTAGCACACTTTGAGGGTGTCACCACCCTTTAACAGACAGACGCACGCTTGTCGCTGCTGCTTTAAGGATGCAGGTGCGGCTACAGCCCACACAATTCACAAAGACAGAAAAAAGAACAATATTTTAATTGTTTGTGTAGCACACTTTGAGGGTGTCACCACCCTTTAACAGACAGACGCACGCTTGTCGCTGCTGCTTTAAGGATGCAGGTGCGGCTACAGCCCACACAATTCACAAAGACAGAAAAAAGAACAATATTTTAATTGTTTGTGTAGCACACTTTGAGGGTGTCACCACCCTTTAACAGACAGACGCACGCTTGTCGCTGCTGCTTTAAGGATGCAGGTGCGGCTACAGCCCACACAATTCACAAAGACAGAAAAAAAAAGAACAATATTTTAATTGTTTGTGTAGCACACTTTGAGGGTGTCACCACCCTTTAACAGACAGACGCACGCTTGTCGCTGCTGCTTTGAGGATGCAGGTGGAATCTAGACGGGATTTGGAACCGAGGACACACTACCTCCATCAATTGTCTAAATCCCACTGCACTAATGTCGGATACCGGACACACGTCTAACACCAACATAGCAGTCAAGGCCTCAGTTATACGTTTTGCTTCAGGATGACTGCTGTCGTACTTCATCCTCATCGCTAGGGACTGTTGGAGGGTCAATTGTTTAGTAAAAGAAGTGATGTTCCTACTTCCTCTCTGGGATGATGAACAACTCCCAGCAGCAGCAACAGCACTAGGAGGAAGAGGTTCTTGATCTTTCCCTATTTTATTTTTATCGGAGAAAGTTTGGTCCTCCATTTATGTTATATTGATATATATACGTGCGGCTAAAGCGCACACAAACACAGAAAATATTATTTTATTTTTGCTGGAGAGTAGTGCACTTTGTGGGTTACACCACCCTTTAAGAAATGAGCCAGCCGGCTCTTTACTTATGGGACACAGGCGCACGCTTGGCGCTGCTCCTTTGTTGATGCACGTGCAGCCACAGTGCACACAATTCACAAACACAGAAAATAATTTTTTTTTTGGTTTGGACTGGAGTGTACTTTCGGGGGTTACAGCACCCTTAACGGTCAAGCCAGCCGGCCCTTTACTTATGACACAGGCGCACGCTTGGCACTACTTTGTTGATGCACGTGCGGCTACTGCGCACACAATTCACAAACACAGAAAATAATTTTTTTTTAGGTTTGGACTGGAGTGTACTTTCGGGGGTTACAGCACCCTTAACGGTCAAGCCAGCCGGCCCTTTACTTATGACACAGGCGCACGCTTGGCACTACTTTGTTGATGCACGTGCGGCTACTGCGCACACAATTCACAAACACAGAAAATAATTTTTTTTTTGGTTTGGACTGGAGTGTACTTTCGGGGGTTACAGCACCCTTAACGGTCAAGCCAGCCGGCCCTTTACTTATGACACAGGCGCACGCTTGGCACTACTTTGTTGATGCACGTGCGGCTACTGCGCACACAATTCACAAACACAGAAAATAATTTTTTTTTTGGTTTGGACTGGAGTGTACTTTCGGGGGTTACAGCACCCTTAACGGTCAAGCCAGCCGGCCCTTTACTTATGACACAGGCGCACGTTTGGCACTACTTTGTTGATGCACGTGCGGCTACTGCGCACACAATTCACAAACACAGAAAATAATTTTTTTTTTGGTTTGGACTGGAGTGTACTTTGGGGGTTACAGCACCCTTTAACGGTCAAGCCAGCCGGCCCTTTACTTATGACACAGGCGCACGCTTGGCACTACTTTGTTGATGCACGTGCGGCTACTGCGCACACAATTCACAAACACAGAAAATAATTTTTTTTTTGGTTTGGACTGGAGTGTACTTTCGGGGGTTACAGCACCCTTAACGGTCAAGCCAGCCGGCCCTTTACTTATGACACAGGCGCACGCTTGGCACTACTTTGTTGATGCACGTGCGGCTACTGCGCACACAATTCACAAACACAGAAAATAATTTTTTTTTTGGTTTGGACTGGAGTGTACTTTCGGGGGTTACAGCACCCTTAACGGTCAAGCCAGCCGGCCCTTTACTTATGACACAGGCGCACGCTTGGCACTACTTTGTTGATGCACGTGCGGCTACTGCGCACACAATTCACAAACACAGAAAATAATTTTTTTTTGGTTTGGACTGGAGTGTACTTTCGGGGGTTACAGCACCCTTTAACGGTCAAGCCAGCCGGCCCTTTACTTATGACACAGGCGCACGCTTGGCACTACTTTGTTGATGCACGTGCGGCTACTGCGCACACAATTCACAAACACAGAAAATATATTATTTTTTTAGCACTTGGGGGGAGCACCCCTGATGGACAGAGCACCCCCTGGACAACACTACAGCACTCCTTTAGGACTGGGACACTGCACAGGACTTTGGAGTGGACACAGCCCCTATGGAGAACTGACTGCACAACACAGTCCAGCCAGCCCCTATGGACTTTGAAGTAGTGGACACAGCCCCTATTAACAACAGCAGCACAGCACAACACAGCCAGCCCCTATGGACTTTGAAGTAGTGGACAACAGCAGCACTACACTACACTACACTACACAGCCCTAACTCCCACCCTCCCTCTTCACTGTCCACAGCCGAGTGAGAAAATGGCGCCGACGCGGGTACCTTATATAGGATCCAAAACCCGCGAGACTCGGAAGGCGGGATGATGACGTTTTGCCTCGATTTCAGATCCGAGTCAGGCGGGAAAAGTCGAGCCTGACTCGGATCGGACTCGGATCGGGGGGGCTCGGGGGGGTTCGGATTTCAGAAATCCGAACCCGCTCACCCCTAATATATAGTTGTTGTTTTTTTATTATCAAACCTGTTTTTTTTTCCCAACCCCGACCCAAAATAAAGACACATCTTAGAGGTCATAGCTGAAGTGCAAGACCACATCCTTCTATGTTCCACTTGCACATGAACGCCACTGATTCACCTCTGAAAAGCGTTACAGGGCCACAAATGTCATATACACGAATGAGATCTCCAATTTAATTGCGCAAATGCACTTGCATCCAACTCTAAAGCAGGCCCTACGTTTGCATTTATGAAAAACTATAATCAAGATACATTTTTAATATTATGTATACAATTAAATATCACTTTTCTACTCATTATTTTGCTCCCCATTTTATTTACTTCTTTTATTTAGAATCTTCTTGTGTTAGACTAAAACTATAAACAGCAGTAGCAACTATCAGTAAAATTTCCCGATAAATATGACAAATTAAAAAATAGAAAAGTACCAAATAAAATAAAAAATATTTTTTTTTCTACCCTCCCCCCAAAAAAACTATTGCAATATTAAATTCTATTTAATTTACAAAATATTACAATGTATTATGAAAATAATTGTATATTAATTGTACACGAGTAGCTGCACTATGTTTTTGAGATAATACAACCTTTAATATTTAATAAAGAAATAAATCAGTACATAAAAAGTGCAATCAGCCAATTATGACAGCAATTCAATGTATAAAAGCATGAAAAAATTATCCAGGAATTCAATTACTCTGACCTAACTCGAGAATGGGGAAGGAAATGTGATCTAAGTGACTTTGACAGTGGAATGATGGTTGGTGCCAGACGGGATGGTTTGAATATCAGGCTGCTGATCTCCTGGGATTTTTTTCACACATAACAGTCTCTAGATTTGACAGACAATAGTGTTCAAAACAGCAAACATTCAGTCAGTTGCAGTACTATGGGTGAAAATGAGAGAGGTCTAAGGATAAAGTGATACAGAGTACTAAGTTGATATAAAGGCGATAGTAACCCAAATAACAATGTGTTACAACCAGACGGATTAACAACACTGTGTCCCGGGGCGGTCACACATACACTAACACACATTGCTACATCACCTGTGTGTACTTGGGTTTTTTTGGGGCATAATGTGAACTGGTTGCACAACAGTGTGTGTTTAGCACATTTGTGGGGCATAATGTGAACTGGTTGCACAACAGTGTGTGTTTAGCACATTTGTGGTGCTGGGAGTTTTTACACATTACACTTTTTAATAACATCTCCAGCATACCTTATTGATCATTTTATTGGTTGGGGCCGCCACAAGTTAGTTGCCCTGTGGCTCCCACAAACCTTAATCCAGCCCTGGTTAAAACAGTGGTATGGAGAAGAGCATCTCTGAACGTACAGCAAGTCAAACCTTGAGGTGCAACGTCTACAGCAACAGACCACACCATTAGGAACAGGAACCTGATGTTACAGTGGGAACAGGGTCACCGAAACTGGATAGCTGAAGACTAAAAAAATTTCACCTGGTCTGACAAATCTTGATTTCTTCTGCAACATGCATATGCTAGGGCAAAGTTTGTCGTAAATAACATGGATCCATCCTGCCTTGTGTCAATAGTTCAGGCTGATGGTGGTGGTATAATAGTGTTGGGAATGTTTTCCTGGCACATAAAAGACCCCTTAATACAAACTGAGTATTGTTTAAATGCCATAGGGTACCCAAGTATTGTTGCTGATCATCTGCATCCCTTTACAGCCACTGTCTACTCTAGTGGCTAATTTCAGCATAATAATGCACCTTATCAAAAGCACTTGTCCTTTTAGGCTAGTTTAATGAAACAGGACAGTTCAGTACAACTCCAGTGGCCTCCACAGTCAGCATATCTCAATCTAATACAGCACCATTGGGACGGGAGCATATCTGTAATGGGTGCGAGGTGTGCTGTGCACACGGGCCCCTTGGTCCAGGAGGGCCCACACACCCTGCACCCATTCAAATATACTTATCGACTAGGCGCTGCTGGCTGCAGAAATCACTGAGAAAATAACCTCCGCTTCCATTTTCCGGTGATTCATGCATGCGCGGTGGATATGTTTCGGAAACGTGTCTTGGACATCATGTTCCTGCACATGCTGGATAGACTCTAGCACAATGCCAGAGTCTACGTCACCCTTGGAGAGGAAGGGGCCCGATCGGAGCCTGTAAATGGACCACCTCCTCTCTTAAACCTCCTCTGCATTGGGATGTAGTTAATGGGAGTTATGCAGCATGAGTGCATAGCTAACAGACCTGCAGGATCTGTGTGATGCTATCATGTCAGCATGGACCAGAATCAATGTCTAAGCAAAGCAGGTCCTACCATGTACTAGAAAGGTGTACCTAAGAAAGTAACCACTGACTGTATTTTCACTTAAAGAACAAATAGAGACACTTATCTGTAATATAACAAATAGTATAAGCCTTCCAACCAGTGCGTCCTGTGTGTGGTGTTTGTGTTCGTATCGGATTTCCCTCCACAGTCCAAAAAAATCCTATTTGGCTCTGGACTAAATGTAATGTTTGGATTAAACATTCCCTGCAAAGCACTGTGTAATATGTTGACACAATATAATTTTAATAATAAGAAATATATTATTTTTATCAATTAACCGTCTTAGGGGTCAATCCAATTAGGTGCGAATTGCGAGGTGCGAGTTGTGATTTTCACTTTGAATTCTCGTAGCGAATTAATTTTGCAATCCGATTAGCAACTCCCACTAAAACAGTCAGACTGAATTCGCAACTTTCCACTCGCACCTCCCTAAGGGTGGGAGATGGAAAGGAAAAATCTTTTATTTTAAGGTTAAAATGTCAGGACCATGTGCTGAATCCCTTGGACACCCCTCCTAATAACTAGTTAGGCATATTTAAGTTTTAAATTAGCTTAATTATTTAAAAAATTACATGACAATTTTTTTGGGGAAAAAAATTTCCTCAAATTACCCCCAAATCAACTTTTTCGTTAGTTTAGGCACCCCAAAGTTAAATACAATATTTTTATAGCTGAAAGAATTGTTTTTATATATTTTTTTCAATGTGCCCTCAGAGTACCCCAAAATCACCCTTTTTCCTACTTTTTTTGCATTTTTCGTTTAATTTGTTTGAGATTAAACGAAGTTTGTTTTTTATCATTTTCTTGCATTGTTTTTAAAAAGAGCACAAAACAGCAATTTGACACCATTTCAAAACCTACAGTAACTTCCTATTGGCCACAAACAGTCGTCTATACCATCCTGCTAACGAAATTATCCATTTTGGGGGGTCCAGGATGGTCTCCCCACGTTTTCATGCATTTGTCGCAAATCTCATTTGGCAGTCAATTCTCACCCCTCCACTGCGAGTAGTACGAATAGGCATTTTTAATTGGATTGGAGAATTCACGGGAGCGCACTTCACGACAAAGTGTGCGAGTTTAAAGAAACAAACTCGCTACTTGCAATATGTACCTAATTGGATCGAGCCCTTAATGTATTTAAAAAAGTTTCTTCAATTCAATGTAGTCAGTTTTGTGAGTTTTCATGTCTTGCTTCATTAGCACTTCAATGTCTCACTAGGGGGTCTAATTATTCCCGGAGGCGCCGACAGATGAACCTAACTCTAACCTCTGCCTGCATTGCTGCAGTGATCAACAGGGCATAGGTCAGTGCAGTAAAGTTCTTTTTGTTTCTTTGTGGCACAGTGCGCATGATGTCACACAATGTCACAACATTGAAGCAGAGCAGAGGAGCCGCAGCAGGAAGAGGAGCAGCCAGAAGACATAGAATAAGGTAAGACAAGTGTCTGTGGGCTGGAGCCGGAGAGATGCGGGGGGGCTGGAGAGACAGGAGGCAGCTGGAAAGACACTGTGAGGATGGAAAGAGAAGGAATCTGGAGAGACACTGTGGGAGCTGGGGCTGGATAGACACTGAGGGCCAAAGAGACTCTGGGGCTGGAGAGACAGAAATGAGCTGGAAGGACACTATGAACCTGGGACTGGAGAGACTCTGGGGTGAGCTGGAGAGACAATGTGGGGCTGCGGGCTGCAGAGACATGGAGGAATGAGGCTGGAGAGACACAGGGGCTGGAAAGACAGAAATGGTCTGGGGATGAAGAGAGATTAGAAGGGAACTTGAGAGACACGGGGGAATGAGACTGGAGAGACATGGGGGTTGGAGAGACACAAGGGTGGATGAGGCTGAAGAGAACTGGTGGGAAGTGGCTGGAGATTATTAAAAAAAATGGCAGGATTAGAATGAAAAGGCATGAGTGCAGGAATCTTCATTCTAAAGTAAACATTACTGATACAAATGGTACCAAATTAGCAAATACACTTTTAATTATATAAAATTGTTTGATAACGGAAGTTCACATTTTGCCCTGCACCAAAACTTCTGTTACTATGTATTATCTGAGTGAACCTCTGCTATATGATTAACTAAAAAGGAACAGGGAGCACAAATAGTTAATATAAAATGTAATCCTACAGTAATCAATTATATAATAGGCTAAAAACATATAGAATCAATACAACAAATACAAAAAATTATTAGTATTGTGACATCCTGCAGCACATTACAAAAAACGTCATAGGTAACAATTCCCAGCAATCTTCAATAAGGATAAGGCACAAAACTGAGAATAAAAAAACGGGGTATAGGAGCTTCAGAAAAAAAAACATAAATATAGTGCACTAAAAATATTGTTACTGTGAGAGCCTATGCCGGCTAGGCATACTCACAGACAGTGGGTAGTTGAAATTGGTATCTGCCTCTGATCATGCTCTTAATATTGGTGGTTGATGAGAGTATGGAGAGATGATTGTTCTCTGGTGTCTCCCAATAATCAGCTTAGGTATATAGTCCTGGCAGGTGCCACTGTATGTGGTGGCTTACGTCCGGAGCAGAGCAGCAAGTAGGACCAGCTTGTGAAGCCTGACAGCTCAGGTGTATAATCCCGGCAGGTGCCGCTCTATGTGCCGGCCTCCGTCCGGTGCAGTGCCGCAAACCAGCACAGCTTGTGAAGCCTGGACTGGGACAGCCAGAGGAATGATGGCATGTGAGGCACCTACTGTAGTTATCTGCACTGGAGGAACTGTTGTAGTGGCAGCTGCCAGTGCTAAGGAATCAGTATATATGTGTGCAGGAGGGAATCGGTATGATTTACCACCGGACGCATGGCTGGCGGTTCGAATCCCGACAGTGGCATCCTGGCAGCAGTGAAAATCCTGATCGTCCTAAGATAAGTATTTGCTAACCTATTCTACCCCCTAACCCTAACCCTCCCTTAGGGGTGCCAAACCCTAACCTCCCCCCCAGTGTATAAGTAACAAAATGAAACAAATATATGTGTGCAACAAAGGACCAACAGAAGGAGTCAATCAATATAAACCTTATGTAAGTAAAAGAGGGATTTGACCCCCAGCACACTGCAGCAAAAACAATACTTAAATCCTACATGATAATAGCGATTCAGAGGTATTAGTTACATACATTTGCAAATATATGAATAAGCGCCAGGCCAATCGTCAAGGCTCCTCTATACTGGCGTCCCTAGCATTAAGGGGTTCACGTCCGAGAAGCAAGGCACCCCAAAAACATTTTCAACCAAGGGCCATCCCCAGGGCATCACACGAAAAAGGGAAAAAGGTGATAGTGAAGTATAAAGAAAAGATGTGTAAGTATAAATCAATAAGTACTAATGAAATGAGAAAGAATTAAAATTACATAAATAATATACAAACAAATAGAAAAGTGATAAAAGTATTCTATGTGAATTAAGTGGTGATGCCATGAGAAAGGCCCAGTCAGAACCCCCCCGGGGGCCCCACTCCCAAACGCTCACCCCAAAATAATTATTGCTACATAATAGTAGCACCCACTCTGGGTCATATAATTACAATTGATGTACTGCATGATAACAGTTTTTCGTGTGATGCCCTGGGGATGGCCCTTGGTTGAAAATTTTTTTGGGGTGCCTTGCTTCTCGGACGTGAACATCTTAATGCTAGGGACGCCAGTATAGAGGAGCCTTGACGATTGGCCTGGAGCTTATTCATATATTTGCAAATGTATGTAACTAATACCTCTGAATCGCTATTATCATGTAGGATTTAAGTATTGTTTTTGCTGCAGTGTGCTGGGGGTCAAATCTCTCTTTTTTCTGTGTTCAGAGTAAACCCCGCCCTTTACAAGCACCTGTGTTATGCAATTAAGCTGATCTGAGCAACTACCAATTTTCTTTGCAAGTTTGGAGAGGCATGAAGGCAGTCAGCATTAGGAGGATGTGCTGATGCTTATAGTGCCATGTGGAGGTTTTTTGGGGTACCTCCAAGGTAAGTTAGCTCTCAGCTTTTATATGTACTGTTATTATGCAGTACATCAATTGTAATTATATGATCCAGAGTGGGTGCTACTATTATGTAGCAATAATTATTTTGGGGTGAGCGTTTGGGAGTGGGGCCCCCGGGGGGGTTCTGACTGGGCCTTTCTCATGGCATCACCACTTAATTCACATAGAATACTTTTATCACTTTTCTATTTGTTTGTATATTATTTATGTAATTTTAATTCTTTCTCATTTCATTAACACTTATTGATTTATACTTACACATCTTTTCTTTATACTTCACTATCACCTTTTTCCCTTTTTCGTGTGATGCCCTGGGGATGGCCCTTGGTTGAAAATTTTTTGGGGTGCCTTGCTTCTCGGACGTGAACCCCTTAATGCTAGGGATGCCAGTATAGAGGAGCCTTGACGATTGGCCTGGCGCTTATTCATATATTTGCAAATGTATGTAACTAATACCTCTGAATCGCTATTATCATGTAGGAGTTAAGTATTGTTTTTGCTGCAGTGTGCTGGGGGTCAAATCTCTCTTTTTTTCTGTGTTCAGAGTAAACCCCGCCCTTTACAAGCACCTGTGTTATGCAATTAAGCTGATCTGAGCAACTACCAATTTTCTTTATAAGTAAAAGAGGGTTCAACTCCAAGTATAATATAAATTAAATAAACTTAACACAGAAAGAAAGATGCAGCAGTAAAAAGTGTTGGTAAATAAATCTATAATGGAAAAATTAAACATAAAACAAAAATAAAAAAATAGAGTGGGTTCGGGTGCAACAATGACCTGTCCACATCGCTGAGATACTGTATATGACAATGACAGTTATATTCCTACACAAACTGGCGTCTTCCGGACCTTGTGATCTGAAGTCACCATCTGCCCAGGGAGGTACAATTTCTCCAGAGGTTCCCTGTTACAGAGAAACCACATATAGGTAAGGTAGACTTGCAAGCGACTGCCTTTATCTGCCTGCGGATGGGGGATCCCCAAAAACATGGGTGTACCGTGCCCCATGATTTCTGTTACCTCGGCACAAAGAGGGGAAGCCATATGGAGATTCCACATTGGCTCCCTCATAAGACGCCCCTGGCTCTGGAACCATAACATTGAAATAAGCTATTAGGCTATTGTACCTTAAAAAGTATAGAGTTATTGTTACACTAATTAACTGAGCAATTTTTTGTGTTGCAGAGACTGTGCCATTGTAACTAAAGTTATTTGGGGACATAATCTCCTGATACATTATGATGTGTCAAGCTACTGGGTGATATAGATATTTACCTAGAGGGGTGTATTGCTAAAATGGTGGGTTAATAAAATATAAATGTTATTATTGTTTGGCGTAGTGATTTGCATTACTGCCTGAAGTCATTAGTTTAATTCCTGACCAAGGCACTGTATGTGTGGAATTCCTAAGTTCCACTGGGACAGAGACTGGTGTAAATTACTGAATTTTACTTTTAAGTCACTGCGTACTATGTGTGGGCACTATATAAATAAGTTAATATTACAGCCATGGCCAAAAGTTTTGAGAATGACACAAGTATTGGTTTTCACAAAGTTTGCTGCTTCAGTGTTTTTAGACCTTTTTGTCAGATGTTACTATGGTATACTGAAGTAAAATTACAAGCATTTCATAAGTGTCAAAGGCTTTTATTGACAATTACATTAAGTTTATGCAAAGAGTCAATATTTCCACTGTTGCCCCTTCTTTTTCAAGACCTCTGCAATTCACTCTGGCATGCTGTCAATCATCTTCTGGGCCATATACTGACTGATGGCCACCCATTGTTGCCTAATCAATACTTGGAGTATGTCAGAATTTGTGGGTTTTTGTTTGTCCATCCGCCTCTTGAGGATTGACCACATGTTCTCAATGGGATTAAGGTATGGGGAGTATCCTGGCCATGGACTCAAAATGTTGATGTTTTGTTCCCCGAGCAACTTAGTTATCACTTTTACCTTATGGCAAGGTGCTCCATGCTGGAAAAGGCATTGTTTGTCACCAAACTGTTCTTGGATGGTTGGGAGAAGTTGCTCTTGGAGGATGTTTTGGTGCCATTCTTTATTAATGGCTATGTTCTTAGGCAAAATTTTGAGCGAGCCCACTCCCTTGGCTGAGAAGCAACCCCACAAATGAATGGTCTCAGGATGCTTTACTGTTGGCATGACACACGACGAAGACTTTTGGAGGATGGCCTGGTGTCAAGAAGGGCAGCAAAGAAACCACTTATCTCCAGGAAAAACATCAGGGACAGACTGATATTCTGCAAAAGGTACAGGAATTGGACTGCTGAGGACTGGGGTAAAGTTATTTTCTCTGATGAATCCCCTTTCAGATTGTTTGGGGCATCTGGAAAAATGCTTCTCCGGAGAAGGAAAGGTGAGCGCTATCAATAAAAGCCTTTGACACTTATGAAATGCTTGTAATTTTACTTCAGTATACCATAGTAACATCTGACAAAAAGGTCTAAAAACACTGAAGCAGCAAACTGTGTGAAAACCAATACTTGTGTCATTCTCAAAACTTTTGGCCATGGCTGTATAAACAAACAACCCACTGTTTATATATTTATTATTTGTAGGCAGGGACGGATTGGGACACTGGGAGCACGGGACAGGTCCCGCTGGGCTGGGTCCTGTGCTCCCCTCAGTGGCTCTACACAGCTCCTGGCTCCCCTCACACCTGGCTGATTCACAAGCCTGGCAATAAGGCATGTACAGAGTTTGGGGAGCCCTGTCACTGGCCTTCCCCTTCAAGCAACAGGAGTGCACATGATGCCATTTTGTCACAATGTACTGCACCATTGAGAAGCAGAGAGGAGCTGCAGCTGAATACACAGAATAAGGTTGACTGTGGGCTGGAGCTGCATGGATGATGGGAGCCAGAGAAATTACCGGGGAGCTGGAGAAACACTGAGGGGGATGGAGAGACACAAGGAGGCTGGAACTAGGGAGACACTGCTGGGCTGGAGAGACACAAGGAGGCTGAATAGACACAGGGGAACTGAAAAGACAGAAGGGAGACCGAGAGATACAAGGAGGCTGGAGCTGGAAAGCCACTGGAAAGCTGAAGAGACACAAGGAGGCTGGAGCTGGAGAGAGAGAGAAAGGGTCAGAGAGACACTGGGTAACGGGAGAGACAGAAGGAGTTGGAGACACTGGAGAGCTAGAGAGACAAGGGGGCTAGAGAAATAGAAGGAAGCTAGAGACACAAGAAGGCTGGAGCTGGGGAGACACTGGGAGGCTGGAGAGACACAAGTAGGTCGAAGATGCACTGGAGAGCTGGAACTGGGTAGACACGGATGGGCTGGAGAGACAAAAGGAGGCTAGAGAGACACTGGAGAGCTGGAGAGACAGAAGGAGACTGGAGCTAGGGAGACACTGTGGGGACAGGAGAGACAAAGGGGCTGGAGCTGCAGATACACTAGAAGGCTGGGGAGAAAGGAGGGGACTGGAGCTGGAGAGACAGAATGGGACTGGAGAGACAGAAGGGAGCTAAAGCTGGAGAGACACAAGGAGGCTGGAGCAGGGGAGACATGGAGGGGCTGGAGAGACTTGAGGCTGGAGAGACACTGGAGAGCTCGAGAGACAGAAGGGAACTGGAGAGATACTGGGGTGCTGGAGCTAGAGAGACAAAAAAGGGCTAGAGAGAGAAGAAATCTAGAGCTGGAGAAACACAAGAAGGCAGGAGCTGGGGAGGCACTGAGGGGCTGAAGAGACATAAAAGTGCTTAAGCTTAAGGGAGCTGGAGAGACAGAAGGGGTCTGGAACTGAAGAGACAGAAGGGCTGTAGCTGGGGAGACAAGATGGCTGGAGGGATGGAGAGACAGAAGGGGCTTAAGCTGGTGAAATCCAGGCTGGGGTGTTGAGAGGGGAGGGAGTGGGAACTAATCACACGGAGCCCCCCTGTGGAGTGTGCCACACCTCCTTACATTAGGCTACACCCCTTCCCGGGCCTGGAATAAGTATCTAGTTTAATAATATAAAATTGTGTGATCAATGAAGTGCACATTGTGCTATGCCACAACACTTCTGTTACTATGTATTAACTGGTTGAACCTCTGTTATATGATGATGACATTTGTTATATTCCTACACAAATAGGTGTCTTCCGGACCATGTGATCTCCTATGTGAATAGTTCACACCGATTAAAGTCGCCATCTGCCCAGGGAAGATTGATCACTTCAGAAGTTCACATTTGCAGAGAAGTGTAAGGTAAGGAAGACTCTCAAACTGGCCTATACCTGCCGAGGACCTGGGGACAGTGGGGTTCCAGAAACATTGGTGTACCGGGACACGTAATTTCTGTTGCCGGCCCTGACTATTCATAACTGCCGCTATCGGAGCTCAGCTGTAATCGGGCAACATTCGGAGCTTCTGTACATGCACAGCTGCTCATTGTATAGTATGAGTGAAGTGGCCAAGGATATTGAAGAACGGAAATAAGGGGCGCAAATAGTGTAATATGTTAAAAGCACAATGGCTTACTTTGGATAAATCGCATACATCAAAACAGTTAAAAACTGGAATATCAGGGGCAAACAAGACTGTTAGTAGAAATCACATTAAGAGAATTTCGGAAGCTGGTTCCTGCCATGGCGCTTTCTACTAAATGGTTTGTTTGCCCCTGATATGCCACTTTTGTAGCGGTATTAGCATAAAGTCACAGATGCAACTGCAGCAATAGACGCAAGGAAGGCCGCGGCTGTCTCTGTCCCAGAATCAGAATCAGGCCGTATGAGGAGGGAGTATCCCGCCCCCTCCACAGACAGCCCCCATTATTACTGGTTACAGAAATTTCCTGGGCTGGTTTACCCTACATGCAAAAAAAGAAAAAAAAAACAAGTATTTACACCTTTTGCATTGCAACATGGATTGTTCCAGGTGCAAAGTTACTTGCTTTTATTTGCTTTGCTCTTAATTTAGAATTGGCCCCTATATCTGGGCCTGACGATAATTACAACCTAACCAAATCATTTTAGATGTAAAGCTTGAAATGTATTGGACCTAATGCATTGCAGTCTGCCCAATTTGTTTGGCCAAATTGCCCACAGATTTTGTAGCTCAGAGATGGAGTCTGGCTAGCTCACTGTACCATGTCTGTGCAGATTAAATGAATGGTGGATATAAAATAGAGGCAGAGAATAACAATATGGAAAGAAGAAGAGCAATTTGAACTCACCATTTACAAAACCCTCAAGCCAAGTATGAACTACATGTTTTATGTGTTGATTAGGTGAATTATGTTTGTCACATACACCTATCTGTTCATAGATACTCAAACAATATGTCCCTCCGATTTGCTTGCCTGCACTCATTTTTACATGGTAAATCTAAGTAACTTAAATATAAATCAGTCTAAACCCAAACATAATACATTACACAACACAGTTCTTGATTGACAGGCAATACTAAATGTTGCTTCATCTGACAGTGCATTTAATCTTATTAAGTCTGCCAGCTACATATTACTCTAACTGGGGAATATATATATATATATATATATATATATATATATAATCACTATACTTTCTGTTATACTCTTTAATTAAAAATATTTGTGACTTTAAACTTTTAGAGTGAGGAAGATTTGCAGGGAGAGTACAACGTTCTTCTGCCATTAGGCAGCACCGTTTTTTTGGAAATGTTCAGTTTTAGAAACAACTACAGGCAGTATCTTAGAAAGAGGTTTTGCATTAATGTGACTATTTAGCTGTTACTTCTCTTAGTAAAATATGTATTAAAGAGTTGAAAATGTATAGTACATTGCAGTGCTAGTATGAGCCTTGTGCTGACTACATATTAAATAGTCACTATACTAAAGCAGTAAGTTGTACAAGGTTGCAGAGAAATTACTCTGTTGATTCAAAGTTACAGAATGCAGCTAGAAGCTAGAACTCTTATGTGCAATGCGTACGTTTCCTTACAAAGCATTCTGCATGTTCACAACCACAGTCATACACATTATAGTCTGTATAGAAAGGCCCTTGTAATGAAAATATATTGTATCTATGGTTCAAATATTGACAGTTGGCTCACTAAGATGCATACTAAATATTATAGTTTAATTAAAATAGAGTTGAATGACATTTTAAATTATAGTTCATATTCCAATAGCTAAAAAAAATGCATGTTTTATTCATACAGCATATACTTGTACTGCTTATAGGCACAACATCCTTAGCACATGCGTTAGCAACAGTGTACAAGCAACAGGGAGGTACATCATATGTACGGAATACAAAATGTACACAGTGAGTATGCAATTTGGCTCTATGCTGTAATATTATGGTCATAACAAAATACACATACAGACATAGCTCTATACTAAAATGGTAAAATCAATGTTATTCGCAATGCATTAACATATTATATATATATATATATATATATATATATATATATACACACACACACATATATTTATATGAATGTGTATATATTTTAAGCTCTATTGCTACATGTATTTTAATGCAAAGCATTGATGCACGACAATAAGTATAATTGTTCTCTCTCATCCTGTTACATATTAAACTCACCTCTTATCGTGTCCCCAATGATATCACCTCTTATCCCATTGCCCCTCCCTTTGCAGAGGTTCCCTGGTACCTGAGGTTGTAGGGTAGCCTTATGATTGGAAGCAAGGCTCTGCAGGAGACAGGCAGACAGAATGGTGCCAGCCTTTTGTAGCCTGGTACACTGAGCTGACAGTCTGTCTTCCTCCTTCCTACAACTCCCTCCCCCAGATTTGGCTTGTGAAGATGTGAGCCTCCCCGGGCTGTGTTCTTGTCTCAGTAAACGACTGCAGCTCCAGTGTGTGATGTTGGTGGCACACTCCAAGGGACATGCAACATCCTCTTCAATGCCCGCAGCTGGGGAGGCTGGCAGCTGCTTCCAGGCACCAGAAACCTTATCTAAAGTCCACCCACCAGGTCTAGAATCAGCAGGCACCAGTTAAAGCAGTACATTGTGGAAGGGGTGAGGTGGGCAGTTGGGAGTCCCTATCTCTCCTAAGTAGTGACGAGGAGAGAATTCCCTTCTGCTTCCAATTCCTCACCTGAATTACTGCCCCTTGTTCCGTGTGCATGTGTATCTCTCAGCAGCAATCTTCTTCCGTAGCACCAGCAGGTCTGCTGTCACCCCCCCCACTTCCTTGTCATTTGCAATCATTTTCCTCTATGCCTTATGTCATTTCTTATTTGCTTCCCCTATACATCTGTCTTTTTGCCTATTTTTCCCAAACCGCATTATTATTTTCCTTCTCCTCTTGCAGCCTCTCCTCTCACCAGCTCCTTATGTGCACTCACGCTGATCTGACATAAACTATGTGCAATACAGACAGTCAAATGATTTCCCTTCTCCCTATGATCATGTTCTCTTCCTATCTATCCCTCCTCTATGTGTCTTACCTTCCTCTTTTCCACATGCCTCCCGTCTTGTTCCTTCTCTTCCTATCCTCCCTCCCTCGGTTTTGCAGTCTGCCACTCTCTCACCCCTCTGTAGTCTTTCTCTTTACCTCTCTGTCACATTTGGAATGGTCTCTGTCTTAAGAATCACGCACGCACACACACACACGCACACACACACACACACACATAGGGTTTCCTTTTTCCCAGAGGGAGGGTGACGTTAGGATGAACTGTCTGTGTCCCCAGTGCCTGGGTTCCCTTCTCTCATAACCCACCCTCTACCATACAATCTCCTGGTTCCCCATCCATGCTCCTCCCATACATACACCAAAGGTGTCTTGACTCATATTTAATATCCTTAACCTTATAACCTCTGTATAAGATAAACTCTCTATAAACCCTTGTATAACATAAGATCTCTATAAATAAGATTAACATAACACAAGACCTCTATATAACATAAGGTTTCTATATAAGCTCTCTACATATAACATAAGTCCTCTGTATACTGTATAACGTAAGACCTCTATATACAACATAAGAGATCTCTATAAGATAAGCCCTCTTTATATACTCTATAACATAAGATCTCTATATACTATAAGATTGAGAATGGAAAGCTGCAGCCAGGATGTGCCTGCGTCGTTGGATGGTGTGGGTGTAATGACTGCCTGTGCTGCTCAATGTGTGCACACGTGCAATGTATATGTGTTGGCATGTGTTGCCGAATTCCTATTCATTACACTGCTCCCAGCTGTTGTCATGGTAACTGAGTAACCAGGAAATCACGACGCGCACAGGCACACACAATGTGTCAGCACTGCTTTAGGAAAGACAGTTGGGGGTGTTGAGAGGAAAAGTGCTTTAATAACGGTTTCATTGTATAGAGAAAATGAGATTGGGAGGGGAAGTAGACCACTGGAGTGGTGTTAATGCTTTTGCGTCCGGTATTGTGTTTTATACCTCAGAAAAGAACTGTAACATGTCATTCTTCTTGCTTTCTCAATAATAAAGAGTTACTTTAACATATTTTATGTGTACAAGGTACAAAACACATCTACTTATCACATACAGGGGGTGGACAGAAAAAATATTGATGGAGTTGGCCCACCATTTGCCTGAAATACAGATTGTACTCTTAATGGAATAGACCCTAGAGGAATGTTGTACCGCTCTTCATTTATAACTTCAAGTTACCCGAGAGATGATAGAGGAGAGAATCTGCTTCTCACTCTTAGGTGTAAATTTACTAAGAATCGAGTCTGGTTGAGTTTGCTTTTTTTTAACTCAATTAGCTACGCCGAAACTCAGGTGATTTGAGGTTCCTGAAACTCTCAAATTTACCAAGAAGTGAGTTTAGCTGAGAAAGAGATGGCCGATGGTGAAGCAGAACAAGATATCTCCCACGAGTAGCACGTTTTTCAGGAGATTACTCACCCGAGATTGCCGTGTCTTCTCTCTACAAATCTCTCCCGTGCAAGCAACCTGCACATATAAGTGAGATATGTGAAGGCTGCTTGTGTTCTAGGCTGTTAAAAAACGGGCTAAATGTTAGAAAAAAAAAAATCACATAAGGTCCTCCCCCCTGAAGCTTAACCAGCCCCGGACTTGCCAGCCAGTCCTGGTTTCTAAAATTACAGGGAACAAAATTAATAGGGTTCCACCGTAATTTAGAAACCAACACCAGGCTGCAGGGCCAGTCCTGGTTTTAATTGTAGGAGGAAAAAAATTGTGTAGGTGTCCCCATATAATTAAAACCAGCACCAGACCCAAAATGGCCGGGCTGTAATTCCACAGCCCAGAGACTCTGTTACTGGGGCTCCGTGGAAAAAGCATTATCAGCCCAAGCCGGGGATCTCAGGGGAGGTGGGGACCCCCGAAAAAAAGGTCTCCCCTCTCCCTTAACCCCAGGCTTGGTCTGAATCCTGGGGCTCTTCCCCGCACCCCTGGAGCGTTGGGTACGGGGGTAATAAAGTGAAAAACTATTGTATTTTACAGTGGGACTACAGGTGCCAGCATGCCTGCCCTTTGGCACTTGTGGGACTACAAGTGCCTGCAGACGGCCAGCACCCGTACTCCCACTGTAAAATAAATAGTTAAATAAAGACAAAATACACACACCGTGCCTAGTAAAACTGTATTTCATGGACCTACCCATTCACACATACTTACCTGAACCAGCAGGTCTTCTCCAAGTAGAATTTGTGTGCCTGGCCCTGCAATAAAGGTTGTATACTCACATACCTGGCCCTGTTCTCCGTAGCATCCCCGGGACTTTTCAAAAAAACAAACCGACTTACCCGAGCCAGACGAACCCAGTATCTGTATATGTGTTGCCACAAATACAGATACCTCGCGAATGCCAGCCCACGTCCTGCCAGCCAATCAGCGGCCGCTAACTGTAGAGTGGCCGCTGATTGGCTCTGGCTCCTGCCAATTCCCAATCATAGCTCTACAATGGATGTTAGTGAAGCTCTTGTTATCTATTTTTGTGGAAACATTTTCTCCAAGATGAATATTGAGTTACCCTGTCAGATTTGCTGCAGCATTTCCATGATATTTAGGCACATTCATCTTTAGGCTCAATTCAATTATTGATGTGGGAACTCGCCCCTCCCTTGCAAACTCTATTTCATGCCAGACTTGCTGATTTTTGTACACAGCCCTATTGGAGCTACCATAAGTGAAGCATGTAACCTCACATTTACCAGCAGGCTAGACAATTGAGTTGACCCCCTAATGTCCAATGCACGAATGAAAATAAAATATGGTGGATTTCGCCCCTGCATCAATTATTCGGGCCTCAACAAAATTACCATTAAGAACCGATACCCGTTACCTCTCATGACTGAACTGTTTGATCGTATCAAGGGAGCTACTGTCTTCACCACGTGAGATCTCCGGGGAGCATATAAAACTTAATACGTATACGTCAAGGAGAGTGGAAGACAGCATTCAACACAAGAGATGGTCATTATGAGTATCTTGTGATGCCTTTTGGACTAACACCTGCAGTGTTCCAGAAATTTGTAAACAAGATTTTTCGTGATCTATTATACAGGTAACTTGTGATATAAGTGGATGATATATTGATTTTCTCTTCTGATGTTCACAGTCATTGCCGCCATGTTAAAGAAGTGCTCCAGCGACTTTGACAGAACAAATTGTATTGTAAACTTGAAAAATGTACCTTTGAGATCTCATCAATTCCATTTCTAGGTTACATCATTTCTGGCACAGGCCTTTCCATGGATTCTGAAAAGGTACAAGCCATTCTGAGTTGGCCACAGCCTTCCACATTTAAAGCTATTCAATGTTTCCTGGGGTTTCGCCAACTACTACCGGAAATTCACCTGAAGTTATTCTACAGAGGTTGCGCTCATAACAGCTTTGACCCGAAAAGGTGCCAAGCTGCCCAAGTGGCCTAAAGAGACTCAATTAGCAATCCAACAATTGAAACATGCTTTAATTTCAGCTCCCATTCTAAAGCAACCAGAGGTTGACAATCCTTTCTTCCTGGAAGTAGATGCACCTTCAATTGGAGTAGGAACAGTTCTTTCACAGAAGTCGTCTGACGACCATTGGCATTTTTGTGGATTCTTCTCTCGCAAATGGCTACCTGCTGAGTGGAAATATGTGATTGGAGCTCAAGAACTGCTAGCGATCAAACTTGCATTAGAGAAATGGAGACACCTTTTAGAAAGAGCTTGTCACCCAGTAACTATGCTTACCGATTATATTACTGCCTAATGTATGGATTTGTTCTTTTCTTGCTTTGACTTACGAGTTACCTTTTGTCCCGGTTCTGCAAACTGTAAGGCTGATGCCCTGTCACGGTCCTTGATGGCTAAAGAGGATTCCATGCCCTCAGCTCTGCAACTCATCAATCCTATGACTATTGCAGTCAGTAGAACGGAAAACACACCTCCTCAAGGTAAAACTGTTGTGGCAGAGAATCTTTCTAAAAAATTGTTACAGTGAGCTCACTGCTCCAAATTCACTGAACATGGTGGTGCACTTAAAACCCACACACTCATCCTGAGAAGCTATTGGTGGCCCACTACTGCAGGATGTCCAACAATTTGTTTCTGCCTGTGCCATCTGTGCCCGACACAAGAGCTCCAGACGAGGACAACCATTTTCTCATAGACCATGGACTCATACTTTTATGGACTTTATCACTGATTTACCCAATTCTGACAACTATACTACTATCTGGGTGTTAGTTAACCGATTTTCAAAAATGGCACATTTTGTTCCTCTCCGAGGACTTCTATGTGCTCCTGCCCTCGCCCAGTTGTTAATCAAGGAGATTTTCAGACTACATGGTTGTCCATAAGATAGTGTCTGATAGAGGTGTTCAGTTTGTGGCTAAATTCTGGCATTTTTTGTGCCAAGGTCTTCAAGTGAAGCTTAATTTCTCCCCTGCTTACCACCCTCAATCCAATGGACAGACTGGGAGAATTAATCAAGACCTGCAGACCTTCCTATGTATGCTCATTTCATCTTCTCAAGATGACTGGGTGGACCTACGGTATACAATCGGGAAACTGGCTGACTTAATACCGGCACCAGGCTTCCCGACAGTCATATCCCGGCGAGGGTGAAATGCCGGGCGTCTATTTCTAGACGCCTGTCATTTCCCTGACGCCAGGAGACAGGCGCTCTGCATCCCGATCAAAGGGATGCCGCGCGCTGCAGTGGGGGAGGGTTAGGTTTAGGGCACCCGGGGGGAACATAGGGTTAGGCACCCCCCCCCGGGAGGGTTAGGGTTAGGCTAGGGGGAGGGAGGGTTAGGGTTAGGCACCCCCGGGGTGGACTTAGGGTTAGGCAGCGGGGAAGGGGGTGGTTAGGGCTAGGCTCTTGGGGGGGAGGTTAGGGTTAGGCACCCCTAAGGAGGGTTAGGGGGTTAGGTTAGTTTATACTTGTGTTGACGATCGGGAATTTCAGCGCTGTCGGGCTTCCTCTGCCAGGCTTTGCTGATCTGTCGGGCTGCCGCTGCCGGGAATCGAACTGCCGGCCATGCGGCAGCCGGGATTCCATACCGATTCCGGAGCTACTTCCTTTGGCAGAGTTTGGACACAAAAACCACTATCATGAATCCTCATCATCCACTCCTTTTCATACAGTTTTTGGTATGACTGCCACAAATCAGGGCCAGCATTTCTTACAGGCTCAGGTGTTCCTACATTTCTGCTTTCAAGGCACCTCTGAGACTTTCCAGAACCATCACCTGATTCATGTGTGCGCTCACTTGGCTAGTAAGATCAATTACTCTGAACCACTCCCTATTTAAACCATCACTTGTAGTGATATCATTACCTGAACAACTTAATTCCTTCCAGGATCATTCTATGCTCCAAGTCTCAGTTTTACTGCCTCCTGTTTCCCATGTCCTCCGTGAACAGTGGGCCTGATTCAGACCCGCTCGTGAGTGGGTCGATGTTAGGCCACTGCGCACGCCGGACCCGGCTAATGATGGGCACTCCGGTGCTCCGGGTCTCGCACCAAAAGGGGGTCGCTGTCGATTTTGATTGACAGTTCGCACCGTTCTGGAGGCGTGGCGTAGGGGTGGCTTCACAAACTGAGGCATTCCCATGCGAACAGCTGCCATTTGTGGGCGGCCCCACTGACATCACCAGTGATGTAAGTGGGAGAGCTTCCTGCTCTATTAGAGCCAGAAGCACTCTGTTGCTTGCGGCCATGAGACCCTACCACAAGGGTCTCGTCGCAAGCCCAATGATCACGATGGTCTTGACCATCGCGACCATCATCCTGGCCGCTCGCAATAGCTGTGGGTGGTAACCCACAGCTATGCGAGCGGCCAGGAGGTCACTCCAAAAAAAAAAAAAACGCCCTGATTCAGAGCGAGCGCTCTTTCAGAGGCAAAATTGCTATGGTTCCAAAGATCACCCAAGCATAAGGACAGCCACTGCTGCCTTCATACATGTGTACAACGTCGCTTACCTGTGTAAGTATCGGTAACATCGACGAACATGGAGCGCCCATTTTGCCCTTGCGGAAGGTCTGAACTGCCGCAGACTTGGCAGCTCTCCTGTCGGGTAGAGGGCTCTCATGCTGCGTAGGAGATCGCAAGGGCTAATTTATGCACACCCATGTAACGGCATTTAAACGCTCAGACACGCCTGCATTTTTCTGACCATCCCCGTTACCACCCCCAAACACTGTCAACCTGTAACTCACTTTGTGATTGATTCCTATGTGCATCCTTAATCGCAATGTGATCACTGCGCTCACACAGTGCGGCTTGTACGCATGCGCTATGGCAAATGCTCGATTTGCGTAAATATCAGCATTGCATATATCTCTGCATCAGACCCTCTGTTACCTGTACTGCCAGAGCCACTATACTTCAACCTCAGCTACATCCATGTGCCCCTGCAATACCTCCCTCCAGCATCCAGCCAGCGTTACCTTCCATGGCTTACAATTATCTGTCGCTGTGAACCACCGCCAAGCTCCATTACTGCTGAGTACATCCTGGCGTCCTCGATCTTCAGCTGCTGTACTATTGGGACATTGCATACCAAGCCTTTACTACGTCTGTTGTTATCACTCGCCTCACTGCACGTCTACTTCAGGTTAGCGGAAACACTACTGTGTTGACTGGTTATAGGTCTTCTTGTGCTGTGTTGTTGTCTGGGGCTGGCGCTGAATAGGGGAGGAGGTTCCAGGGCTGTGGTCTGTGTGCAAAATACAGTATTAGCACTGGGGTGATCGGCAGATCTGTCTTTCTTATCCTTGTCCCTCAGTGCCTGAGTTCCAAACCAGGTTCCAGTTCCAGGTCTTGCGTCAGAGCAGTACCAGAATACTTGCTTCCTCAAGCTGTGCTCTGCAGACATAAGACTCCATTTCCCTGGCCTGAGTTCTGAGTTCCACCCTACCGGTACTACAGTACATTGGCCTGAGTTCCGGGGTTGTCAACTTTGTCACTGGAGTGTGTCCTTAACTCTGCTGGCCTTCACGGATCAATGGGCTAAGGACCACCCAGAAGGCTTCAGGTTGATCCCTTCGGTTCCAGATCCGTATCCCTGTATATCTCCAGCCCATGGTTCCTATCTATGTCAATAGTATGCCAAGCTACCCGTCTGACTCATGGGTAAGCGCTACATACAACCTTGTTGTCTCACACTTAACCCATTTCGATTCAAGGGTCCCAAACCAGATCTAAAGAATTCTCAAACTGTGACATGCTGGATTTTCTGGCCAATGATCGCATCCAGGAGCATAATCATCCATAGTACAGTCCAGACCTGGCCTCCTGCGACGACTTTGTGTATCCACAAATAGGTGCAAGGTGTGTGGGATTCATTTTGAGCCACTGGAACCTGCAGTGGAGGCCTTCATCCAGCATGTAGAAGACATACCTGTTTCGGACTGGTCGAGCTGCTTCACCAAGTGGTTTGAGTGCATGCAACTTTGCATAGACTACTCTGGCGAATACTTTGAAAAAAAAATGCAATTTTCGCTTTGTTTGTAAATATAATGCTTTTTGTGCATCTATAAACTTATTGCACACCCCTCTTATAGCAACTTTAAACATTTTGCACTTTCAAGAGCTGCAAGACCTGTACTTCCCAGTCCAACTAGTCCCTGCTGAAATTTTTGCTAAAAAGATGTTCTGCTCGCACATTTCAAAATATAAAGAGGGAAGAATGCCTAGGAAGACCTAATGGGGATGATTTAATGTTGCATGTAGGTTTACAGTCTTACACCCACAAAATATGTATTGGTACGAGTTTAATAAATCTGCCCATATTTAGAGTTGCATTATGATTTAGAGCAGTGGTTATCAATCCCATGTTTTTTGGATTCTTTTATACTGTACAGGTGAGATAATCTATTTTGCTGGGTCAGTAATTATCCCATCTATTTCCACATCTAGAAATCCTGAAAACATGACTTGTTGGGGGTACTTGAGAACTAGAGCTGAGAACCATGCTTTAGAGCTCCTCAACCCTGCTTCATCAGTGGTGCCAAGTACTGGTTGGAAGCATAGACCGTAATGCTTCCAACCAGTACTTGGCACAACGTTTGCATTATGTTCCTTCTAATTGCTTTTACTAAGGATGGTTGTTATGGCAGCAATTAGAGGGTTATTTGCATGCCAAACTTAGATGTGACAAATTAAATTTTTTCCTAGTTTTGTTTCAAAACTATTATTGGATTCATTCAAGTATATTCAAAATGTTAGATATAATTAGTTATGTTGTTGTTTATGCCATCTTGCAGCATCTCCAAGGACATCATGCCAGCACAGAAAGGTGAGGTTACATCTAGGCCACATATCATCTAGTGACAAAATATAAATATGTAATTTGACAAGAAAAAAGGCATCCCATGGACAACTTGCTAACAATGTGCCATGGTGGACACTGTACTGCTACCTCACAGCACTCAAGTCATGAGTTTAGTTCCAACCAGGCTCCTATGTTTGTAGTTTGTATGTTCTTCTAATAATTTTTTGGTTTCTTCCAGGTGCCCCAGTTTCCTCTCACAGCCCAAAAACATTGTGATAGATTAATTGCGGTTTCAAATGTTTTTGTGTGTCAGGGAATTAATACCAGTATTCAAGTTAGCCACGAAAAGCAGAGCCGTGATTTTTCGCCGCCTTCGCGTGTTTTCAGGCGATACTTTTTCCGTGCGCTCTCCCGCTTATCTCCGTATTCAATTCCAAAAGACGCAAAAAGGCAAAATCGGGAGAAAGCGAAACTAGCGAAAAGTCCCTAAGATTTTGGGAAATCAGTCTGTACCCGAGAAAAAGCTGTACTAACATTAGAAATCAATATAGAAGTGTTCTAATAGCCCTAATAAAAGTTTTGTGCTTTTAAAGTGTCAGAATTGGCTGTTCTGTTATATGCTTATATGCTGAAAAATGATAGAAAGATATTTTCTTTGGGAAAAATAAATACCGAGGTCAAATTTGGGGTACATGAAAATGGGTACTAGCATATTTTGAGGTATCTAAAATGAATTTTTTTTTAAAAGTGAAAAATACACCTGCTGCAGCCTCGTGCAATCCCAAAAACACCTGTCCCATCCATGTAGCACCCCAAAGTACCAGGCCCCATGCTTTTTACCCATTTTCCAACACTTTTTTCATTTTTGCCCCAAAAACGACAGTACAGTCATGTCATTTTTGTGGTCTTTTGAAAAGATTTTTAAAGTTTTTTTGGCCTGATTAGTCATTACGGGGGGGGGGGGTTCTGGACCAAATCGCAAGATTTGCACCCCAAAATATAGATTTTGCACTTTCAAATCGCCTGCCTATACTTAGAGAATACTTTTTGCCTGTTTTTTTCAAAACCAAATCGGAGAAAACTTTTCTCCAAACGGCACTTTTTGCGGCTAATTGAATACAGCCCTTAGACTGTAAGCTCCAATATGGCAAGGACTGAAGTAAATGATAAATACACTGAGTAATATGATGGCACATTACAATAAAAATCTCTCCCATGCATAGCTTATATATTGTTAAATGGATTAAAAAAACACCCCCAAACTATAAGAAATAGAATTGCATTATACAGTATACTAGTGACCCACCCTTTATTCGCTCTGGATCATTTTCATCTTGCCAAAGCCCTCTGCATCTCATAACAACGCCATGTTACCATAGTCCCCTGCATCTTACCACATCCCCCCTTCATCTCACCAGTATCACCACAACCCCCACTGCTGCTGCCCAGCTGGCTGCAGCCTGGCCACTGGAATGTGCTGGGAAGGGCAGGAGTATTGTAAGCATTATCAGCAGCATGCCCCTGGGACTGTGCATTTTTCCGCAGCCTCCATGCGCACCCATCCCCAGCTTCCGAACATGGCGATGAGCAATGTCCTCTTTGCACACTGTACTGTACCCTGTATTTCCTGTTGAGCTCCTCGCTGTGGTGCCCCTGTCTGAGAACAGTGCTGAGGTCCATGGGAGGTGCCTCCTGTTCACTGAGGGCGTATGGCTGACCTGGAACATAATGCTGGAGAAGGAGCAGTTCACGGTGGAGGAGTTGTGGCCAGAGTCCGCTTGCAGGTACAGCGTAGGGATGGACATTGAAATCCATTGGTTACTAACCATCAATGTTTTTGTTCTGATGGCAATGTTTTTACCATTTGATGGGGGCGGTCCGATGTTTACCACCATTGAATGGAAATCATTCAATGTTTTTTTTTTGTAAATTCCTGATAGCTATGCCTACCCTAGCTCCTTCCTGGCTACTGTGTCTGTATCAAGGCATCTTCATCGGTTAGTTGGATGCTGTCTCTCACTCTCTGCCTCAGACGTGACCCTGCTCAGTCTCTGCCTCCCAACCCTCTCTAGGCTGCTGCTAAGCAACAAGGCACATTGCTATCTCTGATCGACTCTCACTGAGCCTGATTCAGCAAGGATCACAACTATGATTACGCACACTATTGGCCGATTGTTGCATTCTGCGCATGCAACACAGTGTGTGTGATTGAACCAGGCACTGAGATCAGGACTGCGATCGCGGAGACTATGCAGACCCATCGCAGAGTGATTGACAGGAAGTGCCGTTTGTGGGAGGTGACCGGGGTGGTCAGCGAAACGCAAGTGTGCCAGTGTGTTTGAACACGGTTGCAGGGGCGTGCATAAATTTATCCACTGCGATGCCATACGCAGCTTGGCCTTTCACTGCGTGTGATGAGGTTAGCAGTTTCTGATTAAGGTCTGACCTTGTGCAAGTGTGTGTGAGGCTCCGAGTGTACTCGATGTTACCGATGGTTTTGCAGTCTTGCAAAGTATTCCGGATGTGTGTAAGGTAAGGTGGGCATCCTTATGTAGTTCTGCAGCAGCATAGCGATCGCAATGGATTAAGATATCATCGCAGTGAGACTGCGTGCGTAATCGCAGCCGCGATAGCAGTTGTGATCCTTACTGAATCAGGCCCACTGTCCCTTGCTGTTTCAGCACCCTGGTCAGCTCCTATATAGCAGCTTGGTGAGAGAGAGAGTATTCATGGTCACCTGTTAGCGATGAGTTGTTATTAGGATACAATGTATGTACAGTAGGAACAGATATATTTAAACTAAGGCATTTTTAATTAGGGGGATGGCATCAGAATAAGGAGCATGTCAATTAATGTGAGTGAGGACAATGCTGAACCAATGGTTAAGTACATTCATGAAAGCAACAAGAAAAGTGGCTTCTCTGTATGGTGCAGTAATTGACACCTTACTCAACAAAACAATAACCTTTATTTAATTAAATTAAAAATCACCTTGCAAGTTCAGGCAGAAAAAGCTAATTATTTAAAAACGAATGAAAGAATCGGTGCAAAAAAAGCAGAATAAAGGTAATTAACAATGAATTGCTTCAATAGCCAGCTGTTCTTGAATCCATTTAAATTATTAAGATAGTCACATGCAATTCCCTACAATCCTACTTTTTTTTTTTTGCAATCTTAATATTGCTATTCAATTGATAACCCAAACAAATATATAACTAGTAGATAATTGATACTGTGTTTAATTTTTTTCTTACCAAACTGTACAGCAGTTGTGGTTATTAGGGCTTACCCTGGCTGTATTCAGGGATTTTATGGTTCCTTTATGCTTAAAAAAAAAAAAAAGTAAATACATAACATTTTTTATTATTATTGGTCTCTAAGCAGAACATGTGACAGTTTGATTTCTTCTGTTGCAACAGTGTAACTAATACCCCTTTCACACTTGCGACAATAACCCGGGGTATTGCACGTGAACGCGCAGCGACCCGGGTTACTGTGTAGTGTCGAACGCCCCGGCATTTCAAGGACAAGGGTCCCGTTCTCTGCATAGGAAGAGCCGGCGCTCATCTTCAAGTGCCGTTTTGGCACGTGATGGCGGTGCTGTCATCTACGAGGCAATAAGCCAGGTCAGGCCACCAATCTGAAAGGGGTCTCAGTCAGGTCACACCCGGGATGTACGAGTGAACAAAATCCCAAGTGCCAACTGGCATTGAAATTTTAAATGGGTATAAATATCATTTGTGTAAAGTTATGCTGGGTACACATTAAACGACCCGGGTGCGTTTATTCTTCACCCCGGACCATGCAAGATTACTGGTAGACACTAAGAGATTTAATAAATGATGACGATCACTCATTCTGTCCTTCATTAATATGCACTGTACCACATGCGATATCATGTGATTGGCCGCGCAGTACACCGTACAGAGACAGCTGACATACAGAGACACTCAGACAGACACAGAGACACTCACAGCTGACATACAGAGACAGACACAGACACTCACAGCTGACATACAGAGACAGACACAGACACTCACAGCTGACATAGAGACACTCGCAGGACAGACACACATAAAGACAGAGACACCGACAGGCAGACATACATAGTAACAGACACAGAGACACTGACATTCACAGCTGACATAAAAACACTCACAGACAGAGACACTCACAGCTGACATACAGACACACAGAGACACTCACAGCTGACATACAGACACACAGAGACACTCACAGACAGACATAGACACTCACAGCTGACAGACAAAGAGACATAGGGGCATATTTATCAATTATCTGATTTCAGACCTGATAATTGTAATTAATTATTGCTCCTATTTGCAGCAATTAGAAATTATGTACCACCCAAATGTATTACCATTCACATGCAGGTAGTTTTTGTGAGATGTAGCCCTTAGACTACAAAGACCTAATGCCATCTGAAGATGGCATTAGCTGTGAGGGCCAAACTCGTAAATCTGACAGGTTTCTATAGGAGGCTACAGATGCAGTTGGTAATAGAGGAACCATAGCAGATATGGAGATATCTGCAGTCCCTCCATGGTAAATTCAGGGGATACTTAATAGTTGCAGGTATCCCCTGAAAACAGTTTGAGAAATTTCCCTCAATTAATATTTGATAAATAGGCCCCAGACACACAGAGACAGACACATTCACAGCTGACCTACAGAAACAGAACCACTTACAGACACATGTATTACTGCTAACACTATACGTGTTTTACTACTTTCCTGTGGGGACGTATGTGTTTGTTTTTGCTATCTGGGCTAATGTGTTTTATTACTAAGCATTCTGTATGGCATGATTCATATTGGAACATTTTTGAAAAGGGAATCCAAATTTATATTACTATTCCACCTAGAACTAGTGTATTACAAACTAGACAACTCCAACTATTTATAATGGTTATGCATTCCACGAGTCCAGTTTGAAGCCCAAATTTAATGAAATGTGATAAGAACATATAGATATGAGGGTTTATTCCACCAAGAGTGCCAAAATCTTTTTCTACTAACCAAAAAAATTAAACTTAGGTCGGCCCAGAAAATACTTAGTAACAGAAGTTTCTATACATCCAGCCTACTGAACCCTCTTGTCACCCTGCCCACAGCCTTACTGCACCCCATGTTAATCTGCACTCAGCCATACAGCAAACAATGTCACTCTACAACCAACCTTACTGCACCCCCATGTCACCGTGTACCCAGCCTACTGCACCTCCATGTCATCCTGCCTTACTGTACCTCCATGTCACCCTGCACCCAGTATTACTGTACTCCCATGTCATGATGCACCCAGCTTACTGCACCATGTCAACCTGCACCCAGCCACACTGCAACCCATATCACCCTGCACCCAGCAATGTCTCCATGTACCCAGTTTACTACACCCCAATGTCACCCCACACCCAGTCTTACTGCACCCATGTTACCCCACACCGAGCCATTCTGTACCCCAACATCACCAGCCCCATGTCACTCTGCTCCATGTAATCCTGCACCCATCTTACTGCAGCCACATATCCCCCAGCCCCCATATTACTGCGTCCCGGCCGTCTAACTCCATTAGCCACAGCGATCTGTATGATGAGCTGGATGGCCTCCCTCATGTAGTAGCTGCTGTCGCTCACCACCACTGTCCCGTCCTGCCACTCCCTGGGCTTGGTGCAGGATGTGATGCTCTGGATGAATTTCTCGAGCATAGAGCATGGTTGTCCTGGATGACGGTGACCCACATCCTCAGCTTGCTAGTGCCCAGCCTTTGGTCCAGGTATGGCTTGGTCTTCACAATCTGTATCTTGGCCGTGCTACCAGAGAGAGTAGCGTGAATGAGGCTGCAGGAGCATGCCTCAGAGCTTGTGCTCAGATTGCAGGCAGTCCTCTTACTTGTAGGGGGGCTGGGAGCACAGCCTAACCAGTCTGTACTGGGGCCGGGAACGATAAAAAAAACAAAACAGGATTTTGGTACTTACCAATAAATCCCTTTCTCCGATTCCATAGGGGACACTGGAGGATTCTAGACAGTGGGGTATAGACGGTGCTAAGTGGGAGCTGGCACAATAAATTTTAAGAAGTGTGACTAGCTCCTCCCCCTCTATACCCTCCTACAAGCACAGTCTTAGAAAACTGTGCCAGAGGAGAGCTGAGAAAAAACAAACAGAAGAGGAGGAGGTGAAGCAAGTACATAGAACATATAAAAAGGTTGACATAACAGTAACACAACCAGAGACATTAAACAGTTCTCTAACAGTCATAACATAAAATGACCACAACCCCTGGCAGGAAGGAACAGCACAGGGTGGGCGTCCAGTGTCCCCTATGGAATTGGAGAAAAGGATTTAATGGTAAGTGCCAAAATCCTGTTTTCTCCTTCATCCACTAGGGGACACTGGAGGTTTCTAGACATTGGGGATGTCCCAGAGCTCCCATCACTGGTGGGAGAGCACTGAGAACCCTGCAAAACAGACCGGCCATACTGCGTTGCAGAGGTCGTAAATGTGTCAAATCTATGAAAACTAATAAAGGTAAGCTGGCCAGACCAAGGAGCCGTCCGGCAATTTGACTCCATGGAAAAAACCTGTGAGCAGCTGCCCACGAGGAACCCACTGAGCTAGTGGAATGCACTGTAGAAGGCGGAAACCCTAGATGCGGCCACGTACGCCTGTCTGATGGTCAGACTAATCCAGCGGGCTAGCAACTGTTTGGAAGCTGGCCAACAAGGACAAACAGCATCATACAAATCAAATAGAGTGTCTGTTTTATGTATGGCTGTAGTCCTCTCCACATTGATCCGAAGAGCTCTAGCAATATCTAAGGATCTTGACGCAGGTGAATCCTGTGGAAAAACCGGTACCACAATAGGTTGGTTGATGTGGAAAGCCGCAACCACTTTAGGAAGAAATTCCATTCTTGTACGGAGTTCCGCTCTATCCCTATGAAATACCAAGTATGGAGGACAACAGGATAGAGCTCCTTATTCCGACACCCTCCTGGCTGATGCCAGTGCGAGAAGAAGTGTTACCTTCCAGGAAAGGTATTTTAACTCCACAGACTCCAAAGGTTCAAACTGAGAAGACTGTAAGAAGGAAATGACAAGATCCAAATTCCATGGAGCTGTAGGTGGAACAAAGGGTGGCTGTAGCTGAATCGCACCTTGCAGAAAAGTCTGCACCTCCAGTATCAAGGCCAGCTTCTTTTGGAAGAAAACCATCAGAGCTGAAAATAGAACTTTTAGAGAACCCAACCGCAGACAGGCTGAGAAACCTGCTTGCAGAAAAAGCAGAAATCTGGTTAGGTTGAATTTTGTTGGAGGAGCCCCTCTACATTCACACCATGAAACCTAAGTCTTCCAAATACGGTGGTAATGTTTAGAAGTAACTTCCTTCCAAGTTCTAAGCATAGTAGGTATTACCTTGGATGGGATCCCTTTATGTCTCAAGATGGCCCTTTCAACAGCCATGCCGTCAAACGTAGCCGCCTTAAGTCTGGATAGACTAAAGGACCCTGTAGTAAGAAATCTCTCAGAGACAGGGGCCACGGATCGTCAATCAGCAGAAGTTGAAGGCTGGAATAAGAAACTCTGAGAGGCCAATCCAGAACTACCAATAGAACCTTGGCCTTCTACCTTTTGAAGCGTTGTAGAATCCAAGGGAGAAGAGGAAACGGAGGAAACAGAGTAATCTGGAACTGCCATTGTGTTGACAGTGTGTCTACTACCACTGGGTCTCTCGACAGAGAGCAGTATAGAAGCAGTTGATGATTTTGCCTGGATGCCATGAGGTCGACCTATGGAAGACCCCAGCATTGAACCAGCAGTTGAAAAACCTGCGGCTGTTGCTAGTCCTGCCGGCTGAGGTAGTCTGCCTCCCAATTTTCTATGCCTGGAATGAAGATTGCTGAGAATGCAATCGCGAGCTTTTCTGCACAGGTTGGAATCCAGTTTACCTCCTTTATAGCCATCCGACATCTGATGCCGCCTTGGTTAATGGATGCCACTGGTTTGCTGTAAAACGATACACCTGTCTTTGGAAACTGGCCAACCTGTGGTAAAAAAACCAAGGTTGAGGAGGAGACAAAGTCAAGCTTGTATCCCCGAGTGAAGAGATCCCCGGACCCAAGCGTCCGTACAAGATTCCGTCCATACTTCTCTGAAGTCTGAAAACACACTCCCACTCTGGGATCCCCCAGGTGAGAGGAAAGCTTGTCATGCCTAGGCTTTGGTAGTATACTTAACCTCATGTTGAGTAGATGTTGTTGCGACTCTGCCCCGACTTCTGGAACCACGGGAAGTTTCTCCTGTGAAACGACCAAAACGATGAACTTCTAGGGGGAGAAGCTGCAGATGGAAGATAAGAGGATTTACCCCCAGTAACTTGAGAAATCCATATCTAGATCCACTGCAAGTAATACACTATCTGTGAATGGAAGTGTTTTCACAGCTTTCTTTCATTCTGCATCTGCCTTCAGCAGATTACAATGACAGGACGCAGTATCACACCTGCAGCTGTATAAATGGAGTTGAGAGTATTCTTCAGTCTCCTGTCCAATGTCTTTAAAAGACATGGCCCCACGAACCGGTAGCGTTGACTTCTTAAACAGCCGGGAAACCAATGGATCTACTGTAGTGGGAGTCTCACAAGATTTTCTGCTATTAGCAGGAAAAAGAAAAAAGATAACCACCGGGACATCCGGATGTTTCCAAGTTGACATATTTTGTTTCTTTATAAAGAAATACTGTGGTGCAGGACTAGTGTCCTCCTCCTGTATCTGCAATACCTGGCGGATTGCAGAAAATAAAACCTTTATCCCATCTGACACTGTTTAGTGGTACTGGAAAAAGCCATGGTTTTGAGATCCCATGAATATAGCTAATGGACCTCCCCCATGCTTCTAGAGCCTCTGACCTGGAAGCTCCTCTATCTGTCCGAGAAGCCTCCAGCTCAGCAGAGATATGCCATTGCTTAAGCCACAGTGCTCTATGTACCGACATCACCTCCTGGAGGGGATAAGGCAAACGTCATTGGACGCTTCTCCAAGGTAAGACGCAGCTTCACCTATATGCTATGCTAAAAGAATAAGCTCCTTAACAGCAGCTTATCTCTTATCAGCCAATTGCCCAAAGCTCATTTGCTTTGTTAGAGTGACCTGCACCGTCCAAGACTCTGAATTAGACATCCCTGAAGATTATTGATCAGGATGCAATTCTTTACAGGGAGAACACACAAACTCCACACAGCCAGTGCCGCAGTGGGCATTTGTGTACACAATAAGGAGTTAGATGACTGCCCCTGTGTAAACTAATCTGCACAATATTTGCAGGTAAATAACCGTTGAGACACCTTAGACCCCACACAAACAACAGTAAAGTGTAGTAAAAAAGGTGTCAGACTAGTATTTGTTTGTGAACCCGGTGTCTGATATTCGTCTGTGTTGGTGTCAAGAGGAGAGTGTGGCAGTAGATTGACCAGGCTGATACTGAATTAATACTGTAGATATATAATAAAACTAGGGGTGAGCGGGTTCGGATTTCTGAAATCCGAACCCCCCCGAGCCCCCCCGATCCGAGGCTGATCCGAGTCAGGCTAGACTTTTCCCGCCTGACTCAGATCTGAAATCGAGGCAAAACGTCATCATCCTGCCTTCCGGGTCTCGCGGGTTTTGGATCCTATATAAGGTACCCGCGTCAGCGCCATTTTCTCACTCGGCTGTGGACAGTGAAGAGGGAGGGTGGGAGTTAGGGCTGGCTGGGCTGTGTAGTGTAGTGCAGTGCAGTGCAGTGTAGTGTTGTGCTGTGCTGCGCTGCGCTGCGCTGTGCTGCTGTTGTCCATAGGGGCTGTGTCCACTCCTTCAAAGTCCATAGGGGCTGGCTGGACTGTGTTGTGCAGTCAGTTGTCCATAGGGGCTGTGTCCACTCCAAAGTCCTGTGCAGTGTCCCAGTCCTAAATGGGTGCTGTAGTGTTGTCCAGGGGGTACTCTGTCCATCAGGGGTGCTCCCCCCAAGTGCAAAAAAAATAATATTTTTTCTGTGTTTGTGAATTGTGTGCACTGTGGCTGCACGTGCATCAACAAAGGAGCAGCGCCAAGCGTGCGCCTGTGTCCCATTAGTTAAGGGCCGGCTAGCTTGTCCGTTAAAGGGTGCTGTAACCCCCACAGTACACTCCAAACAAAATAAAAAAATATTTTCTGTGTTTGTGAATTGTGTGCGCAGTAGCCGCACGTGCATTAACAAAGTAGTGCCAAGCGTGCGCCTTTGTCATAAGTAAAGGGCCGGCTGGCTTGACCGTTAAAGGGTGCTGTAACCCCCAAAGTACACTCCAAACAAAATAAAAAAAATATTTTCTGTGTTTGTGAATTGTGTGCACTGTGGCTGCACATGCATCAACAAAGGAGCAGCGCCAAGCGTGCGCCTGTGTCCCATAAGTAAAGGGCCGGCTGGCTTGACCGTTAAAGGGTGCTGTAACCCCCAAAGGGCACTCCAAACAAAATAAAAAAATATTTTCTGTGTTTGTGAATTGTGTGCACTGTGGCTGCACGTGCATCAACAAAGGAGCAGCGCCAAGCGTGCGCCTGTGTCCCATAAGTAAAGGGCCGGCTGGCTCATTTCTTAAAGCGTGGCGTAACCCACAAAGTGCACTAGTCTCCAACAAAAATAAAAAATTATTTTCTGTGTTTGTGTGCGCCTTAGCCGCACGTATATATCAATATAACTTAAATGGAGGACCAAACTTTCTCCGATAAAAATAAAATAGGGAAAGATCAAGAACCACTTCCTCCTAGTGCTGAAGCTGCTGCCACTAGTCATGACATAGACGATAACATGCCATCAACGTCGTCTGCCAAGGCCGATGCTCAATGTCATAGTAGAGGGCACATACAATCCCAAATGACAAAGTTCAGGAAAATGACCTTGAAAAAAACATTTAAATCATCTGAAGAAACGTAAACTTGCCAATATGCCATTTACGACATGGAGTGGCAAGGAATGGCTAAGGTCTTTCCCTATGTTCATGACTAGTGGTTCAGCTTCACATGACGATGGAAGCTCTCCTCCCACTAAAAACATCAAACGAGTTAAGCTGGCAAAAGCACAGCGAAGAACTGTGCATTCTAAGGAGATATCACAAATCCCCAAGGAGAGTCCAAGTGTGGTGGCGGTTGCTATGCCTGACCTTCCCAGCACTGGACGGGAAGAGGTGGCTCTTTCCACCATTTGCACGCCCCCTGCAAGTGCTGAAAGGAGCACCCACAGGCCACTTGCTGATATGCAAATTGAAGATGTCACTGTTGAAGTACAACAGGATGAGGATACTGGTGTAGCTGGCGCTGAGGAGGAAGTTGGCGAGGAGGATTCTGATGGTGATGTGGTTTGTTTAAATCAGGCTCCGGGGGAGACAGTTGTTGTCCGTGGGATGAAAAAGCCCATCACACTCATGCCTGGGCAGAAGACCAAACATTGCACCTCTTTGGTCTGGCAATATTTCTATTAAAAATCCGGACAACAACTGTCTTGCCATATGTACCATATGTAAAGGTGGAATAAGTAGGGGTAGGGACGTTAACCACCTAGGAACATCCTCCCTTATACGGCACCTGCAGCATGTTCATAAAAAGTTACTGTCAAGTTCAGAAACTTTGGCTAAGACCGTAAGCAGTCCAGGGACACCTAAATCCCGTTGTCCTGTTGTATCCAAGTGCCTGCAAACCACATCGTCAACTCCCTCCTCGTCAATTTCCTCCTTAGTCAGGATCGGAAGTAGTCCTGCAGGCCATGTCACTGGCATAACTGACTCTCCTATCCGGGATTCCTCCGGAGGATCCTGCATTGCTACGCCTCCTGCTGCTGCTGCTGCTGGGAGTCGTTCATCATCCCAGAGAGGAAGTAGGAACACCACTACTTTTACTAAACAATTGACCCTCCAACAGTCCTTAGCGAGGAGGATGAAGTACGACAGCAGTCATCCTGAAGCAAAACGTATAACTGAGGCCTTGACTGCTATGTTGGTGTTAGACGTGCGTCTGGTATCCGCCATTAGTGCAGTGGTATTTACACAATTGATGGAGGTAGTGTGTCCCCGGTTCCAAATCCCGTCTAGATTCCACTTCACTAGGCAGGCGATACCGAGACTGTACAGAAACGTCAGAAAAAGTGTCCTCAGTGTCCTGAAAAAATGCGGTTGTACCCAATGTCCACTTAACCGTGGACAAGTGGAACAGGGCAGACTAAAGACTATATGACTGTGACAGCCCACTGGGTAGATGTATCACCTTACGCAGCAACAACAGCAGCATCACCAGTAACAGCATCTCAGAAACGCCAGCTCGTTCCAAGGCAGGCTACGCTGTGTATCACCGGTTTCAGTAAGAGGCACACCGCCGACAACCTCTTAGAGAAACTGAGGGAAATCATCGCCCAGTGGCTTACCCCACTTAGACTCTCCTGGGGATTTGTAATATCTGACAACGCCACCAATACTGTGTGGGCATTACATCTGGGCAAATTCTAGCACGTCCCATGTTTTGCTCACATAATAAACTTGGTGGTGCAGAATTTTCTGAAAAGCGACAGGGGCGTGCAGGAGACGCTTTGGGTGGCCCGAAAAATTTCTGGCACTCTCGTCATTCAGCGACTGCGTGCCGAAGACTGGAGCACCAGCAAACACTCTTGAACCTTCCCCGCCATCACCTGGAGCAAGAGGTTGTGACGCGGTGGAACTCAACCCTCTATATGCTTCAGAGGATGGAGGAGCAGCAAAAGGCCATTCAAGCCTATACATCCACCTATGACATAGGCAAAGGAGGGGGTATGCACCTGACTCAAGCGCAGTGGAGAATGATTTCCGTGTTATGCAAGGTTCTCCAACCCTTCGAACTTGCCACACGTGAAGTCAGTTCAGACACTGCCAGCTTGAGTCAGGTCATTCCCCTCATCAGGCTTTTGCAGAAGCAGCTGGAGAAAGTGAAGGAGGAGCTAAGACGGAGCGATTCCGCTCGGCATGTGGGACTTGTGGATGAAGCCCTTCATTCGCTTTGCCAGGATTCCAGGGTGGTCAATCTGTTGAAATCAGACCACTACATTTTGGCCACCGTGCTCGATCCTAGGTTTAAAGCCTATGTGGTGTCTCTCTTTCCGGCCGACACAAGCCTGCAGAGGTGCAAAGACCTGCTGGTGAAAACACTGTCAGCTGAAGTGGAACGTGACACGTCAACAGCTCCTTCTTCATTTTCTCCCGCAACTGGAGCTGCCAGGAAAAAACTTAGGTATCCTAAGCAACCTGTTGGCGGTGATGCAAGGCAGGCAGGACCAAGTTTGGACATCTGGTCTGGACTGAAGGACCTGGCAACAATTTCTGACATGTCTACTGTCACTGCATATGATACTGTCACCATTGACAGAATGGTGGAGGATTACATCGGTGACAGCATCCAAGTAGGCATGTCAGACAACCGGAACCTTGTCAGCGAAAGGCGTAGGAGGTTGCTTCCACAAAATGTGGAGAAGATGATGTTCATAAAAATGAATTATCAACTCTTCCAGGGAGACCAGCCTCCAGAACGTACAGAGGGACCTGTGGTGGTGGATTCCAGCGGGGACGAGTTAATAGTCTGTGAGGATGAGGATGTACAGAACACTGAAGAGGGTGAGGAATCGGTGGATGAGGAGGATGAGGACGACATCTTGCCTCCGTAGAGCCAGTTTGTGCAGGGACAGATTAATTGCCAGCTTGTTTTGTAGGGGCCCAAACGAACCAATCATTTCAGCCACAGTCATGTGGCAGACCCTGGCGCTGAAATGATTGGTTTGTTAAAGTGTGCATGTCCTGTTTATACAACATAAGGGTGGGTGGGAGGGCGCAAGGACAATTCCATCTTGCACCTCTTCTTTTTCTTTGCATTATGTACTGTTTGGGGCCTAGTTTTTCAAACTGCCATCCTGTCTTCCACTGCAGTGTCATTCCTAGATGGGCCACGTGTTTGTGCCGCCCACTCGTATCGCTTAGCATAGTCATTCAGCTACCTCGGAGCAAGATTTTGGACATAAAAACACTATTGTGAGGTGTTCAGAATAGACTGGAAATTAGTGGAAATTAAGGTTATTGAGGTTAATAATAGCATAGGAGCAGAAAAACCCACAAATTCTGTGATTTTAGCTGTTTTATGCTTTTTTTAAAAAAAAAATACAGATCCAAAACACAAAATCCAGAACCCAAAACACGGAAGGGTGGTTTTGGCAAAACCAATCCATATCCAAAACACGAAGAAAGATCCAGATCCAAAACCAAAACACGAAGAAAGATCTAGATCCAAAACCAAAACACAAAACACGAAAAGTGGCCGGTGCACACCCCTAAATAAAACACTTCTTCCTGTAACCGGAATGCTGGATTTTTTGATCTTGGTAACTTATTCACTAGGCTGAAACTGGGTTGTCACTGTAGTCCAGGATCCAGGAGAACTCAGATGGTAGCGGACCGGATGGGGTAGTAGAAGATGATACCAGGAACAGCATAAAATGGAGCAGGAACCAGAAACACTCACCATGTAGTGAGAATGGTATACACAGGCGAGTTGTAGGTTTGGATAACTGGAACAGGTAGGTATTCTCTGTGCAACTAGTGGGATAGCTGCTTCAGGCATAGACAGCACCAGATGCTGCCCGACATCGGAATAGATAGTGGGTGCTGATACCAGAAACGGTATCAATGGTGCAGGTGAAAGGTATACACATTCGAGTTGCAGGTTTGGATAGCTGGAACAGGTTGAGATTTTCTGTGCAGCCAGTGGAATAGCTGCCGCAGGTGTAGATCACTTGCAGGAATCCATATAGTAGAAGGAAGCAAAACTGCACAAAGTGGATACAAGTAAGCAACAGGAACTCAGTATAGCTCACTCAGTAGGAACTGAGGTTAGACAATTGTACTGGCAAGTAGGTAGAGTTAGCAGCTGGGATATATACTCCTGGGTTACCTAGGATAGGCTGAGCAGAGACAGGTGGTACGGTGGGGCTCAGGCTATCACTTGACTGGCTGTTGCAAACAGGTGATCGGGACTTGTCACTGCAGTATTCTGTAGCTGGCTTAGATCTTGCTTGAGGCCTAGCAGGCCGAGAAACACTGAAGCCTGTGCATCTGGGATGTGATCGAGAACGCTGGCTGAATCGGTAAGTGACCCGGCGGCAGGGGAAACAGACCCGGGTTATGAAAGTACCACTTCCTTGAAGAGTTGCCTCAAGACATCTCTTTGGCTTCCCAGGAAACTTGGCGTGAAAACTGGAAACAAGAGGAGCATTAACATCTTCAGAACTCACCTGGGATCTCTCCTCAGGACCATATCCTTTCCAATGAACCAGATATTGGAGTTTCCCATGACATGTGTGTCGACAATGTTCTCGATCTCAAATTCAACCACTCACTGGGTCTTGACTGGAGGAAGTTTTGGTGGAAAAGATTGGAAGCTGTTGAGGATAAAAGGTTTGAGAAAAGACACATGAAAGGAATTGGGGATCTTGAGTGATGGAGGAGGCTGTAAACTTTACGCCACTGGATTGATGATCTTGATAATAGGGAATGGATCAATAGAACGAGTAGCAAACTTCATAGATGGAACTCGAAGTCTGAGGTTACATGTGGATAGCCAGATACGATCGCCCACTTTAAGATATGGAATGACCCTCCTTTTTCTGTCAGTAAAGATTTTGTAATGAGCTGAAGAGTTTTTCCAGATGCTTGAGAAATATTGCAGAGATGCTTTGGCCGCTGGTACATCAAATGTCGGAAGAGACTGAACCTCAGGGATACGAGGATGTTGCCCATAGACTGTTAGGAAGGGAGTGGTTCCAGATGAAGTGTGGTATGAGCGAATTCAGCCCATGGCAGAAAATCAATCCAATCATCCTGAGAGGAAGTAATATTATTCATATAGAGGAAGATCTCGAGATCCTGGTTGACCCTCTCAGTTTGCCCATTGGAGTGCGGGTGATATGCTGTGGAAAACTTTAATTGAATCTGTAAGAAAGAACAGAGAGCTCGCCAGAAATGAGCAATGAACTGTGACCTAGTCTGAAACTATTTCTTTGGGTAGACCATGGAGATTAAATATTTCGGCAATGAAGAGGTGAGAGAGACATGGAGCAGATAGTAATCCTGATGGGTTTTTGAAGATGGCACACTTCATACCTCTAAACCAAAAAAACAATGATCCAAACCGCCTGTGCCCTGAGACTGCAGCCCAGTACAAGCTCTAGGAGCACCACTCCTCCAGATATATACAACGATAAAAATGAGCGTTCCACAGGCGCTGTCCCAATAATGATGTCCTCTCCTGTTAGCTGGATAAAATATGTCTCAAAAATAAAGGAGATAGGACAATGGTTACACTTTTCATCAACAGAAATATTGCTAGGATGGAAGGGAATGACCACTTCTGGCACTCACCTGCTGTTCCCCAAAAGGTTTCTTTATATCTCTTAATCCTCCATACCAATGCGTCACACCATAGATAGGTAAAAAATCTTTTATTCAGAAGTCTTCCTCCATTAAAAAACTTTTATTGCAGGAAAAAAAAAAATAATACAAAAAATCCCAAAAACCAACATCTATGGACTATCTATAGCCCCTGGAGTCACCTTTATCCGGATAATAGGTTCCTCCACAGCAGTCCTTAGTTCTTAACAGGGACTAAGTCCAGTCTTATAAAATATTAATATACACACCAATGCGTTTCTGACCTTCTTGTTCCTTCCTCAGGGTGAATATTAAAGTATTGCTCATATCTGATATATATACCCCTTCCTCTAATTAGGGAGGAGGGCTTTTTCTTGGGTATATCTAAAACCCGGAGTTTTCCACCTCTCTAAACACATCCTATCTTGGTCCTATATAAATACATAGAAAGCCATCCACATCCCAATATCGATTTATCTATAATACATACAGAGACCTAAAAATGGTAACATATCTAACCACATATCATAAATAATTATTATGTCCATGGTCCTAATCCAGTCCATATTTGTATAAAGTTTCCATCAGTTTAGGTAGGAGGGCCCTAATTCAGAGCGAGCGTCTGGCTCTGAATCAGGCCCTTAGTCCCTGTTAAGAACTAAGGACTGCTGTGGAGGAACCTATTATCCGGTTAAAGGTGACTCCAGGGGCTATAGCCTGTCCATAGATGTTGGTTTTTGGGATTTTTTGTATTATTTTTTTTGTACCTGCAATAAAAGTTTTTTAATGGAGGAAGACTTCTGAATAAAATATTTTTTACCCATCTATGGTGTGACGCATTGGTATGGAGGATTAAGAGATAAGAAACCTTTTGGGGAACAGCAATACCTGGTCCCAGGTGAGTTAAATCCCTGAGGGGAGAACTTGTATCTTATTCAGTGAAGAAATTATTACTGGAGGTGGCAAAAGGAAGTTAAAGAAACCTCTATGGGAACATAGGGCACCCCTAGTAGGTGAGTGCCAGAAGTGGTCATTCCCTTCCATCCTAGTAATATTTCTGTTGATGAAAAGTGTAACCATTGTCCTATCTCCTTTATTTTTGAGACATTTTATCCAGCTAACAGGAGAGGACATCATTATTGGGACAGCGCCTGTGGAATGCTCATTTTCTTCTTCGGAGTCCATGGGGTCCACAGCCATTATGTTGGTATGAATCCCGGTCACCAAACAGTTAATGCAAATGAGTTCTCTGCTCCCAGGATGCACTGGGGTTCCTTCTCGTATACCCCACCCCCTGCCTCAGGTAGCCAGTTCTTCCTGTTTGGTGTGTTTCACCACATAGACGGTGGGACTGCTGGAGCAGTCCTGCAGACGAGTACAAAAAAAAAGGGAGAGTTTACTCTCTATCTCAGCGGGTGGTCTGAAATGTCCTGGAAGCAGCCTCGCGCCTGATTGGAGGCGCACCGGCCACGCGCCGCAACTACCTCCTCCGGCGCCGCACCGCTAGCCTTGGCAGGTCCATGGCAGGGGATTCGGCAGGGGCTCTCAGGCCCTGGACCGCAACCGGATCAAGGGGATGGCAGGTAAGCAGGTGGTTGCGGCGCCCGCTGACGCCGGGACCACGTGGCGGTCCGGCCTCCGGCGGTGAGACTGGCCGGAGGCGCGCTGCAGTCAGAAGGCATACGGCTTGTCTCCTAGCCTAGACCGCCAGGATATGATGTTCCTGACCAGCCGGGGCTTGTGGTGGTGGCCAGGTCAGTTTACCGGGCAGGTCCAAGCAGCATAGGAGAGGTACGCTTCCCCGGCGGCTCCTCCCCCAATCCACACGCTAGTTCAGTCCTCTGGCACAGTGATTGTGGATTGCTCCTTCCAGCCTCCATATAGGGCAGCCAGAGTGTATGTCAGTTGCTCTCTGAACACTGCTCCTACAGCACGCTGGGCAGTCTCCCTGTATAAAAAAAAAACGCAAATTATTATTGGCCAAATTTCATAATTCCCGAGCTAGAGAACAGGAACACTCAATGATTGGATCTGACCCTATAACTCTATCAAAATTGGAAGAAAAGGCGATTTTGGCATTGGAAGATTTGGCAGAAGAAACAGAAAGGGGAAGTAAACTTCAATGACCCACATGTAAGAAACGCTCAACCTTTTTTCCCTCAGAGAGCATATGTCCAGAAGTTAAAGTATTTCTAAACATGGTTTCTCATGACTTTGACAAGCTCTATAAACAACAGAGATGGCACAAACCAACGAAAAATCTTAACACTCAGCAAAGACAAGCCATGAATGAAATTAGGAGCTGGGAGGATATATTAATTAAACCATGAGATAAAGGTGGGAATATTGTCATTTGGCCACTTAACCTGTATCTTCAAGAAGCCAACAGACAATTAAGTGATGTATCCTGTTATCAGACCACACTTTTTGATCCTTCTGATAACTTCATAAATCTTTATTCCAAGATGGTCAACAGGGCCTTGGATAATGGTGTCATTTCTAAAACTGAATATGACTATCTTGATACACCCCATCCTAGGACTCCAACGTTTTATCTATTACAAAGATCTTGTGAACCCACCTGGGAGGCTGATAGTTTCTGGTAATGGAGGACTATTGGAGAAAGCCAGCTGTTTTCTGGATGTACATCTAAGGCAACACGTTCTGAGTTTACCTTCATATGTCAAGGACACGACAGATGATCTTCGCAAGTTACATGATGTATGTTTGGAATAAAAACATCTCTTGGTGAGTCTAGATGTTGAAGCATTGTACAGTTCCATTATTCACGATCTAGGGATCCAAGCTGTCAAATATTTCCTTACTATGGAAGGTATAGGACCATTTCAGGAATTTCTTTTGGATCTTCTGCACTATGTACTACACCATAATTACTTCATCTTCAACAACCATTTCCACATCCAGGAGAGAGGTACTGCGATGGGAACAGCTTGTGTTCCCACATACGCTAACCTCTTTCTTGGATGGTGGGAGAGAGAAGTCGTTTTTAAAGATCAGGACGTTTTCACACAACATGTGATTTTATGGATGAGATATATTGATGACATCCTGCTGATCTGGGATGGTACACAGGAAGAGCTAACCAATTTCATCACTTCCCTAAATACCAACCAACTAAATCTTAAATTGACTCATAATAGCAGCAAGACCAACATCTCTTTTCTAGATCTTATGATCTACAGAGGCAATGATAACACCATAGAGAAAACAATTTTCTGCAAACAGACTTCTACTAACAGTTTGTTACATAATTCCAGTTCTCATTTTCCTCCTACAATTTTAAACATCCTTAAAGGTGAATTCTTGAGGATACGATGTAATTGCTCCAATGATAATACGTACAACGATCAATGTAAAGAGCTATCTTTGAGATTACGTGAAAGAGGATACAGCAATCGATCCATCAAGAAAGCAAAACATGAAGTGGACAATAAATCACGTGAATCCCTGATTTTTCAAGATAAACCAGAGAAGGTACAAAGGAACACCATCAGATTTATAGGTGACTTTTGTAACAGCTGGCAAGAAGTGAGAGCAATCTTACAGAACCATCTGCCCATTCTGTTGTCTGATGAAGACCTGGCTAAGGATTTGGATACACAAATTAACATGAGCTGGCTAAGGTCTCCGAATCTCAGGGATTATCTAGTAAGAAGTCATTTCACACAAATGAGAAACAAATATCCCCATACAACTGGTAGTCATCCATGTGGGAATTGTAAAATATGCCCACATATAACAAACATTCAGTCAGTTGTAGATAAATATGGTCAGGGAATAGAGGTGAAAGATTTCTTCAATTGTTGAACCTCCAATGTGATATATAAGATCACGTGTAATTGTCCACAACAGTATATCGGTATGACAACAAGGATGCTGAAGATCAGGGCCCTGGAACATCTGGGTAATATATGCAATGCATCCAATGAGCTTCTGAAAATGAAACAGATTACTACAGTGGCTAGACACTTTCTCATTAAACATGCAGGGAAAACACAGGATTTCAAAATTTGTGGACTTGAAAGGGTCAAATTAGGACTTAGAGGCAGAGATATCAACAAAACCCTTGCCATGAAAGAAAGTGAATGGATTTTCAAATTAGGAACTTTAGAACCTATAGGACTCAATGAGAATATTAATATTGTGTATTCTTGAAGGAATAAACCAATCAGGATTAGATAATATAGATATTTTAAGTTTAATAACGTTTCTTTTTCTATTTTAATTTTTTTGATTATTTATATTTTATCATTTATATGACTTTGAACAGTTTTCATTTCATTTTCACATACTGGAACTTTATCTCTGATCACTTTATTTATGATTTCTTTTTCTTTTTCATACTCGCTCATCTATCATCATTTTTTTCACTTTCTACACTTCTTTTTATATTTATATTGTATTTTCATTTATATTCACTCACACCTCATTTTACTCACTTTTTTTGCAAAATTTGAGCAGCACACGTATAACTCATTGTTTTTCCACACGTTTGTTCACCAATATGCATCTATTTGATTTATTTGTAGATATATATGGGTATTGCAATCTCACATACCTTATCACCTTTTCCCTGATTTTACACTCAATATTTTTTTCACTTATTGTTTGTCACTAGTTTCGTTGGTCTTTTTTCACAAATCCCCTTTTTTTTGTGCACAAATGTGTGTATTTTAGATACATATAGGCATTTTACACATGTTGGTGTGCATACTTATATACTGGGGTATACTTATACCTCACATTAGTTTTGCTCATATATATTTTTTTATGGGTCATATCTATAGTCACGATCATATATATATATAATATTATTCAGTAAGAGATTATTTCTATTATCTTACCTTGGATTTGATATTAATGTATAGCAATTGTGCACTGAATCGGCTCCATGTTTTTGGATAACCATCCTAAGTGTAGTGGATGGCGCCATTTATACTTTTTATACTTATACGCACTATCTCCTAATATCACGCACCCTTCCATGGTGATATTTATTTTCACTTATTTTTCTCATCTGTTCAATTTCATTGATGTGATTTATTTTTATACTGATTTGTGTTAATACGTTTCTTTAATGTACACTAAGTGTATATTAGAGAATAATAAGTGTAAGTGTAAATAATCTTTATACAATGTGATTTTTTATATTTTTTCTTTTATCCTTATTAACAAGGATTTATATCTAAGAATACTACTAATAATCCATTGATATAGTTTGGGTCTACAATGTCTGTGATTTAAGTTATCCCAGTATACCATATACTCATGTTGGTCCTTTGTTTACTTATGCTAATGAAGACTGGGAATCCTTATATACGTAACACAGATATATCAATTACTTTGGTTCCTACAGTTCTACTCGCTGGTTGGCTCATAGTGATGTCAATCAATGGGCAATGGGCAGGATTGGACCAGCCTCGTATGTTGTGTACTTTTAAAGGGGGAGGGAGAGCATATAGACACTCTGAACCAGTGGCATAGTGATATGTCTAAGGAGTCTGAGGGTGAGGTGGCGGGAGCCCCGTTGCTGATATCCTGTATAGCCTGCAAGGCAGGATTGTTCCCACAGGACTTTCTACAAAATGGGTTTTGTGGAAACTGTTTCAGACAGCCTCCACACCAATTAAGTTTGCCTGTTTCAGGCCCTGAGCCCCCCCTTTAATCATTTTCTCAGGTTATGGCTCAGGTGGCGGAACGGCTGGCTGCCCCTATACCACCGGTTTGGGGTTTGCCTCAGCAGATGCATCCTATGCCCATGATGTGGCCACCTTGGATGGACCCTGGTGCTGGTAAGGTCATGGCATCATCCTCGGGGGTTTTTCAGTCTCAGGCTGTCAAGCCAAAGCAGCCTAAATCTAGGCGCCATCTATCGCCTCATATGGGTGAGTACTCCAGTACCTCCTCCTCCGAGGAACAGGCACAGGACTTTTCACAGGAGTCTAGCTCCGAGGAGGGTGATGATCATTTCCCAGTAGCCGATGTCCCTTTTCTGATAAGGGCGGTAAAATCGGTGTTAAATATCGAGGAAGGGGATCTTCCGCCTAGGAAAGCCCCCCTATTTAAGTGCCAGAAAGTGGTTAAGGCAGAATTCCCAAAGTCTGAACATTTATCAGAACTTATGGAGGAAGCCTGGGTCCGTCCGGATAAGATAAGCCATTCTTCTAAAAGAATGGCGCTTCTATAGCCTTTTCCAGCAGAGAACTGTGCCAAGTGGGAGAATCCACCGTCAGTTGATGCGCATGTGGCACAGCTGATTAAACGTACCACTCTCTAATCCCAGCAGTTTCGCTGAAGGAAACCATGGATAGGAGACTGGAGACTTGTCTAAAATCTATTTTTTCGCTGGCAGGAACAGCCACCCGCCCAGCTATGGCCACCGCCTGGGTAGCAAGAGCTATTGAGGAGTGGGCCAAAACTCTAACAGAGTCTTTACCAGATGCCTCTAAGGAGCAACTGTATATGATCTCCTTTATTAGAGAAGGGGCCTCTTATTTGGGAGATGCTGCCTTGGATGCAGGGATCCTTTCCTCTAAGGTTTCAGCAGAGTCCGTGGTGGCACATAGGATCCTCTGGTTGAAGGATTGGAAGGCAGATGCCGAGTCCAAAAAGGCCCTAGAATTCCTTCCATTCACAGGAGGTGTTCTCTTTGGTCCAGAATTGGACAAAATTGTAGCCTCCATGGCAGCCTCAAAGACGGCAGGTTTGCCATCAGCAACCTCGTCTAAATTGAGGGCGCCCTTTCGGGGGTTTCGGCCACAGGGCAAGGCCAAAGGTCAGCCCTCAGCGAGATTTCCACCAAAAAAGGCAGGACCCAGGAAGCCCTGGCAAAACAAACGTCCAGGATCTAGGGTTCAGGATAAACCTACCCTGGGCCTCCCCCTGGGGGATCCCAGGGTAGGGGGCCGACTACTTTGGTTTTCAGAGCCCTGGCACCTCACAACAGAGGATGCCTGGGTTCGAGGCGTTGTTTCCCGGGGATATGCCCTGACGTTTTGGAGGATTCCTCCACAAAGGTTCTTTTGTGTAAACCCTCAGGTAGGTTCAGAAAAAGCTTTGGCCCTTCAGAAGGCTATTCTTGACTTGCTAGCATCAGAAGTAGTGATTCCGGTGCCAGAGAATCAGTTCCGAGAGGGGTTTTACTCCAATCTATTTTTGGTTCAGAAACCGAATGGGTCATACCGGCCTATTCTGAATCTGAGGGAGCTCAACAAATTTGTTCGAGCCCCCAGGTTCAGGATGGAAACATTGCGATCGATTGTGTTGGCGATGGAACAGGGGGACTATATGGTATCCCTAGATATACAGGATTCCTACCTTCACATCCCAATCACACAGGCTCATCAAAAATGTCTTTGTTTTGCGGTAGGGGAGGAACACTTTCAGTTCCAGGCCCTGCCGTTTGGCCTGTCCACAGCCCCTTGGGTATTCACCAAGGTGATGGCGGTGATGATGGCATGCCTCAGACACCAAGGCATCAGGATTTTTCCTTACTTGGACGACCTCCTATTGCTGGGGCAGTCCCCACAGCAGGTACAGGATCATTTGGGGCTGACAGTATCATGTCTGTACAGTCACGGCTGGATCATAAACTGGCAAAAGTCGTCACCCTGTCCAGTGCAACAGATGTGTCATTTGGGAGCGAGATTGGACTCCGTGGTGCAGAAAATATATCTGCCGGAGGAGAAGATCCTTGCCCTACAATCACAAATATGCAGGTTGCTTCGCAACAGGCAGATATCCGTTCTAGTTGCCATGCAGGTCCTGGGGTTGATGGTGGCCACCTTCAGGATGGTGGAATACGTTCAATTCCACTCCAGACCACTGCAGCAATTAGTTCTGTCTCGCTGGAACAAGGATCATCGCACGATCAGGTCTGAGCTGCTGCGTCTCTCTCCAGAGGTACGGTTGTCCCTGACCTGGTGGTTGCAGACAAAGCATCTCAGGCAGGGTCGCCCCTTTTGGGTGCCGCATTGGACATTAGTCAAAATCGACGCCAGTCTTCAAGGTTGGGGGGCGATGACGGGGTCACACACTTTCCAGGGAAAGTGGTCAGTGGCGGAAAGCCGGCTACCGATAAACATCCTGGAACTAAGAGCTATATTCAAAGCTTTAGTGCAGGCTCAGGAAATCCTAAAGGGCAGGTCGGTGCAGATACAGTCGGACAATCGCACCACGGTCGCCTACCTAAATCATCAAGGAGGCACAAGGAGTCGGGCTGCCTTGGCAGAGGTATCAAAGATCCTGGTATGGGCAGAGACTCATCTGCCCATGATATCTGCCGTGTTCATTCCAGGAATCCTGAATTGGGAGGCCGATTTTCTCAGTCGGCAAGAGATAAATGCAGGGGAATGGGCCCTACATCCACAGGTTTTTCGGAACCTTGTGGACAGGTGGGGTCTACCAGAAATAGATCTAATGGCATCAAGAAGGAACAACAAGGTTCCCAGGTACGGATCCTGGACAAGAGATCCGAGAGCCGAGTTTGTAGACGCACTGACAGTAAAGTGGTGTTACAAGCTGGTATATCTGTTTCCCCGTTTGCTCTTCTGCCCAGAGTTGTCAGAAAGATCAAACAAGAGGGCAGCACTGTCATATTAATAGTTCCGGCATGGCCGAGACGGCACTGGTTCACAGATCTACAGTCTCTCCACATAGACACTCCATGGCCTCTGCCATTGAGACCGGATCTGTTGCTACAGGGTCCCTGCTGGTACCCGGATCTTCATCGGCTATCGCTGACGGCATGGCTCTTGAGGCCTCCGTCTTGAGGAAGAAGGGGTTTTCCGAGTCTGTTATACGGACGACGTTGAAGGCACGGAAACCATCCTCAGCCCGTATATACTATGGGGTTTGGCATACTTTCTTTCAGTGGTGTGAACTGAAAGGGTATTATCCACAGAAGTTCCTGATATCCAGAGTGCTTGATTTTCTTCAAAGCAGTCTGGAAAAAGGGCTCCGCCTGGCCTCTTTAATGGTACAGGTGTCAGCTCTTTCAGTCTGGTTTCAACATAAAATTGCTCTGAGACTGGATATAAAGACCTTTTTTCAGGGGGTGTTGAGGATTCAGCCTCCCTTCGTTTCCCCGGTTGTTCCGTGGGACTTGACTCTAGTTCTGAAGGTTTTACAGGCTCCTCCGTTGGAGCCTTTAAATTCAATAGACATCAAGTGGCTAACAGCAAAGACGGTATTCCTCCTTGCTATGGCATCTGCACGTAGAGTGTCGGATTTAGCTGCGCTTTCCTTCCTGGAGCTGTTCTTGGTATTTCATCAAGATAGAGCAGTGCTACGTACTAGGGAGGGTTACCTTCCGAAAGTGGTGTCTAGATTTCATATTAATGAAGAAATAGTAGTTCCTGCATTTCAGGGCACAAGTCTCTCACAAGGTGAGACTTCCCTGGATGTGGTCCGTGCGTTAAGAATTTATGTTAAACGCACGAGCAAATGGAGGAAGTCCGATTCACTTTTTGTGCTTTATGGTTGTCATAAGCGTGGCTGGCCAGCCAGTAAACAGACACTGGCCAGATGGATTTGCATGGCAATTTCATTGGCTTATACACAGGCTGGTATGCGGGTGCCGGATTCAGTGACGGCACATTCTACTAGGGCGGTAGGTCCATCATGGGCGGCCCGCCGGGGTGCTTCTGCTGAGCAATTATGCAAGGCAGCCACATGGTCTTCCATCCATACCTTTGTCAAATTTTATTCATTTGACACCTTTGCCTCTCAGGATGCCTCCTTCGGGCGTAGGATTCTCCTCTCTTCCGAGAGTCAGGAGTGTCCCCACCCATAGGGTTAGTGCTTTGGGATATCCCCAACGTAATGGCTGTGGACCCTATGGACCCCGAAGAAGTAAATAAGAGTTATGGTATAACATACCTTTGTTAACTCTTTTTCTTCGAGGTCCATGGGTCCACAGGACACCCACCCAGATGCACGTAGTTCTGGGGGAGGTTTTCTGTAGTTCTTCTCTTGAGAGTCTGAACTCGTGAGTATGGGTCCTTTTCTTTCTTATCCTTTGTTTGTCTCTGCCTGCTTGAGCTTGGTAACGAACTGGCTACCTGAGGCAGGGGGTATGGTATATGAGGAGGAACCCCAGTGCATCCTGGGAGCAGAGAACTCGCATTAACTGTTTGGTGACCGGGATTCATACCAACGTAATGGCTGTGGTCCCCATGGACCTCAAAGAAAAAGAGTTAACAAAGGTATGTTATACCATAACTCTTATTTTTATCGTTGTACACTTCCTACCTCTGTTGACTACAACCCATATGGTGGTAAATCCCTTGGAGACCGGAAGGTTGGTAATAAAATCCATGGATATTTGGGTCCATGGTTGTATTGGAATGGGCAGAGGCTCTAATGGTCCAACAGGCAGCTGGCGAGAAATCTTATGCTGGGCACACAGAGCATGAGGATACAAACTCTTGTACATCAGATCGCATAGAAGGCCACCAATAGGATCTTTTGATAAGTTCCAGAGTCTTTTGGACGCCTGTGTGGCCGGAGAACTTGGAGGTAGTAGCTGTTTACGAAGTTCAGGGGACACAAAAGTTTTCCCTAGAGGAGGTGTAACCACATCAGTAGCATTAAACACAGTAGGGTTTAACATGGGATATTGTTCAGGAGCTTCTGCTTCGTCCTCAGGGTTCATGGACCGAGATAAGGCATCTGCTTTACAGTTGCAAGAGCCAGGACAGAAGGAAATTTTAAAATCGAATCGGGTGAAGAACAGCGCCCACTGGGCTTGTCTTGGCGTGAGGCATTGGGCAGTCTTTAGAAACTGCAGATTTTTGTGGTCGGTGAATACTGATATTGGGAAACTGGCACCTTTCAGCAGGTAAAGCCATTCTTCAAAGGCCAATTTGATGGGTAAGAGTTCTTTCTCGCCAATGGGGTCATTTTTTTTGGCAGGCAAGAATTTTTTGGAGAAAAATCCACATGGGTGTAGTTTTTCTTCAGATCTTTGTGATAACACAGCCCCTACTCCTTCAGAGGATGCGTCCACCTCAAGGATGAAAGGTTGAGTGACGTCAGGTTGGCAGAGTAATGACTGCTTTAATAACTGGAAGGCCAACTTTGCTTCTGGAGGCCATTAGTTGGCAAAACCCAGGAATCTTTGAGTGGCTTTTAAGGAATTGGGTTCAGCCCAGGAAAGTACTACTTGAACCTTTTCGGGATCCAACTTGAAGCCGGTACCTGAAATGATATACCCTAGAAAAGGAATGTCCTGTATTTCAAACACACATTTCTCAATTTTACAATAAAGCTGGTTAGAACGAAGTCTTTCGGAAAACTTCTTTCACTTGGTAACAATGGAGTAATAAGATCACTGGAAAATATAAGGATATCATCCAGGTATACAACCACTGAGTGGTACAGGAGGTCATGAAAAATTTAGTTCACGAAATGTTGAAATACGTCTGGGGGGTTGCTCAGACCAAAGGGCATGACGAGGTATTCATAGTATTCATAGTGCCCATCTCTAGTGTTGAATGCCGTTTTCCATTCATCACCGAAGCTAATACGGATTAAATTGTATGCACCCCTTAGATCCAATTTCGTGAAGACCGTAGACCCTTTCACCTTATCAAAGAGCTCCGTGATCAGTGGTAATGGGTAGGGATTCTTGATGGTGATTTCATTGAGTCCACTATAATCAGTTCCGGGGGCAAAGTCCGCCATCTTTTTTGTTAACGAAGAAGAACCCTGCACCGGCAGGAGAAGATGAAGGTCAAATGAAAACTTTCACAAGATTCTTTTGAATGTACTTGGTCATTAATTTTGTCTCTAGCACAGATAACTGCTAAGTCCAACCCCGGGGAGGCATTTTTCAAGGTAGTAACTCTATTGGACAATCCCACTCCCTGTGGGGAGGCAAAATGTTAGCCCCCTGTTTGCTGAAAACGCACAGATAAGAATGATATTGGGACGGTAGTTTCTCAGCCAGAGTGGTACCAGAGACCCGGATGGGAGCCACTTTCTCCAGACATGCTTTAGCACAGTTCTTACCCCAAGACAGGATATGCATGTTTGGCCACTCGACCTGGGGGTTGTGCTTTTGTAGCCAAGGAAGTCTGAGTACAATAGCATGGGTAGTCTTAGGAATGACAGGAAATGACATTTCTTCAGAGTGCAATGCTCCTACCTGGAGTTTAACAGTTGACGTGCAGTCAGTGATGGAGCCATGAGGAATCAGACTGCTGTCCACAGCCGATAGTGATATTGGGTGGGACAAAGTCACAGTGGGAATATGATGCTTGATGACATAGCTTTGTATTATAAAGTTCTCAGCAGAACCAGAATCCAGGAGAGCAGAAAGAGAATAAAGTTTATTGGCAAGAATAAGAGTCACAGGAATCACAGAGTCAAGTGGTTGAGAAGAGGGATGTAACGAGAACAAAGGCGAGTTGCAGGTTTGGATAGCTGGAACAGGTTGAGGTTTTCTGTGCAGCCAGTGGAATAGCTGCACCAGGTGTAGATCATTTGCAGGAATCCGTATAGCAGAAGGAAACAAAACTGCACAAACTGGATACAAGTAAGCAACAGGAGCTCAGTATAGCTCACTCAGTAGGAACTGAGGTTAGACATTGTGCTGGCAATTAGGTAGAGTCAGCAGCTGGGATATATACCCCAGGGTTACCTGGGATGGCTGAGCAGAGACAGGTGGTACGGTGAGGCTCAGGCTATCACTTGATTGGCTCTTGCAAACAGGTGATTGGGACTTGTCACTGCAGTACTCTGTAGCAGGCTTAGATCTTGCTTGAGGCCTAGCAGGCCGAGAAACACTGAAGCCTGTGTGTCTGGGATGTGATAGAGAAAGCTGGCAGAATCGGTAAGTGACCCGGCGACAGGGGAAACAGACCCGGGTTGTGACAAAAGGTCAAAAGAAGATACAGATACAGATAGGCAGGAGAGAGCTACACTTGCCCTAATAGCACTCCTAGCAGTGCCAGAAAACGCTAGGCATATAAGGAAGTAATCACAGATACTTAAATGCTCTCCTGACCAGCCTAAACGATGCTGCATGAAACTGGTAGGCTACCAGTTTCATGCAGCATCGTTTTTCTCATACAGCAGACAGAGGGCCTGATTCAGACCCGCTCGCGAGCGCTGAGCGCTCGCAAGCGGGTCGATGTTGGCCAAGTGCGCATGCGCGAGACCCGAATAACGACGGCCAAGCCATCGCTATGGGTCTCGCACCAAAGGGGGCGTGCTGTCGATGGTGATTGACAGCACGCCGAGTTTGGTGGGCGTGCTGGGGGCGTGGCTGCCCAGACGGAGGCATTCCCATGGGAACACCTACCGTCTGCGGCCGACCCCACTGACATCACTAGTGATGTCAGTGGGAGCGCTTTTGGCTCTGATAGAGCCAAAAGCACTCCAGGGCTTGCGGCAACAAGACCCTACCACAAGGGTCTCGTCGCAATCCCAATGGTCGCAATGGTCTTGACCATCGCGACCATCATTTTGGCTGCTCTTAAATTCAGAGGGACGGCCCTGATTCAGAGCGAGTGCTCTGAATCAGGGCCAGAGTCCCTCTGTGTAATGGCTGCCAGCACACTTCCAGAGAAGCGCTGGGGCCGCTGGGAGGAAGGAAAATGACTCTGGAGATAAGCTCTGCCTCCCTGCTATGGCGACTCATTTAACTATAAGCACGCTATAAATTGTGCTCAACATGTTGAGCCAAAGTAAGACATATTGTCTCAGTAATTGAGTGCCATGTATTAGCGTGAACTATTTAGGCACATTAATGTCTGCAGTTTGGCTGCTCTGCTAGTTGGAGCAGTCTGCTGCTGAATATACCACCCTTGAAAATATTAACATGGCTACCCCGCTAGTCGGGGAGCCAGGGAATACTCACGGAGCTGCCCGCTGCGGTAATGACTGAACCATCTGGAACCACCTAAGTCAGGGGTTAGGAAACTTTTTTACCTTTTACCCCAAAATATATGTAGATGCATATAAGACTATCTACCACTCCTATTGAACCGTTCTGGACACTACCTAACAGATATTTTTCCAATATTATTATTATTACTAGTTATTTATATAGCGCACACATATTCCGCAGCGCTTTACAGAGAATAGTTGGCCATTCACATCAGTCCCTGCCCTAGTGGAGCTTACAATCTATGTTCCCTATCACATGCTCACACACATACACATTAGGGTTACTTTATTTTTATGTTTTGGAGCCAATTAACCTACCAGTATATTTTTGGAGTGTGGGAGGAAACCGGAGTGCCCAGAGGAAACCCACGTAAACACAGGAAGAATATACAAATTCCACATAGTTAGGGCCGTGGTGGGAATCGAACCCACGACCTCAGTGCTGTGAGGCAGTAACGCTAACCATTACACCGTCTGTGCTGCCCATCTCTCATCTCTACTCAAGCTTCTAACCCCAAGCAATATTTTAATACATTTAAATAACTTCTCACCCCTCCCACACTCAACTCACTTGCTGTTATCAGTGTTCAAGATCTTGCTTTGTATTTCAAGGACTAGATTGATAAGATTTGAAATGTAATGGTTTGCTTTTCCTCAGCCAGCATCCTGCTCAATTCCTTCCTGGAAACCTCTGACACCTTCTCTTCATTTGATCCCACAAATGAAGATGAAGTATTCACCGTCTTCTTATCTTCCTACTCCACTACCTCTCCTCTTAATCATATACCCTCACAAATCAGTAGAGCTCTGGCTCATGTACTCTTCCAACCTTAAAAAAAAAAAAAAAAAACAACTCTCTCAACTGGTATTTTTTCATTATTATTCAAGCATGCAGTGACTACTTCTATTCTAGGAAGCACAATTCTAACTCGCTCTCAAATCACCATCCCATCACTCAGTTCCCATGCCCCTCCAAGCTACTTGAGAAACTTGCCTACACCCCCCTCACACACTTTCTTGATTCGCACAACTTACTGGATCCACTTCAGTTAGACTTTTGTTCCCAACACTCTGGGTTCCAGGTTGAAAGATCGACAGTAAAAAGTTTGACAAGCAATATGTCAATACCAGATGGTTGACTATCAATAGGGACAAAAGTTTGACAGGTACAAAATGTTGACATGGATGTTGGTCGACAGGTACAAAAGGTCAAGAAAAAATGGTCAACACATTTTTTTTTTAGGGCTAGGGTTCGGCACTTACTGGAGGGTTAGGCACTAGGAGGGAGAGTTAGGGTTAGGCTCTAGGAAGGACGCTTTGGGTTAGGCACCAAAGGGAGGGTTAGAGTTAGGGTGAAGATTAAGGTTAGAAACCCCCCCCCCAAAAAAATGCGTCGACCATTCCAATGTTGACTGTTTGTACCTGTCTACCTACATCCACATTGACCTTTGTACCTGTCGACCTTTGGACCCTATCAACCTATTGACTGTTTACCATTTTGTGTCTATCTAGTCATTGCCTACCTTTTTACTGTTGATCTAATGAACCACATCCAACACTCTACATAAGCTGCACTGACTATGGTGCTGAATGATTTGATCACTGCTAAATCTGTATTCGGATTATACCAAAACTTATCTATTCTCTCTAGATTTCTCACCATCTGTTGGCCCGCGTTACTCAATGTCTGTTTGCTATTTCATCTTGGATGTCATCTCGTCACCCCAAACAATCTTTTCAAACAGAATTAATATTTCTATCCGGTCCATAGTAGTTACTTATCCGATACCTCTATCACTGTTGATAACACTACAACCAACCGCACCCCACAAGCTCCCTCCCTAAGTGTCATCCTTGCCTCTGAACTATCCTGCATTTCCAAATCCTGTTACATATAATCTAAAAAACATATCCAGAATACACCCATATCTTCCACAAGACACTGCAATAACTTTTAATTCATGCAGTCATTAACTCTCGCATTGATTATTGTAAGAGTCTCCTTACTGGTATTCCCCAAAACTGACCTTCACCCCTACAATCTATTTGAATGCAGCTGCTACGCTGATCTTCCTCGCAAAACGTTCATCAATTGCTACTCCACTCTGTCAGTCCCTCCATTGGTTACCTGGATTTGACAGAATTCAATATAAAATGCTTCTATTTACACATAAAGCTATTCACCAAACTCATCTCAAAATATCTCCCAGATTGACCCCTCCAATGAGAGATTTGTGTCTCTCATTCACATTTATTACCTGCTTCCATTCAAGGTTGAGAACTTGTTTCAGCTGCACTTTAGTCTCCAAACATTCAAGCGTTCCCTGCAAACTGACTGAGAACCACCCCCATAAGCTAATTATCTCCCCTTTATGCAGTCAACAAATAACTATACATAGGGTTCTTTTTCTTTTTTTTTTCTGCAAGTAATCTTTATTAAGGAATTTCACAGTACAATTACATATACACAATAATGTGAGAGTTTTTAATAAACATATCAGTATACAAACAAAACAAAAGAGCCCAATTAAAGCAATATAAACACCATATGGACTCAAAGAATCCACAATCAATTATAGTGGCCATTTATAAACCCTCACATAAAATTAAACTAATCATCAAATATAACAAATACATAATAATAAAAAAAGGAAAGAAGAAGAAAGAAAATAAAAAATTGGCAAGATGAGAGAGGAAGAGGGAGGCGGGGGGGATCTTCCACCGGGAACCTAAGGGCCAAACCAGAGAGCAATAGTCAAATTAGTGCCCTAGGCAAGATTTTGGCTGGTGCCCCCCCCCCATGTGGCACCCCATACTCAGCACCTATCTCCCAGCATAGCATGTCAGCACCCCCTCTCCCAGCACAGTATATCAGCATCACATACCAGCACCCATTTCTCAGCACAGCATGTCAGCACCCCTCTCCCAGCAAAGCACCCCTCATCTCTCTCCCAGCACAACATGTTAGCACCCATCTCCCAGCACAGCACCCAATGTCAGCACCCATCTCCCAGCACGGCATGTCAGCACCCCATACCCAGTAACCATCTTCCAGCACAGCATGTCAGCACCCCTCACCCAGCAGCACAGATCACAGCAGCAGCTGAGCCACCAACACCTAGCACCTCTCACACAATGGAAGATAAGAATACAGCTGTGTCCACGGCCTGCCCCCTGCAGTTGTCAATGCAGCCTGCTTGTCTTGGAATCTGCAAAGGCCCATGGGAGGAGGACTTTCTGGGCATGTGCAGCGCCCTCCAGTGGTCATTTTACTCGCTGCCTGCTGCCCACTCTCTGCTACCCAATGCCGGCTGCCCGTCCACGGCATGCTGAGCTCCGAAAGCACAGCCTGAGCCGCGCCACCGTCCACCAAGTGCCCCAAACACTGGTACCGGCCCTAGGCTTGGGATGCCCTAGGCGTTTGCCTATGTTTAGGGCCGGCTTTGTGCAATATGTAACACTTGTCCTTGTGTATCAATGCCTATTTTCCTATAGATTGTACGCTTGTAAGCAGTGTCCTCTTACCTTTTTGTCTGTATATTATTACCCAGTCTTGTTTTAGTACTGTTTTGTTCCCAATTGAAAAGCGCAATGGAATATGCAGGCGCTATATAAGTAAATATTAACAAATAAAAAAATATATATATCCCATTCTCGATATCCAAAAATATATAAACTTCACTCTACCAATATATGAATAAAGTACTATCTCTGCACAATATTATACAACAAAGGCCAAAGCTGCATACTATGGGGTCTATTTACTAAGCTGTGCTAGGAGATAAAGTGAACGGTGAGAAGGTACCAGCCAATCAGCTCCTTACTGCCATTTTTCAAACACAGCATGAGACATGGCAGTTAGGAGCTGATTGGCTGGTACCTTCTCACCGTTCACTTTATCTCCTCCTAACACAGCTTAGTAAATAGACCCCTATACATATTGGAGTCAATTTAATTAGGTTTCATCCAACAATTATGTGTGCACATATGAGGCACTTATGGTCTGGGGTGAGATGAGATGCTTATGTTGGCATTTTCACACTCATACCCCATTGTTTCTCCCTATTGCAACACTGTATCTGAATGTTACAGCCACTGTAGGTTTATAGGCAATTCAAAAAGTAACACGGTCTACCACTCCTCAGATCTGTTACTGACGGTTAATCATACACCTTGGATTTAATTTAATTCCATCCCTGATCTACTATGATTCTCCCCATCAAAGTAATGATAGTCTGGCACAGTGGCAAATCACTAGTTGAATTGTATCTATTATATGTCCACAATTTCCAGTAGTAAAGACAAAGCAGCTATACGAAGCAATTTATTCAACATTGCATGCAATAGTGAGTTTGGCTGTGATTTTGTCATTAATTTTTCGAGGTCAGACGTGTACAGTAGAGATTAAGCTGAATAGACAGCCACATTACATTCATACATAAGCATCAAATTAGTCAGTGATTTTTAGAACCTACTTGGGTGTTCTAGGAGTATATTTACTAAAGTGAGGGTGCCCATAGCAACTAATTATTTTCTAGCTATTATCTTCTAGAAGGTGCTATATAAATAAGTAGACTCTGATTGGTTGCTATGGGCAACATCTCTACTTCTAAAAACCCACAGTTTTGTAAATATACCCCCAGAGTCCATTCAAATATCTAATATCAAGTCTTTATGGGAGATTTATCAAACATTTGACTGTGAAGTTGCCCATAGCAACCAATCAGCTTCTGTCATTTTATAAAACTGTGCTAGATAACTGATAGCTATGGATGCTTCTCCACTTTATCTCTCGTAAAGGTTTGATGAGAGAGCGAGAGCAGCGACACACACATTGGAGAAATTGCCCAAAGCAACCAATTAGCTTATAATCTATAATTTCATAGACTATGCTACTGTAGATGGACAGTGGTTGCTTTGGGCAATTTCTTGACTCTATGGGGTAAATTTACTAAAGTGAGAGTTTTCAGAAGTGGAGATGTTACCCATAGCAACCAATCAGATTCTACTTCTTATCTTCTAGAAGGTGCTAGTTAAATGTTAAGTAGAATCTGATTGGGCAACATCTCCACTTCTAAAAACTCTCACTTTCGTAAATTTACCCCTATTTCTCGCCAAGGATTGATACATTTTCAATTACTATTACGGATTAAGATCTATCACTCTGTAACTTGATATGGTCAAAGATCAGGATAAGGTAATCACAGTCTCTATCATATAGCAGATTCACTTTAAGTGAAGGTGGGTTCTTATGGTCCAGATATACCATCTTGGAATAACTGTCTGGATATCTACACATAGTCCTTAAAAATGAATATGTCTCTAATGTCCTTTTAGCTTTCATTCAGCATAATGTATTGTACTGTGAATGATTAAAATAGAAATCTAATAATATAAAAGCAGTTAGAAATCAGAATCCACCTCCTGTGCGCTTAAAAGCATTAATGGAAGGTCCTGAACTTACAGTTGATGATGCACACATAAAAATCAGTATATAAATATATTTTTATGTACATACACACACAAATGTATGTGCCACTCGGTTCCCATTATGTAACTATAGCAACTGTTACCAAGGATAACTTAACCATACTTGGGAATTCTTTCTCACGCTCAAAGACGGCACACAAAACACGTGTGCATGGTAAATTGGGTTTACAGGAAACAAATAAATATAACAATATAGAAAGAATTGTGTCTGCAGATATTTAAAACTTCACAACTGGCTATATTATACCAGTAAAATAGCAATTCTCAGCTTTCTTTACAAGGACTGCCCAAACAAACTTGCATTTCAAAATGGTTTTACATTTGAATGTGAAGGAAAGCAAAATCTCTGGTTAAATTGCTTTCCTAATCCCTAGTAATCCTTTCATTTAAGTGTCACTGCATTCTGCTTTATAAAGATGTCAGAACCTTAAACTGCAGCTTTTATTAAGCACAATTACAACTAACAAACTTGTAAGAGCACTACAGAGTAATACCGACAAGCCCATTTACTGTGGCCAATTATTTGGCCGTGTGAGAACACACTGAAGTGCTGAAAGTCATGGGATAGGTGCCTAGCATCATGTAGGACCCCCTCTAGTCCGGCGAAGTGCAGCCGGGCTAGAGAGGTTTATGTCGGGTGAACGGTATGGCCACACCATTCATCAGAACTCTCGAGAATGTTCCTCGAACCAATTCTGGACAACTTGGGATCGATGACACTGTCAATTATCCTGCTAGAATATTCTATTTTGGTCATATAGCAATGCAATATAGTGGTTACTGTTCAATGACATGTTCTGGTGGACCCAACTCATGCCACGTGTGCACACCCCACACTATGTTGGAACAACCACCAACCTGCATGGAGCCTTGTTGAAAACTGGGGTCTATGGCCTCATGGGGTCTGTATCACACCCAAACCCTACCATCAGATGGAAACAACTGGAACTGTGACTCGTTGGACCACACCACATTTTGCCAGTCCTACAGGGTCCAATTAGCAACATCACAAGCCCAGGTCAGGAGTGGTGTCTGGTGTTGTAGTCGTACCAGGAGCACTCTGGTGGGTCTGCTGCTCTCATATCCCATGGAAGCTCAAGAACGGTGACTGGATATGCTTCTGATGCCTCCTACATTGAATGTGGATGTGATTTGAGCCAGTGTCGCCTGTTACCACGGACAATTCTAGGCAGACACCACTGGTCATGATCATTAAGCACCCATGGTCGGCCACTGCGCTGTCTACGTTGGGTGGTAATGCTTTCCATGAGGTATTCCCAGTACACACGTGACACTGTAGAATGAGGAATGTTGAATGTCTGCACAACTTTGGAAATGGGATTTAACATCCTTTGGGCACCAAACTATCATGCCCCATTGAAACGCCGATAATTCACATTACCTTGCCATGAGCAGCCTAGCCGGTGTTTAAACTGACTCATGAGATGTCAAATTACAAGTGATGCAGGATTTGGCATTTCCAAGACATCACAGTACGGTGGTGCCACCTTCCATTACATTTACATACTACTATCCTATGACTTTTGGCACTTCAGTGTATATGGTTATTATATTAGAGAGGGCTTAAATAACATAACAGTAGAGGAAATAACCACTATAGGGCCTACTTCTTCAGGGTAATGTCACATAGGCACTGTGCGTTATAACTTATCTTAATCTAATGAGCTTGCGGTTATTATATGCTTTATTTTCCTGCACATTGCAGCCAATGTAAACAGTTTCTGCCACAAGTACTTCTGCCTGCTCGAACACTGTACCTAGGTACCTGTCCAGACTGTAGCTTGATTTATGATCATGCTTCTGCTGCAGTGGCAGAACTTGCAAGTGGTGGGCCCAGGTGCAAAAATATGCTTTGGTTCCCCTCCCTTCTACGCCTCATGCTGACTTCAAAATATGCCATGTGACCACCAAACAATATAGACAGCATCTTAGTGTCAATATTAATCTGTGCCCCCTTTAAACTCGCCAGTATTGGATGTCAGCAGTGCTGCTCGGAGGCTACACAGATGGGTCTGCTGGCAGAGGGCGACAGACAAATGCAGAGATGACGTGCAAAGGAATATGTTGAGATGCAGAGGGTGATGAGCAGAGAGTGAGAGGCAGATGGTAAAAGTGACAGGCAGAGGCAGAGTACCATATAATACATGGGGCATTACAGTGACCATCATATAATGCAGAGAGCATCTCTCAGTGACCAATTGTGTAAATATTATTATACAGTTTATCTTTGGCAGGGCCCATATGGGCCTATACTATTAAGACCCTTAGGAAGTGAATTAACAGACATTTTAAAATAAAAAGTACCACTGTATACTGCCATTTTAATGAAGCTCATAATTTGATGCCACCCCTGTTTATTTAGAGTTTGAAAATAGCTCCTTGGGTTAGAGGTGTGTGGCTGATCAGCCCAGTAAAGGTAGAGTGAAACTTACAGTTCCCCATGCTTTGTAGTATAATGGAATACCCTCAATGCACAACTGTAATTGACATTATTATATATTATACATTCCCCTTTCTCAGTGAACCCCCCCCAAATTCCCCTGTGCCAGTGATCCCCCACATTTGCCTGTCAGGGACCCTCCTCCACACCATTCCCCTATCAGCGATCACCCCCACATTCCCTTCTATGTCAGTGATTCCCCCACATTTGTCTGTCAGGGACCCTCCATTTCCACATTCCCCTCTGTGTCTGTGACCCCCCCCCTTGTCTTTCAGTGATGCTCCCCCCATTGTATCCTCTGACATGTGCTGTGTAACCTAATGCACTTCTCATTCTGTTGTGGAACTACAAGTCCTAGCATGATCTCCAAAGGTCCACTCCACTCCGGGTCCTCACTTACCAGCTTCTCTGAATATCCACTCCACCCCTTACTCATTTCTTTACTTGTGGGTAAGGAGTGCCATAATGAGTTTCGAGGCCCTCACTGCTGTCTGCTGCAAGGGGGAGGAGTCCGAGTGGCAGACCACACTGGGTCCTGTGGCAAAACCAGTGGTTCTCAACTACCCCCCAACAGGTCATGTTTTCAAGGTTTCTATCTGTGGAAACAGGTGGGATAATTATTGGCCCAGCAAAATAGAGTAAAGGTGCATACATACGTAACGATTTTGTAACCAACGACTTTGTCAGATTTTCCCTTGAAAAAGTGAAGTGTAATGAACGATTTTTACAACGATGAACGAAAAATGTTCCTTCCCTTAATGAAAATAGTTATGTTGGACAGTCAGAAATGGACGATGAACGATTACTACAAACTAGAAACGGGAGCGCGCTTGAACGATTATCGTTATAACTCAGAAACTGAACGATTAAACGATAATGACGTTGTTAAAGACAAATCGTTCTAAAAATCGTTATGTGTGTATGCACCTTTACTCACCTATGCATCATTGAAATACAAAAAACATGGCCTGTTGTGGGTACTTGAGGAGTGAAGTTAAGAACCACTACTCTAAACTGTTTATTTTAGTTTTCTCAAAATCAATATAACAAAAATAGGCACTCATGTATACGGTCTTCATCCTATACTTATTATTCATGTGGGATATATTTAACAATGTTCAATCCAATCCGAAAATTTAGTTTAGCTTTCCCATGTAAAGATGGGGACTGTAGGCCTACACAGATATCTATTATTATGTTCCAATATTTTCAAACTAATCTGGGAACGTTTACTGATATAGGCTTAATAGGTAATAGTCAGAAGTGTAACGTTTGTCCCTTCTCTTCAGGACTGTAGTAAATGTTGTCTGAGGATTTACATTTCACTATAATAGCTTGCTGAGCTTAAACGATATTATACTGTACAATTAAGAACTAGTGCTTCTGTAATACAAAGTATTAAGCCTACCTGAGGAGATTGCACCATACCTGAGATTACCCATTGAATGTGTGCCTAAGACTCATCGTGTGCAATCATAAAGGTGTAAGGTAAATTCTATATATTTATACAGAATGTTTGGGAATTCATGCATGCCATAAACAAGTAGGTTACCTCTAGGTAATAATCAGAAAGTGAAGAGAGGCCAGTAAACCTTTTATTTAGGCCACTGTCAAATAGGTTTTGTCAGCATCTTTGAAGAGAGAAGAGATGACAAGAAGCCTATCCTCACATAGGGAGTGGAATTATGCACAAGCATCATGCACAGAGCCAAAGGCTGAAGAAAGTTGTATTTGTCACTATGTATTGTTTTTTCTTTTAAATGCTGAAAGTATGATAAATTAAGATAATGTAGAAAAATGTGTTCCATATACATGACAACATGCCTAATCCAGCATATACAGTATGGACAACAAAAATTAGCATTGACGTTTATGACATGAATTTAGTGAGAAAATATTGGCAAATAAGATCAAATCTCGGAAATCGTGAATTTTTTCCTAGTTCTATTTCGTGTACAGGGTGTCTTGTTCCTTACCAGCATAGTATGCTCCCATAAAATAATTGCTAAATGTAAACTTGCAGAAAAGCGTTCCGAATAATAAACAATGTTAATTCTAGCAAAACCCGTGCAGTTCCTCAATCTTGCCTGGGGTGTCGCTCTCTGCTCTGGTGCTTTCTAGCACACAAACTGCGGTATTTCAGCAATTTGTTGCATCAGCTGAGTGTGCTAGAAGCACAAGAGCAGAGAGCGACACCCGAGGCAGGATAGAGGAACTGCACGAGTTGTGACAGGTGCAGGGTGCTAGAGTGAAGACTACAACATCTTCAATGGGGGAAAAATATTAGCTATGCAATTTCCAGTTATTTGTATAAAACAGATGGCTCGTAGCAAAGCTTGTTATAGGAGAAATCTCATCATCACTTCTGCCTTTTTACAGATCGTTCATGAGGGGAAATAAAAAAAATTACAACTGGATTTTCTTTTAGCACATACTTGAAAGAAATCATAAGGGCAGTCCCACATGCAGCAACATTGGCACCAAACGGAAATGGTTTCCATGGGAACTTTTCGGGGCAGCCACAGCCAAGATTTAGTCGCCACATGGCAAAGTTACCAATTGACAGCATACGCACATTATAGTATAAGAAAATTAGGCCATAAATCCCCATGACACACTACAATTCACTAGCAATGTGGCACCCATTTCAGATAGATTGTATGACTCACAGTCATTGTTCAATGCAGTTTCATAAAGGGTTCTGTACATGTGAATTTAGTGAGGATAGCAGATATTAGATAATAATGCTTCCAAATAATAGCATTCAGTAACAACTACGGTTTCATTACTTTATAACAAATTGCAGTATTTTCACAGTAACTTAATTTTTTCCGGTAACAACTCAATTTAATGGCTTCAAGCTTTTATCTAGTAAAAACATTTTTTTTCTTTTTACATTTTACTGAACAAAAAGTAAAGCTATATAAAAGGATGGATGCATTTCTTCAAATAAATGTGCAAAAAATACTTGTCAATTATGAGAACATTTCTTAAATTGTGGTTGAAACCTGTGCTGAACAAGGCATGACCACATCAGAGATTCCCAGGCAATGACACGTCTTATCTTACAACTGTAATGTTCTGTTAGATTCATCACTAACTAAATCATGCTTACTTAGATGTTTAATACTTTTTTTTAAACTACTAAATGATTATTTTAGAATAGACCATTTCAACACTTCTCTCAAAAAGCCATGGCTTCTGGGAAACTATCGAATTTGGGGTCGTTCTCCTGGGCGCCCGAGAGAATAGGCAACTTTCAAACTTAGTGCGAGGGGTAGGGTGATGCAATTCGCTTCATTGTGGCCCAGACCCTGTAACGCGTAATCACATTATTTTTTGGAAGGAGGGGCCACAATGATGTAATAGCACCACGTCGTCCCTGTAACTCCGAGTGCAGAAAGAAAAAGTAGACAAGTATGATTAAAACATGGCCTATTGCTAAAAATACTTGGAGAGCACGTAATAATGCTGTGAAGGAACTAGGATGTCATTCCCATAATGGCCGCTTAGAAAGCCAGCTTCAGTCATTGTGTATCTTTGGAGAATCAGGTTTTCTTTGCATAGACTAGATATTGAGTCAGAATATTTACAGTATGTTAATCAGAACTAGTTTTTTTTTATCTACTTTGAGGGTCAGACAATAGATTCATTTGTTGTCTACAAATGTTCACTTTGATCAAAGCATTTGGCAAGGCCTCATTGCAATGTAAAATACAAAGAAGTGAAGACTATTATCATGAAGTCTATATCTAAATTAGGAGTACAATAGATTGAATGCTAATTTGGTTATGTACAAAGTTGTGTCTCAATAGAATGGAATAAGGGTATTCCTCTGAAGGGAGTGATGTATGCATATCTTAATGTACAGAACAAAGAGAATACACAAAGGTTATGTCACTTTGAAGCATATTATGAGAAAAGACCAGTAGATAAGTTTAGGGGTATAGATATGAGTTGCAGTAAGGAAGAGGGTGGTATGGTGAGTATAGCAGACAGGACAAGATGGAGGCCAGAGGAACACAAAACACGGTAGATATGCTTTATCCCTTATATGGTGTTTATTCCCCTGAATATATATTAGTTATGTAATCCATGTAATCTTCAATTTCTCACATACCCCATGGCACCCACACACTAGGGACCTCATTCAGAGGCGGTCGCTAGTGCACAATCGATCGCAACGAGCGATTTTTTGTCATGTGCGCGTGCGCAAGCCAGTTCTTGCGAGCTATATGGAGTCTCGTCAATCACTACTTGGTCGTAGCTCTGATTGACAGATAGTTCCGTTTGTGGGTGGTAACAGGGGAAGGTGCATGTGAACGGGGGCATGGCGCAGCGAACGCAGGCGTGTCTGTCGTAAAAAGAGATTTAAAGGCGTGCATAAATTACTGAGCAGGTCATCGCACACGTCATACCGCAGCCTTTAAGATGCTACTTGTCGTAGTGCTTGAGTTAGCCCAGGGTCTACCTCAAGCACTGCGACTGCAGGCGATGGTTTCTGCCTCTGCCTGGAGTCAATTAACAAAGTAATACCCCTTTCAGACATCTCGAGATTCCTGGGAATTTGGCCTGCCTCAGCCAAATTCCCGGGTTGCCCCGTCTGTCTGAAAGGTACCTACCCGGGAACACATTCCCGGGTAGCCACCCCTGCAATCGACCAGGGTTTTTCCCGGGACATAAGTCCCAGGAAATTACCCTGCTTCTGTCTGAATGGTGCTACCCGGGAATATCCTACTCCTGGGAAGCACCAAGCAGCTTTTACATGGAGTTGGCAGCACAGAGCATCCTATAGGACGCTCAGCGCTGCCGCTTTGAGTTGGCAGTGCAGAGCGTCCTATAGGACGCTCAGCGCTGCCGCACACCACCGCCCACACTCCCGCTGGACCACCAATACTGCCCCTATTTCCCGGACATAGCATCGGGTGACGGGGTGAGATGCTGGCTCGCTGGGGGTTCTGCCTGCCCCGGCCACTGTAGAGGTGAGAGGCGGGGAGGGCTGGGTGGGACGCTGCTGCAAATATGGGAGGGTGATGGCTCTTCGTGCAACTGTACCCAGCCTGTCTGGCACCTTGGCCGCTGCTCTGCTCTTCTCTGTGCCCGTGATCAGTGCCAGGCAGGAGCCTTGTGTCCAGGGGCAGCCCAGCCAGAGGTCTGGGGATGGGGGCGAGCTGCCAGGGCACCCATGGGAGGTAGTTTGGGGACATGTTGGGAAGTGTTTCAAATGATGTGCACCCCACACATACACAGCATGCCAGTCACAGGGGGCACATAGTTGTGTGCAATAAGGGCCTGGCACCACTCACATCAGCTCCACCTCATCTTTGTGTCCAGCAGTTGCCATGTAATCTAAAAAACCCTGCTCTTGTCTGAAAGGGGTCTACCTGGGAATTTCCCGGGTAGACGTTGTAGTGTGAAAGGGGGGTCTCTACCAAATACCCGGGAATTTGCACATGAGAAATTCCCGGGTCTGAGCAGGAAATTTCCTGGGTCATATGTCTGAAAGGGGTATAACAGGTGTTTGTCATTGCAATGTATATAAGCAAAGTGGTTGCGTTAATTGGCTTTTTTTCTTTTTAAAAGGACATTACATTTGGTTGGTCTCGGTATGTGATATTTATATTACATTTGTTTGCAAAACCATTTAAAATACATTTAATAATCATAATTCCCTTTTTTTGGTTCAAATGCTAAATACATGTTTTTGTAGATGTTTTTTTTATATTTTTTTAGGTTGTGGTACTGCACATCCCAGCATGCTTTGTTTTTTTTATTAATAAAGCCCATAGCCAGATTTCTTAAACCAAACATCAAAAAACACATGTTAAATTTACATTAGAAGAATAGACAAAAAAAAACAAATTGATTGCACGCTGCTTACATCCGCATCGAAATAGGCAGAAGAACCATCGAAAGTGCAGGTGGAAACTTGACTCTGCCAAAAAACCACGATGGTCACATAGCTTGGCGCCAGCGACCGACAAATTTCTGCGACTGTAGTCCTCGCTCACCCCTTTACGAGACTCAGGAGGTGTGTTTTCATTGTGATGGGAGTTTCCTCGCCTATGATGTGCGCTGCGATTTTGCACTTGATTTGCATTTTCTCGCTCTTTTATGATACGATCAATCGCGCCCTAGCGACCGCCTCTGAATGAGGGCCTAGATTCTATCATCTGTCTCCCCCTCGAAGTGTTTTCTTTAGATATTGCATTCCCCAATTTATCAGTAAATCCCCGATTTGCCGTAAATGCATGAAGAAACATTTCTACCCCCCCACACATACACACACATATTGTTAAAACATATTGATTACGTATATGTGAATATTATTGAATAATCAATTGTTATTGAAATACACTTTCCTTTACTTCATTTCATACTTGTGTGTACTAATTTTTAATGAATTACCATAAATTTAAAATTGGTAGATTTTCTGGGTAAAACCTTGCAAGGAGGCTATTAAATAGTTTATAATTAATTATGTTATTAAATTAAAAAAATAAAAATATTTCCTTTAAGGATGATATTAGTAGGATAAAAAGGAGAAAAGGAACTACAACCTTTCACTATCCTTTTACAAATGCTCAAACTATCCTCTGGCTTCCCCTATAGGCCGTGATTTGTGGGTCTCTCTCGGGTGCATAATTAATGTTTGAGACCTGCAGCCTTGTGACAAATAACGTCAGAATCCCTAAAACAAGGCTGTATACAATTGATTATATTTCAGAACTTACTGTATTGTTTAAATATAATCATCAGACATTAAAACCAATTGCCTAACATTGTGTATGTCCCCCTCATGCCTCCAAAACAGCTCTGACCCATCGAGGCATGGACTCCACAAGATCTATGAAAGTATTCTGTGGTACCTCACACCAAGACGTTAACAGCAGATCTTTCAATTCCTGTAAGTTGGAGGTGGGGTTTGGACCTGTTTTTCCAGCACACCCCACAGATGCTCAATCAGATTTAGATCTGGGTAATTTGGAGGCCAAGTCAACACCTTCAACTCTTTGTCATATCCTCAAACCATTCCTGAACAATTTTTGCAGTTTGGCATGGCACATTATCTTGCTGACAGAGGCCACTGCAGTCAGGGAATACCATTTCCATGAAGGGTGTACTTGGTCTGCAACAACCTTTTAAGAAGGTGGTACTTGTCAAAGTAACATCCACATCAATGTCAGGACCCAAGGTTTCCCATCATAAGGACAGCAATGTACTGTGAATGGCAACTTAACTGGTTGAAAAATATCATTTCATTACAATCAAAATCTGTCATTTGCAAGTATATACTCTGAACTGCAAATTATCTGATTGAAACATCTCATTACAATCAAACTCTGTCATTGGCAGGTGCCGTATGTATGCTAAATTTGTTGTCAATAATTACCTATGCTAATTTCTTGATCTGTGATGCAATTCTGCTCTAACAAGGTTTTATCAACTGAAACTCTGCACTTACTTCCCTCTATCAGTGGACTAATTAATGGACATAAATGATCAATGATTTCCTTACTAAAATGCGAATGCTGAGTTAACCATATTTGCACCCAAAACACAATCACAATTTGCATTGATTAAAATAGCCACAATTGTGTGTAAATGCAAAGCTGCAATGATCAGAAGACGCCCATGTTTGCAGAGTAGGCATTCACTATCAGTCATCACTAAACATCAGACTCTTAATACATCAGACACAACTGACCATCTTGTGTATACAAAAAAAACAAACACAAAAGCATAACATATGCTACCTACAAGTTGATTGGTTGCTATGGGAAACTTCTCCACTGGTCCACTTCTCCATTGTTTTCACTGCTTGATATATGAACACCTTAGGGCCAGATTCAATTGGCCACGATTAATTACCATGGACTAATTGATCTGTCAGGGCTATTCAGTTATAACCCGCGATCTTCATTTAATACGGATTTCATTTCGAGCCTGAGGATGGTCCAACAGAAATCCGCGTTAAATGCCCTGATCGTGGGTGCTGCAAATGTGTTAACTCATAGCTTCGGGAACTTATCCCTGATCCTATGGGTTAACACTTGTTAGAGGGTAATTTACTGTGCAAGGAAAAGAGGCTGTAATTGAATATCCGGGCGTTAAAGCCTGAGGCTACCACTGGCAAACCCACAATCAAATACTTTTTATTTGGGGAAAAAACTGGACGCAATGGGGGGAATTATTCCCCCCAATGATTCTAAAAGTCCCTGGAGGTAAAACTCATCATTTGACACAGGAGAAGAGAAACATAGGTTTTCCCACATTACCTCTTCACCAACACATCAGTGAAGTGGAGAGCAGGGCTTTGCAATATGCAGAAACATGGATGCTCACCACTCAAGATCAATGGGTTTGTGACATAATCTACTAAAGCTACAAAAATAAATTCTCTATACATCCTGATGGAATATCTTTGTGAATCCAGAAGTTTTGTTCCTCTTCAGTTTAGCTGGAAAAATTGCAGAACAGTTTACAGACTCTACTGGAAGAAATAATTTCTCCTGTTCCTGTAACACAGAAGGTCACATACTTTTTTTACTAGAAAATCTTAGAATAAAAGCAAGTTCAGGATCAGAAGCAGCTCAATCAATTAATTTATTCAAAACATTTCTGCATGCAATCAGTACAGTCCATTCTCTGTTCCATATTGTTTTTTCACTGCATCAATTTCTCAGATTTTTGGTGCTCAGACACAATTTCAGGTGATGTGTCGTTCATATGGCTGGTCACCAAACTGCTGGTGGTCCTAATCGCTGCCGTCAGGAGCAAGGAATTTTAAATTATGGCCTTATCTTGACAAGGCTGTCAGACCTGGAACGTCGGACACAGAACATCCCAGCTTATGAACTTTCCACAAGAAAGACTTGTCAGAATTGATCAACTACAGTATCAGCAATTGATGCCGATAAGAAATAAGAACGTTCTCATGCACAACACATTCTTCCTTGTGCAAGGTGATATAAGAAAAATGTTCAACTGGAACTACTTAGGGCCGTATTCAATTAGAGGCGAAAAAGCCGAGATCCGCAAAAAAGTATCGCCAATTGCGACTTTCGCTACTCAGAAACTTATCTCCGCATTCAATTCCATATACTTTTTGCGTACTATTAGTAGCAGGAGAAAAGAAGTGCAAATTTTTTATTTTGGGTGCAAAGGTCAGGAAACCACTCAGAACCCTTGGAACAGCCCCCCAAAGGATAACTGCATCTAAAAATTCGAGGAAAACTAACCCCAAAAAATTTAATTTTGGGGGCGATAAAGCACAAAGTGGGGGGACAAATTAAAAAACTAGCGAAATAAGGTTCTGGGGGTGCTCTAAGAAGGGGCCAAGTGTTTTTGCGGTTGCAGGTGCTTTTATGACGGAGGAACTTTACTTTTTTTTTTAAAACTTCACTTTAGAGACATTAAAAGATGCTAGCACCCATTTTCAGGTACCCCAAATTTGCCAGGACTACTTATTTTCTCCTAAAAATACTGCTTTATGCCATTCTTCACCTCTTGTGCAAAGACGCTAATTAGAGGCAATTGCACCAACTTAAGTACCCCAAACAGTTTTATTAGGACTAATCGGGCACTACTACATTGATCCCCAATGTTTCTGCCTCTTTTGGGAGGGGGGGGGTTCAGGCTGATTTCCCCAATTCTGACACCACTTTCCGCCTGTTCCGACTTCGCGTGTTGCCGTTTTCGCGTATTTTGGAATTGAATACGGCGAATAGCGGGGTCGCACACGATAAGTTTCCGCAGCCAAAAGACGCGATGTAGGCCAAGTCCGGCAGGCGGAACTTTATCGCAGGTGCGAAACTAATTGAATACCGCCCTTAGTGGGATTGCAATCAAACATCTCTAGATCATGTCATTAGACCTTTAAATGTAAAAAAAAACCTAGCAAGATCCAAGACTAAAATCAAGAATTGTCTCTCTCCATCTCCAAAAGTAGGGTTTTAGGGGCCTATGTATCAAAGCTGGGAGAGAGATAAAATTGTAACAAATAAGTTAACAACCATTCAGCTCCTAACTATCATTTTTTTTTAAACAGCATGCAAAATGTAAATTGGAAGCGGACTGGTTAGTTAATTTATCTCTCATAATTTTGTCTCTCTCCCAGCTTTGATACATAGGCCCCTTAATCTACTTACAGAAGTGCTACAAGGAATATGGCTAAAGAACAAAAATGTCTGCATGCAAAAATTGTTGACATTAGGTCAGTTTGGCGTGTGGTTTAGCATCTACAACCTAGCATCTACAACCTCTTCTAAGACACCAACATCACAGAATATTTTCTGACAACCAGGCAGTTACTGCTTTCATAGAGCATTAAGGTGGCACATAAAGCAGAACAATGATGGGTGAAGAATCAATATGTCATGGGCAGAAACGTTTGATATTTGGCTGCATTGCATGTAGCAGCAGAAGACAAGGCCACCCATGAGATCGAGCCTTACATTAAGAAGTTACTCATTCATTAGTATAGAAGTTTGGACTCCTTCAAAAGGACTTGATGGTGACATCCTAAAATACCAAGGTAACTGCATTTTATTCCTGAACAAAGGGAATCGATTCCATGGAACTTCCAACTAGGATAGGCGTTCTTACTTTTCCTCTTAATGACCACACTCTGAGCAACAGAAGCAGTAAAAGCCATACTGTGCTTACCTTTTGGCCACGCTGCTGGTAGTTTGTAGTGGCTTGAGGAATCCTTTTGGAACATTCGCTTTGGATTCTTCAATCCCGGTAAGAACATCTGCATGAGGGACCAATTCTGAACCCCTATTAAAATACCTGGTCTTTGAGAGCGTAGTGATTGAGCAGTCATTGCTAAGATGACACACAGTAGTCTCCAAAGTAATGGCGGTAGAAAACAAAATGATTCCCCAATTTACTACATTATTTGGAAGATATTCTATCTTTCATGTACATCTGAACAATTTGATCAAGATTCTGTGACATTTCCACAACTTCTGGATTATCTTCAGGTTGGATTAGCCAAAGGTCTTGTCATTATTACACAGAAAGTCCAGGCATCCACACTTAAGTATTTTTTTTTTAAAAATGAGTTTGGGAATGGATGAACTGATTATGCAGCTCTTTCAGGCAGTAAAAATAGCTAGATCTCATATCAAGCCTTGGCATCTTAATCTAGTATTAGAGGCCTTAAAGTCTGATCCATTTGAAACTTTGTGAGTTATTTCTCTCACATGTTTTACACTTACGATGTTATTTCTGGTAGTAATCATGTCTGCCTATTGAGTGGGAGAACTACATACTGTATGTTGTAACGAGCCTCTTTTGAAGAGACATATGGCTAATCCCAGTGTTCTACCTAATGTGCTTTCTATTTTCATATCAATAATACTTCCTTCTTTGTGTCTGCAACCAATTAAAAGGAGAATGATTACATATCCTGGATCCTGATTCAAATTACATCTCCAGGAGACAGGAAATAAAGACGATGGATCAACGTTTTATCCTTCCTATAGGACCTCATCAAAGACATTCTCTATCCAAAATCTCTTGTAAGTTGGATTGAGGATGTCATTGTGCAGGTTAACAAGGGGAAGGAACATACTGTAAGGTTCCAAGAAGTATTAAAGGTGCATTTCTGCAGGGCTCAGGCTTCAGCAGACAGTTTATGCAAAGCAGCAAGATGATCATCTCTTCATACTTTTACAAGACATTATCTTCCGGATGTGAATGGCTTAGTAGGGAAGGAATATACTTCAAACCATTTATGCAATTATTTGCACTTGTAATTAAAAGTAATCTTCACTCAGCTTTAATATATTGCTTACATACATGCCATTCGTGATGGCTGTCATGGAGTTTAAAGTGGAAATAGTCAAATTATTACCATTGATTTATTTTACTTCAATACTCCATAGCAGTCATATCTTCACACCTGTGTTTTCTGTTTTATAGGACTGCTTTAGAAGTTTCTGAAAGAAACCGGATGGAAGGAGAAGTCACATATATACATATATAATGGATATAAATATATATATATATATATATATATTTATATCTATCTATCTATCTATCTCCAGGGAAGTTCATTTTCCAGTCTCTACTTCACTGACTAATGTGTTAACCAATTCGTTATGGCTGCCATTGAGTATTTCAAGGAAAAGAAATGAACAGTAATAATTTGACTATATCAGTCTGTTTAATTTACCGTACTCCCGTGCCAATGTATTCTCACACCTCTAACAGTTTACCAAACTACAATATCCTGAAAATGTCGCTATCAAATAAAAAAATTCTCACTCTTCCTGTCTGCTTCTATTTGATTTGGTAATATACATTGCTATCTATATTCCTCCCAACCTATCCGATAAGATCATTCTGATTTAGTACACTATAAAAATCGACAACACCTCTAACACATCCTGTTTTCCATCACTTTCAAAAAATTTTAAATGTGTCCTACTGATTGCACACTCCTTTTGCAACAGCTAACTTCCATTCATGACCTCTTTATTTTGGCAATAATAGAAAGATAGTTCACATGTGCAAGCTCTTCTTCCCAATATTTCCAGGATTGGAAGCAGACAGAAAGGGGAGGTTGGACTACTTTGCTTCCCCTCACTGCAGATCTAGGGGCAATGCAGAGTTGGCAGTAAAAAAAGACGAGATATGGTAAGAACTTACCTTAGTTATCTCCCTTTCTACGAGGTCCTTAGGGTCCACAGGTGACCTTGGGGGTATAGGTGGATGACGTAAGCATCGGGCACCATGCAGTTAATCTTTTTCCTCCCAGGATGCACTGGTACCCCTCCATACCCCGCCTCCCAGCCTGGGCATTACTCAGTTTAGTAGCAAGCCAGAAGCTGGAGGAGAGTACTGTGAGATAGAGAAGGAAGTCTGGAACATACAAGAAACACATTCTCACTAGGAAGGAGACAGAGACTGTAGACCAGACATCATAGCTCCCGTACAGAGCTCAAGTGCGGGTGCCCTGTGGACCCTAAGGACCTCGTAGAAAGGGAGATAACTAAGGTAAGTTCTTACCATATCTCCTCTTTTCTACTACGGGTTCCTTAGGGTCCACAGGTGACCTTGGGGATGTCCCAAAGCAGTTCCCCTTAAGGGTGAGTACGCTCCTGTACAAAAAGGAGGACCCGCCGCCCAAAGGAAGCATCCTGAGAGACGAAGGTATCAAATTAATAATATCTTACAAAAGGTCTGGACTGAAGACCAGGTGGCCGCCTTACAAAGCTGAACAGCCGAGGCGCCACGCCGAGCTGCCCACGAAGGGCCCACAGACCTTGTAGAATGAGCAGATACAGAAGGCGGAGCTGGAAGGCCCTCCCTAGAGTAGGCCTCCAAAATAGTTAGACAAAGCCATCGTGCCAAAATCTGCTTCGTGGCAGGCCAACCCCTTTTATGAAACCCAAAAAGGACAAAGAGGAAGTCTGACTTCCTGTAGGACCCAGAGCGGTCCACATAAATACGGAAGGCTCGCACCACATCCAAAGAGGCCTCCCCTGCTGAAAGACCCGGCCCAAGAAAGGCCGGAACCAAAATTTCCTCATTAATATGGAAACTCTACACCACTTTAGGAAGGAAACCAGGGCGAGTTCGCACCACTGCCCTGTCCTGGTGGAACACCAGATATGGAGAGCGACACGAAAGGGCTCCTAAATCCGACACTCTTCTAACTGAAGCAATAGCCATAAGGAAGATGGTCTAAAACGTAAGCCATTTCAAATCCACTGATCCCAGTGGTTCAAAAGGCGGGCTCTGCAAGGCCCGAAGGACAACCGCCAAATCCCAAGGCTCCACCGGAGGCACAAAGGGTGGCTCAATTCACAGCACACCTTGTAATAAGATGCGCACATCCTGCAGAGTCGCAATCTGTCTCTGAAACCACACAGACAGTGCCGAGACCTGTACCTTCAGCGAAGCCAGTCGGAGTCCTAGGTCCTGGCCTGCCTGGAGGAAAGCTAGTATCCTGGAAATCCTAAACGTCCGAGGATCATACCCCTTAGGGGTGCACCACTGAAAGTAGGAGTGCTATACCCTGTGGTAAATCCTGGCAGAGGATGGCTTCCGTGCACTCATCAAGGTGTTAACCACCGTACCAGAGAAGCCCTTTGACCTTAAGAGGGATGCCTCAAGAGCCATGCCGTCAAAGCCAAGCAACCCAGATCCGGGTGAAGGCAGGGACCCTGCGACAACAGGTCCTGAAGTTGAGGCAACAACCACGGAGTGTCTTATCGACAGACTCTTAAGGTCTGAGTACCAGTGCCTCCTTGGCCATGCCTGAGCCACCAGCAGGAGCCTGCCTCCTTCCTGCTTGAACTTTCTGAGTACTCGAGGTAAAAGGGACACCGGAGGAAAAAGGAACGCGAACCGAAAGGTCCACCTGACTGATAGAGCATCTACTAGCAGAGCGCCTGCGTCTCATGTGCTCGGTCCGTACATCGGTAGCTTGTGTCGCAGGGGGCCGTTAGGTCCACGTCCGGAAGACCCAATCTGTCCACCAGGAGTTGAAAATACCTCCTGGTGAAGAGACCACTCCCCTGGATGCACGTCATGACGGCTGAGGAAGTCTGCTTCCCAATTGAGGACTCCGGGTATAAACACTGCCGATATGGCCGGCAGATGGCCTTCCGTCCATGTCAGGATGCGTGACACTTCTCGCATGACCGCCTGACTTTGAGTCCCTCCCTGGTGGTTGTATGCCACTGTTGTGGTGTTGTCTGACTGCACCTGCACAGGTCTGCCTTGTAGGGTGTGTCTTGCTCTTTGAAGAGCCAGGAAGACCGCCCTTAGTTCCAATATATTGATTGGGAGGACGGCTTCCTCTAGCGTCCACTGACCCTGAAAGGAGTGGGGACCTGACACTGCGCCCCAACCCCGCAGACTGGCATCTGTTGTCAGTAGGGTCCAGTCCGGTATCCAAAAGGGGTGGCCCTGGGTGAGATTCTGAGTTTGCAGCCACCAAGCCAGAGACAACCTGACTTCCGGGGAGAGCACCATTGACTGTGCCTTTAATTTCTGAGGTGATCTGTCCCATCGGGCAAGGATCAATGCCTTTAGAGGTCTCGAATGAAATTGCGCATACTCCACTATGTCGAATGTTGACACCATCGTCCCTAGCAATTGCATTGCTGCATGCACAGAGACCTGGCGACTGTGGAGATATCTGCGTACCCGTATCTGCAACACAGAGATCTTGTCTGACATCAGGAAGATCCTTTGCTGCTGTGAGTCCAATAGAGCTCCTAGATGCAGCATCCTCTGCGACGGAATTAGAGATGACTTCTCCCAATTTATGACCCATCCATGCGACTGAACGCACTAAATGGTCACCTGTAGGTGATGGAGAAGTACCTCTGGAGATCCTGCTAGGAGCAACGGATCGTCCAGATATGGTAATAGGCGGATCCACTGCCATAATTTGTGTAAATACCAGAGGAGCCGTGAATAGACCAAAGGGTAATGCCTGGAACTGGAAGTGTTGCTGTTGCACAGTGAACCTGAGAAACTGTTGATGCGAAGCCGCAATCGGGATATGTAGATAGGCATCCCTGATGTCCAGGGATACCATGAAATCCCCGGTTCCATAGCCATCCGGAAACGAGGAACCCTGAGAAACTTGTTTAGGCCCTTGAGATTCAGGATAGGGTGGTAGGTCCCATTGGGCTTTTGCACCAAAAACAAGTTGGAATAAAACCGCATGCCCCGCTGGGGCTCTGGTACTGGGACAATCACTCCTGCCTTGCGCAGGGAACATCCTGCCTCCTGTATCAATAAGGAGACGTCCGAATGGAAGAATTGATGAGGGGGTCGGCTGCGAAACGAGAGGGCATAACCCCGAGAGACCTCCTCTCTTACCAAGGCATCTGTTGTAGTTTGATGCCAGTACTGGGTAAACTGAAGAAGTCTGCCTGCAACTGTGGGGTCCCCCAAAGGGAGACCCGTCCCGTCATGCTGTGGACTTGTCGTCCGGTTTAGAGGCTGGACGCATTGTACTCCCAAGCCTGCTTTTTGGGTCTGCCAGTCTTCGTGACCGCTGTCTGCTTGGGAAATGACTGGCTATTAAGCCTAGGCTGCGCTCTGTAGGGCCGAAAGGATGGAGTTCGGGAACCAGAGGGGACTGAGGCTGATGGCAGGCGAGCCAACTTGGCCATTGCCCAAGTGTCCACGATCTTGTCTAGATCTGTGCCAAACAATACTTTTCCGTTGTAGGATAAAACCTCCAGCCCCTTTTTAGAATCCGCATCCGCCCTCCAGGACCAGAGCCATAATGACCTGCGTGCTGTGACAGCCGCGGCTGACACTCTGGAGGATAACAAACTGACATCCAAAGCCGCCTCATTCATATAGGTAGCTGAGTCCCGTATCTTGCCCACCAGGGACAACTGGTCCTATGAAGCTTCAGGAGACAGGGACTCCTCCAACAGATCTGCCCAGGATTCCACGGCTCTAGCTACCCAAGAGATAGCCATGGACGGTCTGGCCACTGCTCCTGACAAGGAGTAAATGGACTTTAGACAGTTTTCCACCTTCCGGTCAGTTGAGTCCTTTAAGGACGCAATGGAAGGCATAGGTAAGGTCGCACTTCTGACTAAGCGTGTTACATGGGAGTCCACTACAGGAGGTGAAACCCATTTCTTGAAGTACTCCTCAGGAAAGGGGTATGCATTTACCAGACGCTTTTGCGGCTGGAACCGCCTCGCCGAGCCTTCCACGCCTCCTAAAGATGATCCACTAGCTGATCTGACAGAGGGAAAATGGCTGTAGTACTTTTAACCCTCTTAAACAAGGGGTGTTTAGATTTAACAGCCGGAGGGGGATCTTCGTCCTCAATGACCAACACGTCTTTTACTGCACGGACCAAGCCTGGAATGTAAACACTGGACTTGTGCTGCTCATCCCTTGGGGATAGTTCAGAGTCAGACTCTGGAAGTACCCCATAGTCTTCGGACGACCTCGTCCACATAGGGATGGCGAGGAGACACAGACGGCCTTTTTGCCAGCGCCCTAGGTGTCCTAGATAGTGAGTCCAGGTCAGAGCCTGCAGACAGGTTGACCTGATGTTAATGTACCCCTGTGGTACATTAACCACCTGCGGTGCCAACTGGATCTGTGGTATAGGAGCCAGAACCAGCGGTTGCTGTGAAGACCCCACTTGGGGGATTACAGGGGGCACAGTCATGCGAACCATAAGCGTCTGCAGTGCCTGAGCAAAGCACGCCCACGGGGGTTCTTGCGCAGTCCCAAGGACTGAAGAGGGACCTACCTCATAAACCCTCACGCAGCACATCAGTCTCCCCAATGCCCGCAGCACAACGCACACAAGACTGCAAGGCGGGGATAGACACCCGGGCATTATCCTCACCACTGGACATGATGAAAGGATATATAGGTGTGTAAATAGGGGTACAAGTAACACTATACACAGAAACTGTTTGTGACCTAACCAGACCTGGACAGCAAGTCAGAGTTAAATGGAAAATAGTGTACAGTAATATTTATAGTAGAAAGTAAAGCAGACACAATCACAAACAATGCAGGAGAAAAACTCCGCAATACGTGGCACTTTAAATCAACCTTAAAGTCAGTGGAGACTGAAAGGCTTAAAAGTGCTGCAAATCAACTTCAAAACCAAAGGGTTAAGAAGGCTGCAACTACATACCAGACCTGGGAATTAGAGTATGTAGAGGGACAAAGGCCACCAGCTACTCACCGCTGCCTGGGAGTCAGAAAATGGCCCCCAAACGCTTGCTGGGGGGTGGTGCCTGCAGGAGGAGTCCACTGCAGCATGGCCTGAGAGTGGAGCAGAGGCGCGCTGAGTTGGGGGGAGGGGCCAGCTGCTGAGCAGGCGTGCCATCTCCCCCAGCCAGGCTGAGATCCGCCGGGCCCTTCCTCCTCCAGAGCCCGGCGGTTATGTGTCCCTGGTGGCCTAGTGGACACCGGGGTATGGGGGGACGAGCGCCACTGCTGACCGCCGCCGGCTAATGGGTTGCCCTGCGGCGGTTCCAGTCTAGGGTTACTGTGCGCAGTAATGTCTGGAGGCTTTACCTACATTGACTATATACTACATTTAAAGACAATAATAAGAAATAACTTTATCCTTTGTGATCAGTAATTACTTTGCCAAACCATCACAACCCCTATTCTCCACTTCCACTAACAGTGATCACCACAAGTCAAACAACAGTGATACACATGCTTTCCAACTCACCAAAATATTGCCACATCATCTCATGATGGCACTACAGAAACGCAGCCGTCAAACACTCACGTCTAAGTACAATATCATGAATTTAAATCTGGTACTTTTCATGACTTTATCAAATATACTGCTATCTACCACATCTATCAATAACAATCTTGCCAAATATACATAGTTCTAGTGTTATCTCCCATCTGGGTTAGAAACTCTGAATGTCTTTTTAATACAACTCAACTTATTCTCATCCTTCCTACTAGAATAACTCTGGCAATATCACTGTCCAAGATCTTGCTTCCTACTTCATGGACAAGACTAGACAAGAAATGTTATATTCTATCCTGTGAGGAAATAGCATTTACTCTATTCTCCTCCTCCCACTCTACTACCTGTTCACTTGAACCTATCCTTTACAAATCAGTCGATTGCCATCTCCTGTGCTTAACATGTCATCTCTCGCTCCACTGGAATCTTTGGAGAGAGGTAAAATTGCAAAAGATAAAGCACCAGCCAATCGGCGCCTGTCAGTTTACAGGCTGTGTTTGAAAAATGACAGGAGCTGATTGGTTGGTACTTTATCTCACAATTTTATCTCTCCAAGCTTTCATGAAAAACACCCATAATCTGATACAAAGGCTTTCTCATATTACCATCACAATCTCTCAACTCCCATGCCCCTCGAAACTACTTGAGAGACATGCCTACCCTGGCCTCACACAACCTATTGCACCCAACACGGCAATGATTTCAGCATTGATATATCTAAAGTGCTAATTCTCCTAAACCTATATGTATGAGGTGAGAGGACAATAGTGTCAAATGCAGCAAACATTACATTCCTTAGGTTTTCAAGCCTGGTTCTCATCCTACTTCTCAAATTGTTCCTTTAGTTATTACTTCTCTGTACTGAACTCATCTCCGCTTCAGTTAAAGTACCCCAAGTCTCAGTGCTAGGTCATCTACTAATTTCTATTTACACCACTTATTTTGGAAAATATATAAACTCTTTTCAATTTCATTAGAATCTCTATGCAAATAATACCCATATTGGTCTATTCTATCCAGATCGCTCACCATCTGTGTTGGCCCGCATAACTTCATGTCTCTCTGCCATCTCATCTTGGACGTCTCTCACCACCTCAAACTCAATTTTTCAAAGCCTGTGCTAATAATATTCCCACTAGCCAACAGCAGCTGCCTACATTATATTATGTATGTCTTATGTTCCCCACATTCAGTTTAAATAAAATCCTTGTTACATACATCTAAGAAACATTTCCAGTATGTGCATAGACCTACCAGAATTCAATGCAAAAAGTTTAATACATGCATTCAATATGCTGCAATTCCCTTCTTACAGGTGATCACCCTTACCAAATTATCGCCACAACCAGGGGCGGATTGGGCTGCCGGAACTGCGGGAAAGTTCCCGCTGGGCCGGTCTCCACTCCCCCCACCCTGCAGGCCGGCCGGCGGTGGCTTTATTGGCCGCTACCGCGATCGGAGCTCAGCTCCTACCGGGTAGCGGTCATGAATGAGCTTCTGCGCATGTGCAGAAGCTCATTCATAGTGAAATGGAGAGGGAGTGCTGCTGTGCATGCCGAGCCGCAGCAGCTCCTCCCATGGGGCATTGCGGAGCACGTGAGGTACACCTCACGGCTCCGCCTCCAACAGCCACCGTCAGGGGTTAGTTAGTTCACAGCAGCAGGAGCCGGGAAGGGGAGAAGGGGTAGGGTGGCAGGGCTGGTCCAGAGCTGGAGCGACCGGGCGGGAGGGACACGATGTAAGTCACAACATATAACACTTAAATGTGTGTGTGTATATATATATATATATATATATATATATATATATATGTGTGTGTGTGTGTATATATATATGTGTGTATGTATACATATATATATATATATACACACACTTTTGTACATATATATATACTGTGTGAATATATATATATATATATATATATATATATATATATACACACACACACAGTTTATATATATATATATATATATATACATACATACAGTCAGGTGCATAAATATTGGGACATTGACAGAATTTTCATATTTTGGCCTCTATTCACCACCACAATGGCTTTGAAATGAAACAAACAAGATGTGCTTAAAACTGCAGACTTTCAGATTTATTTTGAGGGTAATTACATCCAAATCAGGTGAACGGTGTAGGAATTACAACGGTTTCTATATGTGCCTCGCACTTTTTAAGGGGCCAAAAGTAATGGGACAAGCTAAACAATCCTAAATCTAACTCTCACTTTTTAATACTTTGTTGCAAATCCTTTGCAAGCAATTACAGCCTGAAGTCTGGAACGCATAGACATCACCAGACGCTGGGTTTCATCCCTGTTGATGCTCTGCCAGGCCTCTACTGCAAATGTCTTCAGTTCCTGCTTGTTCTTGGGGCATTTTCCCTTCAGTTTTGCCTTCATCAAGTGAAATGCAAGCTCAATCGGATTCAGGTCAGGAGATTGACTTGGCCATTGCATAACATTCCACTTTTTAGCCTTAAAAAACTCTTTGGTTGCTTTTGCAGTATGCTTCGGGTCACTGTCCATCTGCACTGTGAAGCGCCGTCCAATGACTTCTGAAGCATTTGACTGAATATGAGCATATAATATTGCCCGAAACACTTCAGAATTCATTCTGCTGCTTTTGTCAGCAGTCACATCATCAATAAATACAAGGGAACCAGTTCCATTGGCAGCCATACATGCCCACGCCATGACACTACCACCAACATGCTTCACTGATGAGGGGGTATGTTTTGGATCATGAGCAGTTCCTTTCCTTCTCCATACTCTTTTCTTCCCATCACTCTGGTACAAGTTGATCTTTGTTTTATCTGTCCATAGGATGTTGTTCCAGAACTGTAATGGCTTTTTTAGATGTTGTTTGACAAACTCTAATCTGGTCTTCCTGTTTTTGAGGCTCACCAATGGTTTACATCTTGTGGTGAACCCTCTATATTCACTCTTGTGAAGTCTTCTCTTGATTGTTGACTTTGACACACATACACCTACCTCCTGGAGAGTGTTCTTGATTTGGCCAACTGTTGTGAAGGGGTTTTTCTTCACCAGGGAAGTAATTCTTCTGTCATCCACCACAGTTGTTTTCCGTGGTCTTCTGGGTGTTTTGGTGTTGCTGAGCTCTCCGGTGCGTTCTTTCTTTTTAAGAATGTTCCAAAAAGTTTATTTGGCCACACCTATTGTTTTTGCTATCTCTCTGATGGGTTTGCTTTGATTTTTCAGCCTAATGATGGCTTGCTTCACTGATGGTGACAGCTCTTTGGATCTCATATTGAGAGTCGACAGCAACTGATTCCAAATGCAAATGTCACACCTAGAATCAACTCCAGACCTTTTACCTGCTTAATTGATAATGATATAACAAGGGAATAGCCCACACCTGTCCATGAAATAGCTTTTGAGTTGATAGTCCCATTACTTTTGGCCCCTTAAAATGTGGGAGGCACATATAGAAACCGTTGTAATTCCTACACCGTTCACCTGATTTGGATCTAATTACCCTCAAATTAAATCTGAAAGTCTGCAGTTAAAGCACATCTTGTTTGTTTCATTTCAAAGCCATTGTGGTGGTGAATAGAGGCCAAAATATTAAAATTCTGTCAATCTCCCAATATTTATGCACCTGTGTGTGTGTATGTATATATATATATATATATATATATATATACACACACACATATATACATATATATACACACACATATATATACACATACACACACACGTGTGTGTGTGTGTAAACTGTATTATATATATATATATATATATATACACACACACTGTATGTATATATATATATATATATATATATATATATATATATATATATTTAAGGTGTCCTATGTGTTTGTGTTACTTCAATATCATGCACACTGATATTTATGTAGGTTGCACATGTAGTAATTAATTATTTAGATGTGATAATGCTAAATGTATGTCTATAGAGAGATCTATATCTATCCATATCATTATCTATCTATCTCAAACAAATTTTGCGCTAATTCAGATTCTTATAAAATATCAAAATGGAATAGGTCCCAGACTGATTGCATTGCTTTAGCTGTGAACAACTCTCTCCTTTAGTTGAAACCACCGTATCAGTCCTAGCATGGACCAAAGAATTGTGCTGCTGATGTCTTTCCCAGTAATTTACCCGAATCCAGTCACGTCACAGTAACGCCACTGCTCCAAGCGTGGCTGGGCGTTGTGATGTACCGCACCCTAACCCTAGCCCTTCCCCCGCAGCCTAACTCTAGCCCTCCCCCTAGTGCCTAACCCCTAACCTTAAATCTAATACTTACCATCTGGATTGTGGCGCTGGTATTATGAGCGCAAGCATCCTGACCCCTCAGGATATCAACTACATCCCCTCTGTATGAATCTATTATACTAGTTGTGGTTTCAACCGCATATTGGTACGCATGCCGTTTTTAAGTGTTTAATGATAACAATAAATTATTTTACGATTTGATGCACAATGTGGCGCCCCCTTCTTGTGCTTTGATTTTATAATATATAATAGTTGCGTCCAACTCAGAATCAGGCCCTATGAGGAGTAATCCCGCTCCCATCGATAGTACCCGCCCCCTCATCAGACCCCGCGTTAATAGGGCTGCTTCCAGAAATTTCCCGGGCTGGTTTTCAATTCAATCCCAATCCACCCCTGGCCACAGCTATCTATTTGGAATGCAGCGCTAGAATTATTTTGTTTGAAAACGTTCTTCTACAGTTGCTCTACTGTCAGTCTTTACATTGGTTGCCTGTATTTAACCGAATCAAGTATAAAAACATGTCTACTAACATAAAAAGCCATTAACAAAACTGCCCCAACATACATCACCTCCCTTGCCTCGAAATATCTCCCAAACCTTTTCCTGTTCTTAATCCTGATTCAAAGTACTTTTTCCGGGCTGCACCCACTCTGTGGTCCAAAGCTTTAATATTCCTTGAAAACTAAGGGGCATATTTAGTAAAGGTCGATTTTAATCAAGAAAAAATTATCTACATCGATGTTGTGGTTCTGGGGCTAAATCACACATTTACTGACAGAAAAAAAAAATAAAAAATTGTTTAAAGTATTAATAAATGTGTGATTTAGCCCCAGAAACTCAACATCGATGTTGATCGATTTTTAATGGATCAAAATCGACCTTTATACCTCTATATCTCTTTAGGCAAAATTACCAAATGCCCAAGCCACCTTCTTGACCACTCTAAACTTCTTTACACGATTACCCTCCCTTTTTGGTGCCTAACTCCCCCCCCCCCCCCCCCTATTGTCTAAACCTCCCTCTGCCCACACCCTAAACCTAACCCTCCTCCTAGTGCCTAACCCGAACCCCCGATACTTACCTTAGGGATGCCGGCGGTCGGGATTCTGGAGCCGGGATCACAACGCTATTGGGATTCTGGCGCCGGTATATCCACCGTCAGCATCCTGCACGCTGGGATGCAGACTACATCCCCTTTTTCCCACTGCCATTTGTCAATGCTCCGTTCTGTGCTACTACTGTGCTTGCCCCACACTGTAAAGTGTTATGTATACATAAATGTTACAAATAAAGACTCCATAGTGCAGGCCTGGCCAAACTGTGGCTCTCCAGTTGTTGTGAAACTACAAGTCCCAGCATGCCTTGCCAGAGTTTTAGCATTCCCTAATAGCAAAACTGTGGCAAGGCATGCTGGGACTTGTAGTTTCACAACAGCTGGAGAGCCACAGGTTGGCCAGGCCTGCCATAGTGTATCACACCTTAAAACATAAAATTATTGATATACTAATTTTACCAGGTAAGCAGTCATCTGCTTGCTTTTATCCTGCTTGTTTTAGAAAGGAGATCCATGAAATAGTTCTGCTAAGAATGAGTGAAAGTGGCCATATTTTAATATTACAGTAACTCGATACTAAACTAACCACCTGGTGGCGCTATTCAAATATGGTTGACAACTGAAACCACCCAGCAGACAAAAATGCAGTTTATAAATAAAATTTCTGTCATTTTGCCTTGAGAAGCTTTGTGTGTAATTACAGGACAGCCATACATTCATATGTTATAGGTCTCCTGTCATTGTCCCCTTTCAGTTAGAAATTCACACAGACCAAAAAAAAAAAAAAAAAAAAAACTGGAGCATTTTTCTTGTAAGAAAACGAAAATGTATAAAAATCAACCAAGTAAAAGTTACAAAGAAAATAAAAATGATAATCCAGGCATTTTGGTGACATTGCAGCAGTACAGTTAAGTACAGTAGTAGTGCTATGATAAAGGAGTACAGGTACAAATGCAGCCATCCAACTGTCCTCAGAGACCAGAAGAGGATATTTAACAATCCTGGTCAGTGCTGAGGGCATTTCTGGTGAAACATTAGGCACTGGAGAAGCATTGATGAACCAGGCAACTCTATATTCTGCAGTAGATTGGACGGGTGACATTGTAGCAGTGTGTTATTTCATGCAAGACTTTGCTACAAACGATTTGTGCATAATTGCTCTTCTCATTTATTATGCCAGGGTACACACCAGGCAATATATCGTTCCTACAGCCGACAAACTATATATCGTTCAGTGCATCTTGCAGTGTGTACACACTATGGGCCAAATGTAACAGGGGGAGAGTTTAGAAAATGTGACAGTTTTCTCACACTTATTAAACTCGGCCAATGTAATAAAGTCTGAGAACAAAGCAACAGAACAAACTCGCATGTTTTCACACTCAAAAAACTCATGATTTAAAATCTCATCCAGATGTTTTCCCATTTTGAAGATAAAACTCAACCAGTGTGAGAATTTACTGCTAAACTCTCACTTTTTCTAAACTCTCACCCTATTACATTTGGCCCTATGTATCTATGAAAGACGTCTTTCACAGATATATTGCATCAGCCGTGCTGTACGGCAGATGTGATGTATCTGAAAGATACTGTATATCTTTCACAACTGCTTGTGTGTACACACGGCCGACCGAGTGACCCATATGCTGGCCACAGGAACCACAGCTGGTTGTTCTGGCTAGACATATACCGATTGGTAAGTGTGTATGCACAAGGTCGTTTGTGCATAACCTTGCCACACCGTTAGATCGGTTGGCTGATCTAACTATTTGCCATTCAAGTGTGTACCCCACATTACAATATGTGCGTGGAGGATTCCATTACCTACATACACTAACATCAGGATGATACATTCTCCTGATCCTTTATGAAGAAGCCTTATTTCTTGAAAACAGAAACTTTAAAAGGCATAATGCATTGGCACCATAGCACAGTACAATGAAACCAAACCCTTCCAATGTGTGGGATTATATCGTAGCTGAAAGATACTGTCATATTTCCCAGTGTAACCCTAAATATTAATAAATAATTTGGTTTAAAAAGACACATCTAAATGCTTTAAGAGTGCATTTCACATATCGGATTACTGAAATCTTATACATTAAACTTAATTTTATATCGCACTTAATAATAAACATAATGTACACAGTAACTTATAAAGGATAGGTATTTGGTGCAGGGACATTCTGTTCAATTCAACCCACTTATTCCTATATATACGTAAAAAAAATACATTTTTTTAAACAAAATAAAAACATCTCTTAGGACAAAAAGGTAAAAATAGAGGACAATTAATTTCTATTAGCCAGTCCTTCCTGAGAGGCCTGTGCAGTCCTTTGGCCTATGGCAGCAAGGGAAGGAGTTCCTAAAGCCAGTGAGGGCAAAATGCTGAAAATATACATTCCTATATTTATATATATTTAAAATTTATACATTACAATAACATATTGAACGCCTTTCCTTTAGCAGACGATTGAGGCGCAATTCAGATCACTGTATTGTAATGCCTTTCTGCAGAGGAAGTGTGAGGCAATATATGTGCAAAAAAAAAAAAAAAAGTGTAAACCAATTCAACTGAGCAGTCTCAGGGTCCCACAGGGGCTATAAGCGAGTTGGCTCATCTTCATCGTCACTGCAATTTCCACAACAGTCCTGGGAAGGAAAGCACAAAAATCCAACAGTTATGAGAAGGGAGGTCACAAGAATGAGGCACTAGAAATCGAAGTGTCACCCTTGTTTGTACGCAGCTGCTGTGCAAAATTATGCAAAAGCCGCAGGAGGCATATTACGCAAAAAGTAGCCCACTGCCTGATCTGATGCCGTGTCTAAAGACAAAGCCATCGGATAAACTGCATGACCATCGGACATCGGAGTAATCCTCAGGTTACTCAGGATGTCCGATGAAATCACACATGCCAAAGTCAGTGGCTGCATCTTTGGATGCAGCTTCACTGGCTCTGGCACGCCCAGAAAACTGGGCTCACACGTTCTGCAACGCTGTCCGCCACCACCCCCCAAATGCCAGCAGCATGTCAATCATGCTGCAGCTTTTGGGTCACGGTGAGCAGCATCACAGACCCAGCTCTGCATATGCGCGGTGTGGCTCCTGCACATGTGCAGATCTTAAACATCGGAGAGGTGTGTTAACATTGAAATAACGTACATCTCTGAATCAGCCCCTAAGGCAAGCTGTGCAATACTCCAACCAATTTCATTTGACTAAAATGAATAAATTGCTAAAATGTTTGAGCATCTGGAGTAATGGATTATACATGCTCCCATAGCATATACAGATGTGTCCTCATATACCTAGCCTAAATACACATTGTGGCGCGAGATGCCTGATGTGAGTGAGCCACAAGGTCCCATCGGACTCCACTTGCGCCAAGCAATACGCATCCAGAGATTGTACAGATTCATTTGATATGTGACACTTGTGTTTCAATTGCGCACAGATATACAACGGCGATGGCGTGGAAAATAACCGTGGCAGCTGCATCATAGCACTTCGTATTCAAAATCAGACTCAGCCACGCACATATACAAATTAATCAGTGCAGTCTCAGGGAGCGGTGTGTCGCATCCATTTGCGACTAAGATACATTATTGACCGAAAAAGACGTTCTGCAGAGTCAGACAGGACATGGATTGCAGGGAAGGGCTCTTTGGCATGACTACAGCAATAGTGTATGAGGACACATCTGTAAGTACCTCATACTTTATAAATAATAGGTCTCCGATGTTATGCCCCTGGGAAGTTTTAGATGGTTATTCCTTGGTTTGAACTTTTAATTCACATTTTCCCTGACTTCTGCTCTTTGTGAAAAGAAAGGAAGGTAAGCGGACAAAAGGTCACCACTGACTTTCACCTGAAAATATTTAGTTTCAAACACTATACTGGTACCTTGTGTTATGTAGTCTTCATAGCTTTTATTTTATAATGATTACTTTTAAAACTAAATGTATTATAGCAAAAATAAATAATATGAATAAGAACCTTTGTTTATATAGCAACAACATATCACACACCACTTTACTGAGAATGTTTAATCATTCATATCAGTCCCTGCCCAAGTGGAGCTTACAGTGGAAATTCTCTAGCACATTTCATAATTAGTTAATTAATCACACACAAACAAATATACTGTAATTCATATTAAAACATTTCCAGGCATAACATTTTCTCTTACTGAAATCTGTAAATATGTACACCGATCAGCAATAACATTACATTGTGTAGGTCCCCCTCATGCTGCCAAAACAGCTCTGACCCGTCGAGATATGGACTCCATAAGACCTCTGAAGGTGTCCTGTGGTATCTTGCACCAAAACGATTGCAGCAGATCCCTTAAGTCCTGTAAATTGCGGGGTGGCGCCTCCATGGCTAGGACTTGTTTTTACAGTACATCCTACAGATGCTCGATCGGATTGAGATCTGGGCAATTTGGAGTTCACGTTAACATCTGAACTCTTTGTCTTGTCCCTCAAAACATTCCTGAACAATTTTTGTAGTGTGGCTGAAAGAGGCCACTGCCATCAGGAAATACCAAGGCCATGAAGGGGTGTACTTTGACAAGTACCATTCTTAAAACATTGTTGCAGACAAAGTAATATCCACACGAATGCCAGGACCAAAGGTTTCCTAGCAGTACATTGCTCAGAGTATCACACCGGCTTGCTTTCTTCTCACAGTGCATTCTGGTGCTATCTCTGACCAAGGTAAGCGATGCACAAGCATCTGGACATCCATATGATGTAAAAGAAAACGTGATTCATCAGACCAGGCCACATTCTTCCATTGCTCCATTTTTGACGCTCATGTGACCATTGTAGGCGCTTTTGACGGTGGACAGTGTCAGCATGAGCACTCTGACTGGTCTGCTGGTACTTAGCCCCATACGCAGCAAGCTCCAAAGCACTGTATGTGCCGACACCTTCCTATCATAGCCAGCATTAACTTTTTCAGCAATTTGTGCTACAGTATATCTTCTGTGGGGTAGGACCAGATGGGCTTAGCCTTCGCTCTTGTTCCACATGGTCACCATTGAGTCTTGGGGGCCCATGACCCTGTTGCCGGTTCACCAGTTGTCCTTTCTTGGACCACTTTGGTAGGTATTAACCACTGTACAGCGGAAACACCCCAAAAGACCTGCTGTTTTGGAGATGATCTGACCCAGTCATCTACCCATCACAATACGGCCCTTGTCAAAGTCGCTCAGATTCTTACACTGGCCCATTTATCCTGCTTCCAACACCTCAACTTCAAGAACTGGAGTGTTCACTTGATGCGTAATATATCCCACCCCCTGACAATGCCATTGTTATGAGATAATCCATGTTATTTACTTCACCTGCAGTGGTTTTAATGTTATGACTGATCAGTGTATGTACTACATTGGTTTTGCCAGGAATTACCAAAGTTTTTACTGATCCCCAAGTTATCTTTTAGTACCATAATTAAGAAAAAAAATATATTTTTTTAAATTTGAGCACTATATATGAAAGAAAGAAAGATAGAATATATAACACAGCATTACTTGACCCAGACATCTCCATTCTGTAGTTACCTGGTAGTAACCTCTGTCTCTTATTGCAAACGTGTATTTAGGATGAAACCACTATCCTGGTTTCTCTTGATTCACTGGTGACCTATGGATTCATGGCAATGACATCCTAACTGTGCAGCTTGATGTGTGAACAATTTAGACCAGACCTGGCCAAAAGGTAGATCACGACCAGGGGCGTATCTGCCCATTGGCCAGGATGGCACTCGCCAGGGGCGCCGACCAAAGGGGGGGCGCCGCCCGGCAGTGCCACCAGTAGCCAAGGGGTGGACAAGTCCCCCGGGTCCCACAAGAGTAGACAGACCGCAGTGAGAGCGGTCTGCCCTACACAGTTTACAAACAGACAGCCGCCAGCAGGAGAAGAGTGGGCTGGGACTCGGACAGCAGCGGTCGCGTCAGGAGCGGGGACCAGGTAAGTTTAATTTTTTTTTGTTCTTTGTGTGTGTGTGTGTAAGCCTAGCACAGGGCAGGGGGGGGCACTGAAATAGGGGGTGTCCGCTACTGGGGACACTTTATGGGGGGGGTGCCCACTACTGGGGGCAATTTATGGGGGTGGCCACTACTGGGAGCACTGTATAGGGGTGGCCACTACTGGGGGCAATTTAGGGGGGGTGGCCACTACTGGGGGCACTGTATAGGGGAGTCTACAACTGGGGGCACTGTATAGGGGACTACTATTGGGGGCACTGTATAGCGGGGGCTACTACTGGGGGCAATGTATAGGCAATGTATAGGGGGGGGGACCACTACTGGGGGCACTACTACTGGGTACTATTACTGGGGGCACTGTATAGGGGGACTACTACTGGGTACACTGTATAGGGGGGACTACTACTGGGTACTATTACTGGGGGCACTGTATAGGGGGGACTACTGGGTACTATTACTGGGGGCACTGTATAAGGGGGACTACTACTGGGGGCAATGCAGCATAGGGGGAATTACTACTGGGTGCACTGTATAGGGGGGCTACTACTGGGGACACTGTATAGAGAGGACTACTATTGGGGGCAATGCAGCATAGGGGATATTACTACTGGGGGCACTGTATAGGGAGGCTACTACTGGGGGCAATGCATAGGGGGGATTACTACTGGGGGCACTGCATAAGGGGGGTAGGGGGGTGCCAGTACATTACATTGCCAGGGGAGCTTGGATCCATAGATACATCCCTGATCACGACCAACTGAAGTAAAATAAACCTGAAACGGCTTCTGGAGCCTCAGAAGCCCAGCTCCCAGTAGTGCAGCATGCAGGTGACGTCATGACATCACCCATGCACTGTAAGGAGCTGTCCGCCTGCCTGGTTCCACAGAATGTGCTGACTGTCATGGGGAGCTGCTGTACCACCAGCACACAGGCCATTCATAGCACATCCTTGGACTGATAAGCACCAAACTTTATGCAAGTGCTGGAGCCGCTACCGTGTTATATGTGCGGTAAAGGGGCTGCAGGGTGACGCTGCCAGGGCACAGCCTCCTCCTGCTTGTGGTACCATGCCACCCCAAGCATTGGCTCCCCGCTGCACACACCGGCACTGAGTGACTGATTTATTTAATTTTTAAATGAGACAACCCCTTATATCAGTGGTTCCCAAATGGTGTACCGTGACATCCTGGGGTGCCTCAGGATACTTGCAGGGGTGCCTCATGTTGGTGGTCCAGCACCATTTAAAATTATTTATAGTCAATGTAATGTAAGTATGTAGACAAACAGAAACTCAAACCTGTCCAACAGCACATAACTGAACCTAAGGATGACATGTAAGCACTTTCACTTTACTTTACTACATTTTTTTCTGAATTTCTCAATAACAAATGTTTGGCTTAGGGGTGCCATGAAAACAATTCTGTTACTCTAGGGCGCCGTGATTCAAAAAAGTTTGGGAACCACTGCCTTATATTATTAAACAGTGGAGATAATTACAGTTTATTACAAGTTTATGGTATGAGGGGAATGTAAGAAATTGCAAATCTGTGGCAACTCTGTACAACTCATAATGACCAGATATAATTTTTGTGCTCGTCTTTTTTGTTTAAATCTACTGTATGTTATGTATCTTAGAGCTGTTGTATAATACTACTGTATTTTATGTGAGAGCTGTTGTATAATACTACTGTATGTTATGTATGTGAGAGCTATTGTATAAGACTACTGTATTTTTGTATGTTAGAGCTGTTGTAGAATACTACTGTATTTTATGTATGTGAGAGCTACTGTAGAATACTACTGTATTTTTGTATGTGAGAGCTGTTGTAGAATACTACTGTATTTTATGTATGTGAGAGCTGTTGTAGAATACTACTGTATTTTATGTATGTGAGAGCTGTTGTAGAATACTACTGTATGTTATGTATGTGAGAGCTGTTGTAGAATACTACTGTATTTTATGTATGTGAGAGCTATTGTATAATACTACTGTATTTTTGTATGTTAGAGCTGTTGTATAATACTACTGTATTTTATGTATGTGAGAGCTGTTGTATAATACTACTGTATATTATGTATGTGAGAGCTATTGTATAATACTACTGTATTTTTGTATGTTAGAGCTGTTGTATAATACTACTGTATTTTATGTACAGTCAGGTGCATAAATATTGGGACATTGACAGAATTGTCATATTTTGGCCTCTATTCACCACCACAATGGCTTTGAAATGAAACAAACAAGATGTGCTTTAACTGCAGACTTTCAGATTTAATTTGAGGGTAATTACATCCAAATCAGGTGAACGGTGTAGGAATTACAACGGATTCTATATGTGCCTCCCACTTTTTAAGGGGCCAAAAGTAATGGGACTATCAACTCAAAAGCTATTTCATGGACAGGTGTGGGCTATTCCCTTGTTATTTCATTATCAATTAAGCAGGTAAAAGGTCTGGAGTTGATTCTAGGTGTGACATTTGCATTTGGAATCAGTTGCTGTCGACTCTCAATATGAGATCCAAAGAGCTGTCACTACCAGTGAAGCAAGCCATCATTAGGCTGAAAAATCAAAACAAACCCATCAGAGAGATAGCAAAAACATTAGGTGTGGCCAAATCAACTGTTTGGAACATTCTTAAAAAGAAAGAACATACCGGAGAGCTCAGCAACACCAAAAGACCCGGAAGACCACGGAAAACAACTGTGGTGGATCACAGAAGAATTATTTTCCTGGTGATGCAAAAACCCCTTCACAACAGTTGGCCAAATCAAGAACACTCTCCAGGATGTAGGTGTATGTTTGTCAAAGTCAACAATCAAGAGAAGACTTCACAAGAGTGAATATAGAGGGTTCACCACAAGATGTAAACCATTGGTGAGCCTCAAAAACAGGAAGACCAGATTAGAGTTTGCCAAACAACATCTAAAAACGCAATTACAGTTCTGGAACAACATCCTATGGACAGATGAGACAAAGATCAACTTGTACCAGAGTGATGGGAAGAGAAGAGTATGGAGAAGGAAAGGAACTGCTCATGATCCAAAACATACCACCTCATCAGTGAAGCATGGTGGTGGTAGTGTCATGGCGTGGGCATGTATGGCTGCCAATGGAACTGGTTCCCTTGTATTTATTGATGATGTGACTGCTGACAAAAGCAGCAGAATGAATTCTGAAGTGTTTCGGGCAATATTATATTCTCATATTCAGTCAAATGCTTCAGAACTCATTGGACGGTGCTTCACAGTGCAGATGGACAATGACCCGAAGCATACTGCAAAAGCAACCAAAGAGTTTTTTAAGGCTAAAAAGTGGAATGTTATGCAATGGCCAAGTCAATCCCCTGACCTGAATCCGATTGAGCATGCATTTCACTTGATGAAGACAAAACTGAAGGGAAAATGCCCCAAGAACAAGCAGGAACTGAAGACATTTGCAGTAGAGGCCTGGCAGAGCATTACCAGGGATGAAACCCAGCGTCTGGTGATATCTATGCGTTCCAGACTTCAGGCTGTAATTGCCTGCAAAGGATTTGCAACAAAGTATTAAACAGTGAAAACTAGATTTAGGATTGTTTAGTTTGTCCCATTACTTTTGACCCCTTAAAAAGTGAGAGGCACATATAGAAACCGTTGTAATTCCTACACCGTTCACCTGATTTGGATGTAATTACCCACAAATTAAATCTGAAAGTCTGCAGTTAAAGCACATCTTGTTTGTTTCATTTCAAAGCCATTGTTGTGGTGAATAGAGGCCAAAATATGAAAATTCTGTCAATGTCCCAATATTTATGCACCTGACTGTATGTGAGAGCTGTTGTATAATACTACTGTATTTTATGTATGTGAGAGCTGTTGTATAATACTACTGTATTTTATGTATGTGAGAGCTGTTGTGCAATACTACTGTATGTTATGTATGTTAGAGCTGTTGTACAATACTACTGTATGTTATGTATGTGAGAGCTTCTGTAGAATACTACTGTATTTTATGTATGTGAGAGCGGTTGTATAATACTACTGTATTTTATGTATGTGAGAGCTGTTGTAGAATACTACTGTATTTTATGTATGTGAGAGCTGTTGTATAATACTACTGTATTTTATGTATGTGAGAGCTGTTGAGAAAACAAAATCAGTGTGCCTGTGTGCAGCATAGCGCCTGTGAGCCTGATATAGAGGTGAAGTCTATGTATGCACCGTTGCGATTTCTTACGGATTTGCATATGTAAAAATATACAGTCACCGTCTGTAATGTCAGCGATCTCATAAGCAACTGCGATTGCCATTGTACAGTTAGGAGATTTCGCAGTAACCAAAAAAATTGCTCAGCAGCGCAAACATCGGCATAGCATCCACCTTTCAATCAGGCCCACTGACGCTGGTAGATCACCGCTAAGTAAGTGAACAAAAAGTAGATCCCAGGTTACAAAAGTCCAGCCACCCCTGATTTAGACTATAAGTTCTCATGAGTAGGGCCCTCTGCCCTCTTGTGTCTCATTGTGCACTATCTCTATCTCCAGTGCGCCCCCACTTACAGAGTTACAGTTAAGATATCTGATCCCCTCTGTCTGCCCTTCCCAGACGCATGGTCACCGATTACTCCTATTATAACTGTATCTCAATTTGCTGTATTATTTCACAGTTTGGTTTTGCCCCTGTAATGTCTGTTTGATACTTTTTACTGTATATTTTATATCGTATCCTCTATGTATGGCATTATGAACACTTTGTGGCACTTTTAATATTTTAACAGATGAGGGGAAAGTGCTCCACCACCTACAAACCATAGGTAATATAAGAAAATAAAAACGTTGGCCAAGACGGACATGGAGTAGCTAGCACTTAGCTGAGCTCTCCAGCTGCGATATCCGCTGCCAACATCCTGACCTCTGCCCAGCGGTGCCCACTATACTTACCGTGTGGGGGAAGGTGTGCTGCCTCTGGGGAAACCGTTTGAGCCGCTTCCAGTCTCCTACTGTCCGTCCGCGCGGCTCCGTGTGCTGTGTCCTCTTGCCTCTGCACGTGGTCCCGTCTCCTGCTGCGGCTTCCTGTCCTGCCACTGAGCTCCATGGAGTTGGTGCTTGCCGCGTGTGCTCCGTGTGCTGTGTCCTCCTGCCTCTGCACGTGGCCCCGTCTCCTGCTGTGGCTTCCTGTCCTGCCGCTGAGCTCCCTGGAGTTGGTGCCTGCCGCGTGTGCTCCGTGTGCTGTGTCCTCCTGCCTCTGCACGTGGCCCCGTCTCCTGCTGTGGCTTCCTGTCCTGCCGCTGAGCTCCCTGGAGTTAGTGCTTGCCGCGTGTGCTGCTGTGGGATCCTGCAGCCGCCGGGGATATTTGCGGGGCACGTGCCTCCTCGTCCAGCCCTTCCATTGCCAGGTGCGTCCTGGGACTGTTGCTGGCCTCATCTGCTGCGGGGAGACCCTGTAGCCTGCTGGAGCTCGTTGTGTACATAGTGGCAACTACAAGTGAGTGCCCGATCACCCCCTCATCTTCATCTTCCTCGGACCTCCTGAGCAGCGGTGCTGTTTAACCCTCCCCTTGCTGTACAGCGCTGGTCATAGTGCTTTTCTGGGGCTACTCAGTGCTGTTATCTCTGGGGCTGTGAAGCTTTATCCTGTGTGCCTGGTAGTGGCCATTTTCTTCCTCAGTTAACCCATTGACTCTCTGCCTGCAGTAGCTCTCTATATCCCTAGTCTGTGTTGTCCTTAGCAGCAGCTGATGTATGGGAAAAACAAACCATACATCAGCTGCTGCTAAACTGGAGCGCTTCTCTCGTAACCCTGTGTGTAATACTCCACAGAAGGAAAAAATCCTGTGGAAACGCCCGATCAATCACCCCCTTTAAGTGCAGCTCCTCCTGCTGCGCAGGCCCAGGAGATAACCTTACAGCAGGTGTTGGATGCTGTAACTACCAGTGAGAAGCGCTTAGCGGATCAGATTGGATCTGTACAGTCTGATCTGACTGTTATTCATCAAGATTTACAGCGTGTTCGCGAGAGGGTTGGAGAAACTGAGACACACATTTCCACCATGGAAGATTCGTTCTCCCTGCTTAAAGTACGAGTTAATACCTTGGATTCTCAAATGTTTGCCATGCAACGTAAATTGTCAGATATGGAAGGGCGATTACGTCGCAACAATGTTCGCTTCGTAGGATTGCCGGAAAAGGAGGAGGGAAATAATCCTGAAGAATTTCTAGAAAAATGGCTCCTGGAAGTTTTTGGTCGCGATGCTTTTACTTCTCACTTTGCGGTGGAACGGGCTCATCGCGTCCCTACTAGGGCACCGCCACCTGGAGCACCTGCCCGCACGTTTATAGCCAAATTCTTACACTACCAAGATCGTGACTCAGTACTCAGACTAGTTCGTGTCAAAGGTCCTATGGAAAGGAATGGCTGTCGTGTCTCGGTATTTCCTGATTTTTCTATTGATGTGCAAAAGCTCAATTTATGCCAATTAAGAGACGCCTGCGTGAACTGAATCTCCCATATGCAATGTTATTCCCATCCAAGCTGACGGGGAAACAAAGTTCTTTATGTCTCCAAAAGAGGCTGCTCTATGTCTAGATCGTTACAGGCACGGTCGCAGCTGGATCATAATTTGCCTTGAACTCACGTAACTATGCTTAATTTCTGGTTACTGACTGTTGTTCTCATATAGGCTGGGCGCTTATGGCTTGCTGTGATCTTCAAGTTATTATTTATTTGTTGACAATAAGACTGATAGCATTACGAGATCACTATATTCATATCATTACTGATTGCAAATAACGACTATTTTTTATCTGTCGGTTTATAGCATTGTACTCTGATTGCACTATATAAGTCTATGTCACCTTTCTACTGTATGTATTATGTTTGGGTTTGTGCACCTTCCCCTGGTATTGTATGTTTTTTTTTTGCAGGGGCACCGAGGGCATTATTGGCTGGAGAGCTCCCTCATGTCTAGGGGTCATCTAAATTCTTTGCTCCGTAATCTGTAGGGGGGTTGCTGTATCGGGATAGTTGTTAGGAATTATAGTTAGGGATTTAGGCATGCCAAAGTTGGGGTTAGGTATACGGGGAGGGAATAAGGGTTGGGTTTTTTCTCTCGTTTTTGTGTTTTCTTTTCAATGGATGTTCCTATAGAGATGTCATTTCAATTTTTTTTGTATCGCAATTTTTTTTTGCTTTCTTCTATGCATATACCATTGTATATTTAATTTGTCTATTTGTTTGTCTCGCACACTCTAATGCTATTTTGCAGGTTATCCGCTGTCTATTGTTGCTAGTATCTGGTACTAATCTGGGATGATGGCTACTCCATTGAGAATTGTATCTTGGAATGTCCGAGGGCTTAACGATAAAATTGAAAGATCCTTAGTCCTCCGGCAGCTCCGACAATATGGCTCTGACATTGCATGCCTCACTGAAACACATTTGCTGGGGGGTAGGTTAATGTCACTCAAAAAAACGTGGGTTGGATGGGCTTATCATACCTCACACACTTCATCATCTAGGGGTGTTTCAATTCTTATACACAGATCACTTGGTTTTGAGTTGGTTTCCCTGCAAAGGGACACTTGGGGACAGTATGTTTTATTACAATGTCGAATAAATGCTGCCCCCATTCTTTTATTGGCTATATACTTCCCACCCCCGTACTCATCTGAGGTTATGAAAAAAGCAGCAGAATTTATGGCTAGATTTCCAGATACACCTGTAATTTGTGTGGGGGACTTTAACAACGTGATGGATCCTGCTCTTGATAGGCGGAGCAATGCCTCTGGTTCCTCTTCCTCCTGTAGTGGTCGCTTCGGGGCCCTTGTGGCAGAGCTGGGCTTGGTGGATGCTTGGAGGACGAGACATCCTACGGAGAAACAATATTCCTGTTTTTCACGTAGCTATCATTCGTTCTCCAGGATTGACCTTGCCCTGATCTCCCCCAATCTGTTGCCTAAACTTCAGTCAGTTGTTTACGAAGCAAGAGGGATTTCAGATCACTCCCCATTAGTACTTGGGTTGGACCTGATTGGTCAATGCGGGCATTCCTTCTGGAAGCTCAACCCCTTTTGGTTAACTCGTATGGGAGCGGGGTTGGAACTACAGGCTACCTGGGGTGAATTCTTCTCTAATAATCATGGCTCGGCTTCCACTACGGTAGTTTGGGATGCCTTTAAATCCTTCTTAAGGAGTACCCTAATTAGACGTGTGTCTGAATTAAAATCTTCCTACAAGCACCATGAGAAAGAGTTGGAATCCTCCTGCAGGGCTTTGGAAGCAGCGTATTTGTCTGATGGGCAGGACTCTTCCAAACTTGCCTGGCTTGCCACGCAGAAGGAGTGGAGTGACTTACTATTGGCTAAGACTCAGTATAGGCTGCTGTTTGCAGCACATTCCCACTATGCCTTGGCTGACAGGCCGGGAGGTTACCTTGCTAATGGCACGTGCAGAGAGGTCCCCTGTAGCTGTGGTTGAAGTTCTTGATTCTGCTGGGGTGGCCCAGATACAGACCCCAGATATTGCTGCAGTTTTTGTACAATTTTATAGGGCTTTGTATACTTCTAGACTGACCTGCACATTAAACGATGTACAATCCTATCTCGCAGGTATATTATTGCCCACTTTGACGGTGGAGGACAGGGATTACTTAGACTCTCCCCTGACTCGGGAGGAGGTAGATGAGGCTTTGCGTTCATTCCCTGGTGGTAAGGTACAAGAAGCATAGTCAGTTTTATGTCCCTCGTCTCCTTGACTTGTTTAACCAGCTGTATGAGGGCACTGCTCTCCCACAATCTATGTCAGAGGTTCTTATTGTTATCTTGCCTAAGCCGGGGAAGGATCCAAGGCTTTCTGACTCTTACCGACCCATATCCCTTCTCCCTACAGATGTTAGAATTTTAGCTAAATTATTGGCCATTCGATTAGGCAGGGTGATTTTATCTGTTGTCCACCCAGACCAGACGGGGTTTATGCCGGGCAAGTCCGAATCCATTAATTTACGTCGCCTTTTCACTCATTTGCAGGTCTCTCGTGGGCAAGGGTCCTCCTCAGTTGTTGTCTCGCTGGATGCGGCAAAGGCTTTCAATTCTGTTGAGTGGCCCTTCCTATGGGAGACCATGCGCTGCTTTGGGATTGGCCCTGGGTTTATAAAATGGGTTCAGCTCCTATATTCAGCCCCAACAGCTAGGGTGTCAATCAATGGTTTTATATCCTCTTCCTTTCCTTTATCGCGTGGAACAAGACAGGGATGCCCTTTGTCTCCCGCCCTGTTTGATATAGCAATTGAGCCTTTGGCTTGTCTCATTCGGGCACATAGGAGTATCAGGGGATTGGAGCTGGGGGCCAGAACAGACAAAGTGGCATTGTACGCTGACGATATGTTGCTCTTTGTTTCTGACTATTCCAGCTCCATGCCTCATGTTCTTGATCTCATTACTTAGTTTGGTAGTTTCTCTGGACTTACAATAAATTGGGATAAATCTTGTATTCTGCCCCTTGGAGGACCATGCCCTGTGAGTTATAGTGTTTCACTTTCCGTTGAAGTGGGTCAATACCTTTAAATATCTTGGTATTTGGATATCTAATGCTCCCCGAGATTATGTGACCTTAAATGTGGTGCCCCAGGTGGACTATTTACGGGCTCGGGCAAAGACATGGAGCAAACTTCCGCTCTCACTCACCGGGCGTGTCAACTTAATTAAAATGGTGCTACAACCTAAACTGTTAAATGTACTCCATAACTCTCCGGTCTATCTTCCCCAAAAATTTTTCCATCAAATAAACAGTTTGGTCTCCTCTCTGGTCTGGGCGGTTCGCAGAGCTCGCATAAAATTGGATGTGCTCACTAAGCCTCGTTCACAATGGGGTCTGGCACTTCCCCACTTCCGCATGTATTACTTTGCATCTCAACTGGCGCATTTGTGGCATTGGATAAATTACACTGACCCTCAGGCCCTGCATGCTGTTATGATCTCCCAAGTTGCTCCAGGTCATACTCCTTTGCAGGCACTACTTAGTGGTAATATATCTAACACTATGTTACCTATACTTAATCAATCTGTCAGAATATGGGACTCTGTCTCAAAACTTCTGAAGACACAGGGCTTAGATCCGGCTACTCCATTATGGTGCTCTCGAGCTTTGCCTGAACTTTTGGCGTTGCAGACCAGGGGGATTTGGGGCAGGTGGGGAGTGGTCTCCTTGGGACAGCTATATAATGCAGGTGTACTTAAATCCTTTGAATTTGGCCTCCCACAGTCACATTTCTTTAGATACCTGCAACTTAGACATGCGCTAGCGACCCAATTCCCCGATGCTCCCCCAAACATTCAAGATTCCCCTGACAAAAAATTCTTGTCTATAGGCGGACCTCGACGTTTTGTTTCTCATGCCTACTCCTTTGTAATGCAGGCTCACCACCATGATGATCTGCCAGCTCTCAGAGCTAAATGGGAGGTTAATCTGGGTGCAATACAGGACGATTCATGGCAGGATGCATTGGGATGTCCAAGATTAGCTACCACCTCAATTCGTTGGTGGTCGTTCAGATTCAAATTGCCCTAAATGTAGTGCCCCATCAGCCAACTTTTGGCATTTGCTCTGGGATTGTCCTCAGATTATGTCATTCTGGGAAAAAATACTCAGGGTAATCTCCTCTACAGGAGTTCTCCCGGCTGTTCTTACTCCTATTGTATGTATGCTTGGAATTATAGAAGACCATTTGCTTGATAGACACACTCGTCAGTATGTAGTGAATGTTTGCATGTTGGCCAAAGTTTGCATTGCCCGCTCCTGGATGGCCTCCACAGGGCCGGAGTATTATGATTGGTTATCCTTAGTCTCTACCACAATTGCACATGCAAAATATACCTATTTGGCTAGAAACGCTGAATCTAAATTTGAAGACATATGGGCCAAATGGCTTAATTCTGCTCATGCTCAGACCGCACATCACCGGCTCTCTGTCTCCAATTCTTCTTTTAGTGCTGTTATGTAATAGTACCAATGGGGGAAATAATGCTACACAATCACTTATTGGTGTGTGCGAGACGGGAAAGAATATATATAGATATATATATATATATATATGTTTATGTGTGTATGTATATATATATATATATATATATATAGACAATTGTTGTATATAAGTGTTATATGCTAGTCTGCTCATTGTAATGTGACCAATGATATGCTAGTTCTATATCTTTTTATTTTGTTTTGTGTTCGTTTTATGTTTGTCTATTTATTGAGGTTTTCTTTTTTGAAAATCAATAAAAAATGCACTTAGTTAAAAAAAAAAAGGAAATAAAGACCTTAAACAACTTGGCATCTATGTAGACGCTCGTGTCGCCGCCCCGTCTTCTCCCGCAGGCTAGTACTTTCGGCGGGATTAACCAGCCCAGGACTGCAACCGGAAACATCAGGGACGGCAGGTAAGGGGTTCCCTGTGGCCACTGACGGGGGGGACCGGCTGTGACAGTCCGTGCCTCCGGCGGTAGGAGACCCGCCGGAGGACGCTGTTGTGCAGAGCCATGTGGAAACTGTCTCCGGCACTAGACCACCGGGACATGAGGGATCCTGACAGCCAGGGGCTTGATGGCGGTGGCCATGTCAGTGTGCCCGGTGGATCCATAAAGCATGAGGGGAGGTACACTATCCCCTGGCGGCCCCTGCCCCAACCTGGATACTGGTTCAGTCGGAAGACTTCCCGCCTCCTGGTTGCTCTTCCCAGCCTCCCTCTATATGAATCAGCCAGAGACCACTCTCAGGTGCTCTCGGTGGCTAGCTCAGTCTCCCTGTATACCTCTCTCTACGGTGTTCAGGTTATACAGAGCTCAATATACTACCAGGCCTGTGCTGGTGTCATGTATGGCTATGTGGTAGTGGCTGAAAGAGCCTGGTGCATATGGTTATAATAAATATTATATATATATATATATATATAAAACAATGTTTGTATATGCATCGCATGTGACTGTTTTGAAATCTGCTGTGTGTTATGCTGCCTTTATCTGAATAACTGACAGTCATAATCTATCACTGCTGTTTCCTCTCATTTAACCAGGGCCGAAACTAGGATATCTGTCACCCGGTGCAAGGCAGCAATTTTGCGCCCCCTCCCTTCCTGTACCTGAAGTTTGTCCTTGCTCCTCCATAAGGCAGTGCACTACTCAGACATCCCTGGTATAGTGACTTACATTATTCCACACACCATAATGCCCATTACACATTATGCCACACATTGTAATGCCTATTACCAAAATGCCACTTACATATTTGCCCGACACCATTTTATACCCCACAGTAAGGCTTCTAATTACTTTAAAGTTACCTGCTCGTTGTCAGGGGTTACATGCATCAGCAGTTTCAGTTTTGGCCCGGAGAGCCCTCTGGCTGAGGAATTGGAAGGCAGATACAGGGTCCAAGAGAGCTTTGGAATTCCTTCCGTTCTCAGGGGGCATTTTGTTTGGCACAGAGTTGGACAAGATTGTGGCTACAGTGGCAGCCTCTAAAACGGCTAGTCTACCTTCCACTGTTAAACCTAAGCGGTCAGCCTTTCGCTCCTTTGGGCCGCAAGGAAAAGCAAGAGGTCAGTCTTCCGCCAGAGCCAATGCTTAGAGGAGGCCACAATCTAGAATGTCCTGGCCAGACAGACATCCGGCTGTCAGGTCACACGTCAAGCCTGCAGCTTGATGGTAAGGGCCTCCCTCTGGGGGATCCCAGGGTGGGAGGCCGACTTCTTCAGTATTCAGACGCCTGGCATCTTACAGCAACGGACGCCTGGGTTCGGGAGGTGGTCACCCAGGGATACGCCCTTACGTTCTGGAGAAGTCCCCCACAATGGTTTTTCAGCACAACTCTGGCAGCGGGTTCTGAGAAAGCCTTGGCCCTCCAGCAGGCTATACACTCCCTGCTGATATCGAGGGTTATAATCCTGGTTCCAGTGAATCACCGGGGAAAGGGATATTACTCCAACCTCTTTTTGATTCAGAAACCCAACGGGTCTCACAGGCCTATTCTAAACCTAAAAGGTCTCAACACATTTATCAGGGTATTTAAATGTATTGGAACACTCACGGCGCAAATATCAAAGGATGACAGCTCCAAAACTCTATCTTGTCTTGCCCAATACAAGAAAAATCAATAAATAAAACAAATTATAGATAGTGTTTCAGGAGCGCTTCCTATTTTTTTATATACTTATTCAATAGTCCTTATGTAGCTTGTCACTTTCTTCAAAAGATTCCTCTTCAAATACCCGATATATATAAAACGAAAAGAGAGAAAAAGGCCACAGGATTGTTTTTCAACTGATTATGTAGGTATAATTCTTTATAAAAGCAGTTCTACGAGGAATCTATCTTATCTTCTCAATTAGAAGGTGTATTCACGTACCATACTCACTTCTATTATGTATGGTATTAAAACATGTAATGGTTTCTTTTTTAAATAGATTTCTACTAATGATCCATATGGCACAACATATAGCAAATAGAGTCTGCACGTACTCTACTCACATGAAATAGAGTGGAGTCAATCATATAATGGTATCTTTTTCAAAATGATCACGTACCAAACTCACTTCAAATAAATGCAGCACAAACACATCAAGGTTTCTTTTGTCCAGTTTTTCAAAAAAAGTCCAGATAATTGCTTGCTGGATAATTCTCAATGTTTATTAAATGTACAAACTTATATGTATATTAAAAAAAGCAAATTCTCAATTTTATGTGGGGAACATCCAAAATAGGGGACAATTCACAAAAAACATCCAGGTACAATAGTTATAAAGGTGTGTGATCCCAGAGACAGTCCAGACCAGTCTCTAAGAAAAAACACACCTAGTAACTTAATGGAAATGCAATGTCCACAGTCCGAATGATCTCCAGATGATGCACACTAACTCCTCTGACCAACGCGTCTCGATATCTAATCTTTCTGAAGGTCTCCTGAGAAGTGCACCCTGACTGTCTTTTATACCTTAAAGCAACCTAAATGAACCGGTCACGTGATCGCGACCGGAAGTTGATATTGGTTTCAGTGTAAAATATGCTTACTGCACTATACCCTTGTCTAGTGAGCATACAGATTTTCCTATAAGTCCTCACGCCACCTCCGGGAACGGTAGTCTAGCGCTTGAGCGTTACAAGGAAGCCCCAGTGTTGTTTCTCCCGGCCTGCCAGAAGTGCGTCACACCCCGGAACTTCCGCCATGTGTTCCACACAAGTGGAACGCAACCAGTGTAAGCTTAGGATGCGGACTGGAAATTTCAATCTGGTGTGCGCTTCACACAAATGGAACGCAAGCCGGACCAGTGCTCCATAATAACGGTGCATAATATCTATAAATACATTGCAAATGATCTACAGATCTCAATCATATAATGCCATATTATGTCTTGATGGCATTTCATATCATCCTAAAACATTCCATATGTAAAACTTTGAATACATAAAAATTCATAAAAAATCCATTCATTATTTGCCATTCAACTTCCGGTCGCGATCACGTGACCGGATCATTTAGGTTGCTTTAAGGTATAAAAGACAGTCAGGGTCCACTTCTCAGGAGACCTTGAGAAAGATTAGATATCGAAACGCGTTGGTCAGAGGAGTTAGTGTGCATCATCTGGAGATCATTCGGACTGTGGACATTGCATTTCCATTAAGGTACTAGGTGTGTTTTTTCTTAGAGACTGGGAATCACACACCTTTATAACAATTGTACCTGGATGTTTTTTGTGAATTGTCCCCTATTTTGGATGTTCCCCACATAAGATTGAGAATTAGCTTTTTTTAATATACATATAATTTTGTACATTTAATAAACATTGAGAATTATCCAGCAAGTAATTATCTGGACTTTTTTGGAAAAACTGGACAAAAGAAACCTTGATGTGTTGGTGCTGCATTTATTTGAAGTGAGTTTGGTACGTGATCATTTTGAAAAAGATACCATTATATGATTGACCCCACTATATTTCATGTGAGTAGGGTACGTGCAGACTCTATTTGCTATATGTTGTGCCATATGGATCATTAGTAGAAATCTATTTAAAAAAGAGACCATTACAAGTTTTAATACCATACATAATAGAAGTGAGTATGGTACGTGACTACACCTTCTAATTGAGAAGATAAGATTGATTCCTCATAGAACTGCTTTTATAAAGAATTATACCTGCATAATCAGTTGAAAAACAATCCTACACATGTGGCCTTTTTTTCTCTTCTCGTTTTATATATATCGGGTATTTGAAGAGGAATCTTTTTGAAGAAAGTGACAAGCTACATGAGGACTATTGAATAAGTATATAAAAAAATAGGAAGCGCTCCTGAAACACTATCTACAATTTGTTTTATACATTTATCAGGGTGCCCAGGTTTCACATGGAAACTCTGTTGTCGATTCTGTTGACCATGGAACCAGGGGATTTCATGGTATTCTTGGATATCCAAGATGCATACCTTCATGTGCCAATTGCACAATTCCACCAGCAATTCCTGCGGTTTGCAGTCTTACAGGAGCATTTCCAATTTCAGGCACTGCCTTTTGGATTATCAACGGCCCCTCGGGTGTTTACCAAAGTCATGGCAGTAATAACGGCCTGCGTCAGGGAATCAAGATTCTGCCGTATCTGGACGACCTGTTAATATTGGCTCAGTCGTCACAAGAGTTGCAGCGTCACCTCAGACTGACTGTAGCATGTCTACACAGACATGGGTGGATTGTAAATTAGGAAAAAGTCATCGCTTCTTCCAGTACAGCCGATGGTGCATCAATGGGCAAGGTTGGATTCTCTGGCACAAAGGATTTATCTGCCAGAGGACAAGATTGCGGTTCTTCAGCTGAAAATATGCAAGTTTCTTCTCAGCCGATCAGTATCAATCCATGCAGCAATGCAAGTCCTAGGTTCCATAGTATGGACTTTCAACATGGTGGAGTACGCCCAGTTCCACTCTAGACCATTGCAGAGGTTAATCCTTTCTCACTGGAGAGGGGAGTACCACCTAATAAAGGCACAGACAATCAGTGCCAGAAGTGCGACTGTCCCTGTCTTGGTGGTTGCAGACGGGTCATCTCAACAAAAGGTCGCCCATTCTGGAATCCAGATTGGGTTCTCCTCACAACCGATGCCAGTGTCCGAGGATGGGGTGCAGTGACAGGTCGTTACACTTTTCAGGGAAAGTGGATGGCAAGAGAAAGTCTTCTGTCTATAAATGTCCTGTTACTAAGGGCAGGTTCAGGCTCAGGAAATATTAAATGGCAGGCCTCTCCAGGTACAATCGGACAACCCCACCGCAGTAGCCTACCTAAACCATCAGGGAGGCACGTGGAGCCAGGCTGCCATGTCGTAAGTGTCAAACATTCTGGTCTGGGCAGAATGTCACCTCCCGGGAATATCGGCAGTCTTCATACCAGGAGTCCTAAATTGGGAAGCGGACTTCCTAAGTAGGCAAGATATACATGCCGGAGAATGGGCTCTTCAACCTCAGGTATTTCAGAAGCTAGTGGACAGATGGGGTCTTCCAGAGGTAGGCACAACCACAGGGTTCCCAGGTACGGGTCCAGGACCAGGGATCCTGCAGCCGAATTTGTGGACGCTCTGGCAGTAAGGTGTAATTTCAGACTGGCGTATCTGTTTCCTCAGTTTTCTCTTCTTCCCAGGGTCATCAGGAAAGTCAAGCAGGAAAGCAGTATAGTAATACTGGTAGCTTCTGCTTGGCCTAGACGCCATTGGTTCCCCGACCTGCAGAGTCTCTCCATAGACACTCCATGGCCTCTTCCTCCAAGGCAGGACCTGTTAATACAGGGTCCCTGCCTGTATACAGACCTTCCTTGGCTGTCTTTGACGGCATGGCTCTTGAGGCCTCCGTCTTAAAGGCAAAAGGTTTGTCCGATTGTGTAATACAGACAATGTTGAAGGCAGGGAAACCTGCCTCTGCCCGCATTTATTACAGAATTTGGCACTCATTTCTTCAGTGGTGTGAACTGAGGAAGTATGACCCTAAGGTGTTTAGGGTCTCGCGAGTGCTTTCTTTTCTTCAGGCCGGGTTGGACAGAGAAAAGAAAACCTGAAAGGTATAAGCGCTGGAAAAGGGTTGCCTCTCTAGCAGCTACCAATATACGAGACAGTCACTCCCTAACAGAAAAGTAGTATCACAAAGATGAAGGTAGCGCTAACAATAATAAACATGTGTTATTAGTTAAAATAGATCATTGGATTCCATCCAAAATTTTTTATATAAAAAATAAAATTACTCAAAAATGTGAAAATATTCTTTCACTAAAACATGAACTATGACATATTACATAAAAACATCAATGGGTAAATATGCATGTAGGATCTCACCCGCAACCTAAAGTCCATATAGGTCTAATTTTCCATATAGCCACTGTAGGGGAACAATAGCAGTCTCGCTCTGGTATAAGTGCCTGTCTTGGAAATAATTCCTGGTATCCGCTAGAGGAATGTCCCTTCCAATTGTATGGATCTGTATAGGTAATTGGGTCCTCACAGTATGCGGTATCCACAGATAGCAAATGCTTGGCTGTAAACAATGACTGGCAGTTCTTAAGTTTCTCATTCCCAGATGTTAGATTAGAGCAAATGGTATAAATCCAGGTAGGTAGGACCAATTGAGGTAGGTAAACATGGGGTGATGATCCTAGTGAAGTGCTGACGCGTTTCGCTGCATTCAAGCGCAGCTTTATCAAAGGTATCCATTGTATGTCCAAAATGGTGCTTTTATACCCCTCCAAACAAGGGTGATTGATTAGCACCTGTATTCAATTTTACAATGCCAAATACAAGCAGTTAACTTATTTCAGAAAATAAAAACATATATAAATGTTGCTATACATAGAATATTTAATATGTTTAGGAGGCAGACCTATTTTAAAAAATATTTATATAAAAAGAGATGATATAATATTATTCCGGAAAATTTTATTCATGACTTCCGGTTTCCCGGCATTAGGTCACGTGATGTAAACAAAAACCCGGCTATGAAGAATATCTTCTAATCAGAAGCCAATCGTGGCTTTTCAGATAAGTATCCCCTAAACGGGGGATAGTAAAGAGGACAATTGTCAACTCAAATGCCTATTTATTACCTTAGTCCCCCTCGATGTCTCAATCTGAGGCAATCCGTGGCCCGATCACGTGCGTCTGTCACGTGATCGGAGAGCGGTTCCATGCGTGACGTATAGTCACGTGCCGTCACGTGATTCACAGTCCAACTTATCTGTGTAATAATGGGCATACAATTTACTCCGATCATGTGATATTGTCACATGACCTGAATTAAACTGCTGCTCTCGATCACATGGCCAACAATTTAACCTATCTCAGATAGAATCAGTATACTTGGAATTATGGGACTTGTAGAAAAAAACAGTTTACTTTCATTGATCTCATGATAATAAAAACAACATTAATACAAGGGTAAATAAATCAATATATATTATTTATGTACCCTGAAAGTATTTAGGTGTATAAATAATAGATGTTAGCCTGCACATATACAAATCCAGAAAACGGAAGTGGGAACACTACTGGAGACCTAGATATATAGATAATGGGCAGGGAACCAAAATACCATCATATTTACAAGTAAAGGACATAAATAATATACCTAAATATTTATCATCCTCCATGGACTAAAGTCAAAACCTTTAATATTAGTTCAGATTTCTTATCCAGCAGGGGAATATATATTCTCCTATTCCTAATGTATCTACTGAATAGTCGATCTTTACAAATTCAATGGGCATAAAAAGAAATATTGGTAAACATAAAAACAAAAATGAGAAAAAAGGCAGATCAATAGATATAAAACATCTCATTACTGTTAATTGAACAGAGACCACCCCAATCAGGAGGAGGTAAAAAATATTAATTTAATTAACAGAATTCAATTCTATTGCCTCATTGAGGCCCTCTGGATATAAACAATTCATTCTGAACATCCAGAACACCTCCTGTTTGCATAGCTCGGCGCAAACCTGGTCCCCATGGCCGTACCCATAATTCGTAAATAAAAAGTGTCTAGAAACAGAAAATAATTGTGCTGTAACATGAAAGCAATAGAATCAAGAAGAAAAATCCTGTGTCTCACTGTAAGATCACTATCTTTGTTGAGTCTTTTAGAAATAGCTTCTATTCCCAAATTGTGTGGGATATTGGAGTAAAAATTTTGCACATCCATAGTTAAAAAAGCATAAGACTCTCTCCATTCGATATTCTGTATCAATTGCAAAATATGGGTGGTATCTTTTATGTGTGATCTTAACGTTGAGACACAGGGCTGCAAATAAGAATCAACATAAAACGATAAATTAGATGAAAGGGAATCAATGCTAGAAATTATAGGTTGCCCTGGGGGTTGAGGTGAGGGACTTGTGGATTTTCGGTAAATGATAATAAATAGTTGTGGTGGGATGTGTACAAAACAAAAAACAGAATTCCTCTCTGGAGATGACTCCATCCTCCATAGCTCCATCCAATAGAGTATATAATTCTGTTAGAGAATGAATTGTGCTATAAAAAATTGTGTATTGATCCTACTAAGAAGCTTCTAACTGTCTCTTAGCTTCCTTGATGTAATCCATTTTGTCCTGCACCACTAATCCCCCTCCTCATGTATCTGCCTCCTTGATCACCATGGAGGCATCTGACATCAAATCTTTTATAGCCTTTCTCTCCCATTTATTTAAATTAATTTTTTTCTCCTTTTTTGGAGCAGATTGACACATTATCTTAAAGTCCTCCAGAGTAGTTTTGTAGAAACTGTCTATACTGGCATTGATTCCCTTTCATCTAATTTATCGTTTAATGTTGATTATTATTTGCAGCCCCATGTCTCAATGTTAAGATCACACATAAGATACCACCCATTTTTTGCAATTGATACAGAATATCGAATGGAGAGAGTCTTATACTTTTTTAACTATGGATGTGCAAAGTTTGTACTCCAATATCCCACACAATTTGGGAATAGAAGCTATTTCTAAAAGACTCAACAAAGTTGGTGATTTTACAGTGAAACACAGGATTTTTCTTCTTGATTCTATTGCTTTCATATTACAGCACAATTATTTTCTGTTTTTAGACACTTTTTATTTACAAATTATGGGTACGGCCATGGGGACCAGGTTTGCGCTGAGCTATGCCAAGCTCTACATGGGGGAGGTCGAGGACCACCTCGTGTGGGGGGCGGCTTTGGCGCACGCCTGGTCCTCTATGGCCGATACATTGATGACCTTTTTTTATTTGGGATGGGGATGACACTTCTGCACAACAATTTGTTTCTTTTTTGAATACTAATTTGTTTAATCTTTAGTTCACGCATGCTTTTGACACTAACCGGATTTCCTTTCTGGATTTGGCTCTAGAGATTCAAAATAATAGGAAAGTCACATCCAATTTCTCTAAAGAAGTAGGTAGAGATGCATATTTGCATTATAATAGTGCACACTACCCTCCCTGGAAAAGAAATATCCCTAAAGGCCAATTACTCAGTCTTAAAAGAAACTGTTCGACAGTTGAATCTTTTGATAAACAGGCAGAAGATATGATTAAGTCTTTTCACCAACGGGGATACCCGAGATTGGTTGTTGATAAAGCTTTAAATGAAGTTAGGATGATAAACAGAGATGATCTCTTAGCTTCAAATAAGAAAATGGGAAAAGAAGAGAGGGATTTCAATAAAGAGGTCACTTTTATATCTACTTTTAATAATCATTATCTACAGGTCAAACATATAGTACGAAAAAATTATAATATCTTGAAACAAGACCGTCTTCTATGTGACCTTATCCCCCCTAAACCTGTATTTATTTTTCGTAAAAACAGATAATTGAAAACCTTATTGGCACCTAGCTATTTAAAATCATCCATGGACCAATCAACAAAAAAAAATGTCATGATATTACCTTTTTTATTATCATGAGATCAATGAAAGTAAACTGTGTTTTTACTACAAATCCCATCATTCCAAGTATACTGATTCTATCTGAGATAGGTTCAATTGTTGGCCATGTGATCGAGAGCAGCAGTTTAATTCAGGACATGTGACGATATCACATGATCGGAGTAAATTATATGCCCATTATTACACAGATAAATTGGACTGTGAATCACGTGACGGCACGTGACTATACGTCACGCATGGAACCGCTCTCCGATCACGTGACAGACACACGTGATCGGGTCATGGATTGCCTCAGATTGAGACATCGAGAGGGACTAAGGTAATAAATAGGCATTTGCGTTGCCAATTGTCCTCTCTACTATCTCCGTTTAGGGGATACTTATCTGAAAAGCCGCGATTGGCTTCTGATTAGAAGATATTCTTTGTAGCCGGGTTCTTATTTACATCACGTGACCTAATGCCGGGAAACCGGAAGTCATGAATAAAATGGTCCGGAATAATATTATATTATCTCTTTTTATATAAATATTTTTTAAAATAGGTCTGCCTCCTAAACATATTAAATATTCTATGTATAGCAACATTTATATATGTTTTTATTTTCTGAAATAAGTTAACTGCTTGTATTTGGCATTGTAAAATTGAATACAGGTGCTAATAAATCACCCTTGTTTGGAGGGGTATAAAAGCACCATTCTGGACATACAATGGATACCTTTGATAAAGCTGCGCTTGGATGCAGCGAAACGCGTCAGGCCTTCACTAGGATCATCACCCCATGTTTACCTACCTCAATTGGTCCTACCTACCTGGACGAGCAACTTAAGAACTGCCAGTCATTGGTTACAGCCAAGCATTTGCTATCTGTGGATACCGCATACTGTGAGGACCCAATTACCTATACGGATCCATACAATTGCAAGGGACATTCCTCTAGCGGATACCAGGAATTATTTCCAAGACAGGCACTTATACCGGAGCGAGACTGCTACTGTTCCCCTACAGTGGCTATATGGAAAATTAGATCTATATCTACTTGAGGTTGTGGGTGAGATCCTACATGCATATTTACCCATTGATGTTTTTATGTAATGTCATAGTTCATGTTTTAGTGAAAGAATATTTTTACATTTTTGATTCATTCATTTTATTTTTTATATAATAAATGTGGATGGAATCCAATGATCTATTTTAACTAATAACACATGTTTAATATTGTTAGCGCTACCTTCATCTTTGTGATACTACTTACGGGTTGGACAGAGGTCTCCATCTGGCTACTCTGAGGCTGCAGGCCTCGCCGCTGTCGGTTTGGTTTCAGAGAAGGGTTGCCACCTTGTCTGATGTAAGAATTTTTTTTCAAGGTGTTCTGAGGGTTCAGCCTCCCTTTGTTCCCCCAGTAGCCCCGTGGGATTTGACATTGGTACTCGGGGCTTTACAGGCTCCTCCATTTGAACCCCTGAAATCAGTAGACCTGAAGTGGTTGACAACGAAGACAGTTTTTCCTCTAGCCATCGCTTCGGCCCGGAGGGTCTCTGATTTAGCAGCCTTATCTTTTCGCTCTCCTTTTTTAATATTTCATCAGGATATAGCTGTTCTTCGTACCAGGACCGGCTACCTTCCTAAGGTGGTATCTCGGTTTCATATGAATGAAGAAATTGTGGTTCCGGCTTTGCAAGCTTCTGGCCTTTCGGCTGGTGAAACATCATTGGATGTTGTGCGGGCTCTACATATCTATGTAGACCGCACTAGCTCCATTAGAAAGACAGATTCTTTATTTGTGTTGTATGGCTATCATAAGCGAGGCTGGCCAGCTAATAAACAGACTTTGGCCAGATGGTCGTGTATGAAAATTTCTCAAGCTTACACACAAGCTGATCTTGTTGTTCCAGACACGGTTACAGCACATTCTATGAGATCTGTGGGACCATCGTGGGCGGTGCGACGGTGTGCCTCTGCTGAACAGATTTGCAAGGCAGCCACGTGGTTTTCCGTCCACACCTTTGTCAAATTTTATGTGTTTGACACATTTGCCTCTCAGGATGCTTCCTTTGGGCGTAGGATTCAAATTTCTACTGAGACACAGGAGCGTCCCCACCCCTAGGAGGAACTGCTTTGGGACATCCCAAGGTAATTTCTATGGACCCCGAAGAAGAAAATAAGAGTTATGGTATAACATACCTTTGTTAACTCTTTTTCTTTGAGGTTCATAGGGTCTACAGAGCACCCACCCTAACGCACCTGTTGTTATTGGGAAATTCTTTTCTGTTGTATTTCTATGATTCACTCTTCTTACAGAGAGTGTGTCTGGATTGCAAGGGTACTTTGTTCCTTTTCAATTTTTCTTTCCTGCTCCTGCTTGGGCTTGATAACAAACTGACTTCCTGTAGCCAGGGGCGGGGTATGTATGGAGGGGGACCCAGTGCATCCTGGGAGCTAAAGCTTGTTGACTGTTTGGTGCCTGGATCACTCCAGCTACATCCCAAGGTAAATTCTGTAGACCCTATGGACCTTGAAGAAAAAAGTTAACAAAGGTATGTTATACCATAACTCTTATTTTCCGGTGGCAATTGAGGAATGTCTGTTTTTCTGTAGGTCTAACATAGTCCTGGAGGATCTCTGTCCAGAAGGGTGTGGTTGGTGCGTACTGTATTCACAATGCAATGCAGAAAGCCATAGGGACTAGGGACCAACTAATAGGACAGTCATATGGGATACGCCACTGTGTAAGCTGAAAAGACTAACCCCTCCCTCAATTCCTCTGTATTGTTCATTAATGAAAACAAAACTGACTAGGTGAAAAATCCCTTCATGTTAAAGGTTTGACCATTTTATTTAGTAAGGCTAGGACAAGATCTCATATAGCTATTCCTTGCCTATCGGTAAGGACACAAGACATTATGGATGGGGATGTAGTCAGGATCCCTGCAGTCAGAACACCGTATCAAAAATCCAGTTGGTCATCAGAATACTGGCTCCAAAATACCGATAGTCACAATCTCTGTGGTGAGTATTAGGGTTTAGGTTTAGGCACTAGGGGGAGGATTAGGGTTAGGGTGTGGAAGGGGACGATTAGGCTGCGGAAAGGGAGGGTTAGACTACGGGAGGGTACGGTTAGGGTTAGAGGTTGGTAAGGAAACTTGCAAACATGCGTCAGGATTTTGACCTCCGGGATTCTGGAGCCAGCGTTGTGACTGTTGGGATTCTGGAGCCAGCGTTGTGACCGTCAGGATTCTGACTGCCGGGATCCTGTACCCAATCCTATGGATGTACTACATATTGGAATAGAGCCAGTGCCAATTGTATTTACTTTCCTAGATAACATGCCTATTCAATGGCACCATATTAGGTCCTGAGCACTTTATTTTCTGGAAAATGTTCACAAAACAAGTTTCACAGATGTGAGAAGATTCAGGGGGTTAATCTGCAAATATTCTCCTTTAGCCTCACCAATCTGTAACACTTTATGCCCAAGTTCCACCGGGGGAACAAGCAAAAGATTCTGCAGAACAGAGAGTATTGCTGATCTCTAGTGCACGCTATTTAAAACATATTATAATTGTACACCCACTATTACCTGCCTGCTGAAGATTCGTTGCAGCAGACCCTTTTTCGGTTGTGGAGAAGGAAGACCCCTCCAGTCTAGATCAGGTGGGACCGTTCCATCCATGGGCAGTGTACTGAGGTCCTTGAAGCAGTCTGTCTCTATCATCTGAAACAAGATATATATACAGGTGTTTTGAATTCCTGCATTAAGTTTAGCATTGACCCACCTAGATCACACCAGTCTTCACCTTACCTCATTTTGCCAGGGTATAGACACACAGCCTGTGGCAATCTTGCGATAAAAGTCACTGTCTGTTTGCTCAAGCTCTACACCTTTAACTGTGGAGAACTGCTCTATGTCCAGAACATCTTTACAGTAGATTGCTTGAGGCTGGAAATAAGTGGGATAATAATTACATCAGGCATACATTTCAGCTTAGTGTTAACAGCTTATCTGACCAAAACCTTCTCATGGCCAGATAAGCTGGAAATATCTGATGGAATCTTATTGAAGTCATGGCCTCTGTTAAAAAGGCATTGATGCTCTTACATCTGGTTTGAATGGGGGTTCCAGTATCCCTGCTTCAAGTCTCTTGAAATTGATATGCTTGAACAATGCATGCTCTTTCACTTCCTGTGCGCCCCCACCACGACAACCCAACCGCTGCTCAGGGTCCTTAAACAGCAACTGCAAAGAACAAAAACAGGCATATACACACTTTACTATGAGTGCGCACACAAACTGCATGGGAAGGTTACACTATGTGGATAAATAGCCTTCTATAAGAACTAGACCAAGAAAAAAACACAATACATGTATGTAGTTCTGCTACAATATCTGCCAATGCAAACCAAATTCAATCCCCAAAATACTGTTATCCAAGACGTCAGCTTATTTTGCTCTTAAATAAAATGTGGCCTGGAGTCACAGTCTTCGTGTGCCACTAGTAGACGCTGAACTGAATAGTTTATACATCAGTTACTCGGCCTAAAACCAGACATCTGCTAATTTAGTCACACACAAAGCTAACAATCAACTTATATATAGGAAGACATCTTGAAATATTTATAAATTTACAAATAACAGTTGTTGCAGTATGACAGCGTGAAGCCATTTTAAAATGTATATAATGCAGAAAATACATCAGCAAGTTGTTGTGATATTTCTTTCTATACGGGGAGATGTACTAAGCCTTGGAGAGAGATAAAGTACCAGCCAATTTGCTCCTGTCATGTTACAGGCTGTGTTTGAAAAATTACAGTTTGAAGCGGATTTGTTGGTACTTTATCTCTGTCCACTTTATCGCCCTCCAAGGCTTAGTACATATCCTCCATAGTCTGTAAAGTGACAGTTAGAAGCTGACTGGTTGGTACTTGATCTCTATCCATTTGATATCTCTGCCATCTCCAACGTAGCCTCACAGGTGATGTGGCCTCTATGTGATCAGATTTATCAGCACAAATTCTGCATAGATAGATTTGGTCAATTTGGTAACCAAATATTTGGCTAAACTGGTGCTCAATTAAAAAAGGACAGGGTCACTTTGTGTATTAGTAAAATAATCATTTAAAACATAGTATTACATTATTGTGCCATGCTTAGCAACAACCTACTGGTGTTAAACTTTCGGGACGACCGCAGGGAGACTAGTGTGGGTGCATTTTTATTTTAATAAAAGGAGATTTAAGATTCTAGAATGGCCCAAGACAGAATTAAGTAACCTGGGAATTCGGATCAGGTTTTAATCACAGACCTGTGTCTGGTCTGACAATTATAACAACAATTACCACACTGAAATAACCTTACAAATACCATAAAAAGGTGAACGGTCATATGTAAAAAACTGTTACATGAACAAACACCTACTATATACACACACATACACACACACATATACACACACATACATACACACACACTTATATAGAAAATATGTACACTACTGCCATCTACTGGTTAAAATCATAACTTACTCTTCATTTATCCTTTTATTAGAGCTTGTTAAATGATGTTAAAAAGGAAGTTGGGGTTATAAGTACCGGTACCATCACATAAAAAAATCCATTGGAGGGCACTTGACCATGGGGCATTGGGAACTTGACATTTTAAAATATTCAACACATTTTGTTTCCTCCCTTTTCTATATCCCTATCCTACAGGGAACTATTTTTTTTTTATAGCAAACTTCACCAACACAGAAAAAAAAAAAATTTAACAAGAGAACTACAGGGTATATGGATGGGAAGTTTAAAAATTATATACTCTTTGATCTATTTAAGGGACCCTGGACCACAGGGATGTCACAAAGCTGCCACTGTGGGTTTAAAGGTTCAGTATTGTAATGCACAACACCTTCCGACCAACCCCCTCCTCCCAAAAAGCATCAACTTTAAACCAGTATGCACCAAACCATACAGGTGGCAGCACGAAGCCGCTCAACCAAAGCTAAACACTTCAATGCCCATGAGGCGCTCATCTGGTAAACTGTGACTTCAAATTACAAGCACAGGTCCCCCTCCCCAATATAACTGTACCAAATCACATTAGTGAGCCATCTAGTTATTGCCCGTTTTGATATAGGCCAACCTCTTTTTATAGGCATCATAGAGGAACAGAAGATCATCAGTCATCCTGATCTCTAGTGTCCTTGGGACATAAATCTTCAATTCCCTAAGGACATCCACTGATTGGAAATATCCCTCTTCCTCCATAGGCGGATTCATACCTAATGCAGGGAACACAATGTCCCAATTTAAGTGAAACTTAGAAATGATTGTCTGAGTTGGTTTTCCCCATGTGAGACACTTCACCTCCTCATATCTATTTCTTCTTAATGATTATGGATTAAACATCTTCACTGCTAACATCACAAGCACTATTCCCTGATGGCAAAACGGTCCCGGGTGAACAGGAGGTGCCTTAGCGAAAGATAGAGACCCACTAACAGTCTGAGACTTTCCATGTAATATGATAACTCGGCAGCCCCAGGACCTCTTTTCTTTACCTTTTTTGAAGAATGTAGAATGCAGTGCAAGTAGATGAAAGAGATAAAGTAAGTGAAATTCCCATGGGGCAGTCATAGTTGTATCCTGTCACATTGTTGACAGTTACTATGTCAACAATCATAATGTCGATACCACAACACTAGAATGTCATGGGATAGAAATTGACACCACCTAACAGCTCTCTACCAGTAAACACAATGCAATCATATAGTCACCATATATAAAGTGCAATCAAAGTCCGTTCAGCAAGGAGTTTTCCACAGTATTCTGTAATGGGGGATGATTCCTTTCCAAATTCTGTTAGTTATCTGAAACAAATGTCCTTCCCAACTCATATATCATAACCACATATGTATGGGGGGGGGGACACAGAAAAAGAGTACAATAGTGCAAATAACATCCATAGTGGCATCACAGCAAAACATCAGTGGTATTCCTAAATGTCCTTTGGATGGTTCAATAAGGATAGGTGACAGCCAGGCTACGGATGCCCCGATACACCATAAGAAGTTACCACTGAAGAAAAGGGTGCCTGCACACTTGGAATAAAGAGCCCACGCTTCAGCTGATGTATTGCTGTGATGCCACTATGGATGTTATTTGCTTGACTTTCTGCTACTGATTGTAAGTACAATAGTGTAGATCAGATTAATATGATACTCTTTAATAAAATATTACACTCTTTTTCTGTCCCCCCATACATATGTGGTTATGATACATTAGTTGGGAAGGACATTTGTTTCAGATAACTAACAGGATTTGGAAAGGAATCATCCCCCATTACAGAATACTGAGGAAACTCCTTGCTAAACGGACTTTGATTGAACTTTATTTATGGTGACTATATGATTGCATTGTGTTTACTGGTAGAGCGCTGTTAGGTGGTGTCAATTTCTATCCCATTGCATGATCTTTTTGAGTATTGGATGCACTACTCTATTTTTCACCATTTATAGCTGCACTGCTGGTTTTGTTGCGCACATTATTATCTTTATGTTTTATTAACACTAGACTGTCAACATGTTTCAACATCCTCAGAATGTCAACATGGTCACATTGTTGACACTGCCGGAGGGTTAGGCTACAGGGGCAGGTTAGGGTTAGGCACTAGGGGGAGGGTTTAGGACTAGGAAAATGGGAAGGTGTAGAATACTCAGTGGAACTGCCACTCTTCAGACGTCTACGCCGAAACTTCTCACATGACTGCTGGGACCCGAAAGTCACCGCTGCTGCCAGGACTAGGTAAGTGACTGCTTGGCCACCAGAGATGTTATGTCGACATATCATCCCTGTAGACATAATGAATGCCGTCATGGTCACTGTTGACATGCTAAGCATGTCGACATTTTATCCTTATGCATGTCGATATAACTGTCGACATAACATACCACACCTGTCATAGTGTTGGCAAGGAACTCCTGTCTATTTCTTTTCAAATTCTTTTTATTGACAGGTTTCTAGCACAAGATACATAGAGCCTGATTCAGACCCGGTCGCAAGCACTGAGCACTCGCAACTGGGTTGATGGTGGCCCAGAGCGCATGTGCACGACGGAACCGGCTCCGTAGTGTGCATGCGCGAGACCCGGATAGCGACGGGCAATCCGTCGCTCCGGGTCTCATACCAAAGGGGGCGTGCTGTCGTTGAGTGACAGCACGCCCCCTTTGGTGGGCGGGCCAGGGGCGTGGCTGCACAAACTGAGGCGTTCCCATGTGAACGCCTCCGTTTGGGGGTGGCCCCACTGACATCACTCATGATGTCTGGGGCTTGCGGCAACGAGACCCTACCACAAGGGTCTCGTCGCAAGTCCGATGGTCGCGATGGTCTTGACCATCGCGACCATCTTCCTGGCCGCTCGCTATAGCTGTGGGTGGTCACCCACAGGTATGCGAGCGGCCAGGAGGCCGTTCTAAAATAAAAAATAGCCTGGCCCTGATTCAGAGCGAGCGCTCTGTTGGAGCGTCCGGCTCTGAATCAGGGACATAGTACACAACCAAAGTATTTCAATATAACAATCATGTTACAACATAGGAGAAAGAAGAACCAATCTTATATAAAATTTTCACATCGTGGTATGGAAAACATCCCAAAATTTGCCAAATCAGTGTTAAACAAATTACACAAAAATAATAAAAAAAAAACTATTTTGAAGTTCAAAAAGGGTTCCCAGAGTTTAGTATTTCCATATTATACCAGGATGCGAGAGCAAAACATTTCCTTAGGGCCTCTCTTAATGTAGCCGATAGGGTGTGTGTGTGTTTGTGTGTTTGTGTATATGTGTATATGTGTGTGTATAGAATTTCCCTGCTAGTTTCTCTTTTTGTAAAGTGGTGTTATTCCTATTTTCAATGGATTGGACGAGAGCCTAGGATACATTAGTGAGTTAGGGATTGGTTCAGGGGTAATCCACTGGGAAAGTATGGTTTTCTTTGTGGCTGCAGCTAGATGCGGTTACCTTTTGTCAAAATAGTCGAGTGAGTACTGGGATAGATTCCCCAAAAAGCACAAGTTTTGTCAATATTGAACTGGATTTTTAATTCGCTAGTGATATAGGTTTGAAGTGATTCCCATATTGTATGCACCAGTGGACAAATCCACAAACAATGTACAATATCCGCCTCTGGAGCAGTCAGAATTGGGAGCATCTCCAATAAGAAAGTTTAACTTGGCTGTAAAATAGGATCTATGTAGAATTTGTTGATGCATTTCAGTGTATGAAATAGAAACTAATTGTTTGTCTAGTTTGGTGTTGGCCTCTAAAATCTTATTTCAGGGAAATCTGACTGTTATTCAACAGTCCCACATTACCAGACTCTAAATGAAGCAATGGTCGGGAGTGAGTGTAGATAAGAGAAGTGGAAAATGAAGTCCTCGTTTTACGTCGCACCATCCCATCCAATCAACAATCCCTGTCTTTGTCAGTTAGGGATGAAAGAATAGTTGAAATATAACTATTAGCTTGTAGGAATTGAAATAATGGGATAGTTAGTGAAGGATATTTCTCCTGTATCTGGGAGTGGGTGAGGAGAGTCAAGGTCTCATCCTGTTAAATATTGGTAAGCATAACAAAGACCCCCATTATACCATGTCCTGAAAATTGGAGAAGATTTATACGGGGAAAATTTAGGATTAACCCACAGGGACAAAAAAAATAGAGGAATATCTTGATGCCTTTAGTTTTAGACGAATCGCTCTCCACGCCATACAGGTAGTTGACAATAACATATTGTTTTTAACATGTTCTGGAATGGCCTGTGTGTAGAAGTGATACTAAATCCCAATGTGGTAAAAAGGTTTGTTCCAGACTTAGTGTATATGTATTATATCCTCCTATCCAGTCTAGAGCAATTCTGTAATTAGCTGCCAGCGCATAAGTGTGTATGAAAGGTACGTTAAGGTCTCCCATATCTTTTGATTGTTGCAGCTTAAATAGAGAAACTTGGGCGTTTTCCTGCCATAATAAATTTATATGTTTTATTAAGTTGATCAATAGCAGATTTGGGTGGAATTATAGGGAGCATTTGTAGTACATATAAAAACCTCGGGAAATAGATAATTTTGTATAAATTACATCGGCCTGTGAATGTCAGAGGGAGATGGGCCCATTTTATAAAATCAGAATAAGTTCTAGTAAAGAGAGGCAAAGTAGTTTGAAGTATATAGCTTAGAAGGGTGGTTAGGAACTTTTATGCCTAAGTAAGTAAGACAGTTGGCAGTGGCCCAATGGAATGGAAAGGAGGCACCCATCTAAATTTTGCAGACGGAAAAAAAGCTAAGGCTTTTGTTTTATTATAATTAATTTTAAATCCAGATACCAAATTGAAAAAAATTCTAATAACTTTAATAGTTGAGGAATAGCGGCCCGTGGATTCTTGAAATAAAGCAGTATATCATCGGCAAATGCCAAAAATTAAATTTTTAAATGATTCAATTTGATACCCTGCCATCTATCCTCCTTTAAAAAGTGCCGAAATAGGGGGTCCAGCGCAAAGTAAAATAATAGTGGGGAGAGTGGTCATCCCTGTCTTGTACCTCGGGATAAATTAAAGTAACTAGTATTCTGAGCGTTTATGGTCAGGAAAGCCCTTGGTGTCTGGTATTTTGTGTGAAATAAGTTTAGGAATTCAGGGCCAAATTCTTGAAGTTGGAGAATTCTGGTTAAATAGGACCAGGAGACTCTATCAAACGCTTTATCAGCGTCACAGCTGACAACTATATTTTCTTGTTCTAGTGAGTTATGTATGTGAAGCATGGCCGCCAGTAAGGTGCGGACATTATGTACAGAGTGTGTGTTTTTAAGGAAACCTGTTTGTGCTGGGTGTAATAGTTTAGGTAATATTAACTGGAGGCGAGAAGCCATAATTTTTGTAAAGATTTTGAAATCTTGGTTTAACAGGGAAATTAGCCTGTATGAAGAAACAAGCGTAGACTCTTTGTTTGGTTTGGGGATCAATATTACTCTGGCAGTGTTAAAATCTGGGAGAGCAGGGTTGACGGTGAGAACAGAGTTGAATAGCGTAGAGAGATAGGGTTGAATCTGAGAAGAAAGGATTTTATAATAAGCAGTCGAAAGGCCATCAGGACCTGGTGTTTTCCTGGTGGGTAGGGACTTAATAATTGTGTGTATTTCCATTTCCGTAATTGGAGATATGAGTAATTCTCTATCTGCTGTAGAGAGTGTTGTGAGTTCTGCTTGTTCCAGAAATGATAAACCTTGAATAGGGTCATCAGGAGGAGCAGTATACAAAGTTTTAAAAAATTCCAAAAATAATTTGTTAATGTGTTCTGGGTCAGTTATGGTTACACCTTGAGCTGTCCGGAGGGAAGATATGAGTTTATAAACATTAGAGGATCTTGCCAAACCAGCTAACAACTTCCCTGGGCGATTACCGCATCTGAAAAAAAAAAATTCTGGTATGATAAACGAAGTTGTGCTTGTTCGGTGCATAGTGTGTCATAGACAGATTTAGCGTCTTTATATATCTATGAGCCTCTGAGGGATTAGCCAAAACATTTGAGTATGCCGTTGTTACTTCACGAGTAGCCTGGGAAAGTCTCTGTTGGAATTGCTTCTTTTTTGAAGCCACATAGGACAACAAATGACCTCTCAACACTGGCTTTGAAGCTTGCCAAAACAGGTTAATGTTCTCAGTGTGAACTTGGTTATCTTGTGTGTAATTATGAAATGATTGAAGTAGATGATTTTTAAAATCGTCAGAGGCGGCAAGGTAGTCAGGAAACCTCCAGTTGAAAGAGCTATAGTGTGGTGTAGTTAAATAGATTGTGAGACTAATGGGAGCGTGGTCAGAGAGGAGGATTTCGGAAAACTTTGAATCTTCGACCCTGTGTAACAAAGAGTCTGATATGAGCCAGTAGTTTAGTCTAGAGAAAGATTTGTGTAGGTGTGAGAAAAAGTAAAATTCTCTAGAAAGGGGGTGTAAAAATGGGTCTAATAATTGTAGTGACTCAATCATTAAAGATAATGTATTACGACAGTGTCCCGATTATCTGGGACCACCTGAGGTATCTAAGGAGGGATCAAGAATGGCATTTAGATCCCAGCCAAAAATTAAAGAGCCCTCTGTCCAACCCTGTAAATTAACAAATATATCTGAAAAAAAAGTGGCATTTGGGCCTGTAGGGGCGTAAACACAGGCCAAAGTAAACATTTCGTGTTCAATATCAACTTTTAAGAATATAAATCTTCCCTCGGAGTCTATCCACTCATCTTTAATCTCATAATAAAGATTTGCCAAACAAAATAAGTACACTGCGAGATTTCGTGATAAAAGATGCACATTTGTATTCACTAATCCAGGTGTCTTTTAATGTGTTAGGATCATCTGCCTTCCAACGTGTGTCTTGCAAGAACACCACATCAGGGCATAATATCTTCTCTTAATTGGGGTATTCAACCCTTCCATGTTCCAAGAGACTAATTTAAGGGTATTTTTGCCAACAGTGTCAGAGACAGCACTATCAGGTGTCACCGACATCAACCAATACCCAGTCTATGGAAATAAGAAGGGCGAAGCCACATTATAAACACTGTCCGCCCGTCCCAGCTAGTGAGTGTAAGGTCATTTAAAACTCTAGAAAACATAAACGTTAAATTTTGTGAAATAGAAGTGTGTACCTTGGTGTGTGCAAATCTATCAGAAATCCAAACAAGTTGTAACCTGTCAAAAACTTTTACATTTTTTTTTTTAACCCAAAAAGACGAATTCAAAAATAGTTGTTTCATAGGAAGAAAAATTACTCGTTTAGAGAAAATTAGTAATTAAAGAAAAGAGAACAGGAGTGAGAGAACATACTCACTCCACTCAATTATCCAGGGTGGACATAAAACATTGTATCTCAACAATATCATTAATATGAACAATACCATATTGCGCCATAATAGTAATAGCGATATTATAGACATGAACATAATTAGAAAGGACAAATATATAAACGATACTTATCAATCTTATGTGTTCAGTCATTGTCATCCATCTGTAAACCAGGGGAAGCGGAATTCAAAGAATTAAGGAAGATCTTTGCCGTGTCGGGGGAGTCAAAGTAATACGGCTTGCCCGCGTTTATAACCTGCAGCTTTGTGGGATACAGTAGGGCAAAACGTATTCCTTTAGAGAAGAGCTCCTTACAGATTGGAGAGAATTCTCGTCTTCTTGAGGATACTTGAAAAGAAGTCTTGAAAGAGAAGTAATTTATTGCCATCATAGCAGAGATTATCTTGTTTCCTATACGCTTCCAGAATTTTCACCTTGTCAAGGTAATTTAGTATCTTAAAGATGACTGGTCTGGGTCATTGTTGCGAGGATTGGCGTTCTGGGCCGATACGATGTGCCCGTTCTACCATGCATAATGACGGTGCTGATGTGATTCCCAGGGTTTCAGGGAGCCAGTTAGAAACCAGGGAGAGAAGATCTTTAGGCCGCACCGTTTCAGGGAGACCAATGAGGCGAAGATTGTTTCTTCTGTTGCAATTTTCCAAATCTTCAGTATTGTCATTTAAGGCAACTAGGTTTGAGTCCTGAGACTGTAGTTGTGATTTGGCCTCATGTAAATCATCTTCCAGGGTAGAGATGCGGTGTTCAGTTAACCGTTTAGTGTGTTGTGAAATCTGCGCGGTGGCAGAATTGATTGCCTCTGTCAGAGGGGCCAGTTTAATGTCCAGAAGTCTAGAGATGAGGTCAGATAGTTCTTTGGCCCATTGCACAGACAGAGAGCTGTATTTGGTAGTGTCGAATAATGCATCTACCGGGTCATCTCCCTTGGGAGAGGTTGGGGAGAGAGATGAGTCAGAGGTTGTAGCTTTAACTCTTTCTCCAGCTTTGGATTTGGCGTTCTGAGAGCCTTTTAGAACAGCGAGGCGTTCTCGTGACATGTTTCTCCATGGTTTCGTATGAGTGTGAAGAATCAGTCAACGAGAAATAGAGATAATATAATAGAGATGTGGTATATTAATGAGGCGTTTTTTCCACTTGTAAGGTTATACACCGAATTGTTGTATATTTTTAAAATGCGCCCACTAGGTTGGGCCCGCTCACCGGAAAAATTACTAAGTGGTGCTTTAGTTTCCCTTTTGGGATTTACTACCCCCTTACCAATTACCAATTAATTTCATTACAGAATGGGTGATGTGCCTGTCAGGCTAGAAGATGAAGGGGTATGTGGTGGTTCAACGGGAGACTCACAAAACCAGCTGTCCTTGTACCAGTGGTGGGAATCTGAAGGCAGCAGAAGAAGAGAGCTGTTCTGGGTGTTTGACAGCAGTGTTCTAATCTGTTTCCAGGAGCACAGTGCACCTAGCCCAGCAATGGAGGTCATGGCCTCAGAGCGCACGGCAGTCCCACCATATATCCAAGAAGGGCTCGGGTAACGTTAGGGGAGCCTTGTCTGTAGCAGCAGGGGGACCGTTGCACAGAGTGGTGATAGCCGCCAGGAGTATAGCACCCGCCGTGTAATCTGGGCCTTTGTGACTCGCAGCCTCCACTAGGTGTTCAGCAGGGAGACAGAGCTGGGCAGGGGATGTCAAAATAGCGGCCGTCTGTAATTCACAGCTCTGTGCAGCCGCTACAGGTATCCAGAGAATGCGGCAGGAAGCTCTGCAGGACGGGAACAGATGTCGGCCAACGAGGACCAGTGAGACCCTCCAAAGTTATGGTAGCGGTGTCCGGCGGCGGCCGTAGTAGTGGTGAGATAGCCGTGCCGCGGGCGTCTCAAACTTGAGGCCGCGGCTTTGCAGCTATGAGTAGGCTGCAGGTGAGGCAAGCTCACAAGGACACGCAGGAGGCACTGGAGTGGAGCGGGCATGTAGCAGAGGTCCAGAGACCACCTCTTGGTTAGAGCAGACCACTTTGGGGCAGTCTATAGGCCTTGGGAACGCCCCCGTCAATCAACATCGACAGCACGCCCCCTTTGATCAGACACAACGAGCGAAGGAAAGTCCTTCGCTCGTCGCGTCTGGCGCATGCGCACGACGGAGCTCCCGCCGTCGTGCACATGCGCAGTGCACAGCATCGACCCACTTGCGAGCGGACAGCCGCTTGCGAGTGGGTCTGAATCAGGCCCTCAGTCAGACCCCCCCTCCCAGGGCAGGACTCAATCCAACAACCGCAAGGGGAGGTGGCAACAAGAATGCCACTTACTCAGACTGCTCCAGGTTTCAGGCAGCCAAGTGATTAAGAGGTCAATTTACTAAACCTTGGATGGAGAAAGTGGATGGAGATAAATTAGCAGCAAATCAGCTCCTTACTGTCATTTTTCAAACACAGCCTGTGACATGGCAGTTAGGAGCATATTGGTTGGTAGTGTTCACTCTAGCTCCGGCGCGAGGCAGGGCGCCGGAGCTAGAGAGGGCACGTTCGTGCGCGCGACCGAGAAGGGGGCGTGGTCATCAAAAAGGGGGCGTGTCTATAAGACGCGTCCCCTTTTCGTCACTCTTGGGGGCGTGCCCGGCACTTACGGACACGCCGGGCAGCCCCCAAGCCCTGCAGACAGGGAGAATAGATGCCGGGCGCATGCGCCCGGCGTCTATTCTCCGGCGGTGACCGGGTCACCGCACATTTCTTCACCCGCGGGACACTGCGACCCGCGGGTGAAGACGGTTCCCGCAGGCTGTTAGGGCAGGGCGCTTTTTGCCCTCCTTCTGGAGGGCAGGGCGCTTTTTGCCTTCCAGAAAGAGGGCAGGGCGACGCGCCCCGCTAAAACAGCCTAGCGGGAACGCTAGGTTGGTACTTTATCTATGTTCACTTTATCTCCATTCAAGGCTTAGTAATTAGACCCGACAGTTTGATTCAACACAACTGCAGCTGCATTAGTAAAGAATTGAGTACTTCAAAAATTACAAAAAAAATGCATCACCAGTGAAAAAGAAATAGTGTTGCATGCAGGGAGAGGATATTGAAGGAAGGAGCGCAAGACATATGGAAAATGTTAAAGTACTAAAGAAAGTCCTTAAGGAGGTTCTACATGCCCCATGGCCCAATTTCCCCCAAGCGAATGATATAGCTCTATAGCTCCAGCATGTGTAGTACAGTATACGGGAATACTCTGTCACTACAAGACTTTGTCTGCAACACTTCTGCTGTGTAGATAACAGGTCAGCGTGAAAAAACACACAACAATCACACATTTCATCAAACATTTGGCTTTTTAACCTTGTTTCTTCCCACATGATATAAGTTTTACAATAATGTGCTTGCTGACGGGAAGAAAGGGAACATTGTTTTAGGTTTTTTTTTTGCTTCTGTAGAAATGAAAACCACATGATTGGGGAAGAAGAAGATAAAAAAACTGATGTACATGAGGTTATATTATATAACGGCCCTCTACATGAAAAGAATTTGGAAAGTAAGACACAAATGAAAGTATGTTGGTCTGCTGTCGATCTACTGCTACTATACAGGCGATTCAGACTTGCACGCAAGTTAGCCGCGTTTCTACTCGCATTGCATGCATGGAATGATGTGTGGATATTCGTCCGTATGCCAAGTAGTAGGCATTCACGGGACCGCACCGCCTCATCCATGTACTTGCTTTCATATCATCATCATGGCACAATTGCCCAAGCCCTGTCCCTAGTGCAGGAGATAACGGACGGATCCCATCAGAATAGCCCCTAGATACACACACTGGCTACAGAGCATGCGCAGAGCTAAACACTGGAAGACTTAAGTCAATGACCTCATTGTTGTGAGACAGCATTGCTATCCTGGGGATGTCAAAATAGCGGGGAAAAATAGCGGCCGTCTGTAATTCACAGCTCTGTGCAGCCGCTACAGGTATCCAGAGAATGCGGCAGGAAGCTCTGCAGGACGGGAACAGATGTCGGCCAACGAGGACCAGTGAGACCCTCCAAAGTTATGGTAGCGGTGTCCGGCGGCGGCCGTAGTAGTGGTGAGATAGCCGTGCCGCGGGCGTCTCAAACTTGAGGCCGCGGCTTTGCAGCTATGAGTAGGCTGCAGGTGAGGCAAGCTCACAAGGACACGCAGGAGGCACTGGAGTGGAGCGGGCATGTAGCAGAGGTCCAGAGACCACCTCTTTGTTAGAGCAGACCACTTTGGGGCAGTCTATAGGCCTTGGGAACGCCCCCGTCAATCAACATCGACAGCACGCCCCCTTTGATCAGACACAACGAGCGAAGGAAAGTCCTTCGCTCGTCGCGTCTGGCGCATGCGCACGACGGATCGGGGAAAAATAGCGGCCGTCTGTAATTCACAGCTCTGTGCAGCCGCTACAGGTATCCAGAGAATGCGGCAGGAAGCTCTGCAGGACGGGAACAGATGTCGGCCAACGAGGACCAGTGAGACCCTCCAAAGTTATGGTAGCGGTGTCCGGCGGCGGCCGTAGTAGTGGTGAGATAGCCGTGCCGCGGGCGTCCTTTGTAGATTGCAGTAAAAGTAATAGTCATCATCCACCTCTGACGTCCCTGCCAATCACTCAGTCTAGTGACAATAAGTAACTGCAGCTGAGACCAGTGTTATCAATTTTGGTAGGTGGCGATCACTGCCATCTTGTGTTGCTGAGATGCCAGTAGTACTGTGACAAATTGCTTCCTATGCATCTTGGTGGAATGAAACAAAACAAATACACTTTGGCTTATTTCCTTCTTGAAAATTTAATTCAATAGAAATACTTCAATTCTGCTTTTTATACCATGCCGCTTTTCAAGGAGGAAACTAAATCTTTTCCTGAGTAAACAAGGCTCACTCTGCACCTTGCTCTAGAAGAAGTGTCAGCATAGGTCAGAGGTTACAAATCCAGATTGCGTTACCATTTCTGAAGAAAGAAAGAAAAAGGAGAACACAACTAAGCAATGCTTGGCTTCCAGTCAGCAGTTGTTTAGCGGCTGAAGAAAGTGTATCACACCTACTTTCTTGGCAAATCACAATCAAATTATGTAACCTCTCTCTACTCACAATATAGCCTACTGCTCACATTTGTGAAATATGTTTAAAGACCGGTTTATATTGCACCTTTCAGCGCAAAATGTTCTTCTAACAACCACCAGAGTGTGAAATCACAATGGCAAAGAGACTTCTGTATGGAAGGATATGGACATCATCTTACAGCACATGACATCATGAAAGGGCGAGCTCTCAGAATCAGAGATTACTCACCATGGTACAGAGAGACTTTGCTTCTGTGCTGAATTTGGCAGAATATTCCTCTTGGCCCTCCTTCACCAGTCGCTCCACCTCTTCACGCTTGATCTTTCTCTTCCTCTGCTGGAAAGGTGACTGTCCTTCAATCATCTCATAGAGCAGACAACCTAGCGCCCACCAGTCTGGGCTGAATGTGTAGCGCTCATTCCTCACCACTTCAGGCGCTAAGAAGACAGAAAAATGTAGTGATACTGCGATCCTCTCCAGCATTATCCATGCTCACCTTCATATGTTACTCACCCATGTATCCCACAGTGCCTACTCTTCCTTTAATAGTCTGGCCCTCTGGTATGTGCACAGCAAGTCCCAGATCCGAGATCCGGATGTGTCCTTTGGCAGTAAGAGAAGTAATATAGAAAGCTAGTCAGGGAGACATGTTATACATAAGTAATAAGCAGAGATTTGATATCTAAGAAATAATTTATTGTAGCATAATAAGAAAATCAATATGACATAGTCCAAGAAAGGTTTTTACAACACATTTAAATATCACTTTATAAGAGTAAATACCAATTATTTGATAAGTGATATTGCAAACACTCAACCTATAAAACTTAAACCATGTGTAGTCTCACTTATGTATCAATCAGATAATCATTGTAGCATATCTACACATCAGGTGAAACAAATATGTAACAAAGTATTAGAGACAACTTATTGAGCCGACTCATAATAGCAGTTTAGAAAAGCTCTATCTGGTTTTTGATCGTAAGTAAAAGTATTTTAACCTACCAAGGACAGACTGTTGTTTATTAAAGAGTATAGATAGTCATTTTAGGTGTGTGAACATCTTTACATACTCATGATTTAGATTCAAACATGTTAAATATGAAACAAATTACATCAGACCAGCGATCTTGCATGATGCGACCGCACAGTCGATAAAATGCATGACAGAACCTCGGGCACAGGGTATTCCAATGTAAGAGGTGTGATTCAGACACAGTCCAAAGTCTAAGTCAGCTTACCAACCCTGGCTGCTATTAAAAGACTGTCACATGGTTACGCATAGCTCTATTAAAACATTTTTTTTTTGTACACAAACCAGGTAGAGCTTTTCTAAACTGCTATTTGTAACTAATTTGTGTCACTTGATGTGTAGATGATACAATGATTATGGGATTGATACATAAGTGAAACTACACATGGTTTAGGTTTTATAGATTGAATGCTCGCAATATCACTTTCCAAATAACTGGTATTTACTCTTATACAGTGATATTTAAATGTGTTGTAAAAACCTTTTTTGGACTATATCATATTGATTTTCTTATTATGCTACAATAAATTATTATTTCTTAAATAGATACTACTTATTATTTAAACATGCCCTTTAAATAACAGAGGTGTTCATGGGCTTTTCTCCTTATTCCTACTGTACACCAATTGAGAGCCCACATCTGTCATTTTGAGGTAGCTGCCGTCCGGCAGTGCCACCAACAGCCAAGGGGTGGACTACCCCAGGGGCCAAACTAGCGGCGGTGCGCCCACCACTACTCCCCCGGGCCCCATAAGTCTAGGGCAGACCGCAGTGAGAGCGGTCTGCCCTACACAGTTTACAAACACACAATGCCAGCGGCAGCAGGTGTGTTTATTATAGCAGCCATCCAATGAGAGTCAGACAGACTCTAATTGGCTGCTGCGACCACGGAGGGAACCGGCTGGAGTTCACTCATGAGCTCCGTCTTCCGGCACCCCACGCAGCGAGTGATGGAAGAGACGTCATGACGTCTCTCCCATAGTGCACTACAGAGCGGGCCGGGAGGAGCGGACAGCGGCGGTCGCGTCAGGTACGGGGATCAGGTAAGTTGTGTATTTTTTTTCTTCTGTGTGTGTAAGCCTGGCAAGGGGGGGGGGGTGCTACTAGGGGGCACTGTATAGCTGGTGGCCACTACTGGGGGCATTTTATGGGGGAGGGGTGGCCACTACTGGGAGCACCAAATGGGGGGGCGCTACTGGGGGCACTGTATAGCTGGTGGCCGTTACTGGGGCCACTACTGGGAGCACCAAATAGGGGGGGGTGGCCACTACTGGGAGCACCAAATAGGGGAGGCCGCTACTGGGGGCACTGTATAGCTGGTGGCCGTTGCTGGGGGCACCAAATAGGGGAGCCGCTACTGGGGGCACTGTTTAGCTGGTGGCACCAAATGAGGGGGGGGGGGCGACTACTACTGGGGGCAATGCAGCATAGGAGCACTTCTACTGGGGGCAATGCAGCATAGGGGGGACTACTACTGGGGGCAATGCAGCATAGGGGGACTACTACTGGGGGCACTGTACAGGGACGACTACTACTGGGGGTACTGTATGGGGGGGGGTGGCCGCTACTGGGGGCACTGCATAGTGGGGACTACTACTGGTGGCACTATATAGGGGGGTAGCTGGGGAATAATTTTAAGTACTTAGTTAATGTATAGTATTATTCAGAAATTATGGGGGGAGGGGGGACCAGTCCATTAGTTTGCCAGGGGCGCTCGGATCCCTGGATACACCCCTGACTGTTTGTACAGGTTATTTAACACTACACATACTCTGCTCCTATACAGCGACTACATAAAACAGGCGCCTGGAATAAAGGTGTGTTTAACACAAAAAAAAAGAAAGACATGTTCTACAAAACCTCTAAGGCAACAGACCTGTACAATAGGGGTCAGTTATGAAAACTAGTGCAGAGGAAGAGTGTGGATAACATCACACATTTCCTGTGCACTCATTCCGATAAATGGGCCCAAACATCAGATAACGGTACACAGTATATTATGGCTTACCATGGTCATCCAGCAATATGTTTTCTGGTTTCAAGTCTCTGCACAAAAGAGAAACTTAAATTAGTTAACTCGTAAAACAGCAAGAGAAAATATGAAACAAATTCATATGTACTGTAGTCAATTTGCGAGAGTCTAATGGGTAGAAGATCATTACAATTGTACAAATAGTAGGACCTGTGGTCAAAGAACTAATGAAACTGCTAGAGCACAACAAAAGTAAAGAAGTGGTGTGCACCAAGCATGTACAAATAAGGGTTCATCCCTCAGCTGCAGTCTCTTCTTTAGATAGCCAAATCATGTTTTTTTCCCATGTACGTGCATGTAAACTGTAGTTCAGTGTAAATTATATGCCTCTGACAGAGCGGCGGCCATCCTGAGCGAAACCGATCATGCAAACACAGACTCTAAAGGTGTGCCAAGTGCTTGCCTCTTAATAACAGGGCTGGCCAGACTGCCAATAATGCCAGTAAGCTGGATATCACCACTCTACAGGAGTCAAGGAATGTGTAAATCCAGGGAGGATGCTAATTACATCCCTAATGAGTGTGCTCATATGTTGTTAATTGTTATGGGAACCAGTTATCAGCAAACATCATGGGGCCACCACTGAAAAGGGTCCCCAGAGATAGATGGGCAGCGTTGGAGTCCTGACTTAGCCTCAGTAGATAGGAATCCATTTAGGGAGCACCAATGTGAAACATGGAAAATGGAGACCATAGGGAGATACATCATTATAGATAGCTTAATTATAGATGGCGTTACCTTGCGGACAACTAGAGAAACAATGTGACCACTGTACTGTGTCAAAGACGTACACCACCAGAGGTTGGCTTGAGAAATTGATAATTCTATTTCCACATATGTTATTTTGCAATGTTATAGTGTGACTGTTAGCTCTTCATTTAAAAGTGCTATGATGACGTTTGTGTAGTGTTTAATAAATAGAATCATTATTTATAAAAAATAATTTTCTGTGGGTGTGAATAGAATTTCCAAAGTACATGGTACTGGAGGTGGGTGCCTGGTGAGCGCTAACTGGTGTGGGAGTCACTGCCTTAACAACAGGTACATGCTCTCCCAGATAGTGCGGGAATATATGCAGTGGCTGGACTGTGGCAACAACTTTATGCAATGAACATAGCATAGCTTTTCTCCATCACCCCTAATTGGCTTATATTAAAGTTGGGTACACACGGTCGACGGATCAGCCCACACAGCAGCCGATCAGGTAAGCTATACAGACTTACCGGTCGGCCATTTGATGGGTGTTCTCCGACATCACAAATAGAAGGGCATTTGAGTTTGCACGCCCAGTTGAGCGGTCAGTCACTGGCGGTCCTTGCAGCAAGTGTCCGGGCAGGTCGGTAGACCGGCCGGATACACCAGCAGATGCATCGATATATCTGCAGATATTTCAGCCATCTGCTGTGCTGCAGAGCAGATGCAATATGTCTGTGAACCCACCAATGTGCCCGCAATATATCACCCAGTGTGTACCCAGTTTAAGAGAGTCAAATCTTGGAACGCCAAATGGTTAGATCTAGGGCAGATATAGACACATCTAAGACCTAACTAAGCTTCAAATGTTAGTTCAGCTACAGTAGTTTATATGTCGTATGTTTGGCGCTGCTGGTGTTAGGTGCTAGACAAAGCGAGTATATGCTGGTTATTTCAGTTTTATGTTGGGAACTGACATTATTGGTATTATATACCTCTATTTTTGGTCATTAGGAATCAGTATGATATACCGGCGGTCAGAAGACCAACAGCAGCATCCTGGTGGTGAAGATCCCGACAGGGGCTGGTAAGTAACCTAACCCTTCCCCTCTCCCCCCCCCCCTCCCCCAACCCTCCTCCATTGGTGCCTAACTCTAACCCCCCCCTTCCCGCACCTTAAACCTAACCCACCTCAGGCTGTGCCTAACCCTAACCTCCCCCCGCTGGTGTGTAACCCTAACCACCCTCCCCGCAGCCTAACCCTCTCCCATCCCGGCAGGTCCCTAAACCTAACCCCCCCATCCCCAGCCTACTTACCTTTGGGATGTCGGCGTCAGTATCTTGATTTGTTTGAGATGCCAGCGTCTGCATTTTGACGGGCCTACATAACCCGCATACTTACCTTTGGGATGTCGGCGTCAGTATCTTGATTTGTTTGAGATGCCAGCTTCTGCATTTTGACGGGCGTCAGGATTCCAGCATCGGTATCCTGACGTCCGGCATCTTGACTGGATCCCGATCATTGTGTGTACAACATACCAACACTTCATACAGGTATTTGATATTAAAGCAAATCGGCAGTCACACATACTATTAATTTCTCCACTGATACAAATGTCAAGCTTCTAGCAATTGTTTCCTTACAAGAGGTGTTGCCTCCAACATGCAAGTACAGCTACATTTGTGCAGTCCGGCCTCCAGTTCCCGTAAATGGTTACACTGATGTATCAATGTAACTATTTTACTGAAGATTGTTTTTCTCGCCTGCAAAGTGCTCCAGGCAGCCTGGTAACATAAGGTTGATACAGTATTTCAAGAACTACCTTTACTGCATTGTCATAATATAGCCATTGTAGGCTTTCACAGAGCACTTCCCATTCCATACCTGTACACTATTCTCTCTTGTTGTAGATCTTGAAGACCACAGCAGATTTCCGCAGCATAAAATATTGCCCGGTCCTGATCAAACCCTGACTCGCCCATGTGATAAATGTGAAACTTCAAATCACCTCCATTCATTAGTGTTAGCACCAGACAGAGAGCATCTTTTGTCTCATATGCATACGCCAGACTCACCTGCAAAGGTGTAAAGGTGACCAGTAAAACAGTGAACATGTAAAATGTAGGTTTAGTGACATGTGCATATTTCCATGAGTACACACGCTTATTTCTCTACAGTTTGCATTTTTTACTATTATAGAAATTATCGATATTGCTCAGTCAGTGAAAGTAAAAGGTAATGCAGGTAAATTCTGTTCATTAGTACATATGCATGACTAGAAACAAACTTAATATATAATACTAAATGGCTAAAATTGGACACGTTGCAAGTATTTGGGACACTAGAGTCCCTTTGTCAGGCAGGGATTGTATGGTACAATGCTTGGATTTAACAAGTAATATCTTTTGAACACAAATAAAATGTAATGCTGTAATATAGGATATCTATAAAGACTTAAGCCTAGCTGTCATGTCACATTAATTGAAGATTTCGGTTTGATCTGGCTGAGAGGTATAAAATACACAATAACTCAAAATGCTTCTTGTGCACTAGTGTTGAAGTAGTATCTTATGACTCCTCCATTTCTAAGCTCAGAGTTCAGCGCAACACCACACAACAAGCTGTAATGTGAGGTAATGCATACGGTGTCTAAATATTTATAGCTTGGTATATTTGCGTTTATTGTAAGGGTAGGGTATGTTTTCCATATCATGCAAAAACATTAGAACATTCTAAAAGGTACATACAAGTCTGAAAACATTAATAACACTTTACAACAAAGAAATACTTTTAAATTTGTTCTTTCTAAAAATAATCATATTTTACCAATTTCAGATTAAAAAAAACAAAAAACGACTAGGACTTCATGTTTTTATTAGCTCTAGTTTTTGAGCTACACTACTTCTACTTGCGCTATATGTACCTCAGCAATATAGTAATATAGTCATAGAGAAAAGCATTTTTAATATAATCTGCTATATTCTTGATACGACATAAATAACAGTTTCAATACAATCAATCGGAAATAAGAACACAAAATGAAACATACAGCAACCAAAAGTATTATCTCAAATAGTGGCCTATTCATGAGAGCGCTTTCTCTTTGCTTGTCGCTTGTACTCCTCTTCTGGGGCATCTCTTGTCACTGTCCAACAGCAGTCAGCAAACACAGAAGCGTTCTACCTGCCCCGATATCCTCGTTCCATTGCTGAAATGTCTTGGTGGAATCGCTCACCGTGTTCGTCACTCACTGCACCGCAGTTGTCAGGGAAGAAGTCCAGGCGAGAGTCAAGAAAGTAGATATTGAGTGACATGTTGCAGCCTAATTGATGATACTTTTCTAGAAGGTTGTTCACAATTTCAACATAGTTTTCAGCAATTCTATTACCCAACAAGTCATGGACAACACCTTTGAAGGTTTCCCAAGCCGCTTTCTCATTAACTTGGAGGCCTCGGACGAAGTTTTCATCTTAAGAAGTTGACGAATTTGCAGAGCATCACTCAGAAGTGGAGATTTTCCTCTCAGGTACTTATAAGCGTATACATCTGTGTTCATCCCCTTTACAAAGTTCTTAATAAGTCAGAGTGTGATGTGTAAAGGAGCAGAAGAATTTTGCTTCGATGAACTGTGATGGACATTTTTTTCAATGGCCTACATTGATTTTCCTGTATTCAGGTTTGCCAACCTATCTATTCTATAGACACCAAAATTCCCTAGTATTATAACAAAATACCCCTACATCATAAATGGGCTATATCATAGAACTGAGAGCTAACAGTTTTAAATGTCAAAATTGTTCTTTGCATGCTGAAATCAATTAGAAGTAACTATCGGAAACATTGTCACTGTTGCCCAGTGTAATTTTTCAATTAAGATTTTTTTCTTCTTTAAGCAACCATGAATATATAATAATGATCGTTTCCTATATCAATTAATAGCAGGCTGATTTTGTATTATATATGCAACATACCATATATCACATCGGTCAATGTATGTCCATTCTTCTCAGTCCCTACATTGATTACCAGTCAATTAAAAAATAATTCTACTTGCATAATGTTAATAATAAGGTAGGTGGGCAGTCCTCGCAGAGGAATACTTGTTTTTCAGGGGAGTCTCATAGCAAGGAGTACTTCATTTGTTAGGCAAAGGTTAATAGGCAACACTACATTATGTAACATCAGTGTATCTAATTATATATCATGAGTTATGAACTCACATTTGTAGACTGAAAGACAATCCCAATGGTCAGGAGTTTAGAGGGGATATCTTAATAGTATTAGATTTATGCTTCATCATAATTATTTCTTGCTTTGAATATAATTTTACTTACAGGTGACTGGGAGGTCGATGGGTTCAAGATTCAGTTACGCAAATTTATTTATGGACAACTGAGATCTTTAGATTCACTCCGATAATAACTGTAAAATGATAGAATAATCACCTTCAAATTATAGATAATTGCCTCTTCATTTGGAGTGGCAATAATGCTTGCTTTGCTGTCCATTAAAATACGGTGGAGTAGTGCAAATACTGTCAATACAAAGGGAATTATTTAATAAAAAATGTATAGACAGGAAGTATGAAGCCCCTCTAATGGACTTGGCAATTGACGAAGTAAGGGGAGTTGATAAGACACATTCATATTTACAAAAGCGATGTGTTATAAAATAATTTTAATTACTTTTTGTCAGGGTTAATTAAATCCTAAAGGATAATCATTCTTTGTTACAATTAAATATCTCAAGCACATTACAAAGACCAATTTATAGATTACTGTAGCTCGAGCTTGGTTCTTGAGAAGACAAGAGGTGCTTTGTCTATAAGAAGTGTCGATATGACATATGTATGTTATCTTCCATTTTCTTTTAAGTCTGGGAGGTGTGAGAAGTAGACAACACAGGTCCTTTGTTATCTTTATAAAAGTTTTAATTAATGAACACTTTTATTTGACGTGGAAGACAATTTTATTGTGTACTGATCATGTCTATTTTATATTGTAGGCAAACGAAGAATATATGCTCATATTTTTTGAAGGCTGTAGAAGAAAAAGCTTTCTGCATATTCATGTACCGCATATCAGCCTCCTCTCTATTCATTTGTGCTTGTTTTACAACAACACCCTGAAAAGTCTGTGTAAAAAGTTTCCACCACATTTGCCAAAGGGTGTAATAAGGATATGAAAAATGTGAGGTGTTGAATAAAAATTCATGTATACTGAAATATGATCCTCCTCGTGTGACATTTTGACACTACCCAATGTTGTTTTTTGTACAGCACCAAGCCTAAAGAGCAAATCAGTTAAAAGTTGAATCACCTGGATAATAAAAAGGAGAGTTATTGTAAAACTTACCCTTGTTAACTCTCTTTCTTCGAAGTCCATAGGGTCCACAGCGTGCAGGTGGTACTTGGAGGACCAGACACCAACAGCAAAGCCTTTTCATATCCCAGGAGGCTCTGGTCCTTCAGACCCACAGTCTGAAGGCAAATCAGTTTTGTTAACAAGCCCAAGGCAGAAGCAGGATAGGAGAGAAGGAAAACTGGTACATTGAAGAATCACATTCTCACACAGAAAAGGAAACAAGTGACCAAGAGAATAAACCCGTAGTAGCCGAGTGCGTCAGGGCGGGTGCCCTGTGGACTTCGAAGAAAGAGTTAACAAGGGTAAAGTTTTACCATAACTCTCCTTTTCTTCTTCAGGATCCATAGGGATCCACAGGGAGACAATGGGGATGTCCCGAAGCAGTTTTTCAACGGCGGGGACACTCCTGCGCTGAGAGGAGAATCCGGTGCCAGAAGGAAGCATCCTGAGACGCACAAGTATCAAAGGCATTGAACCTAGATCCAATCCAGCTTGAGGAAAAGGCAAGGACTCAAGAAACCCTAAAAAACTGAGGGTCATAGTTTCTAGTAGTACACCACTGGAAATATATATGCCACACTTGGTGATAAATCCTGGCAGAGGCCGGTTTACGTGCTCTGAGCATGGTCTGGACCACAGAGTTAGAGAACCGTTTAGACTTTAGGAGGGATGTCTCCAGAGCCAAGCCATTAAAGACAGACGGGCCAGATCCGGATGTAGACAGGGACCCTGAGTCAACAGGTCTGGTTGCAGAGGAAGTTGGAGAGAAACGTCTATGGAGAGACTTTGAAAGTCGGAGTACCAATGGCATCTGTGCCAAGCCGGATCCACCAAGAGGACCATTCCCCCCTCTTGCTTGAACTTCCGAAGAACCCGGGGCAGAAGGGAGACTGAAGGAAAGAGGTATGCCAAATGGAAGGTCCACCTCACAGATAATGCGTCGATGAAGGATGCGTCGGAGTCCCTCGTCCTGGCACCATACACTGGAAGCTTGTGGTTGTGTCGTGAGGCCATGAGGTCCACGTCGGATAGACCCCGTTTGTCCACGAGAAGCTGAAAGAATTCTGGATGTAGAGCCATTGTGAAGGCTGAGGAAATCCGCTTTCCAATTGAGAATCCCTGGAATGAACACTGTAGAGATGGCATTTGGCCCATGTGAGAATGCGGGACACTTCTGCCATTGCTGACAGACTTCATGATTGAGGTAGTCACTGCCATGGCCTTGTATTGGTCTGCCATGAAGAAGATCTTGAACCAGAGTGAGGGCTTTGTATACGACTCAGAGTTTCAGGACGTTGATTGGTAGGAACGCCTTGGTTGGGGTCCAGCATCCCTGAAAGGAGTGTTGGCTGGTCACCGCGCCCCACCCGCCGAGGCTTGTGTCTGTGGTGAGGAGTGCCCAGTCTGGGATCCCAAAGGGATAACCCCTGTTTAAGTGGAACATCTGTAGCCACCAGGAGAGGGACAGGCGAACCTCCGGAGAGAGGCCCATTGTCTGGGATATGAGCAGATGGGGTAGCCCGTTCCACCTGCATAGGATCAGGTGTTGTAGGGGCTTGGAGTGAAATTGAGCGAACTCCACATGTCGAAGGTGGACACCATGGATCCCAAGGACTGCATTGCAGAGTGAATTGACACTTAGCGACTGTGGAGTAGCCTGCACACTCGGTGCTGTAGTGCAGAGATTTTGTCTGCTGTCAGAAAGATTCTCTGAGCCCGAGAGTCCAAGAAGGCTCCCAGATGCACCATTGGAGTCAGGGAAAACTTTTTCCAGTTGATCAGCCAACCGTGCGTTTGTAGAAAGGCAATGGTTATTTGTAGATGGCGGTGAAGAGTTTCTGGGGAGCTTTTCTAAGAGCAAGAGATCGTCCAGGTGTGGGAGAAATCTGATCCCTTGACGACAAAGATAGGCCGCCATAACTCCCATGATCTTGGTAAAGACCCAAGGAGCAGTAGAAAGTCCAAACGGCAGAGCTTGGTAATGTTACTGTAGTATAGCAAACCGGAGATACTGCTGATGAGAAGGCACAATAGGTACATGAAGGTAAGCATCTTAATTGTCCAGAGACACCATAAAGTCCCCAGGCTCCATAGCCAGGACAATAGAACGTAGGGTTTCCATACGAAACCTGGGCACCTTGATAAACTTGACAAGGTTTAGGATAGACCCGTTGGGCTTCTGAACCAGGAAAAGGGTAGAATAATAGCCTTTTCCTCGTGAGGAGGGGACCAGAATTATTACCCCCGAGAGCAGTAAGGACTGAATAGCATTCTGGAGCAGCAGTACTTTGCTTGGGTCCGATGAAAGTCTGTGCAAAAGAACTGCTGGGGGACTGCCTCAGAAATGAGAGAGTGTATCCGTGGGAGACCACTTCTCTTACCCAGGTGTCTGAGGTAGTCTGACGCCAGTACTGGGTAAACTGAAGAAGTCGTCCTCCCACCCTGGGAGCCCCCAGGGTGCGCACGCCCCGTCAGGCTGAAGGCTTGTCCTCAGATTTGGTAGGTGGACGTCTAGTAGCCCAGGCCTGTTTGGTTTTAGGCTTGGAGGCCTTAGTGGATGCCAACTGCCTTGTAAAGGACTGACCTTTAGCTTTTCCTTGAAGACGAAAGGACCGAAAGGATAACATTCGAGGCTTCACAGTAGATGCAGAGGGCAAGAACGCCGTCTTGGAAGCTGCCAAGGTAGTCACAATCTTGTCCAATTCTGGGCCGAACAAGATCTCCCCAGAATAAGACAGACTCTAATGCCTTTTTAGAGTCCGAATCTGCCTTCCATGAGCAAAGATAAGCAATACGGCGGGCTACCATGGAAGTAGAAGATGCGCCTTGGAAGCTAGAAGACCAGTAGCTAAAGCTGCTTCACCTAAATAGGAGGCTGCTTCTCTAATGTGAGATATGTAGAACAGCTGTTCCCTCGAAGCATCAGAGGGAAATGTATCTTCTAGGGCATCTGCCTAACTCTCAATGGCTTATGCCACCCAGGCCGTAACCCTGGCAGGACAAGTAATAGCTCCTGTAAGTATACAGATTTCAGGCAAGCTTTAATCCTTCTAACCGTGGTCTCCTTTAAGGAGGTTGCAGTATGGATAGGTAAGGTAGCGTTTTTAACTAGGCGTGTCACGTGGGAATCCACTGCAGGGGTAACTTCCCTTTTAGTGCAATCAGAAGCTGGAAAGGGGTAAAAGGAAATTAAGCGTTTAGGCAGCTGAAACCTTTTACTTGGCATATTCCATGCCTCACTCATATGATCAGAGTGAGGAAATTCTGGCAAAACTACCTTCTGTCATTTAAATAATGGCTCTTTTGTCTTAGGAGTGGGTTCTGCCTCTTCTATCTGAAGAATAGATTTTACAACTCTCACAAGTGCAGGTATATTCAATTTAGAAGGGGGCTCCTTGTCTCCCGAGGGGGAGTCAGAGTGAGAGAGGTCTGCGTCTTCTGCCTCCCCAGATGATAATTCAGAATCTGAAGCTGGGTGGACTGGGAAGATAACACAGCATGCTTAGTAGGTTTACTAGGTAAGGGTCTCTCCTTTTGCAGCATTTGTTGAAAGACTGTATCCGCCAGACTCTGCACTGAGGTAGAAAGTACGTCTACCCATGGAGGAGGCAAAGGATTTGCAGGGAGTATCTGTTGTGGCCATAGCATAGGGGGAGCTACAACAGGGACTGTTAGGTGGTCCACAATTTTTGCCAACACCTGTGAAAAAGAAGCCCTGGGAGCTCATGAGTAGAGGACGCTGGGGCTGACGGCCCAGGTGCCATATAACAAGATGCACAAGGACCATCTTGAATGAGATCCTCTGAAGCTAAGCCTGCTAAGCAGGACTTACAAGACAACAGAATGGGAGCAGCAGGCTGCTTGTTATTCTTGCCTTTGCCAGACATATCTGAAAGATAATGTAGCACACGATCTGGCACAGTGCAGTGAACAACCCAGATATATGTGCAATGTGGCACAGTGTAGTGCACAACACCGATATATAGTATGTGATAACCTTCACAAATATAGGGAGATGTGAGGTACAATAAACTCCCTATACCTCAGTATTCCAAGGTTAGAATGAAAGAAAGGGAAAGGTATAAGCTGACAGTTGTGAAAGAAATAGACAGCAGTGCTAGCACAAGTCACATACAATGCAGAGCATACAATATAACTGCAGTGGACACTAATTCAACTACACAGACCGCAGTGGCTGGCAGGAATAGCACTGTATAACATGTCCCTTGGGAGAGGCCAAGTTATACAGCGTTCCCAGAGACCTGAATGCAGAAAATGGCTGCCGTGAGTCTCAGAGGATGCGGAGGGTGAGGGAGGAGCAGCAAGACCGCAGTGGAATGGCGCCCTGACCCGGAGAGGGGCTGCAGGGAGAGAGCCTTCTCCCCTTTGCGGACATCAACCACCGTGTCCCTGGCCCTAATCTGTGCCCTACGCCAGTGTTTGTAATGACCTGGTAGTCTAGTAGAGTCCCGGACGAACCGGTGTCCACATAAGCGCCTCCGGTCTGTCTCCTGAGACCAGAGGCAAGACTGTGCATAAACGCGGGTCCTCGCAAGTGGGGATCCGCCTTACCTGTCCCCTTAAGTACCGGCTGCAGTCTGGGGTCTGAGGAGTCCCGCCAGGAGTACCAAGCCGAGGGCTGGTGTCATGGCACTGCGGAGGGGTGATGGAGGCGCAGTGCAGACTTCCAGAGCACTGTCTAGTGCTGCTGCTCTGTAGTAAAAGAAATTAAAATAAAAGAAACTCAGAAAAATAAAGCTTGATAGCTTAATAGCAGCCCCACTGTCTAACGGTGGTCCAGCTACTGCCGGACACCAACTAAACGGATTTGCCTTCAGGCTGTGGGCGGGGGAAGGACCGAAGCATCCTGGGATACGAAAATGCTTTTCTGTTGGTGTTAGGTCCTCCAAGTACCACCTGCACCCAATTGTCTTCCTGTGGAGCCCTATGGACCCTGAAGAAGAAAGGACCCTGAATATGGTCTGTACCCCCTCCCCCCCACCGTATTTTTATCCTTTTATTTATATGATGCCACAAGTGCTGTACACAGGTTAACAATACAATTCAACAGCAATACATACGAGTACTACAGATGTGTTCACATACATCTAGCCTCCTTACGTGTTAAACAGCCCTTCTTTTCAGGCCTCTGAAAATGTATCTTATTTGCACAGTGCTGCAAACAGAACACATAAGCAGCTTCTGAAGATTAAAATGATATGCGGCATTCTTATGTTCTGTGTGACTGCAGGTGTATCTGCATGCAAAACGCTAAGCTACAGTGTCACGGTCGCTGACACTGTACCGTAGCATTTCCCATGCAGATACACCCGCACTTGCACACGGAATATAGGCATGCAGCATATCATTTTCAGCAGCAGAAGCTGCTTGTGTGTTTTATTCACGCCGCTGTGTGAATAAGACGCATTTGAAGGTATAAAGACGGCGCTACCGAGTCACACGGCACTCACATGTTATGTGTAATGCAACTTTTAGCGCACAGAGGATAGATGTATGTGGACACATCTGTAGAACACAATTATACAGAAAGGTAGAGCGACTCATTATGGCTAGTGGTCGTACACACAGGATCAGTTGCTGGTGAGGGATTGGAGACTGGGTTACAGAGGTGTCCAGGTGACAGGGATAGTGCTGGGGATAGAGTACAGGGGAAGAGACTCCTGTCAATGAGGACTTACAGTCTAAAGGACGGGTGTATCCAGAGGGGTGAGCTGGGAAAGAGATTAGGAGGGAGGTCAGAGTAGTTATGAGAAGGGCTTTTGAAAAGGTGGCTCTTAAGGGTCAGTTTTAATAAAGCATTTACAACACAGTAAGATATGGGAAAACATTTTGGGCTCATGATTAAAGGGGTGAAGGGACAGATTGAATGTAGGAGAGTGATGTCGAAATTGATAATTATGAAGGGGAAAAGGAATGGTGGAGGGGAGAAGATGGGAAGAGAGGCACAATAAGACTGAAATCACAGATTATTGTGGGGGCACATGTCAAAAGAAGGCAGAAAAATAAAGAAATCCTAGTACCTAGAATTGTCTATGGGTGAAACAATACTCTATACAATGTTACCACCGTCATCACCCTCCCCTGGACCTCCAGATGAATCTGTACTTACTACAAACCTGCTGTTGACTCTCTCTAGGATCTGTTTCTCATTTAATGCCATGGATTCTCCTTTCCGTTTCTTAATGCGTTTCTTCTCCAGTTTCTTGCAGGCATACATCTTGCCCGTTGCTCGCACTTGGCAGGCGCAGACCTGGAAAAAAAAAGTCATTCCCTGAGTTAAAGGATGCACATTTTACTCCACTGGATGCTAAAAATGTATACTGATGACCAGAGAGGTAAATACATCACCCCTGGCACAAAAAAAAATACAAAACAAAACACAGAATGGAAAAACAGATAATAAAGGCACACATACTGGATTGTAAGGGTTGTTTTGTTATAAGAAAACCAATACAAGTGAAACAACAATATCATGTTGTGTGCATGTTTGTAACATAGTAGATATCTGGTTATACTGTAAAGGTATTTTATTAAGGTGCCTATCCAACAGATGATTAAAATGAGCGATTGAACGATAACGATATCGCTCGATCACACTTTGAAAATTTGGTCTTTTAGACATCTATCATCGTGCAAACATGCTGGTCAACCTGACGATATTGTCAGGTTCAGCATGTTTGCAGATGATTGATTGTGCCTGCACTGAACAACGTATCGTTCAATGTGGGCACCCTGCAGTGTAGTGAACGAGTGAACAATATCGTTATCGTTCAGTCTTTTCATTGTCGGGTAGTGGACACCAAACAACCAACTGATCAGGTCTTCTGTAAGGGTATCCAGGTAAAAGATCGACAATGTAAAGATTGACAGTCAATAGGTCGACACCAGATGGTCGACATGCAATATGTTGACAGGGTTAAAAGGTCAACTTTTTTTTTTTTGATGGTTTTTAACATTTGTAAGGTTAGGTGTAGGCACGTTGACTATTTGTGTGTCGATCATTGCACCTGTCGACCATTTGCGCGTCCCCGCTTATCCCCGTATGCAATTAAAATCAGGCGAAAACGGGACCTGGCGAAACTGACACCCCCCAAAAGATGTACTAACATTGGGGATCAATGTAGATGCCCCGAATAGCCCTACTGAAGCTATTTGGGGTACTTAATTGTTCTCAATAGCTGCTAATTAGCATCTTTGCACAAGTGGTGAAGAAAGGTTTTTTGCTGATTTTTTTTGAGAAAATTATAGAGCTGTCAAATTTGGGGTACATGAAAATGGGTGCAAGCATGGTTAAAAATTGCAAGTGAAGTTTAAAAAAAACCTTAAAAAACGCACCTTCAGCAAGCACTTGCAATCAAAAAAGCACCTCCCCCATACTTCGACCCCCCAAAAGCTTATTTCGCTAGTTTTTAAGTTTGTACTCCAACTTTGTTTTTTCCGCCCCCTTCTTCAAAGTAATTTTTTGGGGTGTTCTTCAAATTTTTTAGACGCAGGTAACCTTTGGGGACCTATCCCAGGGGTGCAGGGTGGTTTCCCCACCTTTGCACCCCAAAACCGCAATTCTGCACTTTTCTCCGCCTGGTTTCATAGGCAAAACGTTTTCGCCTATACCAATGCATTGACTTTCCGCACCGGCAAAAAGTCGCCACAATTGAATACGGGGATAAGTTTCCCCTGCCGAAATGACGTCATCGGCGAAACTTTTTCGCACCTATTTGAATACGGCCCTAAAAGTTAAATGGATTCTGGCACGGATTGTCTATACTAACAAGTCACATGTATTTATGCTCTGCTAAGAATATGCTGTTTTGTTCAGTACTTGGCTCTAAGTACACTTTACGATTATAGGGTTATATTTACAGTTTTACATAAACAGATAATATATTTTAGTTATATAATTATAGATCATATTTGATTTAGAACAGTTTTTCTACATTTCTTGCTTACATTTTTTGTATTTGCACACAGGGGTTTGAAATGTAAAAAGAACAAGAAACTCCAACAGGTTTGCAGTGTAAATGGCAGTTGAGAGATTTTTATACACCCTTATACAACCTTCGTTTATTTTTATATAATTGGTGCTCTTCAGAAATCATGTTTATATTTCATTGATGATTTAACTGTAGAGAGCTCCTGGGCACAAATATTTAAGAACAATGAATTCAGTCTGGTCATGATAGGTGGGTTTTTGAATGAACTAAAAGGTAAGTAATATGGGGGTCATTCAGAGTCGGTCGCAAGCGCTGAGCGCTCGCAACCAACTCGAGGTTGCCCCACTGGGCATGCGCACGATGAAGCCAGCTCCATCGGACGCTCCGCCGCTAGGGGTCTCGCAGCAGACGGGGCGAGCTGTCGATGGGGAGTGACAGCTCGCCCCGTTTGGGAGGCGGGCCTGCCCAAACGGAGGCGCTCCCGGCGGAACCCTTGCCGTTTGGGGGCGGCCCCACTGACATCATTGCTGATGTCACTGGAGAGCTTCCTGCTCGATCAGAGCAGGAAGCTCCCTGGGGCTTGCGAGTGCCCAGACCCAACCTTAGGGTCTGGTCGTAAGCCCGATAGTCGCAATGGTCTTGACCATCGCGACCATCACCCATGTCGGTCGCTAGAGCTGTGGGCGTTAACCCACAGCTTAGCGATCGACAAGGAGGCGGTCGTTCAGGATGCAAGCGGTCGCCCTGATTCAGTGAATGAGGTCCTATGTTCCTGACAATGGATCTTAACAATACTGTATAATAAACGGAGCCAGTTCCTGGTCATGACAGATGAGAGGGAGTTTTGAGAAGAAACACACTGTTTCTGACCACTTCATATTTTTAGGCTGCCATTTCAGTGTATAGATGATTTATTTGAATACAATTCCCACCACAAAGACACAAAAAGTATGGTAAGTATATAATCCTTAAGGAGTTAATTAGGATCAACATTTAGTATCAAAGTATTTTGTATTCCTTTGTCTACCTCTCCCCTAGATTGTAAGCTCTCACAAGCAGAGTCATTTTCCCTCAAGTAATTTCCCTCCATCACTTATACCATCATCTCCTCCCCAATGACATCAATGGCACTAAACCATTGAGTTCAGCAGGTGCTGCTATTATTGGCATTATGACTGCATGTGTACATTTTCTCATGTTGTGCAATGATTCAACAAAGTATTTTGCTTGTTTTTTTTCCTCATTTTACTTATACTGCTTTTATGAACTACATAAAGCACTGCGGAACCCTTGTAGCACCATATAAAAAGGATAATAATAATAAGTTGGGATTTTAACTATTTTTAGAAAAGTCTCTGCAGAATTACTCCAGCTGCAATTTTTCTGGTCTAAGGTATAAAACCACTAAGAAATGCTTCCATTACATCAGTTGTTCAAATAAAATGTACAAAGTAAAACCCTTTGTCCACATTCTGTACAGTACTAATGAATACTTTCTCCCCTAGTCTCTGGTTCATTCATTTCAAAATCAAGAATTTTTTATTCTATTAGTAGCAAGAGATAAAGTAGGTGAGATGGAGATGTAGTCACAATCCCGGCTGTCAGGATGCTGGCGGTCAGAATGCCGACACCAGAATCCTGATGTAAGCAGTGGGGTTAGGGTTAGCCACTATGGGGAGGGTTAGGGTTAGCCACTATGGGGAGGGTTAGGGTTAGGCTGTGCGGGGAGGTTAGGTTTAAGCACTAGAGGGGAGGGCTAGGTATAGGCAGCAGGGTGGGATGGTTAGGATACTTACCGACTGGTGTCCATACCCTAACCCTGTCGGGATGCCGGGATCCCAAGCGCAGGCATCCCATGCCCAACCCGTGATATAATGTAGAAGAAGCAATAAAAACATATTAAATGCAGAGCATAGAGGTAAATCAGTCGATATCTTACCTCTCCGAACCCCCCTTTGCCCAAAACTCTGTACTGACGAAATGTATTCTTCGTGACCATCTCCCTGTGAACAATGGTAAACACAGCATGAGAAAAGGACTCTGCCAAACCAATGTATTACTGTATATAGCATTGTCTCTCACCTTTCCAGCCATTTCCACTGCAAAAAGCGGTTGCAATATTGGCTGTCCAGGTAATCTGAAAATGGAGCCATGCTAAGGAAGTCATGTACAAGTCTAAAAGAAAAAGGGGAAAAGAAGAAAGTAGATTTTATGGTTTCTCCTCCCCGGAGCATGCTTAGCGTTCTTGCCTCGTAATTCACTGTCACACATAAAACGATGTACTTCCTTTATGTTACCACTGCTATAGACAACACTGTCTTATCCCAAAAACACACACTATGAACCACCTGCCAGTATGCACCCGCTTTCATGCTTACTTGGAGCAGTCTTTAAAAAGATCTTTACATGGATTATTTTCCAAGCTCTCTGTGCAACCAATGACGAGTGGCTCAGGGACCTCTGTGATAAAATCTTCACTCTAGAAGAAAAAACAAACAAAAACTAGCAACACATAATGTGTACAGTATGCAACATTTTAATACAGAACTGGCCTTGAACGGCCAAAGTACAGAAAAATCACATTAGACACACAGGGGAAGACATTCATAAAGACAGCAGTTACATAAGATACAATAATACAAACACCAAGTCAAAAATATTATGTAAATGTGATACACACATACATGTGATATATACTGGTCCTGGAAATAGCCAGAACGCCTTAAAGGAATCATGTGCGTATTTACAGACAAGTTAGTCTATTCTATTGTGCAAGTAGAAGTTTTAGGATCTTCATTATAAAGAAAAATGGTTAGATGCAGAGAGAGATCTATACCACGCTGCACAGTGTAAAGTCGCTCTGTGCTTGCCCAGAAATTCAGCTGCTTCCATATGTGCTATTCTGGCACTTACGTCCGATTGTTCTTGAAGAGGTGGATTGGGCATAGAATGGACATACTAATGCAGGCCAAGTACAATAAGGACAACGAAGACATTCGCTATGACTAGTGAGATGCTCAGTGATCTCCCCGGCATCTTTTTTTGCGTGCTTTACATGCCGTCCAGCATTGTGACGTGGCCAATTGGTCTCACCAGTGCCAGAGGGCGGCAGATCCGACACTGCTGCAACAGAGATCCCTCCCATAAAAGATCACTCCCTGTGTATAAAAGCCAGGGTGTGGTTGGGCGGTGGAAACAGTCAGTGTAGGCTGTAGAGGAGAGTGCACTGTATCCACCTGCTGTATCATCTCAGCATTCAGAAGTATGTCAGACACACTTCTGTCCAGTCAGCAAGTTACTTACTATCTCCAGGAAGGCTATTCAAAATAATACCTGACTAGCCAGCAAGTGGGCAGTATCGGGGATATAACAAACTTCTATTTGTGTCCAAGCATCAACTGGGCACTATGCGGTAAGGTATAAGAAATCATATCACTGTCCAGTCTGATTACACTCCCCCACCCAGCTACTTCTTAATGCCACCCAGGGAGAACACTGACGCTTGTGATTGGCCAACTGCAAATACACTGCTGAAGCTGATAGGTGCTTTCATTGTTGCTTTGCGAGTTCTTTCTTTTTTTCTTAGCATGCGAGATGGATTGTATTGAAGTCAAATAATGAAAAGAGAATTTTAGTAGCAAAAGCAAGTGTTTACATATGTGATGTATGCCTAACGTAACTGAGTATATGCTACTGATGCAGACCTGCACGCATCTTTTTATAGCTCTACCTATGCATAAAATTGCTGCTTTTTTAGGCAGTGCATTCTACACTTGCGATCAGTCTCAGAATGCGGCATACCATAGGGCTCAGACCTCTGCCGGAACCAAGAGGCATATGACCAGCTGCTGGAGAGACCACCTCCTCTTTACCACGCTCAATCAGAGCTCAGATTGGCCACTCATAGCCACCTGATACCAGTAAGAACCCAAGTCCCGTCTTAAGGTCCAGACAAAGGGATCCATCTTTTTTCAGTATATGACTGTTCAGTTTCCCAGTGACTATCCAACTTCAGCTCTCTGGTCATCTATAGCTTTAATTCACACCTCTGAGAAGCTCATTAATTCAAGAGACCAATAGCAATAACTTTGGATTTAGACGATTCTTATGCCCGACACATTATGTGCATTCTACTTACTGTTCTCTCTGATTACTGGGAATGATTACAACAATATTAGAAGTTTTGCAACAATTTTTACCTTGTTTTAACGTATCATTCCTGTTGTATTTTAATTGTGTCTTTCAATGCATGACTACTAGCTATTATACAATAAACTGTATTTCATTCTAATTATTTGTATCATCTTCCATTGTACAAACATAGGACTTCTGAGTGCTTCTCTTTATTTTCTTTATCTCAGAAAGGGGCATGAATGGCCCACCCGGTAATGCATAAAATGGTGAAGGGCTGTGGTCAGCAGCCAGAGGGAGTGTGGTCAGTCTCTAGAGAGGCATGGCTAGCTATTACAGGATCAAATATTCACCATATATTGTTGAAATAATAGAAGCATAAAAAAAAAAAAAAACACTCTAAAAGCATTTTTTTCTACAGTAGTACTTGTTTTTTTTTTATTATTGATTTTTTGAGTCAAAATCACTGAATCATTAATCATAATACTAGTCCTATAGATCCCATACTCTTCAGGAGTCCTGTAGGACTAATGTGGTGTCAGGGAATTGTACAGATGCATCAAGTTTATTTATTTGATTATTTGCTTTATAAGAAGTGTGCTCTATGCTTATGCTATAGAATACATAAAAGTGGAGATTTATTAAAGTGCAGTCTCGCAAAACTGCAAGTTTTCATGATAGGCCTCTTTAATGTGCTGTTTGTAGACCATGTGATTTATTAAAGGCAAAACGAAATCAAACAGCAGGAAATCAAAGTTACAAATGGCACTCAAGGTTTGGAGATACCAACCTTCCTATATATTTAGTAAAGTGTTGCCAACAGGCTTGGCAAATAAGCGAATAGTTAAAAAATGAAAACAAGTAAAAATGCAATAGACATTTGGAATAGTTTACATTTATTTTCCCTTCATTATATAAAAAAATAGCCCAGTATCATGTCTGGTCATCTTAAAGGATATAATGCTGACCAAAACTGGACCCCTTCTAAAGATTCGTAAAAGTTAGCAGGGCAACCCATTGTAGCTCAATAAGTGCCAGCATGTAGACCGGGATGGGGAACCTCAGGCCCGGGGGCTGTATAAGGCCCCGGGGAAGTATAAGGCCTGCGGAATCATTTGGTCTGGCCCTCTGAGCTTTTTTTCTGCTAGCCTCATCTGGCTAGCAGGGAGCCTAGAATGGCACCCTGCAGCCAGAAGCTATGCAGCAGTGCCTCCTGGAGCGTCCTTAGGGCTCCAACCAGCATTTCTGGCAGAGCTCCTGGCCAGTGTCTCCCTGTTTTTTTGTAACTCACTCCTTGAAGCTTCAGCAGGGGTGAGTCATTTGAATTGGAGGTGGGTTATCAGCTAGCTCTGTCCTCGACCAGTCAGCCCTCTACAGCCTCCTGTGGAATCTTGGTTTTCTGTATACAAATAGTCACAGCATCATACCCCTTTTCCAACTGGCGGCCCCTCAGAGCCGGGGATCATTAACGGCCTCTCTCCACCGTCCACAACCTCATGCTTGATTAGCACACATATACTACTAATGTCTACCTGATGGATAGAGATAAATATATCTATCTCCTCTCTCTCTCCTCCCCCCCCTTGTTTTTCCCGTTTGTTACATTACAACTTGTATAGTTTTTTTTAAATCTGAATTTTATATGATGAATCTGCACAAAATAGTCTAATTTGGTGAAGTGAAATGAGAAAAATATATATAAAAACAGAATCTTTATAAATATAATTTTGAAAATTGGCATGTGCATATGTAATCATCCCCTTTGCTATGAAGCCCCTCAAAAGTTCTGGTGCAATCAATTACCTTCAGAAGTCACATAATTAGTGAAATGAAGTCCACCTGAGTGATATCTAAGTGTCACATGATCTGTCAGTATAAACACACCTTTTCTGAAAGGCCCCAGAGGCTGCAACACCACTAAGCAAGAGGCATCACACCATGAAGACCAATGAGCTCTCCAAACAAGTCAGGGACAAAGCTGTTGAGAAGTACAATTCTCGGTTGGGTTATAAAAAAATAAATAAATAAATATCCAAATCTTTTATGATCCCCGGACCACCATCAAATCCATCATCATCAAATGGAAAGAACATGGTACCACAACAAACCTGCCAAGAGAGGGCCGCCCACCAAAACTCACAGACTGGGCAAGGAGGGCATTAATCAGAGAGGCAGCACAGAGACCAAAAGGTAACCCTGAAGGAACTGCAGAGTTCCACAGCAGAGACTGATGTATCTGTGCATGTGACCACAATAAGCCGTACACTTCATAGAACTGGGCTTTATGCAAGAGAGGCCAAAAAAAAAAAAAAGCCATTACTTAGTGATAAAAATAAGAAGACAAGATTTGAGTTTGCTAAAAGGCATATGACCGACTCCCCAAATGTATGGAGGAAAGTGCTCTGGGTCAGATGAGACTAGAATTTAACTTTTTGGCCACCAAGGAAAACGCTATGTCTGGCGCAAACCCAACACATCCCATCACTCGAGGAACACCATCCCCACAGTGAAACATGGTGGTGGCAGCATCATGCTGTGGGGATATTTTTCAGCAGCAGGGACTTGGAAACTGATTTGAGTCGAGGAAAAGATAGATGGTGTTAAATACAGGGATATTCTTGGGCAAAACATATTTCAGTCTGCCTGTGATTTAAGACTGGGACGGAGGTTCACCTTCCAGCAGGACAATGACCCGAAGCATACTGCTAAAGCAATACTCGAGTGGTTTAAGGGGAAACATTTAAATGTGTTGAAATGGCTTAGTCAAAGCCCAGATCTCAATCCAATTGAGAATCTGTGGTCAGACCTGAAGATTGCTGTTCACAAGCGGAAACCATCCAACATGAAGGAGCTGGAGCAGTTTTGCCTTGAGGAATGGGCAGAAGTCCAAGCGGCAAGATGTGGCAAGCTCATAGAGACTTATCCAAAGTGACTTGCAGCTGCAATTGCCGCAAAAGGTGGCTGGGCAAAGTACTGATTTTAAGGGGGTGAATAGTTATGCACGCTGAAGTTTTTAGTTATGTTGTCCTAAATGTTTGATTCACAATATAAAAAAAAAACCACAACATCACAGATGTAGGCATGTTCTGTGAATGAAATGATGCACACCTTCAAACAATCCATATTAATTCCAGGTTGTGAAAAAATAAAAGGGGGTGAATACCTTTGCAAGGTATTATATATCATTCAGTCTGTCCTGTCCAGCTACTGTAGTTCCCTTTTTGCTGTAAGAGATTCCAGCGCACCCCTAAGAGTGCTGCTCCCTCGCCGTGCCACTGACCTGCGTCTCCTCTTCCGTGCAGAAGTCCACTGCCAAAACATCTAAACAAGGGGGTGGTGATATAGCTCAACATTTCACCAGGGGTGCAAAATCAAGTCAACTCAAGACCCCCCCCCCCCTCACCCCCCTTTAGCAACCATGAATAGAGCTGGTTCTTCTCCTCCTGCTCCTTCTACAAAAGAAGATCTTTTGGCCCTCCGCTCCTTAATCATGGATTTTAAGGACTCTCATGAAACAAAGCTAGACAGAGCAGTGGCCTCGATCAAATCAGATATATCCACTCTAGCGGCTAGAACCACCAAATTGGAATCCAGTCAAGATCACCTGCAGAAAGCGCTAATGATACTGGCAGGGACTTGGACCACATCATCACCAAACTTTCGGACCTTCGCACCAAAAACGAGGACCTAGGAAACAGGGAGTGCAGAAACAATATACGACTACATAATGTCCCAGAGTCTGTTACTACGGAAGCTCTAGAACCTAATTTACATAGACTATTTTTGTTCCCACTTCCAGACCTCGGTACTCGACACCTTCCTCTGGAGCGGGCACACCGTGCTCTACATCCTAAACCTAGAAATAATGATCCACCCAGAGATGTGGTACTGCAATTTCTTAGCTACAAGGACAAGGAACTTTTTCTCGCCCTCACTAAAGGCAAACCACATATTCTTTTTGATGGCGCTAAACTGCAATTCTACCAGGACTTAGCTCCTCTTACAATTGCTAAACGGAGGGATTGTCGGGACTTGACAAAGGCACTTTGTGATCGAGGTATCAGGTACCACTGGGTTTTCACCTTTAAACTCATTGTGGACCTCAATGGTAAAACTATCCTCATTTGGGATATCCCTGAATGCAAAGATCTACTTAAACATTTGGAGGAATCTGGTCCTCCCTTTGGAGGGGGGACAGCAACCCGTGAATGGCCTACTCTCCTTTCCCGGTTATCCATTTTATATACCTCTTGCTCACAGTTTAAGTCCACACAGTGCCCATTATTATGGCTCTATTGTTCATGTAGTCTCTAAGTTATGCCAGCATGTTCTTCTTCTTCACCTATATGGTGAATATGTATCGTTAGGTAAGTTAGGATATATTTTCAATGCTCTTTAGATAACCATATTTGTATTATACCTCTTTTTACGTACAATGTGCTATATTTTGTACACCGTTTATGTTGTATAGTGGGGTACCTGCGAGGGGGTCCGGTACGTCCGCTCATGCCCGAGATGCTTCCTCTCTCACTTTTGCCATGTTTACCGCTATTTTGGGTGTGTGGGCCGGGCCCTCCTCAGCGCTCCAACTTCTATAATCTTATCAACAACCCTTATGGTAGTTTCCAGTTTATTATAGCCATATCACTTGTTTTTTGTTTTCATGGTTTATATTTAGCTAAAGATCATATACAGTCGCACAAGAAATCATACATCACTTCTCTATAATGGAAAATGAAAACCCTAGTATTGTAGACCCTTCAATTTAGAGATCCTACATGAGAGGTGCTACCACAGATATGTGTAATAAGTATACAATAGGTAAAAGAAGAGATGAAATGTCCAGTGTGGTGCACTGTATATTGAAACGTAACCTTTATTATTAATTTGTTAATATCTTGATAAAATGAAAATAGCGAAAATTAGTGAAAATTAATATACTGTTTCACTAAAGAAGAAAATGTGATAAAAATAAATGCAGCACATCTACTTTCCCCCTATAATGTCTCAATAAAGTTTATCTAACATTTTATTTGTTTGAGAGTCTCATTGATATTATAACAAGTAAATCATATGCATATATTAGTACTGATTATTGTAACAATTATATCATAGCGAAACGCTGCGTCAGTTGGCGGCTAATGCTACCTGTACCTCTTATGTCCTAACAATGACTTTATATGTATACAGGTTGAGCCTCCCATATCTGAATTTTCCAAAATACAGAATATTTTTTGCATTACTGAGAAAGTGAAACCTTTTGCTTTCTGATGGTTCAATGCACACAAACTTTTTTAAAGCACACAATTATTAAAATACAGTATAAAATGACCTGCAGGCTGTATGTATAAGGTGTATATGCAACTATTCCAAAATACGGAATATTCCGATATCCAAAATACCCCTGGTCCCAAGCATTTTGCATATGGGAGACTCAACCTGTACTAAGTAAAGTCTGTGAGATAACATTCCTTTAGGGCATGATAGTACTTAACAGCACGAAATAAAGACCCCCACACATCAGCAATTGATTGCAGCAATTGTGCAATTTGCAATCGATTGAAAAAGGGAAAGATTTTTATACACAATCGATTGTGGCAATTCTGCAATCGATTGAAAAGGGGAAAGAGTTTTATACACAATCGATTGCAAATTGCACAATTGCTGCAATCAATTACTGATGAATGGGGGCCTTAAGGTAATGTGACACAATACTGATGTGTATGTTGGGAACAACCAATCTACATATTACCTAGAACCACTTGCATGATTAAGAAACACAAAAGTAATCATCTTTTGGGTTGAATACTACAATTAGTAAACATCTTAAAAATATTTGGGGTTTCCCTCTCAATAAATGAGGAATATAGAGGACTTATTAACTGACTGTTCAGTGATGATATGTCATTCACCCCTATCAGATTAGCAGATTGGAAGAGCTAGCTTTTATAATAGAACACTGGTTAAGTGTACAAAGATTACAACTAATCTGACAAATCAGTGTGAGAGTATTTAACTCAAAGCATAGGAGCTCAACAGATAAAAGTGTTTCTGATGATCCTGGAATTGGCAATATACAATTATGGGTTATGTATTCAATATCAATATGTGCATATGATATAATTGTTACCATAATCAGTACTAATATATGCATATGATTTCAGTGTTATAATATTAATGAGACTCACAAACAAACAAAATGTCAGATAAACTTTATTGAGACATTATAGGGGGAAAGTAGATGTGCTGCATTTATTTTTAAATCACATTTTCTTCTTCTTTAGGGAAACACAGTCTATATTCATTTGAACTAATTTTAGCTATTTATTCATTATATAAAGATATTAACAAATGAATAGTAAAGGTTACATTTTAATACACAGTGCACCACACTGGACATTTCATCTCTTCTTTTACCTCTTGTAAGTTTTATATTTAACACCATTTTACAATGTAAAATTGGTTGTTTGCTCTTTCCTCATTGTTTTGTGATGCTCTTCTTGGCGGTCCTTTTTCTGTGATCTGTTCTATTACTGTCTATCAGCCCTTTCTCTCTTGAATATCTATTTCCCAGCCACACTCAGGGGACCCCTCTGCTCTTACTCTGCTCATTCCCGTCACTATTTTTCTTTCTTCTCTTTTTACTTTTGATAACCCGTGCCACCCTCGTTAACCTTGTTGTATTCTATTCCTATCTAGTGTCTCTATAATTTTCTGGAGGTGTTTTAGGCTTTACTCATCCACCTCCTTGGACGTTAGAGTCCTAACTTCTGAGTGCATCCTCCGCCGTATTGTTGGTTGGGGTCTCGCATTCTGCCACCTTCCTTTTTTTTCCCGTTACCATTTCACTCTTCCACCCATTTTGTTTTCAGTTTATTTTTTTTTTACCCCCCTCACTCACTCTTCTCCATTCCTATTTTCTTCTTCTTTTTGTCTACCCCTTTTTTTTTTGCTTACGGTGAACCGGGAGCTCTATTTCTGAATACCTGGTCAGCAACCCTCAGGTCGCCTCGATATTACCATGCCACTGTCTATTGCTTCTTTGAACGTACAGGGACTAAATAAGCCGCAGAAACATTCTCACTTATTTCATTCTCTCTGTAGCCTAAAGGGAAACATTGTTTTATTGCAAGAAACCCATTTCCATAAACTTGGTCATCCATCATTGCTGTCTAGGAGCTTTTCTACCGTGTTATACTCCTCTAGTAATACTAAAAATAATGGGGTTGCTATCATGATACATAATAGACTGCCCTTTGTCCAGCACTCTGTGTATACTGATTCGGATAGCTGCTACATCATATTAACTGGCAGGCTGGGTCACCTTGGCATCACCATTGCCACAGCATATGTCCCAAACGTTGGCCAATAACGCTTTTTCAAATCCTTCTTCAACTAACTCTGTAAGCGTCGCCAAGGCTATGTGTTTTTAGGGGGAGACTTTAATTGTGTTATGGACCCAGCCATCGACAGACCTGCCTCCCAGTAATTGCCCACTTTCCCATTCACTTTCTATGCATATAAAAGAAGCTGCTCTTGTTGATACTTGGCGGGCTCTAAATCCTCTTCTAGGAACTACACATTCTATTCATCTCCCCACCATTCTTACTTTAGGATCGATCTATTTTTTGTGGACCTCTACACACCTTAATGATTCCTCTATTCTACCAAATACCTGGTCAGACCACTCCATCATGACCGCCTCTTTCGACCTCCTGGACATCCCGGTTTCCCGACCTCCCTGGCATCTTAACGAGACCCTGCTGAAACTCCCCCAATTCCACTCTAAGATGAACACGATTTTGAAAGATTATTTCTCTTTAAATGTTCTGATTTCTGGTTGTTTCCCACTAGTATGGGAAGCACATAAAGCGGTTCTCCGGGGCCATATTATTAGTTATGTCTTCCACAGAAATAAAGAACATAAACAACATCTGCAAACGCTCACGGAACAGGTCCATAAGCTGGAATCCCTACACAATCGTTCCCCCACAGACGCTATTTATAGACAGCATGTCTGCAAAATCGTTGCTCAATGCAATTATATCTGAAAAGATCCTGGCCTTTTATGCTTAACACACTTCAACACTTTGGTTTTGAGGGCAAATTTCTACAAGCTATTCGGGCCATCTATCACAATCCCTCCACGTCTATTCTAGCAGGTGGCCTTATCTCAGACTCTTTCAGTATTTAGAATGGGACCAGACAAGGGTGTCCACTTTCACCACTCATCTTCACCCTAGTCATCAAACCCCTTGCCTGTCAGATTCGGACTAACTCTGACATTACTGGTATCACAGTTGGGGAGTCTAGGTATAAAAACTCCCTCTTCGCAGACTACATCCTCCTCACTTTGTCCAACACCTTAATATCCCTTCTAAACCTTTTCCGTGAACTTTCCACTTATGGACATCTTTCCAGTTATAAAATCAATCATAACAAGTCTGAAGCGCTGCCCTTTCACATCCCAAAGTCGACTATTGATCTATTACAATTAAACTTCCCCTTCACCTGGAGGAAAGTTTCTTTGAAGTATCTTGGTATCCACCTTACCAAGTACTACGACAGCCTCTACAAAGCCAAATTCACTCCCTTCTTTAAGTATACTGAACAGGACATTTCCAGATGGCGCAAATATTTTATCCCTTGGACAGGCCGCATTAATGCAATTAAGATTAACGTCCTCCCTAAACTGTTATACCTACCAAACCCTTCCTGTTGCGGTCCCTGCTTGTGTGCTAGCTTCATCTCAGTCCTCCTTTGGCAGGTTTATCTGGAATTCTCAGAAGCCGCTATTATGCAGGCAAATCCCCTTTAAGAGGTCCCCAGATGGAGGTCTGGGCCTGCCGTCCATCTCCAAATACTATCAGGCCACTCGTCTTAGCCAATTGGTGGCGTGGCACTCCCCAAGGGGTACCAAACGGTGAGTAGACTTAGAGGGAGAGTTGAGTAGGGTGGACCTAATTTCAGATCAGCCATGGCTTCTTTGTATGCATAGATCTTCCTCTGTAATATCGGTCCCTTCGTTTCCGGCATGTCTCAGGCAAATTTGCTCCTCAATCCTTTGCAGAAATCCGGGAAAGGCATTCCATACCTAGCTCCTGCTTTTTCCAATATCTCCAAATTCGGAGCTTTGTCGACTCTTCTCTTCCTTCCTCGGCTTTCCCTAGGGATCTTAACCCAATGGAACATTTATGCATCTACCACCCCTTGGATAGAAGCACTATTTCCCAATTGTACCACTCTATTTTAACTCCAGTTTCTCCGCCCTTGGCCTCTCATTAACTTTTTTGGGAAGTTGACCTCGGATCTTCTTTGGGTGAGGACACTTGGGAGGCAGTTCGGTCTAACATTGCAAAATGCTCAATTAGCGTTTCCATTAAAGAAAACTCGTACAAGGTGTATACCTGTTGGTATCTTGTTCCTGAACGTCTGCATCAAATATTCCCTAATGTCTCAAGGATGTGCTGGCGCCAGTGTGGCCACCTTGGTACCTTTTTTCACATTTGGTGGACCTGCCCACAGATAACACTCTACTGCAGGGGTTCCCAACCACGGTCCTCAAGGCACACTAACAGTCCAGGTTTTAAGGATAGTCAAACTTGAGCACAGGTGACTTAATTAGTACCTCAGTTATTTTGATTTAACCATCTGTGCTTAAGCATGGATATCACTAAAACCAGGACTGTTGGTGTGCCTTGAGGACCGAGGTTGGGAATCACTGCCCTACTGGGATATGGTTAGTTCGCTCATAACTTCGACTACACCAGCGCATCTTCCCCTCTCCCCGGCCACGATGCTCTTGTGTGCCCCGGTCCACCAGTTACATAAACAGGCCAACAAGATACTTGTGCGGCTAAATACCAAATTGCTAGGGCTTGGAAGTAACCCTCCCTCTCATCAAGAGCTACTAAACAGGATTTGATACGTATCGAAGGAGCATATTCACTTATCCGCTATAGAAACCTACCAATAAAAACTATGTGAAGTTAATGTAATGAAAGTTATTTTACACCTGTGGTGGGTTGGGGGTGGGTGGGGGATAGGTATATTTTTCCTGGGCATTGATGTCTAATTGATGTTATTTTATTCCTGTGGTGGTGGTGGGGTTATAAATTTTCCTGTGGGGCTGGGCATTGATGTCTGATTGATGTTATTTTATACCTGTGAATCCTGTGTGGGGGCTGGGCTGACTTGTATGTTAAAAAGGTTAATAAAAGCAACTCATTTTCGCACTTTAAATTGTACTGGTGACTCATTTTTATCTTAGAAAAAGTAAAGAATAATAATATTTTCATTGCTCAACACAATCCCAGGGCCCGAATTGAGATTTTTTCGATCCCGAATCCTGGGATTGAAAAAATGAGGCAGGATTGGCTTCCCTACATGGAACCCAACAGCTACGGGTGCAAGTAGAGGATGGGCTTTGTGCTAGTCAGCATTGGGCCATCTCAAGGTGAACCCCTCTCCACCAATTTGTTTTAACCTTTTCTCAGGACCCCCCAGAGGGCTGACCACAATGATGATCAGGCTGAGATCTTAAGTTATTTTAATGGATGGGGAATATTATATAGACTATATTTTTAAACTAAAGGTTTTATCAATTTCACAAGACAAGTGAACCTGGAGAGATGGCCTCATATGGCCTTTTAAGCCGCACTCCAAACATTAAAAAAAAAAAAAATGCCAGGGACAGGGTTAGGGATATACACTTTGTAAAATAGATCCTGTAGTTGGATCTGAAAACTGAAAACTGCAGAGAGATGTGATACCATGCACATATTTTTCTTAATTGCCTACATTGCATTTGCAAAACCAAGATAGTTGTATTTGCTGGGGTACATCTTCGGATGGGTGGGGAGGACGGGAAGACAGGAAATAAACTGTTGATGTTCCTTGCATGGGAGGCATGAATCTTATACAAAAATATTTCATGATGTAGACAACCTTGCAATAAGATGCAAGTAGTTTAGAAGGTACATTTAGGGGGGAGTTTCCTGTTTAGCTGAATGTTTCTGTTTCTCTTTCAGTCTTTAGCACCTGCAGAAGTACCTTATAAGGCAAACACATTTCAATGCAAAAAAAGAAACCAACCACATACAAAGCGAGTTATATTTTATACTTATGATTAAGCCATAAAGAGGCCACACAAAGTAGTAATTTTGGAGACAAAAAAATTTAAAACCATTAAATACCTCCCAACATTTCTACACACAATCGAAGTCACATCTGATCAGCCCAAACTCCACCGAACTATCTGCCTAATAACACACACTTTTGGCTGAAACTCCGGCCCCTTGCGAGGTTTGCAAATCAGGGCTGTTCCGCCATACTCGAGACACTTGGGAGTTATACGAAGTGTTAGCAGGATGGAGTTTAAGAGACTTTTCTTTCTCTTTCCACATGAAAAAGGACAACTAAAGCTCAAGATGCAATATGCCAGCTACACCGAAAATGCATCTTCAACCACAATATTCTTACATAGGAAGACCCAGTAACATGCTTTGAATTATGTTCTATCAAAAATTGGAGCTTGTACCTTAAAAATATAAAAAAAGATGGTGCTGCTTAAAATAGTGTCGCTATATAAACAATAATAGTAACTAATCAAAACCTATTTGACAAGTGGCTGATATATAGTAGATGCTTGTAAGAAGTGTTGAAATGCAGTTTTATCAGTTGGGGAAAATTAAGCTGCAGCCTTTACCAACTTACTTATACCACTTTTATACCAAAGTCCCGGGTCTTACCCAGGATGTGGAACACGTTTCCAACCTGGATGAGACCCGGGACAGACACCTATTACACCGTGGCGCCAGGCTATGATGTCATCTTCAAGCGCCACTGAAGCCGGCCAATCTGGCAGTATGTGTCACGATCCGTGTCATCGTGACCCGGATCATGCCGTTTACACTGCAGGGTGACACGGGAACGACCTGTGGCCAACCCTGCAAGCTACCAGAGTTGGAACCCCGGGTCCCTGGACCTGTGTACACTGACAAAAATCCCGGGTTGATGCGCGTTCACGTGCATCAACCCGGGATTTTTAAGTCGGTGTAAAAGGGGTATTACAAAGACACATTTTGTGTGCTGAAACAACATTATTGAGAGCTCATCAGTTCATTATGGACGAGTTATATATTAGTTTTATAGAAACTAGTACAATGCAGGAGGAGATGCATGAAGAACCTCAGTGATCTTGCTAGTTTCCAGAAAACTGATGAACTGCTCCCTCAGGAATATTGGTTCAGCCCATAAAAAGGCCACCTTCACATTGTAGGTGACTAGGGGGTCTATTTACGAAGCCTTGGATGGAGCTAAAGTGAACGGAGATAAAGTACCAACCAACCAGCTCCTAACTGTCATTTTTCAAACACAGCCTGTGACATGGCAGTTAGGAGCTGATTGGCTGGTACTTTATATCCATTCACTTTATCTCCATCCAAAGCTTAGTAAATAGACCCCTAGTATACTTCAACAAGAACTTGCGATTGTCAATCTTTGTATTGCACCAAAAACAACATCACTAATTGGAATATCAGAATATAAACAGGTCTGTGTTATATTTGGGGTACACACTGGACCAACAGATCGGCCGTCCGGACTGCCAATCCAACTATTGTTAAGGTTTATACACAAACGATCTTGTGCATATACACTTACCAACTGTCTGCCTGATATATTGGCCCAGCAGACTCCGTTTAAATATGCTCGCCCACTTGTGATGTCATATTTAATGGATTCTGCACCCGATATATCGTTCAACTGTTTGGTCGTGTGTACACACTGAATGATATACCTGTATGATATATTGCATCTGCCGTGCAGCACGGCAGATGCAATATATCTGCGAATGATATCTTAAATGTGTACACACTGAACGATGGTCAGGAGGATATATTGTTTGTCGGCTGTACGAACAATATATCGGCCAGTCGCAACCCAGCATTACACAGGTACGGTGAAATTCCTTATTAACTTTTATTTTTATGGCACCAGCACATACCACTGTGCATTACAATTGGGAACAAGTATGCCAGTGAAACTATTAGTGTCGCTTAATATTTTGAGGTCAAGGCAACTACTTCATAAGTACAGCCCCTGGTATTAAACAGAGGTAAGAAGGTCCTGCTTGTAATCTTAATATAGGAGGCATAATACCACATGCTGCATTACTAGTTCAGCTAGATAACAATGGTACAGAGCTTAAAAGAGTCTGGGCCTGATTCAGAGCCGCTTGCTCTGACAGAGCGCTCGCTCTGATTCAGGGCCGGGTTTTTTTTTTTTTTTTTTGGATCGGCCTCTTGGCCGCTCGCATAGCTGTGGGTGACCACCCACAGCTATTGCGAGCGGCCATGATGATGGTCGCGATGGTCAAGACCATCGCGACCATCGGGCTTGCGACAAGACCCTTGTGGTAGGGTCTCGTGGCCGCAAGCCCCAGAGAGATTTCGGCTCTAACAGAGCCGGAATCTCTCCACTGACATCACTCGTGATGTCAGTGGGGCTGCCCCCAAACGGCAGGCGTTCTCATGGGAACGCCTCCGTTTGGGCAGCCACCCCCCCCGGCCTCCCCACAAAAGGGGGCGAGCTGTCACTCAACATCGACAGCTTGCCCCCTTTGGTGCAAGACCCGGAGCTCCGACGTGCGCATGCGCTGTGGGCCACCATCGACCCGGTTGCGAACGCTCAGCGCTTGCGACCGGGTCTGAATCAGGCCCTCTGTCTGATCCATTCACCAGGAATAAGGGTAAGTAACAATTGTGGAAGTGAGTCACAGATTTTGCTGATATTATGGCACTAACGTGTCACACTTTAGTTTGATAAGCCAGGTTTGTCTTGCAAAAGTCTAAAATTATTACCCAAGTGCAATAATATTAAGCATTATTGTACTTGTCACATTTGTTTGTAGAATGTACCATTCTTTTGTGCAAAATAATGTATTACCATATATTATACAAGTTATCCTGCTATGGAAAAGTATCCTGGGGTACAGTTGGTGAATTCTAACAAGGGGACATAGAAGAAGGTGTCAGGAATTGTCTTAAGGTGCGTATCCACTAGCAGATAGTGGAGCGACAGTACGATTACAACACTGTAATCGTACAGTCGTTCCTCTTCCCCTGCAGTGCCTACACTGAACGATGTCGTTCAGTGCAGGCACCCTCCCTCATCCCTGAACATGGCCAATCTGTCGCTATCGGCAGATTGACCGGCATGTTCAGGTGATGATTGATGTCGGAAACGACCAGCGGGAGCGCGCATCGTGGTCGTTTTCGACATTTTCATGCCTCATTTGGGAACAATTACGATGTCGTAAACTATCAATCGCTCATTTAAATCGCATAGTGGATACGCGGCATTACACTGTAGTTGAGAAATTTCAGCAAGCCAAATAATTTTGAGCTTTCAGCAATTGCTGGTGTAGGTCCATGATAAGCTTTACTAAATAGAATTTGATAAGAGGGTCCTTTGGAATACTTAATTTAAGCATACAATCACCTTGATTTATCCCATTACAGACTGATTCCAACATATAGGGGACATGTGCCTCACATTTTGTATTCACAGGAAATAACAAAATCACACAGTAGCAGTGGTAATGGAGAAGGTGACAACAAGGGAATACAAGCAAGTACTTATTGAGTAAAACAAATCCTAATAGCTAAAAGAGGTGCAGAACAAGGGGCAACGTGAACTGCTTTTCACAACCTTTCAGTATTATGATATGAAGTAGCTCAACAGAATTAAAATACCAACATACGTGCTTTTATCCCGGAGCTATCATACCACACACACACACACACACACACACACACACACACATGTGTATTGGAGAAGGAGGCCTGTGGCCTAACTATGTTAGTGAATATAGTTGCAGTTACATTTTTCTGCAGCTGTATAACCAACATGACACAAACTTTTTGCTTGTAAAGTTTGTTGACGTTTAATGCTCACAGGGAGGTTACAAGGACACCAACTTCTTTATCAATTCAGAAATACTAGTTACAACCAGACACTGAATATACATGATAAACAGCAAACAGTATTTACAGATATTGGGCAAGTCTTTACTCTGCTTGATACATCATAAGCGAAGTGTAGCAACTTTTTTCACTAGAATAAGGAATTTCTCATAAATAAAAATATTCATTCAGTTTTTGACATTATTAGTGTTAAACCCATTTTAAAAGAAACATAAAAGCACATTTAGAGAATGGGTGAAAATGCAATGTATGTATTTATTATTTGCATGCAGGGAAATACTGCCCGCTTTGGCATGTAGTACACACAGCTTTATTTGCACACTGCGATTTAGAGATAAACAAGGACGAGGTCCCCTCCCAACTCCAAGCTCACATTTTAAATCTGAGCAGCTACAGCGCATCTTGGTTATGTTGAGATGCAGAATTGTACTCTTTAGCTAGATATATTTTTTACTCTAAATGAAGCACTTAGGGACCGATATAATTACATGCAAGCTGCTGCCGGAACAGCTTTGCGGGATGGTTCTCGCTCATTTCTGCACGCAGTCTTTGGAGGTGGGAGCAGAAATGAGCTCCTGTAATTACAACCAGGTGCCCAGTTGTGAGGCTAAATCTAACCTCTAACCTAGCCACACTACTTACAGTCGGGATGCCGGTCGCTGGGATTCTGACCGGTGTCGGGATTCCGGTACCGTCATTCTGAGCGCCAGCATCCCGACAACCGAGATTTTAAACTACATCCCGTCTCATCGCCTGCCAACTGAACATAGTGTTAAGAGAAGCCAGTTCATAGGTTCTCCTTTCAACAACAGCAGGGTTATATTTTTCCACCATATACTGTAGCAAGTAATAAAAAAAAACTATTTCCTATAAAGAAACAAAGTACAAATAAAAGTTTAGCTAATGAACTGCAATGCATGAATGCAGACTTACCAGAACGACATTATGCAATGTTTCTAACGGAAGTAGTAAGATTAGGCTACCATTACACAATATACTTACAAACATGCAGCTTTGTGTCCCTAGCAATTCGGATTCTGTTAAGACTGTCACTATACATGGAAATATGTCCATCAACCATATTCTTACCGTGCTTGTAAGATATTTCTCAATCAGCAGCTGACCACACTCTTTACGCTTCTCATCTGGTGACACTTCATACTCTGCCTACAAACAAAATGGTACGGGATAAGGTGCATGAAGCAGGAGATGTATAGATATCTATACAATGGCCACTGTTCGGTCATACCACAGCATCTAGAAAGTGGACACAGCGCATCAGCTCCGGACGAGTTTCACAAAACTGTCGAAATAGGAGACGTCCGATTGGTTGACGATCACAGAGACTGTGATAATCGTGTTCTAAAAGACAGGTAAAGGACAAACTATATTGTAAATAAATGTTAGGACTTAGAAGACATCTCCCATTCCTTCACACATTCACTATATGTAAGCTGGCTGCAACACAAGGCAACGAGAAACTACTGTAGCTGAACGTACAAAGTGTGGGAAGAACAAAAGGGCAATTAGTACGTCTAGAGCGAACAGCGACATTTGCAATGTGAAACAGCAGCAATATAAGCTTACATACACTGCCATTAACACACATCTAGCCTGAGACCATAAAAACGCTCTGGTCATAGAAGAAGAAGGGTAAATAATGATCTGGTGTAATGCACAGTAGTAACTGAACTATCCTGTGCTCTCCAAAAGCAAAACAATAAATGTGGTGAAAATCACCTAGAACAGGTTTGTTTTACGCTCTCATGTGCAGATGAAAGTCGCACTAGTACAGTACATCACACATGTAGCTGTGGAGGAAGTGGTAAGAGGAAGCTAAGCAATAATCTTAGCCAACACTGCAACCGTGGAAAGATATTTCTTGACACTCATATTGCTCTGATAAAGTGACGCTCTTTAGGACGGTTAGGCAGCATTAACAGAAGACACAGGGAACTCACCGAGTGTACGCCTCAACTCTTCACACTCACTGATATGTGGAAACTGTAACATCTGTCGCCATTTTTTGCTCTTTCCTTTTCGGTTTCCCCCACCACCTATACATAAAACGAGAGTTATGTCAATTCCTCTTCTACAGGGCAGATGCCAAATTTCATGTATGTAGGCAAATCTCCGACCATGTTTGACTAGTGCTTACACAACTTCTATGAAAATCCTATTAACATGCAAATACATGAAAATGATTTCAGACTTTGCAAACGTCCAACGTCTTGTTTTTACATTTCCGACACTTCTCAATGCTGAATTTTGCATTCATACTGTAAAAATATGTGCGATGAAACGTACACTTAATGCTCAGTTTGGTACCTTGGCTTCTCAGTTACTGCATATACTAAAGAGAATAGTGCATCAGACTGTTATAGCATGATCGAGACTAGATGAGGTTGAGTTATTGATATGACTGATGTTAAGCTAAGAGCCACTTAGCCACTATAAGATGCACAAGAGCCCTCTTTGTTTTTCCGATTACCTCCTTAATGATATTTCCCCAACCCAAGCTCCGGCAGTGATAGGCAAACCCTTGATTCTGCACAAGCATCACCAAAATCACACACACAAAATATTTAACATGATAGAAACAGAACTGTACTCTTACCAGCATGTCACATTTATACATTGTTATGGGTCTCAGTCTACTTGCAGCTTAGCTCTTACACTTAAACCTAAAAGTAAAACTATAGCATACCTAAGCACAATCTACACACACACAGGTTTACTTACATATATGCAATTACTATGCATGTACATAAGCTCAGCCTAGCCCACAACTTAGGTCCATACATTACAAGGCATATGCAAGTTTTGCTGGGCGGGCTCTCAGCCTGACAGCCTCATGCACACACATACACACCTTCCCTGGCTTTCAGCAGCACGGTGTTGGCCACGATATTCTCGAGCTCCATAGGGCGGCCTGGCCGGGGGCTCCGAGCCTCGGGCGGCCACTCACTTTCTGCGGCTACCAGACTCCCAGAACCCTGCTGCCAATGACAGACCCCGCCCACCCTGACCAATCAGCGCTCCGCCGCACCCCCGGACACGCAGCTGATTGGTTGCGAGCTTTCTATCAACATTAACTGTTTTCCTGTCCGCACAGCCCCGATCCCTCACCCGGCCGCTGTCAGTGTGCTCATCATGTATTGGAGAGCTGGGCTGTGTGGGCGGGAGCCTCGTACACATCGGTTATCTGACTGGGCAGTCACAGTGTCACTTGATACCGCCCTTATTTTTGTTTGCGGAACCCATGGGGATACCAACCAAACCCTTCACTAGAGACCTGCTCCAACAGCCGTGTCGTGACGTCACGGGCGGCCATGTGTTGGTTGGCAGAGTCAGGGCGAGCTGCCGGTGTGAGTGGCTGGCACACTGTCAGTTACAGAACACCAAAGCATGTGCCAGTGAACCTGAACATGTCATAGAAAGTTTAAGTGTTTTTGTGTCCGTTTATGAATTAGATGCTGTATCTCATTAATATGTAAGTATTGTATTTGGGACTTTTACATTTTAAAACATGCAGAGTGCAATGATCCCTATACAGCCTTTGCAGCTTCTTAATTAGTAATGTGTTGTGAACGGAAACCTGCTTGTGCAAAAATTAGATAGTTACAAGAGGAGTGACCTCTGCCGCTTCCTCTACCATATGTGCCAGAGGATGAGCTGAGTGTGGAAATGTACTGTGTAAAACCCCATCTAATGCTTACAGTGTGATATAATGTGGCATATAATAAGAGATCTGCAGTACATTGGTAATGAACTACCATTTCAAAGAAAGTAAATAGAATCAATAGTCTCTTGTTTAAACATTTAAATTGTCCATTAGCAGTATTGAATTATTTGTAATATCTTAATGGCCAAAATGACACGGATAATGTGTTTATGGAACATGAAGGCTGCAGAGTATGAACATTTCCAACACTGCATTTTTGCTTTTATTTATTTTTTATTATTTATTAATAGGTAAGCAAATAGAAAAAGAAATAACCAGAAACAGTGACAGTAAAACTCAGGTTAAGGTGAAACAACAGGCAGAGGCATAGAAGGGGCTGCGTGCGATCACGCAGAACCCCATCTGCACATTCGCAGAACAGGTCCTGCACACGCACAGATTCCCGATAATTGGGAATCTGCATTCAAGTGCAATGCTGAATTAGCCCCACTATGCGATATGTCGTTCGTGCAGCTGACATGACATCGCATAGTGCATCTGCGGGTGTGTACAGACGATATGTTTGAACGATGTTGTCCAGAGACTAGAGTCAAGTTTCCAAACTTTATCAAAGGATTTTGAGGAATTGTTAAGTATTCTAGTCATAAGTGCCATACGATAGACACACCATATTCTGGATATCAGGATAAGAGTTAAAGGGTCAAGTTTCTTCCAGTCAGTCGCCAACCTAGGGATGAAACGCGTTGGTAAGTACACTAAGAAGGGACATTTTAAAGGACTGTGACCCATTATAAAATTGATTGAAAACACTGCCAACAGTTTTTGCCCAGCTGAGTGTAAATTACATTATTGTTGGAACTTTACTGTTGCACAGATATGGCCCACCTGTTTTCATAGACTTTTTACATGTCTGTCCAGACTGCACCTATTATACCAACATGTAGTGCACTGACTACTACGCTACATAAAACTAAACACTGTCAGACAGTATATTATTAACCACGAATATAATAGAGAACATTAGATTACATCCTTATACCATAGAGAGCTTACTCCTCTAGTTCTGCATTTTAAGCATGTGTAATTTGGCCATTATGGAGATTTGAAAAACAAAAGCAGATTTAGGGTGATCACATCTTTTATAGGCTACCTTGTAATATATATTCACCATGCCAGTTCAAATAAACTGTGAAACTATGGAATCGTCAAAGTCCTATACTAGTAGCAGTTTGGAGCTGTCCAGTACTATTACGTTGCCAGCTACATTATTTAGACTACATTGCAATTTATGAAATTTATTTTGTTTTTACTTTAGCTTTTTCCTCCACCTAATCTTCCTTCCTGGTATGACATTGCGCTTGCCTTCCTCTCCAACATTTCTGTGCCCTCAGCTCCCTGGCTCTGCTGCCCTCCAATTATATCTTGTCTTTATTTTTTTACGACAAAATCTGTGTGTAATTAATTTATCTGTCCTTAAAGTAAACAAAGTACAAGCACTCCCCACAAAATATAGACCTGGCTATTTATATTCTGCAATTACAGTATGGGTACTACTTGCTAACATAAGAATATATTTTCCAGGGATTCTTTGCTGGGTAGGTGCTAGGATTATTCACACATGCATATCTGTCGTGAATTCCAGATGAATAAATATGCATGTAGTACATGCAAATGGATCAGTGTGCATTCTTAAAGTCATATGCACATTTTTTAAGTTCTGGAATTGCAATCCTACTTTTGCAAGAATATGTTGTGGAAAAAGTATGCCCTTGACTGCATAGCATTGTCAGGTGTGCATTAGGGAATGGGATTGAAATCCCAACAGTGGATTCCAGACAGGAGGAGATCCTGACTGGTGCAGGTAAGTACCCTAACCCTCCCCTGTTCTCCCCCCTAACCCTCCCTTAGTGGTAACCTTCCCCCCCCTAGTGCCTAACCCTAACCTCCCCACGAGGGTGCCTAACCCTAACCTCCTCTTACCGCTCCCTAAACCTCCCGGGGGGGTGCCTAGCCCACCCCCCTAGGGTTGCCTAACCCTAATCCCCCCCCAACCTACCCCTGCTAGACTCCCGAATCCTAACCCCCCCCCGCGCGGGTAACGTAAGGGCGCCCGCCCCGGACTTACTTTCATTCGGGCTGGCGTCGGGATTAACATAGGCGTCGGTATTTCGACGCCTATGTTAAATCCCTTGCTGGGATTCTGCTGTCGGGTTGAGACCGGCGCCCATGCAGCCGCCTGTCTCCTAACTACATCCCATGCATTAGTTATATGCGATGTGGGACTGTTTACCCATACTAAGGCTGGCCATACTCCAGACAAACTTTCCTCCAACCATCCAACTAGTGGGTTGGTTGAATCGAAAATCCATTAATGCATGGGAGCAAATGACAATCAGCAATTGCCCCCAAACACCCGAAAACCGCCCCCTTGCCCCCCCTGTTCCGATGCCTAAGCCAGTATGTTAATTATCTCTTCGGGAGGTTGATATGGAATGATTAGAGGCCTAGGCTTAGTTTACAAAAGTTACAACAGCCCTTGAATAATGGTGAGATCAACCCAATTTTATGGTGTATTACAGAGCCTCTATTCTGCGTTCTCATTTTGTGCCAATAGTTCCCTGGAAAGTGAATTTCTATGGGGGAGACATCAGCTTCTTACATCTCCATAAACATGGGCTGGATTTGCTCTGCGCATGCATCGCAGTGCGCGTGCACAAATCGGTCAGTGCGATTAAGTAAGCATACGTAGGGAGTCCGCAGCCCCAGGGCCAAGTGATTGACAGAAAGTGCCATTTGTGGGTGGTGGCGGGGGAGTGGTCGGGCAAACGCAGGCGTGCTTGTGCGTTTGGACGGTATTTCAGGGTCGTGCATAATTAAGCCCTTCCAGCGATGGACGCAGCCTGAGGTCTAGTTGCACACAGAAAGTCTCGCTATGTCTGCGGGAGGATCAGGTCAATCACTATTGTGCGTATGGGTCCGATGGTTCTCGATGTTTCCGCTCTCTTGCCAGGTATAGAGGACGAAATGTAGAAAGAGATAACTAGGGGTCGTATACCCCTAGTTGAGAGACGCAATTTCTGTCTCACAAAAAGTATTGGCATGTTTTGTCACATAAGATTACATACATCAGCTACAATTCTATTTATTATATTTGTCTAGTATGTGGGGTACTTTCCCTTTTACATTTAATGCTGACAGTATGCTGAGAGAAAGAGAAACAGTGTTTCTATTGCAACATTGTAACATTCATTTGTCCGTCTCCATTGAGAGCATTTATAATATATGCAGTCAGACCAGTGCTGATCTCATATTTAACTTATAACAGGTAGTTTATACATTAATTTCAGTTAGGACATATTTTTTAGTGGGCAGACTAACGCCGACGCGCGCGTTTCACTGCCTAGACAGCTTTTTCAAGGCTAAACCCGATTGTCTCACCCGGCAGAGGTGAGAAATTGCGTCTCTCAACATACTGTCAATATTGAATGTATAAGGGAAAGTACCCCACACAATGGATAAATATAATAACTAGAATTGCAGCTGATGTATGTAAGCCTATGTATAATATGTAAATACCTTTAGCATTTATGATAATGTGAACTCATATTATATTTAATTGAAAGTGTCACATACACTCAACACATATAACAGACTTTATTGTAGTCAAGACTTTCCTTCGCTCGGAGTGTCTCATCAAAGGGGGCGTGCTGTCGATGTTGACTGACAGCACGCCCCCTTTGGTGGGCGTGCCGGGGGCGTGCCTGCCAGACGGAGGCGTTCCCAAAGGAACGCCTACCCTCTGAAGCCGGCCCCACTGACATCACTAGTGATGTCAGTGGGAGTGATTTTGGCTCTGATAGAGCCAAAATCACTCCTGGCCTTGCGGTTGAAAAACTCAACCGCAGGCTTTTGCTCGCAGTTTCGATGGTCGCGATGGTCAAGACCATCGCGACCATTATCCTGCACGCTCGTATATGCTGTGGGTGGTGACCAACAGCTATACGAGCGTCCAGGAGGACGCTCCATATTAATGGAGGTGGGCCCTGATTCAGAGCGAGCGCTCTGGTCAGAGCGTCCGGCTCTGAATCAGGGCCATTATCTTTTAGTTCTCATATGCATCTCAGTATTTACCAACAGGAAGTATCCTGTATTATTAGAGACTTATTAGTGGACTTCGCTTTTAACATATATTATTTGTTTTCAATAATTTATTTATTTAGATTTTTTTCACATATCTAATTTATTGTTTTTCTTATATATTTCACTGCACATTTCCCATTCATGGGGACCATTTTAATGCATAATAATAAAAGTAAAATTTTACTGTATAAGATATTTTGATCTGTGCGCCCAGGAGTATACAACCCCTAGTTTTCTCTTTCTACATTTCATTAAAATTTGGTTGGAATAGGGCAGCACCCCCATAACTAAGAAACAATTAACGTATAATAATTTGGGGTCTTTGCATAACAAAATTGGTAGAGTGCAGACACATTCCCCTTTTTCTTGTTTCAGGTATAGAGGACGCAAGTAAAGGTAAGTGGGTGGTATTATGTAGTGCTGGGCGTCTGCGTATTCTGCTGCGATTGCCTTGCGTATGCATTCATTCGCATATTCTCCCAGCGGCCGAGTGCGTGCGTCTGCATCCATGCGTTCCTTGCTGAATCAGGCCCTATGTGCTGCAGCGTGTGATTTTGACCAGGAAGGCAATCTGTCAATTATATTCACCTTTGGCTATCAAAATATCCTAATCTGTGACTGGGCGATTTGCTTAGTTCCTGCAGACTACTTCCATCTGCAATGTATACTGTAATGTCATTAAATATTTTGCATAGAAGTTATCTCTAAATCCCACAAAAGCTTTGTTATTTATACAAATGTGTCCACATGCCGTGGCGCGACTCAGTAGCGCTGAGCGTCTGTTTGTGCAACTTTTTCCCTTACAGTGCATCATATTCGCAAAGTGCTGCAAATAGGACATACAAGCAGCTTATGATATGCAGCATGCATATATTCTGTGTACGACTGCGGCTACATCTGAAATGCTATGTTACAGTGTCACAGCCGCTGACACTGTAAAGTAGCATTTTGCATGCAGATATAACCGCAGTTATGAATGTTTGGAGGCAGTTATTGTTGCCAAAGGGTGTGCAACCAAATATTACGGAAGGGTGCCTTATATACTGTCCAGATGAGATTTTTATGTTATTACTACATGTAAGTTGAAAATTATTATTTTTTTTTTTTAGAACTTTGGACATTCTATTAAAGTATTCTAATGATACAAAGTTGGCACATTTTCCATTAATTTCTGAAGATATTGTACAGATCAGAAGTTCTGTCCAGGTGCTTCAACAATGATACATGCATGTGAGTTGGGCTTAATTTTTACATTAAATGATTATGATATATACAATACTGTGTAAAAGTTTTAGGTAGGTGTGGAAAAAATGCTGCAAACTAAAGGGCCCCATACAAGGTGCGATATGCACCTTGCGAGGCGACTGCCGATCCGATTGCCGACATATCGGACGGTCCCCACACACGGAGCGATCCGGTGGCCGCCCACCCGATATACCGGTACCCCCATCTACATAGCACTGCATGGGATCGTTTGTCGATCCCCCAGATTAATTGACCATGCAGAAAGATCTGGAGGAGCAACGGATGACTCCATGGGAGTGCACAGCAGGCCATATCATGCCCACACACGGAACGATGTAGCAGCGATTTCGTTCAAAACCATTTGAACTATATTTGGCTATATCGCTCCGTGTGTGGGGCCCTTAAGAATCCTTTAAAAAATAAAAAGTGTTAATAGTTTATTTTTATCAATTAACAAAATGCAAACTAAATGAACAGAAGAGAAATCTAAATCAAATCCGTAGTTGGTGTGACCACCCTTTGCCTTCAAAACAGCATAAACACTTCTAGGTACACTTGCACAAAGTCAGGGATTTTGTAGGATTATAGTCAGGTGTATGATTAACCAATCATACCAAACAGGTGATTATGATCATCATTTTCATATGTAGGTTGCAACACAGTCATTAACTAAAGCTGAAACAGCTGTGTAGGGGGCTTACAACTGGGTGAGGAACAGCCAAACTCTGCTAGGTCATGCACCAACAAGACACAAGTTATACTGCATCAGCAAGGTCTCTCCTAGGCAAAGATTTCAAAGCAGACTTGTGTTTCAAGATGTGCTGTTCAAGCTCTTTTGAAGAAGCACAAACAAACTGGCAACATTGAGGACCGTAGACGCAGTGGTCGGCCAAGGAAACTTAGTGCATCAGATTAAAAACACATCATATTTACCTTCCTTCGAAATCGGAAGATGTCCAGCAGTGCCTTTAGTTCAGAACTGCCAGAAACCAGTGGGACCCATCTACTGTTCGGAGAAGTCGGACCAGAAGTGGTCTTCATGGAAGAATTGCAGCAAAAAAGCCATACCTTCGACGTGGAAACAAGACCAAGCGACTCAACTGTGCACGAAAACATAGGAACTGGGGTGCAGAAAAATGGCAGTAGGTGCTTTTGGACTGATGAGTTAAAATTTTAAATATTTGGCTGTAACAGAAGACAGTTTGCTGAAAGGCTGGAGAACGGTACAATAATGAGTGTCTTCAGGCAACAGTGAAGCATGGTGGAGGTTCCTTGCAAGTGTGGGGCTGCATTTCCGCAAATGGAGTTGGAGATTTGGTCAGGATTAATGGGGTCCCTAATGCTGAGAAATACATCCAGATACTTATCCATCATGCAATACCATCAGGGAGGCTTCTGATTGGCTCCAAATTTATTCAGCAGCAGAACAACGACCCCAAACTTACAGCCAATGTCATTAAGAACTATCTTCAGCGTAAAAAAGATCAAGGAGTCCTGGAAGTGATGACATGGACACCACCTAGCCCTGATCTCAACATCATCGAGTCTATTTGGGATTACATGAAAAGACAGAAGGATTTGAGCAAGCTTACATCCACAGAAGATCTGTGGTTAGTTCTCCAAGATGTTTGGAACAACCTCCCTGCTGAGTTCCTTCAAAAACTGTGTGCAACTGTACCTAGAAGCATTGATGCTGTTTTGAAGGCAAAGGACGGTCACACCAAATATTGATTTGATTTAGATTTGTCTTCTGTTCATTCAGTTTGCATTTTGTTAATTGATAAAAATAAACTATTAACACTTCTATTTTTGAAAGCATTCTTACTTTGCAGCATTTTTTCCACACCTGTCTAAAATTTTTGCACAGTACTGTAGGCCCCAGAGCTGGGTACACAATATATAAGGCCCACTTAGGATGCAAAGTAACTAATGATTTTTCCTTGCAAAGAAACATCTGATATTTTTACACACTTAACAATTATTCCCTCTAATCCTATGTACCTGCCCTAATGATCAGAAAGAATAGAGGGCTCGATTCAGACCCGTTCGCTATGCTGCGTTCGTACGCAGCCAGCCGATTTTTACATTCTGCGCATGCGTACGCATCGCAGTGCGCGTGCGCGAACACGTCCGAGCGATCGGGAAGCGCTCGCTTGATGCGCATATACTGCCCTGCTGAGTGAGTGACAGGACAAGCCATTTGTGGGTAGTGACAGGTTGGTCGATGAAACCGGGGGAGTGGAGGTGCGAACGCAGGCGTGCCTGAGCATCTTAACGCCGTTTCAGAGGCGTGCATAATTAACACGCAGCGTCATTGTACATGTCACTTGGTTGTATTTCACACAGAAGGACTCACAGTGCTTGCGACAGGCTATGGTCAACCACAGGTGCTGCGATTGCATCCGATGGTACTCGATGTTATCGATGGTTGCAAACACTAACTGGAGATAACGTGCACAAGTGGGCATCTTAAGACAGGCTTGCATACACAAAGCGATCACACGCTAAGACATAGTGGGCGTGCTAATGCCTTGCCGTGCGATCGCCTGCTTTGCTGTGGGTTGGTCGGATTTGCATACACTGGCTGCGTGTGAACGCATCTAGCGAGCAGGTCTGAATCGAGCCCAGAGATCTACATACGCACGCCCACAACTACAATACCGGAAAGTCGTCATCAAACCGTACACACTGCAAAATACTGTTGCTTATTTCATCTATAAAGCATACTTGAAGATCCAATAATGCGATGAGACCAATTTATCTGCGATAACTGGATATCCTAGGTGCATACATCATACTTACCTACTGTCCTTGGAAGTTGCGGGGGACTCCCGTTTTTTTGGGAGCAATCACCTCCTGCATACTGTCCACTTCCCAGTGAAATCTGCAGCATGGGGAGAAAAATGCTGGTAATTGCTGTCCAGGGAGGGGGCAAGACCAATATGATGCAATTATAATTTGATAATCTTGTCATTTTGGGGCCTGATAATGCAACTAGTCTGGCACTGCCTCCAACAGCTGCCATCTGCATCTCCTCTCTGGGCTTCTCCATGAGAGGAGATTATAAACGTAGCTATGGTCTACACATATAATTCTCTGGCCGATCATAAAAATCTCAGCTGATCGGCCCATTAAAAGTATGTCCCCATCTTTAGAGTTATGAGTAAATCCAGCTAGAAAGTGCAGTTTGCATATTGAGTGTACTGAACTCTGAGGTAGAGTGTAAAAAAAACAACAACTTGACTTTGTGTACTAAGGGCCTGATTCAGCAGCAGTGGTGTAACTAGGGTATTTGGAGCTCAGGGCAAGTTAAAAAACGGAGGCACCCCCCCCCCAAGTATGTGCGTGCACTTAAAGAGTGGGCGTGGTCACATGCCACAAGGGACGTGGTCACTGGAAAATGGGGGCGTGTCAACATGACACAACACGTCACTCTGGGAACATTCCATTCCATATATGCACCTTAATGCCCCCAGTAGTAGTACCCCTCTTGCAATGCCCACTGTAGTCGTGCCCCTTATGCAATGTCCATAGTAGTGCTCCCTTATACAGTGCACCCACTAGTGCCACTTATACAATACCCGTTATATAGTGCCCCTTATACAGTGCCGCTTGTAGTGGTCCCCCTATGCAGTGCCCCTTATACAGTGCCCCCAGTAGTAGTTCCCCCTATGCAGTGCCCCCAGTAGTAGTCCCCCCTATGCAGTGCCCCCGGTAGTAGTCCCCCCTATGCTGTGCCCCCGGTAATAGTCCGCCCTATGCAGTGGCCCCGGTAGTAGTCCCCCCTATGCAGTGGCCCCCCATGCAGTGCCAGTTCCCCTTAAATATATAGGACAAAGCACCTGAATCCCCACTCCTGCCGCTGTCTGCTCCTCTGTCCTCCCGACCCGCTCTGCACTATGGGATAGACGTCATGACGTCTCTACCATCACCCACTGCGGCAGACGGATGGTGGAGCTCATGAGTGAGCTTCAGCCCGGCTCCATCCGTGGGTGCAGCATCCAATTAGAGTCTGTCTGACTCTCATTGGCTGCCAAAACAAACATACACTGCCGCCGTGTAGTAAGAGTGTACTACCCGGCGCCGGTGTTTGTTACTGTGTAGTGCGCAGTCCACAGTACACTGACTTGAAACCAGTGTCCTGGGCCGGGTCCGACGGCATCCCCTGCTCGATTGTTTAGTACTGCGCATGCATATGCAACGCACTGCGTGTGCACTACAATTGCACTGCGATCACGCACGCATATAGGAATCCATCTCAGTGAGTGACAGGCCGTGAGCTTTTTTTTTTTTTCTTTTTAGAAATCTGTTTATTGAACAGCAAAATAAAGTGTACATTATACATGTCAAGAGAAAAATAAAGTACAATACAATATTTAAGAAGTTGACTGCGTTATATCTTGACAGAAGGCACAAATAGAGGTAGCTGTTATAACCTTTTTTGTACAACTACATAGATAAAAGAATATGAATAGAACACTTTACAAATATGGATACATTTTACTTAAAGTGAGAGAGATTTAAAAATATCCCTCAACAATACCATAGGACATACACTGACATCAAATATACTGAGGTACACAAATACCATGTGCAAGGAGACAAAATAAAATAACATAACAGCAATGTAGCGCAATATATATAGAAAAATATATAGATACAAACATAATTATAATCTACCCTTGTCGCGACGGGAACCGATTAGGAAGGAATACGACTACTAGCCTCAGTGGCAAACGCAGGATGTCTAGAGGGGGGTTTCCAAATGCTTGATTTTAGAGAAAGTGTGGCCAGTCCATGAAGAGGGCATAATTAGCACTTATCCAACTTTAATAAGCATCATACAAAGTGTATTGTGTGTCATAATTCCAGCATATACAGGACCAGCCATCACAGTATGCCATTAGATACGGCAGTAGGGCCATCCTGCCTGAGCTGAATGTTTTTATTTTAGATGTGGGCACCATTCCAGGGCATGGGAGCAAGTCCGGGAGCCTGGGGGAGCAGCAGAAGAACCTAGCACTGCCCTGGACATATATGTAAATTTTGGGCTCTATAGCAGTGCATCCCTAATAGTGCATGTTTTCCAGATCTTCTAGTTGGTGCACAGGTCATTTATTACTGGCTGATACATGTTAAAAGATCCACAGGTGGTGCTATTAATTTCATTTATGATACTGAGAAGCACATGCAGCGCTAGTAAAATTCCATTATATTACTATTTCTATTGTGGTCATGGTGTGGGCTGAGGAGGGAGGTTTCCAGGCAGACGCAAACCCCCCCTGCGTTTGCCTATGAGCCTAAGGCAGTGGTTCCCAAACTGTGCGCCGTGGCACCCTGGGATGCCTTTGGATACTTGCAGAGGGGTGCCTCAGGATGGTGGTCCAGAACCAAATCAAATTATTTATGGTCAATGTAATGTAAATATGTGGGCAAACAGGAGCACAAACCTGTCACCACCACATAACTGAGCCTAAGGATGACAGGTCAGCACAATTTACTTCACTTTACTACTTTACTACATTTTTTCTGAATTTCTCAATAACAAACGTTTGGCTTAGGGGTGCCGTGAAAACAGTGCTGATACACTAGAGCGCCGTGATTCAAAAAAGTTTGGGAACCACTAATGCAGCTGGAGGCGTCTGGTGTAAATAGATGTTTCCTGACACATCACAGATCCGAGTGCTACATCCAAGACGCAGCATCAGCAATCTGAGTAACCCTGAGGGTTTGCGTACTTCTCTGAATCAGGTCCATGCTAGACTATTTTGCATGTCCAACAAACTGATAATTACTGATCGGTTGTGGCAATACAGTATTCGATTATTTGAAAGATCAGATGATTATTGGCTGTTTTTGGGCTGATAATTGGACAGTGCATGCCCAGTATTACTGTAGAACCAAGGACCGCAGGGGCGTAACTAGAACTTTGTGGGCTCCATAGCAGCATTTTTAAGGCCCTCCACCCAACTCAGGTCTCAAACAGTTTATACTGTACATATATTTACATGTATATACATGTATATATGTTAATATACACATATATGCAGTAATACTCAGTGGGTGCATATATGCAGTAATACATCTATAATGGGTGCAGTGTGTGCAGGGCACACGGGCCCCCGGGTCCAGGGGTGCCCCGCACCGCACACCCTGCACCCATATTATTTTAAACTCATCTGTCCATGGTCACGCGTCGGGTGTCAGAGCTGCTCAGAACACCGGAAAATGGCTGCCGCGGCCATTTTTCCGGCGTTCTGCGCATGCGCAGTAGACTCTGGGAACACTCTAGTCTACTAATGCTCCGGTGGCTGGCCAGTCGGCTGCCGGCCAGCAGTGAGAGAGGAAGGGGCCCCGCATGGGAAGTGCACACGGGCCCCCTCCTCTCTTAAGACGCCCATGATAATATTGCGTTAGTAACAATAACAGGCTTATATATCAGTTTGGATTGCAAAGTGACCCCATCCCGGACCTTCTCCCTCTTGGTTAACTTGCCTGCATCTCCCTGCACAGCACACATCGTTATCTGAGTATTACTTACATTTTGTGGGGCTTGGGAAGAGAAGAAGCCTCTGGCTCTGAACTGCCGACGCTGAAACAGGAAAGTAGGCACATTTACTCTCTCACAGGCTCTGCTGCTAGGAGAGGTGGCCACCCTTACCCACAACCCCACTGTGCATGGCCGGCCCTTACTGATGCCAGACACTCAGGCTCCACCCCTGGTACCTCCGGACAAATGTAGAATGTACAATCATTGTACATTCTACACTTGTCCGGAGGTACCAGGGTCGGAGCCTGAGCGTCTGACGTCAGTAAGGGCCACCCGCCCTCCGCTCATGCGGCCACCTGGGTAGCTTTAAAAGTTAAAAAAAAAAAAAAACCCGCCATGGTGCAGGAGGTTGCTTGCTGGCCCGTCGGGCCCCCTAACCCGTCGGGCCCCATAGCAAGCACACCCCTTGGGCCCGCTATAATTATGCCACTGAAGGACATCTAAATGGTGCAAATTTACACCTGGACAAACCACATTACAATGCAGGCAGTGCAAATACAAATCTTTTTTTTCATATAGGGAAAATACCAATTTTGCATGCAGCTTAAAAGGATTTAATATAATATTGTGATTTAGAGTACAGCTAGGATAATTTGCCCATCCATCTCTAAATACCCCTCAATAACACCTCCCCATGCAGCTGAGTATTAATTTCATTCCAACTACTTCTTGACTCCTAACTATATATTCCTACGTGGAGATCCAGTCACATTGTCCTCAGAATGTCAAAGGTTACGTTTAGGCGCTGCCAGGAGAGTTAGGCGATAGGGGGTGGTTAGAGTTAGGCTGTAGGGGGGAAAGAGGTTAGGTTAGGGGTTAAGCAGAATATACTCACCCAAACTGTCGCTCTGTGTATGCACAGAAGTGATGGTCACATGACCGCCGGAAGCCATGCTGGAGCCACTGCAGCTGATGGGACCAGGTACATGACTGCTCAGCCACCAGGGATGTTATGTTAACATGCTATCGGGTGGACATGTCACCCGTGTAGAAATGATGACTGTCTTCAGTCACTGTAGATATGCTGCATGCTGACATTTCGACCATGTCAACATTCTCATACCGACATGATAACTGTTGACCTAACATACCACACACCCCTACGAGTGCAAAATGGACACAGACACAAGGGGCGGAATTCAATTGTTTTTGCTGTACGGATCTCCCGTCTAAAGTGACAGGAGATCGTGGGCTGCTATTCAATTGTTCCAGCTTTTCGCGCTGATCACGCCCAAAGTGGTCGGGTTTAGCCACGTAAATCGGCTTCCCCCGACCAAAGTGCTGGGCGCGATCGCGAAAAGTGCCGTTTGGGCGCCCAAACAGGTCACTTTTTGCCCACTTCAGTTCGCACCCCACTTGGGGCTGCGAGCTGAAATGGAGCGCTGGCAGCTGATCGCGCCCAGCAGGAGCAACAATTGAATAGCTCCGTCGGGCGCGAAGGGGGCTGAAAACAATTGAATTCCGCCCAAGATGTTTAGTGTTATTCTGACTTAGTGGCCCTGAAAGTGTGCCATCAAAATGTAAGAACTATAAGAAACAGTTGGAATGATATCAGGTGCAGTACTTGTACAGTACAGTTGCTGAAGCTATAAGTTAATATAAGAGAATGTGTGGCATATCATAAAGGTATCCATTTTATTAAATTGTTGCACTTTGTTGACAGATAAAGCAGAAAGGCTGCCCTTCACCCCCTCCTATACCTGCAGTGTGAAGCAGAGGTAAAGGGTGAATGTCCTTTATTTTACCCAAACACAGTTTAGGCTTTCTGCAAAGAAAACCCTAACCTTTGTCTTTTACCTATGAGCTTAGAAGCTTTTTGTGTAGAGACCATGAAGGATCTCTTTCTCCCCTGCTGGCTTGTTTTGCTGGTCACCGTGCAGGCCAAACCAGTAAGTATTTTCTAGCATTGTTACATATGTATTACAACAATTAGTGCTATTTAGTTATATGTCATATAAGGTATATGATAGAAATATCTAGCTAGTAACCTGCTCAGTTCTTGTGACAATGTCAGAGATTACCTCCCTTGGTATATTGCATTTATCATTGCAGATAAATATATGGAGCATAACCTTGATAGTGTGTTACTGAAAGGCACTAGGTGAAATCTTTGCCAGTGGTTCTCAAACTCGGTCCTCAGGACCCCACACAGGTCACATTTTCCAGGCCACCTAGCAAGTGCACAGGTGTATTCATTACTCACTGACACATTTTAAAAGATTCACAGGTGGAGCTAAGTATTTAACTTGTGATTCTGTGCGGAGACATGGAAAACATGCACTGTTTGGCGTCCTGAGGACCGAGTTTGAGAACCTGTTTTTTGTGTGAATGTGCTTTTCCTAGCTATAGGAACTTGGATGTGGAGCAGATCTGAATGAGCATAGATAGACCGTAGTACTATCAAGCATCAGTGGTTTGTCCAGGATTTACTCTAATTCATTTACATGTATATGTTTATTATTACAGAGAAACAAAGAAGGGCCGAGACATAAATCTGGCTTAGGTGAGACTAAGCAAGTTTATTGTTCTGACAATTTATTGCTTTGCATTTTGTTATTTAAAAGGTGTCTGTGTGTGAAAGTTTTTGCAATGGTCTTATTACAATATGATATTCTTCAGTGTCTTCTTGTATTACCCTCAGTTCTAACGGAGAGCGGCCAGCTGTGCCATTTCCCTTTTCATCATGCTCGTATGGTACACCGCTCCTGTATCAGAAGAGGAAAGCAGGGCCCCAGACCATGGTAAGGCTGTTTATATCAATTATTACACAGCAGACTACTGTTATTACACAGCAGAACCTGTCATCTGTTCCCCAGTCTTCTTCAGGACCCACCCGATCATTGCTCCTACTCTTACTACTTCTTTCCTTGGTTTGCTAGAACACACAGGGCTTCGTTTAGAGCCATACACAATTCAAACACAATGCCGATGGTTGTGTAGTTGAGCGATTATTTGCAACTGCACAGTCCTGAAAACCTCCATGACGCATGCGTAAAGTAGCTGCTGCGATCAGGACAGGCAGTGTCAGATATGGGGTGGGAAAGTGATAGGTGTTCCTGGGTGATCACTGGGAGGAGGCCTGATGTGAACCCCCAAAAAAGTAAATTTCTTGGGGGTGTTATGGGAGCGTCAATTTCGTGTCAGCGAAAGTGGCTGTGATGCAGAGCCGCAGCCACAAAGGAGAAACTGAACCTGCCACAGGGCAGGTGCATGGTGTTGATGGTGCACGCAATGGTATGTCGATGGTGGCGTGTGAAGAATCGCCGGCGGTGTTACAGGGTGCAGAGGCGCTGAAAGTGGGCGTCTCAGTGATTGGTCAGATGCAGGCTACTACACCAGGGGAAGGCAGAGACTAGCACTTGTATATTATTGCTGCCGTGACTCCAGCAACAGATGTAAGAGAGGACACAACCGCATCCACCTCTAATTCAGGCCCATAATTGCAGCAGGACATATATATCTTCAATGTCAATCAAGCCTACTCATGTAAACCAAAGGCCATAAAGTCTGACATCTCTGTTGACAGCTGCACCAGTTATATACGCATAAAGTCAGCTATGGTGCTGAAAACAAAAAGGTCTTCTTTAACTTTTGATTTGTCACAGGCCCATGTCATGTCATATTGTGCATTGCTGTATTGTAGAATTTATTAGATTTATTAGATATATCTATTTATTAGATATATCTACATACTATTATAAATACTATAAATGTACTACTAATAATATTGGTATATATGCAGTCATGTGAAAAAGAAAGTACATCCTCTTTCATATATGTGTTTTTACATACATGAACATAAGACATACTTGCCTACTCTCCCGGAAATAGCGGGAGGCTCCTGATTTTTCGGGTAGCCCCACGAACCCCCGAAAGAGTAGGCAGAAGTCCCGCATCCTGCCAACTTCCTAGTAAAGTGGGCAGGATGGGGAGAATTTGCGGATCTGTGGGGAGGGGGCGGGGCTAAATTACATGAATCGCGTCATTAAGCCCCACCCCTCCTTGCAGACCCGCAAATCGCAGGCTTTTCCAGTGAAAGGGACGGGGCCTAATTATGCCGCAGTGCCTCCTCTCCGGGAGCAGCCCAGAGAGGATGTTAGGAAAGTCGGTAAGTATGACATTAGAACTAAGGTCTGGTGGCGATTGAGTCCTAAGCCAGTTAGCATAGAGTAATTATGTAATATCGCCCTGGAAATCAGGCCGCACAAATAAGATTTGTGTGAATCCGGTACATCAGCTGTGGACAGTGGTGAGTTTACTGTGAGATACCTGCCTAGGGGCGCACAGAGCACAGCACGCCCTGAGGGTGGAAGTGGATGCAAATAAAATATCTATTTGACACGCGGACGCTCCAGGCCCTGACTGCAGTGGCTTCCGGTACTTTTCCTGTGCCAGAAGCAAGGTCTGCCATGCGCGATTTCCCATAAGCTAGGAATCGCCTTACTTGACATCTCCGTGCATCCAGTTGCAGTCTGGGTCCCATCATCGCTGCTAGCACGCTCAGCCGAGACCCGCGGAATTCAGACGCTCAGTACTGCCAACCCAAAAACAGAGAAACAAAACATAATATAAAAGCTTAGGACTGCTTGAGCAGTCCCCTGTTACAAAGGTGTATGGTATATATGGAGGAGGACCCGAGGCATCCTGGGAGCTGAAAGCTTTAACTGTTTGGTGCCTGGATCTCTCCATCCACATTACCCCATGGTATGCCTGTGGATTCCTATGGACCCTGCAGAAGAAAACCTTTCGCCTGTTTGTTGGAGAAAAATGGCAGATTTTGCAGTTTTTGGGTGAAAATCGGCCGAAATGAAAGTTAAATTTTAATTAATGCATATGATTTTCAGAGTGTGCACCAGTTACTAGAGCTCTTTCTTTTTCCTGTTCCGCATATACTATCAGTGCTGACCTGCGTGCATCCTGTAATATTGCAACTTTGCATATCCCTGCAATTGCGTTTTTTAGTGAACGCATTTTACAGTTCTGCATCAGTCCTCTAATAGTTTCCAAGACCTTAAACTGCATGACCGCATATGTAAATAATACATCACACATATTACTTTGTCATTATTTATTCAACAAAAATTAATCCAACATGGAAAACCCACATGGGAAAAAATCAATACACCCTATGACAGCTTTCTAGAATATCCTACAGTATAGCAGCAATAACTTTAAGTGATTGTTTTCTTTATAAGTTTATTATTTTTTTGCATTACGCTTGAGGAACTTTGGGCCTGTTTCAGACCCGCTCGCAAGCACTTGAGTGCTCGCGAGCGGGTCGATGATGTGCTCTGCGCATGGGCAGCAGCCGCACTGCGCGTGCACAACCCCCGGAGCGAGAGAGAAATTCTCTCGCTCCGTGGCTCACTACAAAAGGGGCGGCTGTCCATGTTGATCGACAGCTCGCCCCGTTTTGTAGGCGTGGCGGGGGTGGCTTCACAAACAGAGGCGTTCCCATGCGAACGCCTGCCGTTTGTGGGCGGCCCCACTGACATCACCAGTGATGTCAGTGGGAGAGCTTCCGGTTCTATTAGAGCCAGAAGCTCTCTGGGGCTTGCGGCCACGACACCCTACCACAAGGGTCTTGTCACAAGCCCCGATGGTCTTCACCATCACCACCATCATCCTGGCCGCTCGCAATAGCTGTGGGTGGTCACCCACAGCCTAGTGAGCGTCCAGGAGGCTGCACAAAAAAAAAACGCCCTGATTCAGAGGGAGCGCTCTTTCAGAGCGTCCGGCTCTGAATCAGGCCCTTTGTCCCATTCTTCTTTCCAGCATAGCAACAGTTAATCTCATAATGTTACACTGCAATAATAAGGTCTGGACTTGACTTGGTAAGTCCAAAACCTTAATGCTTGTCTTTTTTCTATTTCTGTAAATCAGTTTCAGATTTACTGGTGTGCTTAGAACAGGGGTGTGCAATAAGCGGCCCTCTAGCTGTTGTAGAACTACACATCCCACCATGCCCTGCTACATTTTTGCTATTTGGCCACGCTAAAACTGTTGCAGGTCATGCTGAGATGTGTAGTTCACCAGTAGCTGGAGGACCGCTTATTGCCCACCCCTGGCTTAGAAGGAATCATTGTCCTGTTGTACAGTATGATCCAGTCTCATCCAAGTTTCAGTTAATGAACAGGTGGCCTCACATTTTCCCCAGGAACACTCTTGTACATAGAGGATTTCATGATAAATTCAATTGGTTTCAATTATAGTTGGATATACAAATGTTATTCCATAATGTACTCATTCCATGCTACACGTGGGCACTGTATCAGGATTTTTTTCATATTGCAGACTTCTGTACCCTTACATCTGTTACTGGGTGAATTATATTTACATACTCATAGAAGTACTATTTTCTTGCTATTGTCTTTCTTGTTGAGAGCAAACGCATCCAGCTCTAAATGAGATCCAATGTTTTTCCCAAAACAGCCCCAAGTCATTACCCCTCCATTACTGTGCTTGTTGGTTGGTATCAAGGTCTTGTTGCTGTATTTGGCTTTCACCAACCATGGCATTGTATATTAAGGTCAAACTGATTCACTGTGGTCTCATCCATTGAGAGGACATTGGGCCTGATTCAGAATTGTATGCAAAACCTATGGTTTGTGTAGAGCTTTGATGGTTGCCGATTGGTGCATGTGCAGGATCTGTACTACGCGTGTGCCGATTGGTGTCTGCAACGATGGTTGCAATGACCCCTAGGCCGCAGCATGATTGACATGCTGCAGCCGTTTGGGGGTGGAGGAGGGATACAGCAGCAGATCACAGAAGCCATCAGGAGGCGTCTATTTATCATATTATTGCACAGCCTCTGTGTACAAATTTGCACAACTGTGCAATAACATACAACTCTGATTTATGCCCATTGTTCCAGAAGTCTTATATTTTTATTTTGCTCAGAAGTAACTTTGTGAACCTTAGCTGTACTGTCTTTTCGACTTTAATGTAGGGTATTTGTCCCAGTTACACTTCCATGAAAGCCATACGTGTTCAGTCATTTTTGGAGAGTAGAGGCCTGATATTTGACATTTACTGTGTTGTCTTATTTGCAATTTCCTGGATCATCGTATATGGCCTTATCTTTGGTCAATTCCCTGGTATGATGCCAACTATCTTAGTTTTCTACATTTGTAGATAATCTTTCTCACTGTAGAATCGTGGACCCTAAATTGTTTGGAAATGGCCTTTTAACCTTTTCCAGGCTGATAATTAACAACAGTTGCTTTCTTTAGTTTAGATATTGCAGATGACACAGATGTGAATGCTCTGGAGTGTACTTACGGCTTCATACGTAACTTTAAGTTTATCTTAAGTAAAATCTGTTATCGGGTATTTGTCACATGAAATAACATTTTGGTGACGGCTAGAGGGTTTGTAAACATAACTTGATTTGTAAAAACATTTGAAAGAGGATATGGTCTATTTTCTTTTTCATCAAAATGACCTCTTCATAACACAAACTTGTTGGAAGGAGTGTGCTCCTGCACTGCCTCCCTCTAACATCCTGTTAGTTACACTGACCTGACGGTCACTAGGACCCACCGGAGCTCAGTAAGAAGGGGTCTGACCTTTGACGTGTGCTACTGCACATGCGCAGCCTCTCCATGCATCTTTACCAGAGGCGTAGCTAGACTTTTTGGTGCCCTGTGCCAGAAAGAGCATTGGCGCCCCCCTCATTTTTCAAAGGGACATGGCTTCATGGGGAAGGACCAGGGAAGGTATAGGAGAGGCCAGGAGATGCTGGGGATAAAATAAGAGGAAGCTACAAGCAAGAATGATAATAAACAGAAATTTGACAGGCCCAAACAGCGCCCTCTGACCTGTGGTGCCATGTGCGATGGCATCGGCCGCACTACCCTAGCTACGGCCCTGATCTCTACTCCGTTGTATCCATGAAGATAGGACGGACTCTGAGACTCTCACCACAGCCGGAGTTATAACAGTCATAACCACAGGTACTCTATACCACCACCGATACATAGTAGGATACCAGGGCTACCATCCGCCAAGGCATTTCCTCAGATCACGCCTGGCGTACTAAAATGCCCAGCATTACACTAAGCTCCAGGCTGCTATATTCCAGACAGATTGCCTACCACTGTTACACCTGTCATATCCCTGTGTCATTTGTTACTTTCTATTCTACCAGATTACAATGACTCCAAGAACTGGTTAAGCATACCACGTGTGGACTAACCGCCACCAACACCTGCAATACACACACAGTACAATCAGCACCTTGGCCAATACATGTGTACCTCTAACTTCTTATCTGGGGGACTACTGCACTAAGCACATACCGCAACGCATTTCTGTGACACCTTTACTCTGCTACTACTATCTGCTGTCGCCCTACTACTTTGCTAAACAGTGGTGGATTTTACCTAGGGGTGCTTTAGGACTGCATTCCCACGGTTAAATCTGCCACCCCCAGTGAGTCTTCTCTGACAGTGGCTTTCTATTAAAAGAGATCCCTGCTATCATAGCCAGACTGGCAGTCCCAGGGCAGATGCTCTCTCTGCCAGTCCACTCCTGCCTTTCGATGAGCACTACCTGGCTTCTAGCGGCTGCAGTCGTTGCAGTCCCTAGTAGACGATTTTTGTGAGCATGCGCCAGCCAAAGGCCGTGCCAGATGCATTGTGCATGCACAATACACCTGGTAGGCGCAGAAGGAACAGACCAGGGACCGGACTGCAGCATGGACAGCCCCCCTCACATTAGAAGGCTGCAATGTGCTTTTTAATGTGGCTCCTTCTTTCAAAGTACAGCACATGATTTCAGTAATGTAATTAAGCAATTAAACCCACCTGTTCATAAAAGCATATCCATCCCCCACTTAATCATGTCACCACGTAGTCTACCTCACCCTCTTGCACTCTCCAATTCTCTCACCCCTGCTCCTGCCCTTAGCTCCCATACACTTGCTCACTCTCCGTTTGTCTCCCCTTCCCTTTAGACTCCAAGCCCCATGAAATATGCACCCATGCCAGTAGCTACAGATTTCAGCTGACACTGAATATTTCCATTTCACCCCTTGCATCAGTGACTGTGTTGAGAGTTGTAATTCTAATTGTTACTTGTCCACTGTATTGTTGTTTACTATGTTACCCTGTCCTGTCTTGTTTTGCCCTCTGTACGGTGATTAAAATGATCTGCGGCCTGCCTGCGGTATGCTCTCTGTGTGTGACTGTGGGTGTATCTGCATACAAAATGCTACGTTACAGTGTCACAGCCGCAGACACTGTAACGTATCATTTCGCATGCAGATACACCCGCAGTCACACACAGAATTTAGGCATGCCACATATTTTAATCAGCAGAAGCTGCTTGTGCGTTCTGCATGATTAGGGTATAAAATCATTTTATTTCTAGGCTATGTCCTAACATCTTCTTTTCCTAGACATGCCATCTTTTTCCAAGAAATCCACGTTCCCAGAGCAGGGTCCTTTTTTCCATTGCACGTTTTGCTGGGACATTCACTTTTTAGTACATATTTTTCCACAATACTGCATGAAGGCACATTCTCTTTTTTCAATACTCCGCTCCCCGAGTTCATGAAGTAAAGGAAAATATTTATGTATTTTGTTGAGAAAGAATCTCATTTAGAAATTATTTTCCTTCCTTTACCGGTAGAAAATTAAATTTTTGAAAACTGTGTGAGGTAAACCATAGGGCACACATTCAGGGCCTGATGCAGAGGTAAACGCAGTACCGATTTGAAAGGCAAGTGGACAATGTTTTCAGTCGGCGCATGCAACCAAATCGCGTTGTGCATATTACCGCCGTGGACGCAGTGCGAATGTGGACACAGAGGTGTGAAATTTCAGTGGGCATTTCTGGGTGGTAATGAGTGTGGCTAGCCAGACGTGGACGTGTTGTAGTCAGTGACTACGACTTTTTCTGCAGTTGCACTGATTTTGGCGGCCATGTTCAGACAGACATTCTGCACCTCCATAGGGCTGGTGCAGTGTTTGATGGTGCTACCAATGGTGTGATTTGTTTACACTGCGGATTAGCGCCGCAACTGGTGGGGGTCTCTGTACAAATTCCATCACCTGTAGCATTAGCATACAGCCGCAATCATACTGTGTAAAAAGTCGCAGTGGCGCTGGCATTAGCATCCATCAATGAATCAGGCCCTTCGACAGGGAAGAGGGTACTGATAAGTAATCCTTCCTGTTCTTTATCCTGGCACTCTAAAGGCCCCCATACAAGGTGCGGCATGCACCTTGGGACCCGACGGCCGTTCCGATGGCCGACATACTGGGGGTGGCCGACCACCCGATATGCCGGCACCCCCTCCCCCACCCGCATAGCACTGCATGGGATCGTACATCGCATCCCCAGATCAAGTGAACATGCCGTAAGATCTGGAGGTGCGATGTACGACCCCACGGGAGCACGCACTGGCCGATATCATGCCCACACACGGTACGATATAGCAGCTATACTGTACCAATCTGTCAGATCGGCTGCTATATATCGTACCGTGTATGGGCAGCATAAATGTCACAGCTCTTGTCAGTCTACAGTGATAGTGTGCTTGTGCTGCTTTATATGTTGTAACAAACTGGTGTGATTATACTTCTGACAAACATATACATCACTTGGATACAGATGTGTCCTCATACACCTAGCCTCAATAAGCCATACAGTGCGAGACGCCTGGCACGAGTGAGCTGCGCAGCGCAGTTTAGCGTAGCAACTTTTTCTTTAAACTTGAAACTTATTTACACTGTAGTAGCAGCAAAACAGCAGTCAGTCTGTACCACTGACACCGGGCTGTGACTTCAATAGCACAGGAATTTGTTTTAAATGGAACTTAGCATGAAAAGATGCTGCGGCCGCTGCATGGTAGCACTTCATATACAGTTTCAGACTCATCTGCACACAGATGTACAAGTGTCGCATATCAGATTAATCAGTGCAGCCTTGTTAAGGGGTTTTATTGCATTGTATTGCGACTAAGACACATTCAAGCAAAAAAAGATGCTCAGCTCAGCCTCAGGCCAAATTGCACAGAGCTGGAGCATCAAGAAGGACTGTTTGGTGGGACTGGTACAATAGTGTATAATGACACGTCTGTAACACAGAATCACAGTAACTCATGGAGCAATTATAGTAGACCTCCGTTTTCCTGTGCACCTCTATGGGATGCGAGGTAAAATGTGCCATTTTGTTGGTTGCATGATGCTGGCGTTACGGCTGTTTCTCCAGCACTTCTTGGTCATAGCTTTGAATTGAATCACCCCATGGTCTGTATTTAGCATAAAGACTAATGCTGCCCATCCATTACACGATGAGGGGACGACGGCACGATTACGACGCCGTCGTCTCCTGCGGGGTGAAGTGCATACACTTCAGACGTTCAGTGTATGCAGATCAGTCATCCCCGAACATGGTAACCTGACGGCGGTCGTCAGGTTGACTGTCATGTTCGGGCGATGATTTTTGTTAAAAACGACCAGCGGGCGCGTGCATCCCTGGTCGTTTTTAACCTTTTACTTCCCGATTTGTGGGTGATTACCAAGCGATGGAGCAATAACGACCATCATTATCGCTCCATCGCCTAGTGGATGGGCAGCATAAAGAGGCATATGTCTGGAACAGAACAATTTTATTTATTGTTTTCTTTTACTATTTAAAATAATATTGGAAGGGAAGGGGGGTAATTCATCATGAGCATATATGACTCACTTTTAAGATTTATATTCTTGTGTATTCTGTTTTGCACTATACAGGAAAAAATCAGGGGAAGTATTATCTTGTCGGTAGTCACAATGGTCCTGATTGAGAGGTGGACGCAGATGCATTTGCTAATGCAGAGCGGACTTTCAAAAAAATAGTAATGACCGGCCGCTGTCTTGTGTACACCCACCTCTGGCATCTGAAATCCACAGCTTGCGTACAAAAAATGCAACATCGGTCGCTCGTGTCTCAGAATGTCCGTCTCAACTTAGACGATGGGGCCAGTCCAACTGTGGACCAAATTGCAGCGGCTGAATAGAACACACCCAGAAAACGGTGGCAGCCTTCCCCCCAGTTACCTCCCTCAGACGGTCAATAACTGTCCCTCACTGTCCCTGCCAATAAATCCTCACTGTGGGCCTGTATAAGAGATGGACACTAATGCGATCACAGTTGCGATTTCCAAGGAACGCAGCTGCGAAAATATGCTAATAGTTCCAAAGTTTACCCAAGCATAAGGACGCCCACTGCTGCCTTCTCATATGTGTATAACGTCGCTTAAATGCGTAAATATTGATAAAATCGAGCGGCCATCTTGTCCTTGCGGAAGCTTTAACTTGCTGCAGACTCGACAGCTCTCCTGACACGCAGATAGATCTCATGCTGCCTAGGAGATCATAATGGCTAATTTATACACGCTTATGTAACAGCGTTAAAACAGTCAGACACACCTGCGTTTTATTACCCCCCATCCCTGTTACCACCCGAAAAACACTGACTACCTGTCACTCACTGTGCGATGGACTCCTCTGTGCGTCCGTAATCGCTACGCACGCGCAGTGTGGATTGTATGCATGCTCAATGGCAAGCAATCGCTCGATCCACACCCCCCACCACCACCTAAAAAAATTCTGCCCTTGTTTCAGCAGAAAACCATGCCCATGTTCAAATTACTGGTATATTAAGATTACTATGCAAAGTTTGTTATTACTATTAGCAGTAAGTGATCATGTTATACTTTTCCTGAGAATCACTGGGTTGCTATAAGTATGATCAGTGATTGTACTTAGGGCCTGATTCAGAGATGTACACTAACCCGATGGTGAGTGGTCTGCGCATTTTACATGCAGAACGGGTCCTGCAATCTCGCCCGCAGATCCTCCTAAGCAGCAGCATGATTCACATGCTGCTGCATTTGAGGGCAGAGCTTGGGCATTTCTGGACAGCGTTCCTGGAAATGGGGGTGTGTCACCCCCGTTTTCTAGGAGGAAGGAGGCCAAGGTCTGCATCAGTGGATGCAGATTTTTTGGCCTCGCACCTGCCAAGACTCGGTCAGGCTGTGGTAGGCTTCAGCTACTGCAGCATGGCCAAAGGGGCAACCATGGCAACCGATTGTCGCAATGGTTGCAATGGTGATCGCAGACACCTTCTTCTGCATTACCATTTTAGATGGATGGAATTGCACAGCCGCTTGTGTGCGGCTCTGCAAATTCCTTCCATTCCTGAATCAGGCCCTTAGTAATCCTGTCGCGACTGCGTCTTTGTATGCAGTGATACTGAGAATTCATAGTAAAGCCACAGCCGCTGTCATTTGTACAGAGAAGCCCACCAGCTGCATCTATATTCCGCTGCTTCTGCGTAAAGAAGTACCATCGGTCTCACCAACAAACTTCTGAGCAACCCTATGGCAGTTCAGAAAGTTTGTCTGAAATAAGCCACCTGGCAGGGCAGGCTCCAGGAGGAGCTGCGCCCTGTGTAGAACGGGACTGAGGCGCCCGATACCTGCGACCAAAAATGGGGACGTGACCTAATTACCATAGGCCACACCCCTAAATGTCATTATTTGGGGGTGTGCCCATATGGCACGCCTCCCGTTTAACTTCCTCAGTAGCTGGGATATCCCCAGCCCTCTTCCTGCACTGAATTGATGCCGCATCCATTCTCTTCTCTGGGGTCCAGCTCCGCCGCACAGCTGTGGCAGCGGAGCAGTGCCTGAAAAATGGGACTGTCCCGCTCAAATCGGGAATGGTTAGGAGGGGTGCGCCCTCTGTGGGGTGGCGCCCCTGTTTGACCACACTGGTCGAACGTGCCTCGAGCCGGCCATGCCGCCTGGGCCAATGAAACTGTGTACAAAGTCGCTGGCTGCAACAGATCCACAAAACGCTTGCAACATTCCCGCGTTTGACTAGCCACCCCCTGTTACTTCTCAAACAGTTAAACACACACCGACTGTAAATCACTCTGCATTTTAAATACTCAGGGCCTAATTTAGAGATGTGCACTAATGCAATCACAACTGTATTCTCTCATGAATCGCAGTTGCTAAAATATGCTAATGCCTTCTGAAGCACAGCCGAGCATAGGGACACCCACAGCTGCCTTCTCATATCCGTCTGATGACATGCAACAGTCTAAACATTGGTAACATCGATGCACATGGAGCAGTCACGCAGCATATGCAAACACTGCAGCTCCCATGCTGTGGAGGAGAATGCAAATGCTAATTTTTGTGCCCCCAAATGCTGACTACCTGTCACTGACTTTGTGAGTGCTTCCTCTGTACGAATATATTTGCAATGCAAACACTGCAAATGTGCAGTGCGACTTCCAGGCATGTGTAATTGCAAACAATCGCTTGATCTGCGTAAATATCAACTTTGCAAAAATCTCTGAATCAGGCCCTCACTACGGCCGCCATCTCTATACCATTGTGATGCATTCAGATAAATGCTCAGTACTAAATACTTCTGCCCACCTCGCAAACATCTGCATAGCGTCCATCCCTGAATGGAGCACAATAGGCCTGATTCAGAGGTGGACACTAATCTTGTCATGGCTGCGACTTGGTACACAGTGATTTAGAATTTATACTGATGCCGCAGCCACTGTAATTTGTTCACTGCTTGTGTACAAAGACGCATCGTCGGTCACACATTGCTCGCACCATTGAACATCTCAGCAATCCTATGGCTGCTCGGAATGTCCATCAGAAGTAAGTCGCCGGGGCCTGTGAAACTGCGTAGAAAGACGTAGTTGTTGGCTGTGACATGCCCACAAAATGTACGCAGCACGCCTGCGTTTGTTTAGCCACCCCCGTTACCTCCCTTAAACACACACTGACTGTCAATCACTCTGTGTCCAAATTCTCACTATGGACATTGGGCCTGATTCAGAGCCGCTCGTAAGCGGCCGCTCGTTCGCTCCGAGCGATGTTTGCCCAACTGCGCATGCGTGCGGATCGTTATACGCATGCGCGAACCAGTCAGTGCGGCCGAAATTCATGTGCTCGCAAAATAGCGAATGCCTGATAATTTGAGTGACAGGAGTAGGCGTATGTGGGTGGTAACGGGGGAAGGTGCTTGAAAACGGGGAGCGGAGATCCGAACGCAGGTGTGCTTAAAGGTAAAAACGGGCGTTTTATGGGTGTGCATAATTAAAACAGCAGTGTCATTGACCACGTTACTGGGTTATTTTATAGCCAGAACTGCTCGCAAAATTGTGGTAGCAAAAACCAACCCCAAGAATAGCGAGCAGTTCATACCCTGGTCGATGTACTCGATTAATCTAATAAATAGCGGACATGATGTAGGATGCGAGCGGCCAGGGGGTGTATTTTTTCAAAAAACGACAGCAAGTTTTGTTCGCTCGTTCAGACCTAGAGACGTGAACAGACCGCAAAGAGCGAACGGTTGATTTGAATAGCCATCCCTATTTTCTGGACGAGCGAGCGCTAATTGAGTCCGGCTCTGAATCAGGCCCATTGTCGTTAAACCATCACGACACGTGCAGTACAAAATACATCGCCCAACACCAACATGGACAACTGCTTAAACATGCCAAGGTCAGGTTTTCATAATGATTGTGTTGGATCTCTTGCCCAGAAACCTTATCCAGAAAGTTCCAAATTTATAAAGGTGTTAGGATCTGTGGTTAGAAGATCATCTTGGTTGCAGTTTCCAGTCTTAGTTGCTACTGGGACACTGCATTAAATCCTGTTTTGTCTGTGTTTAGCCTAGCCTGTCATTCCTGTCTGTCTGTGTGCAGTGTCAGCTGCACACTAGTTAATTGTCTTCTCTGTGTGCACAGGCCAGGTGCACACTAGTCTGTCATTAGGGAGGCTTGCAGGGCTTGCTCTGATTGGACCCTGTATCTGTTAAATTGGAGCCAGCCCTTCATTCCTTGCCGGTTATAGTTTTCTAGTGTTTCCGGTTGTGACCAGTCTCCTGTTTGTTTCAGTCGAGTTCCAGTTATCCTGTTTGCTTTATTTCTTGTCTGCCAATTGTACCATCCAGGCAGCACAGTCCACAAGCATCTGCTGTTTGCTGCTTGTGTCATCTAGGAGACACGGTGTGCATTTCTACTCCCAGCCGTTTGTGTCATCTTGGCAGCACAGAGTGCACTCGCAGTCCTGAGTGCGCAATCTAGCGTCCAGCGGCTTGTGCCAACTTGGCGGCACTGGTCGCACCTCAGCGTCCTAAGTGCACAATCCAGTGCACCAACGCCTGTGTCAACCCGGCGACATAGGCTGCAGCTCAGCGTCCTTAGGCCCTGATTCAGAGACGGACGCTTTGAAAGAGCGCTCGCTCTAAATCTGGGCGTTTTTGTTTTTTTCGTTCGGCCTCCTGGCCGCTCGCATAGCTGTGGGTGAGCGGCCAGGATGATGGTCGTGATGGTCAAGACCATCGCGACCATCGGGCTTACGACAAGACCCTTGTGGTAGGGTCTCGTGGCCGCAAGCCCCAGAGAGCTTCTGGCTCTAATAGAGCCGGAAGCTCTCCCACTGACATCACTGGTGATGTCAGTGGGGCCGCCCACAAACGGTAGGCGTTCGCTTGGGAACGCCTCCGTTTGTGAAGCCACCCCCCGGCCACGCCTACCAAATGGGGCGAGCTGTCAATCACCATCGACAGCTCGCCCCCTTTGATGCGAGACCCGGAGCGACGGAGCGCCCATCGCTAGCCGGGTCTTGCGCATGCGCACAAGGCTGCTACACGGCCGCAGCAAGTCAAGTTATCCAGCCCTAAAGGCTGTTGCTGGACTGAGTTAATAAGGTACCTCTATACTTAACAAAAGGAAATGAAGATTATAATTGCTATTTAAATGTTTCTTCCTAAGCAATGCACTAAAGCCCTGTATCCTAAAGTCCCATGGATCACAGACAATAAATGTCATACCTGTACTGGGGTTCTTTACCTGCATTTTCAACTTCAAAAATATATTGCCAGTTCTTTTTAAAGTGGGCACTAAAATATCAACGTCTTTCAATACTGTTAATAACAACTGATAGTCAACCACCGTAGTATAATAGAATGTTGTGCATATTGCTAATTTTATCATTTTAGCCAATGTAAGGTATTTGAAATGCAATAAACTGTTAAGTCAAAGTAGACTAGACTTTCAAAACTAATCAGCAGTAATCTCTACATGGTTGCTTAATATGACTGTTGCAATGACCCTCAACATTGATAGATAAACTTTTGGTTTCTTGAGAAAGTTTTGAACAGGAGCTAGCTGGCCGTCATTTGGTCTTCAGTGCATGCGCGGTGTCACCTTGTCACTGTGTAAGAGTGCCATAGTAGGACGGGTGATTTCTATGTTTCACTCAAGCTCTGCTCCATCCAGATACAGAGTGTATGTGACTGTGAGCACGGGCAGCTGTACAAGCACACTGCTCTACAATAAGCCATACGACTGGTTACGTTCTGAGCTGTTTAGTGCACTTGCAAATTACGCTGGTGTATGCTATTTACTCTGCTTTCCACCATCAAATAGTGCACATGTATTATCAGGCTTTTTACTTACTTCTTCACTTGTTTCTGGACTTTTATTTACTCTTTGATTTATATATATAGTTGTAACTGTTTGATTAGAGACAGTGCAACATGGTTTTACATTTATAATTATATAATTTCGAGTAGTGATGTAAAATTTAGATATAAAAAAAAAATCAGAAAAAGTTTATATTATTTGTTTATAATTATTATTATCCTTAATTTATATGGCGCCACAAGTGTTCCGCAGCACCTTACATAGTACATAGAACTAATAGGTGAACAGGACAATGGACACGACTTATATTCATTGCTGAAATAGTGATTAAAGCACTCACAATAAGCTGCCGGGAGTTGGCAGTCCTGTGTTAGGTGCCCTAATGGGGAGTAGAGAGTAGAAGAAAATGTAAAGAGAAGCACATGAGGGAAGAGGTCCCTGCTCATGAGAGCTTACATTCTAAGGGGAGGGGCAGACAGTTCTGAGTCGCACATGTACAATTCAGTATAGTATGCTAAATCATCTGATTCCAAATCTGTGATACGCCTTTAGTGTATTATGATCCTGTTGAGTTATAAATCCTTATCATCAATTTGACTGACAGCGTAGAGCCACCCAGCAGTAGTACCCCACACTTCTCACTCACCTCTCACCCACTCTGTCGATGGCCTCATGGAGTCGATGGTATATGGCTGCCCCCTTATGTAGTTCTGCCACTGTAACATTCATTCAACGAGAAAACAAAAGCTAGTGTTGAGAAACCTGTACATTTCCAGGGACAAATCTTAAAACCTGGGACTGGAAATTAGGCACTTTTTGGAAGTATAGTTTAGTACAAATGTGACACCTAAATGCAGTAATAATATATGTGCCCTAGTGAATGTAGTTTTTACAGATGTGAGCTCTTGAGTAATTGATTCTATACTGTATGTTTACAGTAATTGCTGGATTATTCATTCCTGTGTTATTAGGTGCTCACTCACAAAACACTATGATGAAGACAAGCTTTGGTCCTACTGTGTGGAGGGAGACAAAATCACAGGTACAGTAATGAGTTTCTGCTACAAGCTAAATTGTAGTAATTGATTCATTTTTTTTTTTTTAATTTTCCCAAGTGTTATTGTGGCCACTATACTCTGCAAAGCTATTGAAAAACGATTTATTTAATGGATGAAGGTGTTATGAACTAGGGATCATAGTAACAATGTTATTTTAAATGTTTAAATGATATTTTAAATGTTGGTAGTCTATTTACTGATATATGTTGTGCTGTGTCAAATTCATGTCAAATGGTAAATTTATCTTTAACTGTAAATATGTAATTTTCTTCTAAACGTAACATAACAGCTTAATTCACTCGTCTCTTCTGTTGTTTCATACCAATGACAGGATGACATGAGACTTGTATTTAAAGCATAAGTTGACCTTTGTAATCAATTTATTTTTATTAACTAGCAGAGTGTATTTTATGGTAACTGGGGCAAAAGATGGGAATTGTACGTAGTCTTCTGCATAAGTCCTCCTTACCCTACCACATAATTTGCTCCATGTCACCAGTATGAATAGCTATTCACACTCGCACAGGTACAGATAAAAAGCAATATCATTTTGAAGTAAAGCAATCAGTATGCTATGAAATTCCCACACTGACCAGTGTTTTTCTTTTAAAGCTGTCTACTATAACCCAGACTGATGAAAATATGTCAATAATGCATTTGTAGAAGTGAAGATTACAGTATACATTAATGCAACAACTGCAAATTGTATTCTTGCAATAACTTGTTTGGAGACTGCACATGTATATTAGCTAGTAACTCATCTGCTAATGGGATATGTTTATTATTGCAAGCACAGAAACTAACACAACATTTCAAGTTCAGTCCCTCTTCTTCACGTTTCAACTGGGAACTGTACAGCACAGCAATCTTTACTATCTGTTAACTGTTAACCTCTGGACAGAGGGTTATATTAAGCAGTCAAGGCTTCAGCATATGGTACTGTAGACATTGAGGGGTCCAAATCATCCAGATCCATATTTATGTGGGTTTTTTAGAGTTTTTAGAGCCCAGATTACTGTAACCTATGTATATTTTTTATGTTGGTGTAGTTCTACTCTCAGTGTACTTGGCTGTGTGTGCTTCTCAGTTAGTCCAACTAATATAGACACTTTATGTTGTGATAAGAAGTCCAATTAAATAATTAATATTAAAAATGTCTGTAATACATGTTTTCTCCCCAGCAGCTAGGTCTATCAGTCCATTATCCCCACACATAGATGTTCTTTTTAGCTGTCTTCCAGCGAACCAGGAGTTAATGGAACACCAATTAATCTCAAAGAACTCCCATTTCACATATGCTGGGAATGAGCTATAAATCACACCTAGCGGATATTTACTCCCCCATATTAGCAGCTAATTTACCTTCCTGAGAAATGTTTATATTCTCTGTAGATAAAATAGTATTTTGGCAGATCCCATTGGAATGGAAGTACTGTACATTGTTACCCTGCCTTGTCCTAGGTGTACAGATTGTACTTCATTAGTGTTATATTTCTGTCATTTTTGTTATTTTTTTTTTTTATCCTTTTGGGACGATGTTCAAGTAAGTTGCCAATTTTTTGCGACTGCACATGTGTCTACATCTAAGTTGCACGGCACATGCATCCCACGGTGTCTCTGCACAGAGTCACAGGACTTGTTCAGCCATGTGGACTCTTGGAATATTTTCCTGGGCTGTGACTGGGATGTTGATGTTCAAACACACAAAAAATCTTGTTATGGGAGTGTCATGGGTGTGGTTGCAGGAGTGGTTGCAGCTGTAGGTGCTCAAAGTTGGCGTCCCAGCACTTCCGCATTCAGACGCACGACCATACACCAGAGGAATTGGTGATATCAGCATAAAGTTGCTGACGTGACTCAGAATCAGCCCCTGCATCTGCACTTTTGTATGTCATTTATTACATTTTTTTTTTATATACAGTATATCAGTGGTGTAACTAGGGTACTTGGAGCCCAGGGTAAATTGAAAAATCGAGCGCGCCCCCCCCCCTCCCCATGTGCGTGGTTAAAAATGGGCATTGTCACAAGGGGCGTGGCCACTGAAAAATGGAGCGTGTCAACATGACACACACCCCTTTCTTGTCACTGGGAGCATTTATTTCCATATACACCTTAATGCAATGTCCCTTATAAGTCCCCTCTATGCAGTGCCCCCAGTAGTGGTCCCCCTTATGCAGGCCCCCAGTAGTGCCCTTATACAGTGCCCCCAGTATGCAATGCCCCCAGTATGGGTTCTTCTTATGCAGGCCCCCAGTAGTGCCCCTTATACAGTACCCCCAGTAGTGGTCCCCCATATGCAGTGCCCCCTGTAGTGGTCACCCTTATGCAGCCCCCCATTAGTCCCCCTTAAACAGTGCCCCCAGTAGTGATCCCCCATATGCAGGCCCCCAGTAGTGATCCCCCATATGCAGTGCCCCTTATACAGTGCCCCCAGGAGTGATCCCCCTTATGCAGGTCCCCAGTAGTGCCCCTTATACCGTGCCCCCAATAGTGATCCCCCATATGCAGGCCCCCAGTAGAGATCCCCCATATGCAGTGCACCTTATACAGTGCCCCCAGGAGTGATCTCCCTTATGCAGGACTCCAGGAATGTCCCTTATACAGTGCCCCCAGTAGTTATGCCCCTTATGCAGGCCCGAAGTAGTTGTCTCCCTTATGCAGGCCCCCAGTAGTTGTCCACCCTATGCAGTGCTCCCTGTAGTGGTTCCCCATTTTCAGTTCCTCCTGTAGTGGTCCCTCCTGTGCACTGCCCCCAGTAGTAAGCTCCTTATATAGTGCCCCCAGTAGTAGTCCCCTCAATGCAGTGCCCCCAGTAGTGGTCCCCCATGATGCAGTGCCCCCAGTAGTAGTCCCCAGTAGTGGTCCCCCCCAATGCAGTGCCCCCAGTAGTAAGCCCCTTATATAGTGCCCCCAGTAGTAGTCCCCCCTATACAGTGCCCTTTATATAGTGCCCCCAGTAGTAGTCCCCTCAATGCAGTGCCCCCAGTAGTGGTCCCCCATGATGCAGTGCCCCCAGTAGTAGTCCCCAGTAGTGGTCCCCCCCAATGCAGTGCCCCCAGTAGTAGCACTGCCCCCAGTAGTAAGCCCCTTATATAGTGCCCCCAGTAGTAGTCCCCCCTATACAGTGCCCTTTATATAGTGCCGCCAGTAGTTGTCCCCCTCAATGCAGTGCCCCCAGTAGTAGTCCCCCATGATGCAGTGCCCCCAGTAGTAGTCCCCAGTAGTTGCCCCCCTCAATGCAGTGCCCCCAGTAGTAGTCCCCCCAGTAGTGTCCCCCATGATGCAGTGCCCCCAGTAATAGTCCGCAGTAGTGGTCCCCCCCAATGCAGTGCCCCCAGTAGTAGTCCCCCCCCAGTAGTAGTCCCCAGTAGTGGTCCACCCCCCAGTAGTAGTCCCCAGTAGTGGTCCCCCAGTAGTAGTCCCCCCCGAAGCAGTGCCCAGAGTAAGTCCCCTCCTTAGTAGTAGTCCCCGGTAGGGGTCTACCCCCGATGCAGTGCCCCCTGTAGCCAGTAGTGGTGCCCCCCCCAGCAGACACAAACATCAGCCATCAGCTCCTCTGTCCTCTGCATTATGGGAGAAACATCATGACGTCTCTCCCATCACCCACTGCAGGAGCCGGTAGACGGAGCTCATGAATGAGCTTCAGCCCGGCTTCGGAAGTGGGCGCAGAAGTCAACGAGAGTCTGTCTGACTCTCATTGACTGCTAATTAGTGGTGGGCACCGGCACGAACTAGGAAATCCGTTGTCCGGAGCGCAGCCCTGCTCCCTGCCTGAGCCCGCCCTCTAGTCTCCCGCTAGCGATATTGGATAAGCGTTCAAGGAGAGGTAAGGGGCACGGCCATGCAGCACAGGACGGTGCTGCCGATTAAAACAAACACACAACAGCCGGCCGGCGGCTGTCTGTTTGTTACTGTGTGTAGTGCTGACCGAATTCCGGGCCTGATTCAGACCCGCTATGCGCTCGCAAGTGGGTTGATGGTGGTCTAGTGCGCATGCGCATGATGGAGCCGGATCAGTCGTGCGCATGCGCGAGACCCGGATAGCGACAGCTAATCCGACGCTCCGGGTCTCGTACCAAAGGGGGCTTGCTATCGATGTTGAGTGACAGCACGCCCCCTTTGGTGGGCGGGCCGGGGGAGTGGCTGCCCAAACAGAGGCGTTCCCATGTGAACGCCTCCGTTTGGGGGCGGCCCCACTGACATCACGAGTGATGTCAGTGGAAGAGATTTCTGCTCTGTGAGAGCCGAAAACTCTCTGGGGCTTGCGGCAACGAGACCCTACCACAAGGGTCCTGGCCGCTCGCTATAACTGTGGGTGGTCAACCACAGCTATGCGAGCGGCTAGGAGGCCGCTCTAAAAAACAAGAAGGCCGGCCCTGATTCAGAGCGAGCGCTCTGTCAGAGTGTCCGGCTCTGAATCAGGGCCTCCGTTCAGTCAGCACTACACTGACCTGGACCGCGGACGGCGGCGCCCCCCGTGAGGCCAGTCCAATGGCTCCCAGGGCACACGCCATGCTCGACCCCCCTTAGTTACGCCACTGCAGTATATTCAATACACTTTACCTTATTATATAAAATCTAAAATTTAGTAAATTAATAGAATAGAAAATATTAATCTGAAGTAATGGAGCTGAAATGAAGTTATTTGACACAATTATGTGACAAAAGTTTATCAGTATTTTAACATGTGACGCGATAATTCTATTTGTTCTTAATGTTCTCACTCTCCAACTGTTCAGCCATCTTAGTATGTAAGCTCTCATGGGCAGGGCCTTCTTTCCTCTTGTTCAACACTTAAGGTGCTTACACACAGGACGATTAAAATGGACGATATGAACGATAACGATATCGATCATATTGTTCATATCGTGCATTTTCTGGTGCCCAACGACCTGCGATGCGCGGTCAAGCATGGACGATAACGATCTCGTCCATCACCCGTGCATGTAGGCTAACCTGGTAGATATCAACCAGGTTACTATAGGGGTCGTTGGTGAGTTGGTGGTGTGCTGGATGATCAATATTGATCATCCAGCACACCCGGGAGATCGAACAATGATATCATTTTCGTTGTCGATCGTCCCGTGTGTACGCACCATTAGAATTATCCATGTCACATTTTGTCCCCTGCACTTACATTGGGCATTGCCTCATTTTGTGTTTATCTGTGTCCCCCTCTCTGCAAGTTACCACCACTTGTCATACAAGATACTGTACTGTTACTTAGCCTGCCCTCACCCATTGTTATTTTATTGCTGCTCTGTGTGACTTTTCCCAGAATGCCACTGTCTTAATGAAGTTGCCTTGAGACTGTACGGCCATTATTTTTTTTATTATTTACTTGATCTTCCGTGTTTTATTTTTCTTTTCAATATTATTATATTTTTTTATCATTATTTATTGTCTACAGATCATTGTGAGAATAACCCTTGTGAACCAAGAGGTGAATGTGAAAGCACTTTAAGGAGTTATAAATGCACATGTAAGGAACCATACACAGGCAAAGATTGCAATAAAGGTAAGGTGAATACTGAGACAAGAGTCACTAATTACACAGTAAGGGCTCTATTCATAATGTTAATTATCGGGGTCCGAAAGGAGCACTGGAGCAATTCAACATTGCTCCGGCGCGGAGACAGCTGATACGAAAATCATCTGTCTTCCTGAGTCTTTTCACTGCTCCTTTCGAAGCAATGGGTATGTAATGGCGGCTGTCGGGATGCTTCCTGTCACAATACCGACAGCGGATTACCGATGGTTGGTATCCCGACAGGGGTCGGGTAAGCATACTTACCCTCCCCCCTTCTCCCCCTAACCCTCCCTGCGTATAGCCTAACTCTAACCCCCCCGTTAGTGCTTAAACCTAACCCTCACCCTTCATGCCTAATCCTAACCCTCCCCCCTTAGTGCCTAATCCTAACCCCCCAGTGGTGACTAACCCTAACCTTCCCCCTTAGGGGTGCCTAATCCTAACCCCCCCTAAAACCTAATGCTAACCCCACTATGTAACCTAAACCTAACCCTCCCCCCTTAGTGCCTAATCCTAACCCCCCAGTGGTGACTAACCCTAACCTTCCCTCTTAGGGGTGCCTAACCCCCCCTAAAACCTAATGCTAACCCCACTATGTAATCTAAACCTAACCCTACCCCCGCAGCTAACACTAAGGACGCCTCGGACTTACCTCGCTCGAGCAGCCGTCCTTCTGTGTTCCGGCATCGGGATTAAGATAGGCGTCGGTATTTCAATGCCTATCTTAACTCCCTTGTCAAGATTCAGCCATCGGGATTTAGAGGCCATCGGTCTGCTGACTACATCCCCTTTCGAAGCAGTGAATCTTTTCCTTTAGGAGCAGTAAAACTAGTGCGTCTTCGTGACCTACAGGTCACGCAGGCGCACAAAAGCCCCAGCATCCATCGGAAAGGATTCGGACAGGGGCGGAGGGATCCTAAAGGATCCCTCTTTGCAACCCAGGACTACTTAGTTGCAGGAGAAAATATTGTATTTTAGGAGCTTGATGAATTCTCTCCCCATACTAATGTATGGGGACAGTGGGCCATTCCGAGAGAGAAAGGAAAGCAGGAGATATCTGTGCATTAGTTTTTGATGAATGGCCCGAAAACTTAATTTCTACAAAAGCAGGTGACAATGTTCTTTTGTAGAAATGAAGTGATGATGGATAGACCCCTAAATATCAGATGTTAAGTTACATAGGTGTTTTAAATGATATGTGTGTATTTATTATTGCTAATTATCTGTATAACCACGCACAATCACACCCTCTTTTGAACATAGCCATGCCCACTTTGGGGCAAAGCCACACCCACATTAGGACAAAGTCACACCCACTTTGGACAAAGTCATACTCCTTTCAGGGTATGGGTTTGTGCAGTTTTAAATTATAGCCTACATGGGTAATAATTGCTAAACTTTTAGCAAATATGTTATTGTCATTGTATTATCTACTGTAGATGTACCGTAAGTGGTTGGACTGTCTCTTCCCTTTCTGCATTGTATTTATAGTAGCAAGATAACTGACACAGTGATGTGAAATGAAAGAAAGTACAGCAAGAACCCACCCCTATAAAATAAAGACTACTTGCTGTAAATCTGGTGCAAAACTATTGAAGACTATTACAAATAGCTAGTTCTGTTTTGTTCTCCAATGCAGTAAATGGAGCATGTTGCCTTGCTATATATATATATATATTAGTTTATACTTACTTTTAGTTTGGCACTAAATTTGCATAAAATATATTTTATTAAATGAGTCTGAATGGGATAAATAAGTGACAAAAGTCAAACTGATGTTTAACAATTTAAAAGCAAACATATTTAAAGATACACATCTAAGATGTAAGATACATACTGTACTACTACATATGTGTGTGTCAGACGGAATGGAATTATGTGTATTAGGGACAAACTAGGTTCATGGAATAGCCCAATTTTCTTCATTCTCTAGACAAGTGCTTTGATAAAGTGCTGCAGCAATATTTTGAGCCGAAGGAAAAGTGGCTACGTTACATTCACCCTAAGCTGGAGGAATGCACCTGTGGTGAGAAGGGGAGCACCTGCAAAGCAACGACTGGGAAACGTGAGTTGGAAATACAGACAGCAAGCCCCATAGTGAGACATCCACTGACCAACCAGGGTGATTGTGTTACTACTGCATAAGCTTCCAATTGTGTTGCATTGCGACAAAACATTACAGCACTAAAAGTCAATGTTTCCATAATGTGAGGAAGTGCAATAAACAGCTGTGTGGGTTTTCTATCGTAAACCGAAATACTAACTTTTAATTATTCACATTATTATGCCGTCATTTAATGGATTGATAACTATGTCATTAGTTCTTGGAACCTGCTTCCACTACTCCCCATGTAGCAATTCAATGGAAAGCCTTTAACTACTGTTACCTATTAAAGAGCTCCAGGTGTGTTGTCCACAAGGACACTAGTAAGTAATGGAATGTGCCTGCAGCCGGCAGATTATTAGCAAACTTATGGTCTGCAATAAAAATCTGCTTGTCACCCGAAATTAATAATGTATCCTCACTGTCCTACCATCACTGTTATACTGCCCCCTTAATCAATTACAACTGTTTCATAAACCTGCTTCTCGAATACTCATTTGTGTCATATATAAATCAGGATTGTCTTTATTTAATCTGTCACATTTTTTATTTAAATGTTTAAATTCTTTTAGCCTATATGGTCCAAAAGATGCCTTCCTATATATAATGCAGGCTTAAGTGGTCCTAGGGAGGTTGTGGAACTCATTTTCTTATTTATTTATTGCCAGTTATTTATATTTATATAGCGCACACATATTCCGCAGCGCTTCACAGAGAGTATTTGTCCATTCACATCAGTCCCTGCCCCAGTAGAGTTTACAATCTAAATTCCCTACCTCATGGTCACACACATACATACTAGGGTAAATTTTTGTAGGGACCCAATTAACCCACTAGTATATTTTGGAGTGTGGGAGGAAACCCACGCAAGCACAGGGGGAATATACAAACTCTGCACCACCATCTCCCCTGGCGACGCCCCCTTCACACACACACAAACACACGTTTGGAGAAGCTGCTCTGAGATGGTGCCTTGTCACTGCGCACCTAGGGCTGATGGAGCCCAGGGCAAATAAACAACAATGTGGAAACTTTTCTGCACAATTCTGGCTGTATACTTATATTGGTACTGAGCAAGGTAGAGCCTCAATATGCTCGGTATGAATACCACGTACATACGTGTATAGGATGATTGAAAGTGAATGACTTGAGGACCTGACAGCCTCCAGAAGCTTTAGGGACTATAATAGGTGATATACATTTCAGATGATTTTTAAATACTCCTGCCACCAGCTGAGGCTACAATGTTAGGTCACTTTAAAAGAAAAATGTTTTCTACAGTATGCCATCAGTGTCACTATTTTTTGTGGTGTTACATCAAACAAGTTTCTGTCAGTTGGGTGACCTATGTTTTTTCCACCTGTTCTTGAGAGTCTTTTATTACCTAAAAGGTGGTTTCTCTGCACTGGGGAACCTCTGAAGAAATTGAGCCTTCCTGGGGAAAAGCCACTTTTTTGCTTAGAAATATAACAATGTCATCATCATTCAACATAGGTCCAACCAGATAATACATAGTAATAGAAGTGTTGGGGCAAGGTAAAATGTGATCCTGACTGATCAAACATCCTGGAAACACGACATCACCCTGTGTCTCTCCAGCTCCATCCTCCTGCGTCTCTCCAGTACCATCACCCTTGTGTCTCTCTAGCTCAGCCCGCTTTGTAACTCCAGCTCTTTCCACTGTGTTACTCCAGCAGGCAAACATTTTTTAAGGAGCCGCCTAACAATACAGGTGACAGGAAACAATTCTGCCCCGTTCTGGCCCGCTTTAACCCTTGATATAGTACATCTAGAGGATGCAAAACTCAATCCATTGGAGCTAATAGTTGGGTGTCCAAAAAGACTGTGGGGCTGATTCAGACCCGCTCACAAGCGCAAAGCGCTTGCCAGCGGATTGATGTTTTCCCCTGCGCATGCGCCACCTCCGGGGAGCGCATGCACGAGCCCCAGCGAGCGACTGAAGCTCAGTCTCTCCGGGGCTGTCGATGTTGATTGACAGCTCGCCCCGTTTTGTAGGCGGGGAAGGGTGGTGGATAGGGAAACGCAGGCGTTCCTTTAGGAACGCCTGGTGTTTGTGGGCGGCCCTACTGACATCACTCGTGATGTCAGTAGTGGACTTCCTGCTCTATTAGAGCAGGAAGTCCACTCAGGCTTGCGAGAGCTGAGACCCTACCACAGGGTCTCCTCGCAAGCCCGATGGTCGTGATAATCGCCACCATCTCCAACCCGCTCGCACAAGCTGTGGGTGGGCACCCACTGCTTAGCGAGCGGGCAGGAGAAAAAAAATAATAAATCCCCTCCCTGATTCAGAGCAAGAGCGAGTGCTCGCAAACAGCATGCGGCTCTGAATCAGGCCCCGTGTACAGTTGCTAAATTGGAAATTACACCCTAACTAATGGAAATGATCCCCTAAATATGCTCTCTGTAATGAAATCCTATTTTGCATTCGTAAAGTGACACCTTAATCATTATCTGCTTCCATGGGAAGCAACAAAATTTGATCCCCTTTAATAAGAGCAATCTTCACTCACAAATCATACTTGCCTAGTCAATTACCCGGCGAAAGAGGGAAGTCTGGGCGGCCAATGACTCTACTCGCTCTGAACTGCAGTATTGTGGCCCTGCCCCCCCTTCATAATGCTGTAATCTTGCCCTTCAGCCCACCCACTTTCTCGGAGGGGGTAGCCAGAAAGTCGACAAGTATGGCACAAATCCAGTGTTCGAAGTGGGGAGGTATGCTGCGATATACATACCGTCACTTCCCACAGCCACTGCATTTTAGCTGAAGTGGAGAAGTGTCCCGGCGCTGGGATAGAGTACAGGATGTTCTGATCTGCGCTGGGAAGGCCCATCCGGTTCTCGGAACTGGCCAATATAGAATGCAGCTGCTCTGCAGTTTAAAATTGGCACTGGCCGCAAGCTGATCCCAGCTCGCCGACCAGCGATGAGTCAAAAGAAGAGGTAGACTTTGCATTTGGCACCGGCTGTTAGCCAATTGCGGCTCACGGACCGGACAGAAACAGCAGCGGTGGCAGCTTCTCATTGGCTAGCAGTCCGCTCGCTCCTAGCGCCAAATTCAAAAGGCCGTCTGCCAAGTTTAAACTGCAGTGCCGCTGCATTCTGCACTGGCTGGCATCGAAACCCAATGCTCCTTACCAGGACAGATCAGAGATGTGTCCCCAGTGGAGAGAGACACACGTGATAAGACAAAAAGGAGAGCATGTGGGGTGTAAGAAGGTTACCCGGGGATGAAGATATGGGCACATGAGGAGAGTGACAGACAAAGGAAACAGAAGGGACACATGGAAGACATAAGAGAGGTGAGCAAACTTTGTTCAACATATTTTGCTACATAGTGCTAAAAGCATCTAAAATGAAACTCATTTTCAAAATCCCTAAAGCTTCGGGCGGAATTCGAGCACTGCACAAATCCATGTGCATACCTAGAGTAAAGGTTAAAGATACACAGAAATAAGTTTGAGTCACAAAAACATTTGTACATTTTTTTCGTGTTGATAAACAACTCTGAGCGCTACTAAAAAGGAAATGTAGAGTTGTTTACAATAGCAACCAATCACCTCCTATCTATCTATCTATCTATCTATCTATCTATCTATCTATCTATCTATCTATCATTTATCTAGTACTCTGTAGAAAATGATAGCTAGAATCTGATTTGATGTATGCGTAACACCTCTTTTTCAAAATTTAATTAAATCTATCCCTAAATGTAAAATATTGGTGCTTTGAGATTTACTGCGATATCACCTCTGCTCTAAATTTACAGACTGCACTGACAATCCATGCCTCAATGGAGGACACTGCATTCAACACAAACTCAGCAAGGTGTGTGGGTGTACACAGGGGCACATAGGACCTCACTGTGAAATAAGTAAGTACTAATGTGACATATACTGTACATTTCCATGCAATATAAAAATAAATATAATTGTCAACCCCATTTTAGGTCTTCATAGTTATGACATGTTTATCTTTGTTTTGAAGGTGAAAGTGAGAATTGCCACTTGGTAAATGGTACCAGATACAGAGGTACCGTAAGTGTCACTGTGACAGGAGTACCCTGCTTACACTGGGACTCTGATATCATAAGACATGAAACTTCCTTGTACAGTGGCCACAATGCGAAGAGACATGGCATAGGCCATCACTCATACTGCAGGTAAGATTAGAGTCATGGAATATATCACTTCAGCTGGGCAAAGTGATGCACTACTGCTCTGCTACTGTACTGATGTACTCTGTACTCTTCTTTGTGAAAAAGGCAGGATTCAAAGCCAGCACATAATGGTAACTGACAATAAGAGGCTATTGCAGAGGCAGAGGGCCTGATTTAGAGGTGAATGGTAATGCAGCCGCAACTGCGTCTTTTTATGCAGCGTGACTGCGACTTTATGCTAATGCCTCAGCCGATGAGACTCGCCCACTTGCTGTGAATCAAATCCGTCACGTTATGTAATAAGTCACACCATCGGATGTACATTGGTCGCCGCCATCGGACATTAGAGCAGCCCTATGGGTGCACAGAATGTCCATCAGAGCATGGCCGATGGTGCTAGTGCAACTGCGATAAAGGACGCAGTTGGTGGCTGCGACACACCCACGTCTAGCCAGCCACCCCCTTGTTACCACCCAGGAACACTCAATGAAATGGTCTCGTTCTGCGTCCCCCAGTGGTAACCACTGAGGCACATGAAGCAGTGCAACTCAGACGCATGCATAGACTGAAATCATCAGCAAGTGTGACCGAAATCTACACTGCGTCCACCTGTGAATCAGGCCGTAGTACCTTCGTTTGCTAGGTTGCAGCAGAGGATAAGCTAAAGTAACATTACTAATAATAATAAAATAATAAAGTGTCAAAGACATAAGGGAGAATAGTTATTAATAAAAGTGAAACTCACATATTCAGTATAAAATAAATGAAATACAAATACCTCCATAGCTGTGGTTTACCCGTCATTTACAGTTGTACATTGGGCCTGATTCAGAGACAAATGCAATGTGCACCGCTGCTGCAAATTTCTACGCAGTGGCTGTGCGACAATATGCAAATGTCGCAGCCGCCGAGACTTGTATTGAGATGCCCACCTGCATTGTCTCAGATCCGCCACTTGCGTACAAAGACACAAGAATCGGATGCACATCGGCCAATTATGGAACTTCTGAGTAACCCTATGACTTCTCAGGATGTCAATGTTACGGATTCCTAGACTGATCCGTGTAAACCCCTAGAACCCAGGCTAGCGAGGTCTTCCGCCACTAACAGCCACCGCTGTTCCCTTAGAACTGGGAGATGTTCACCGGTACTTAAGTGGCACCTGGACTTAATACTCAAAGTAGTAGAGAAACCAGAAAATAGCGTAAGATACTGGAAACTGGGAGAAAAGTCAGTAGTACGGCTAAGAAGCTGATGGTGTGGCTATGAGAGCCGATGGTACGGCTTGAACGCCGATGGTGCCGGCTAAAGCCGGTAGTAAAATTTGATGAGTTGATGCAGCGGCTTGAAGGCCAGTGATGCGGCTTTCAGACCCGGTAGTGTGGCTGATAAGCCAGGGGTGTGATGCGGCTTTGAGCCGGTAGTGTGGCTGGAGAGCTGGTGGTGAGATGTGGCTTTGAGAGACGGTAGTGTGGCTATGCACACATATCATAAATTAAGAAATAGAAGGTTTAAACACCTCATATTAGTGTTAATATATGAATTATTATTTAATCTTGGGGGTGCTGCCAACTGACAGGAGTAATAGTTAAACAATAGTACAAGAGGCAAAAGGTTATGCCAGTTAGAAGGCACACATTGATTTTAATATGAAAAAACTTAACGTTTATTAAATATACATTACAAAATCCCTATATGGGACAATAGCCAGCAAAATAATGGTGAAAGATTATAAATGATGAAAGAAAAATAAATTGGAAAATGCGTATTAAAATCAATTAAATAAAGAGTGTCCCAGCTGTGTGTTTATTTATTGATTCGTCATTGAATATATTTCAAATATCATTGCTGTGCTTAGAGTCACGAAAGGGGGGAGAGTCAGATATGAGTGATTTTATCAAATATCAGTAGAGAAGACTGTCAATTATTTATCCCGGATATTCTGTGAAGGTGGTAATATTTCCCTTATGATATATGGATTTGTCCAATTATTAAATTTAGGACATTGGCCCTCATTCAGAGCCGTACGCTCTGAGCAGAGCGCACGCTCTGAATGAGGGCCGGCCTCCATGAAAATGGAGCGTCCTCCTGGACGCTCGTATAGCTGTGGGTCACCACCCACAGCCTATACGAGCGTGCATTTTGATGGCCGCGATGGTCGTGAAACTGCGAGCCGGAGCCTGCGGTTGAGGTTTTCAACCGCAAGCTCCGGAGTGATTTTGGCTCTATCAGAGCCAAAATCACTCCCACTGACATCACTAGTGATGTCAGTGGGCCGGCTTCTGACGGGAGGCGTTCCCGTGGGAACGCCCCCGTCAGGGAGGCACGCCTACCAAAGGGGGCGTGCTGTCAATCAACATCGACAGCACGCCCCCTTTGATCAGACACAACGAGCGAAGGACTTTCCTTCGCTCGTCGCGTCTGGCGCATGCGCACGACGGAGCTCCCTCCGTCGTGCGCATGCTCAGTCCAGAACATCGACCCACTTGCGAGCGGACAGCCGCTCGCGAGTGGGTCTGAATCAGGCCCTTTATCCATTCACTCTCAAAGGTAATGCAGTCATATATAATCTCTGTTATTAATAATATGATCTTATTACATTATATTCATATTTTAATAAGTAATCCAGACTCTAAGCACTCTTGTTACTCTAAGCACAGCATTAATATTTAAAATATATTCAATGATGAATCAATAAATAAACACACACAGCTGGGACACTCTTTATTTTAATTGATTTTAATACACATTTTCCAATTTAGTTTTCTTTCATCATTTTTAATCTTTCACCATGATTTCGCTGGCTATTGTCCCATATAGGGATTTCTTAATGTCTATTTAATAAACGTTTTTTCATATTAAAATCAAGAGACTGTAGTGTGACTGGAGAGCTGGTGGTGAGATGCGGCTTAGAGCCGGTAGTGCGGCATGTGAGCCGATGGCGATACGTGGCCTTGAGAGTCGGTAGTGTGGCTGGAGAGCCGGTGGTGAGATGTGGCTTTGAGAGCAGTTAGTGTGGCTTGTGAGCCAGTGGTGAGATGCGGCTTTGAGCTGGTAGTGTGGCTGGAGAGCCGGTAGTGAGAGACAGTAGTGTGGCTTGTTTACTGTTGGTGGTTTACCGGTGGTGAGATGCGGCCTTGAGCTGGTAGTATGGCTGGAGAGCCGGTGGTGAGATGCAGCTTTGAGAGCCAATGATGCAACTTGAGAGTCGATGGTGCGGCTTGGAGCCGATGGTAGTTTGATAGCTGATGGTGCAGCTGGGAAGCCGGTGGAACGGCAACTAAGTGGTAGCAGCTTGGTAGCTGATGGTGCGGCTGGGAAGCCGATGGAGCGGCAACGAAGCAAGTAGCAGCTTAGGAGCTGACGGTGCGACTGGGAAGCAGATGGAGTGGCAAGAAAGCCGGTAGCAGCTTGGGAGTTGATGGTGCGGCTGGGAAGCCGATGGAGCGGCAACGAAGGCGGTAGCAGCTTGAGAGCTGGTGGTGCAGCTGGGAAACTGATATTGCTGGATATAATGCAAAGGAAAGCTACAGGAGTGCTGACCATGCAGCAGAGCCGAGAGATCCACAAAGAACATTATAGTCGGCGAGGGAGCAAAGGGCCAGCTTGCACAAATTGGGGAGGGAGCCAATCATGCCGTGTTGTGGATAACACATGACATCCTGCGGCATCCAGATTGCCTAGCAACCGACGGAAGTAGAACAGCACCACCAGAAGGAGGTAAATCGCTGGAAGGAAACAAGTCATGACCGCGACTTGTAACAGTCCATTGTAAGCAAGACGTTGGAGCCTTCTCAACAGCATACAGGATCGCAGCCGCAGCCTGAGACATGCTCTGAAAATGTTTGTGATATGCCTGCATTTCTGTTGCCACCTCTCAGTTACCTCCCCAAAACACTCCATGGCTGTCAATTACTCTGTGTAGACATCCTCACTGCAAGTGAAGACGGTACATTTTAATGACGACTGCACAGAATGAAAATCATCGGCCAACTGCTGAAACATTGCGTCCATCTCTGAATCAGGCCCATTGTCTGATCCTTCAGTGCCATTAGTTAACAATTATATGAGATTTAGGGTCAGAGCCGTAACAAGGACAGTATGGCTGGCGTCGCTGCACAGAGTGTAGGATCCTCTGGGACGTTACCGGCTGCCACAATCTCTACTTGCCAGGTGCCCGGGAGCAGAACGCACTACTACGCATGTGCGGTTTGCTGACCACGCATGTGCGAGTGCTGGGGAGGAATCCTTTGGATCTCAAAGGCTACAAAGGGCTAACGGTAACTTCAGGGGGTAATGCATCAGAATGCATCTCATTCCGGAGCTTGGTAAATTCAGCTAAAAAGCAGCCCCCATAGAAATCTATGGAGGCTGCTTTTGTTAGTGAAAATGGGAGACAACAGTGAATATCTCTGATATCTGTTGCAGTCCCCGGGTACATACATCTGAGGGATACAATATTTATTATTTGTGGGTACCCACCGAATACGGGTGATATTCCACAAATAATTATTGATAAATAGGCCCCTTAGAACCTAACAGGTAGAAACAGGGGTGAATGTAGAGTTTGCTGTGCAGTAGTTGGTTGTACAGGCTGTTAAAACGATAAAATCACTTTGGTGCAACAACAATACAATGTAGGCAAAATTAATACAACACTCTAATTGCATCTTCTGTTATAAAGGAATTTTATGTGTTTTCATAATATACATTATATCAATGTACAACCCACATCAGGGCAGATCCCATCAGGAAATTGGCAATATTTCCCCTGTAATTTATATAAATATGTTTCTGTCATAGAACTCTTGAACATATAGGACCAAATGTAATAGGTTGCACATTTGTTGAAAATGCAAGTTTAACTCTAAACTCGCATTTTTTAATCACTCGCAAATGTAATAGGGTGCGACTATAGTAAAATATCGCATTTTTCGGGCTTTACTATTACTTGCAAATAAGCATCTCGCATCCAGATGTTATACCATTCTCTAGATAGAACTCGGGGCAATGTAATAGAGTGTGAGTGCTTCACTTGCACATATTACTGCCTGAGAAATCGCAAAAACAGTAGACCTTCAGGATAACGAGTTTATCCTGAGCAGGTCAGAGTAACACAGAAACATGCACATATCCATGAGATATGTGCCTGTTTCTGTGGGTACATATGAAAATACTTAAAAAAAAAAAAAAAAAAAAAGACGTGCACCCTCTCACCAGAAGCATAACCAGCCCCGGGCTCTGTACACCCTGTGCTGGCTTTTAAAATACAGGGTACAAAATGTGTAGGGGTCCCCTGTATTTTAAGTACCAGCACAGTACCAGCACAGGGCTTTTCTGAGCCGGTCCTGATTGTGGAAATACAGGGGACAAAAGGAGTAGGGGTCCCCTGTAATTTCGATAGCCAGCACCGGACCCTTTCTAGCAGAGGGGGGTAATGCCACAGCCAGGGAAACCCTTTCACCAGGTTCCCCGGCCAAAGCATTACACCTGACCGCTAGTCAGCCCAGGCCGGGCATCCCAGGGGAGTTGGGGACCCCCCCAAAAAGGGGTCCCCCTCTCCAGGGCACTCCAGGCCTGGGCTGATAGCCCGGGGCTATCCCCAATACCCCTGGCCAATGGGTGCCTGGTTAATAGTGTAAATGTGGTGTAAAAGAAGAAGTGTAAATATTGTCTTTTGCAATAGAACTACAGGTCCCAGCAAGCCTCCCCCACATGCTGGTACTTTGAGAACCACAAGTATCAGCATCCAGGGTGTTACGGGCCCGCTGGTACCTATAGTTCTGCTGAAAAAGAAATATAAAAAAAAGACAAGACACACAGCGTTACAGTACAATTTTATTTAAATATACATGCACACACATACCATACATGTACAAACAAAAAAGCTAATTTTACAGGAGTGAGGAGAGTTCCCATATATATGAACAGTGGTCTATACTGACCTTCTAGCTTATGCGAAGGTGAATCTTTATTATGTATGATGTGTGCTGTCCATCTAAACTGTCAGCATGGATGAGGAGAGAATTCCGGCATGTGGCAAAAGTCAGATGGGATGGAACACAAATCCCAGGTATGTAATATTCTGCATTTATGTTTAATTTATGGACACAATACTGAATTCAAATTTGGTTTGGAATTAGCCTTTAAAGTTATAATGTTTTATTAAATACAACTAATGCCTTCTGGTACCGTCAATATTGTTGTACACATTATATTTGTTAGTATTACTGTACTTCTAGATTCATTAAAAATGTATCTGCATCATAAAACCTCAGTATTTACTGTCTGCTGTAGGAGCCCCGATGGAGACCCAAAGCCCTGGTGTTTCATACTGAAAGAAGAAAGTGTGAGCTGGGAACATTGTCTGATCCCACTGTGCCAACAGATTACCAGTACACCAGGTACAAAGCTACAGTACCAAGGAAATAAAAACCAAACCTACAGAAACAGGGAAGATTCACAAGTTGTTGAGTTTGATCATTCAAAAGTATCAAGGGGTTATCCTCAGTCTTCCTGTTGTGCAGTAGTTGATAGCACAGATTATACATTTTAGAACAATAAAATAACTTTGGCACTATATAACTATCAGATTTGCACAAAATCCACTTCATTCAAAGGATATCCATCTTGTTCTTTGCTCACCTTGTTTTATTATCTTTTTTTTCCTGGAGTTATGCAGCATACACACGGTCAGATCTGTCAGATGACGATTGAACGATTTTACCAAAGTTTTGAACGGTTTGAACGATTGAACGATTTTTGACTGCATTAAAATGAATGGAATCATCCAAGTCTGACTGCAAACACATCAGATGTCAGATATCGTTATCTGACAAACGGGAACGCGCATCGTTCATCGTCCATCGTTCAGGCATGTCAGATATGTCACATTTTCCTTCAGATTTGAACGACTGAACGATTTTTAAATCGTTATCATTCAGATCTGAAGGAAAAATCTGACCGTGTGTATGCACCATTACACTGAAAGGATAGCAGGAGGTACTATACTAGTTTATTGCAAAAAAAGTAACTTGGAAAAATGGATTTTAGACTTTCATTTTAAAGTATACACCTCTCAGTGGCAGTGGACTGAATTTTTATATTCTTTTGCACTTGGTTGGATTTGAATTAGTGTTTTTACTTTTTAATCACTTATTCACTTTTTTTATTGTTTCTCTTTTATGTGGCTTGTTTAATAAATGTAATGGTATTAAGGTAATTGGAAGGTTAATTTTACTATATGTCTATAATGAAGTAATTATAGTGCTGTACTAATTTTGTCTATATTGGGCCTGAATCTATGTCGGAAGCATCTGCAGTCGCCTTCCCATACGTATGCGGCAGCACTTCCTTCCTTCTGCTAAAACAAGATTATGCGCAATATCCATGTGTCCATCCCACCCACTGTTTTTATGTCCGCAGCTGCAGTCGTCATCATTAGTATCGGAACTTGGACCCAACCCCTGCTATATGCAAACTATCCGTCAGAAACAGGCATCCCATCTGCGTCCACATGCTGCAAATTTCCCATGATACTCCCACGAGACAGATCGCATGGTTGCTGCCCAATTACCGTCCATGGGCAGATCAAACCTCATTCATGTGAATATGCCTAGTCCGGCACAAAGTCAGCAATTTCTTTTTATGGCTCATGCGCTGCATGCATATATCTGCGAGAGATCCGTCCTCATTTCCATTTGTGTCCGAAACAGAATCAGGCCCATAGTTGTGCCAAAGTGATTTTATTTTTTGGGGTTTTAAAAAATTTTTTGTTTTTGTTTTAAATGAGTGTAATTCTATACACAGAAGGTTTCATGTATAGTTTGGATTGGCGAATTATATATGTGTTATTTTGGATATCCTCTAGACCAGTGGTCAGGGAACAGGTGTAAATTACCCCACATGGGGTAAAAATGAAATTCCTGGGGGTAATGGACAGGCAGCCGGGCATGCATATGAATCATTCTATTATATAGAATGATTCATATGCATGCTCGGCTGTGCCGCAGGGAGGCTCTAAGCCGGACACCCGTTGAGATGTTATTACCAGCGGGCGCCCGGCTCCTTCCCTGCAGCGCGGCGTTAGCCGGAGGCTGGAGTTCTCTTCTGAACTCCAGCTTCTGGTTCTCTCCATGCACACTATGGGAGAGAGGTCATGACGTTTCTCCCATAGTTCCGAGGAGCAGCTGGGCGGACAGGACTGCGGCGGATGCAGGAGCGGGGATTAAGGTAAGTGGGGTTTTTTTGCTTTTTTTTGTACAAGCGGCACTTCAGGGGCATTATATGGGGGCACTACTACAGGGGCATTATATGGGGGCACTACTACAGGGGCATTATATGGGGGCACTACTACATGGGCACTATATGGGGGCACTACTAAAGGGGCATTATATGGGGGCACTACTACAGGGGCATAACTATGGGGGCACGACTACAGGGGCATTATATGGGGGCACTACTACAGGGGCATTATATGGGGGCACTACTACAGGGTCATAACTATGGGGGCACTACTACAGGGGCATTATATGGGGGCACTACTATATGATTTCCTTTCTTTAAAATCAAGGGGGTAACGTCAGCATATCTAAATATATTTTAGGGTAAAAGGTAAAAAAGTTCCCTGACCCCTGCTCTAGACTATACTTCTTAACAGAAGAACACATAGGGTTTGGCAGATTTGATTGTCAATTAAATGGGATGAAATTCTTTGAAGCTCGCTAAAACCATGGCTCCAGCATTGTGAGGCAGCAGTGCTAACCACTGTGCCGCAGTGATTTGTTGATTTACAGCAGGGGTGGCCAGACTTTTGGACTCGGTGATCTACTTTTAAAACTAAAAACCTTTTGTGATCTGTCGAGCTCGAAAAAGGAAGGGTGGTATGCAAAAAGGGGCGTGACCTCGCAGCAAAGGACGAGAGGTCTGTCCTTCCGAAATCACAATTACTATCCCCAATTCAAATTACTCCACACAGCAGCACAATCTTATTCACATTGCACCACATAGTAGTGTCCCTTATTCATGATATGATACACAGTAGTGCCCCTTTTACAACGACCACTGTAGTAGTGCCTCTTATGCAATGCCCTCTCTAGTAGTGCCCCTTATGCAATGCCCCCAGTAGTAGTGCCCCCTGTAGTTGTGCCCATTATGCAGTTCCCCCTGTAGTTGTGCCTGTTATGCAATGCCTCCTGTATTAGAGCCCATTATACAATGCATCCTGTATTAGAGCCCATTATGCAATGCCCCCTGTATAAGAGCCCATTATGCAATGCCCCTGTATTAGTGCCCCTTATGCAATGCCCCCAGTAGTGCCCCTTATACAGTGCCCCCAGTAGTGTCCCTTATACAGTGCCCCCGGTAATGCCTCATATGCTGTGCCCCTGGTAATGCCCCCTATGCTGAGCCCCCAGTAATGCTCCTTATGGTGTGCCCTCGGTAATGCCCCTTATGCAGTGCCCCCGGTAATGCCCCTTATGCTGAGTGCCACCTCCCCTGTGCAGTACTTACCTGTCTTCACGCTGGTCAGCGCTCCAGCTTCACTCCAGCGTAGATGCTGCCTGTTCCTGCCACTGACTGGATCTAACGAGATCCAGCAGGTGCGCAGGCTCCTTACATGTCGGGTGACGTCATGACGACACTCGCGCACTGCATCACTGGGAACGCTGGCCTCTGCAGTGATCAGAGGCTTCTTTAGTCTCTGATCGCTTCAGAGACCAACGTTCCTAGTTATTGCAGCAAGTTGGTCGCGATCTACCGGTGGAAGTTCCGCGAGCTACCGGTAGATCACAATCGACCTTTTGGCCGGCCCTGATTTACAGTGTATGATACATTTTTTTAAGTTGACATGGTCTGTTTTCCTTGATTGTAATGCTGCCATTATTATAATGACATATTAGGCCAAATGTAATAGGGTGAGAGCTTAGAAAATGTGAGAATTTAGCAGTAACCTCTCACACTTTCTAAACTCTACCAATGTAATAGAGTCTGAGAACCTGCAAACTCACATTTTTTTAAACTAAAAAACTCTCACGATTTAAACTCTCATCCAGATATTTTCCCATTTTGAAGTTAAAACTCAACCAAGGTGAGAGATTACTGCTAAACTCACATTTTCTCAACTCTCAGCCTATTACATGTGGCCCATTGTATCTCTTGTATGGAAATTATAAAACATTTTATGTTTTCTCAGCCAGTACTCCACGTCCACAAACCAGTAAACCTCAGCCTTCAACACAGGGACCTAAGTTGTCTGTCAGCACCCCTAAGATGCCTGGCAATTCAGAAGGTCATAGTGATGTCACACGAGAGATACCCTTGGACTGTGGAAAGAGGTTCCTTAAAAGCCCTTCTATAACATCACGTATTGTTGGGGGCCTGGTAGCACTCCCTGCATCTCATCCTTATATGGCAGCCATCTATATCAGGAGCATCTTCTGTGGTGGGTCTCTCATCTCGCCTTGTTGGGTTCTAACTGCAGCTCACTGCTTAGACCGCCGGTAAGATGCTTTATATTTATTACATTTGTACCTGAGCTACAAATCTGCTTTCTGCTATCTTGCTGCAATATGCCTGGAAATACCCTATATCTGTCGTATTTTGCCCGTTGTCATCGTGCACTGCCCTCCCTCCCCCTCAAGAAGATAGCAGTTGCCACAGCAGATATGAGCTGGTAGAAAAGGTACAATGACTGCAAATCAGTCAGTGCTCTTGTGTCTTCAACATTTCTAGTCGAGGGAAACCTTTGAATGTTGCTCTCTACAGTCTGTAAACTAGGCAGGGTAATGAGATATGAAGTCTAAAGAACTACTATAATTTAGTTATAGTAGAAATGTAGATTACAATTAAATGTACCTGGACAAAATGGAACAATATACAGTAGATCTAAGAGTGCTAAACTGCTGCTAGTCATTAAGTGTAATCTGCTTTGTCATATTTATATTGAATAAATGTTGGCTCCTATTGGCATGCACTCTTTCTTACAGACCAAGAGTCAATGACATCAGGGTGGTGCTAGGACAGAGCCTATTTAATACAACAGACCAGCGCACAGTCATTTTCCAAGTGCAGAAATACATCATTCATGAACAGTATTCTGAGAACACTTTCCAGAATGATATAGGTAAGATTAAAGAAATCAAACTGCTTTGGGGAGACAGAGTGGAAGAGACATGTTCTAGGTTTATTCTTTCTATTATTGATTTGCTATTACTGTACATTAGCCAAACTTGTTAAATGTTGGTAAATATACAAAAATCTCGCAATAATGTGTAAAGAGCAATTTAGATGCAGGGGGAATGTAATAAAATGTGAATGGCCTCAAAACCGTCAGATACCCATGGGAATAAAACACGCCTGGCCACAAGTCGCCATCCCGGTTTTTCTTATGTTAAGCATTAAAGTCCCTAGAAGTAATAGCCAGTGAGTTTGCAACTTAACGGAAGTATGAAAGAAAAAGTCGCCAAATAAAATAGGTGCGTTTGGTTGACGTGATAGATGCATATGCAGCTTTCTTGTCTGGCGCCATGTGTAGAAAAATAATTTGTAAATAAATAATGACGAAAAAGAATGTGTGCATCCCCTTTCCGGTGAAAAACCAGCAATAACACTTCAGCCTGGGCTGGTCGTGGAAATATTGGGACAAAGATCATGGGGACCCCCTAAAAAAAATGTAGGTTCACACCCTAGGAGAAACCAATCAGGTGCTGATAATGCGAGTGCTCTTCCCAGACCCAGATTGTGGTGAGTGTGGGGTAATAAATTGGTTAATATCAGTTAAAAAAAATTTTTTTACTGAGCATTGGAGATCTCAGCAAACCCTGTCATGCTCAATTTTTATGGCACACAGGGCATTCTGGCACTTGGGGGACCACAAGTACCAACATGCCCTGGCATCCAGGACACACTAACACCTACTGTGTACCACACCTTCTCCCAGACTTCCCTCTTTTACCCATTTAATACGTCCATAATTCCACAGGGAAGATCCATTTTGGTCCAAGTAACACCACATCCTGGCTTGGACACAAAATAAAAGACAGGCATAGAGAATGTCATTCTCATTTAAAGCAATGGCCCATGTCTGATGTCTGATCAGGAATATAACTTTATGCACATCGACGCCAGCTTGGCAAATCAGCCTTCAAATTGCTGGCTATTAAATCTGCTGATTTGGACACCAAAATCACCAGAAAATTTCAGCAATTTGTGGTAACCTATAAGTCGTCACAAATGTACAACCTATTACATCCCAGCCACAATGTGCCTTTTTATTACTGCTGGTGAATTGGGAATGGTCCTAAAATATCTTAAAGGAATTGTTCACTTCGGACAACCCTTCCTTACTTTAACTGCCCACTCTTGGATATCCACCCCTTAGACAATCTTTACCTATAGCTGGGAGTTGTATTATTTTTAACGTCATATGACTATGATACAGCTGACAGTTGGTGACGCAAATCATACATACATCTTACATAAAAATCTATTGAAGAGGTATGAACAGGGTTAGTCCTCCATTGGTATGAAATTGAATCTAAGGTGATCCTGAGTCCCAAACTCTGGGTATGGCGATGTGCTGTGAAATAATTATTGGCACATTTTTGAGAATTCACATCAGATCTAATTAGAAATCAGTCACCTTTAATATATTGTCAGTGCTCACATGACTTGGATTAATCAATAAATGATAGCTTTAAAAAGGCTACTTTTTATTCCCTTGTACTTTGTTACAATTGAGAAGACAGATCTGTCTGAGAACATAAGAAGTCCTATTGTTACAAAACACAAGACCTCTAAAGGATACAAAGCCACCTCCAAAGATCTTGGCATCCCTATTTCAACAGTGTGCAATGTTATTAAGAAGTTAGTTACTCAAGGAACTGTGAAGAACCTCCCTTGTCATTGGGGAAAGAAGAAAATCGATGAGAGAAGTGTTCAATGGTTGGTACAAACTGTGAAAAAAATATCCAAAAAGCTGAAGGCTGACCTGGAAAAATCTGGAGTAATGGTTTCAACCCGTATCATACACCATACACCATACACTAAACTAAGAAGGGCAATATGGACGAAGGCCAAGGAGGACATCACTGCTTGAAAAAAGACATAAGAAGGAGTGTCTGATCTTTTACCTAGACAAACCACAATCCTTCTGCGCAAATGTTCTGTGGACAGATACAACCTAAATAGAACTCTTTGGTAATGCAGACCAGCATAACAATTATTCAACATAGGGGATTCATAATGTTGTGAGGCTGCTTTACTGCCTTTGGTACTGGAGGCCTTCACTGTACTGAAGAAATCATGAAAGCAGAGGATTACTATAGCAGTCTAAGAAAACTAGGTGTAGGTCAAAGATCATGTGTCCTCCAGCACGATAAAGACCCAAAACACACATGAAAATGTACAAAGTATTGTTTGAAGTAATAAAATATACCCAGCGCTAGTAGAGCCAATTATCCAATCTTACTTATTAAAAGTCTTTCATCTGCAGCAATTCTTATGACTGGAAATATTAGCAAATCCCACAAAGGACTAGAGATTAATTTAAAAGTTATGCTGATGAATAAGTTTACACCTCTAATATTAGGTAATATTCAATCTATGGTTCCATAGGGTGAATATTACCTAATATTAGAGGTTTATAAATGTATTTATTTTTATGAATATCCGGATATCAGGTGCCTGAAGCAATAAAATCCGAAACTTAACGCATCTGTAGGCAGTGCTGCGCATGCACTGGTTTTACAGATGTAACAGCGCATGCGCAGCACTGTTTCCAGATGCGATAAGTTAGTGTAGGCAGGGAAAAGTATCTATTTCCCGAAAAGCTGTCATCGCAAATATGACAGCTTTTCGGAATAGATACTTATAGAGAGGTGGAATGATGAATTCCTCCAGTAATTAGGTAGAACTCCATGAGAGTTCTAAAGCTAATTATCTCCATTGAATTTTTATGTTTAATGAATAGGCCCCCTAATCTTTAAACAAAAGTGTGGTTGAAAAGGGAAAAAATGGATTGTTTTAAACTGGCTGTCACAAGTGGCAGTCACTGGGGCCAGACGTTTAGTGAGGTCCGGGCAGCCAGCTTTCTATCCTGGCAGTGCCTGGTTCAAGCAGCGAGGCCTCTGGCATAACACACTGTCAGCCACAGCCATTACAATCAGGCAACAGTGAGGAAGCTCCTCCTTCCTACTGCTGATGTCAGACAGCCCAGTTTCCAGTGCTTGATTACTGTAGAAGCCTGCATGCTGCCAAACCAGGCCTGTTATCCTCTCAAGCCTTGCTCCTGCCTTGTTTTTTGGATTAACCACCTATGGAGTCTATTCATGTATATGTGCGATGGTGAATTGTTACTTATCACTATAGATCGCATCCGTTCGATGTGATCTATAGCATAGATAAGCAGCAATTCATATATACTTACCTGTTTGGAGAGGCAATGCCGTAAAATCCCATTGCAGCTTTCCCGTCTTCTCCTTTTTTTCTATGACTCTTCGCTTCTTACTTTCTTTTCACTTCTTCTGCACATGTGCCGGTTCATCTATCGGTGCTGTGGGAGGGGGGCACTGGCGGAGCCACCAGATCACTTACTAATAATAGAGGCGGGGGGTAGGGGCAGATTGGGCGGCCGTGAAGGCAGTGAGGGCACTGGGCGTGCAGCAGTGTAAAGTCCCGGTCACTTCATTAATCTATACATCTAGCACTGGGTAAAGGCAGAGTGGCCAGCCTTGGGGCAGCGGGGGACATCCATGTGGGCAACAGTGTGAAGTCACCCGGCATATGCCCAAGTCGGCGGGGGTAGGGGCAGCGTAGGCAGCAGTATATTCACTTATATACTGTATGCTCTCCAACCGGCTAGCTTTCATTATAATGTCCCCAGTCACATAGGGAGCAGATGTGGAGTTTTGCCCCTTACAACACATTAAGCCACAGTAATGCCCCTTATACATTATGCCACAGTAAAGCCAGTTATACATTTATGCCACAGTCATGCCCCATATACATTATGCCACAGTAATGTCCCTTACACATTATGCCACAGTAAGGCCCCTTTTACATTATGCCACAGTAATGCCCCATATACATTATGCTACAGTAAAGCCCCCTCTACATTATGCCACATTAAGGCCGCTTACACATTATACCACAGTAAGGCTCCTTACACATTATGCCACAGTAAGGCCTCTTTTACATTAAGCCACAGTAAGGCCCCATCTCCCTTCTCTTACCTGCCAGGGCCGTGTGGTGGTTGAGCTCGGGGTGGCACCGGACAGGGCTGCCACACACTGGGGACTGTCAGTACTGCCGTCATTGTAATGTCACGCCGCTCGCGAACCAATTGGAGCTCACGGACCGGCAGACTCTGCTAATTGGCTGCCGGTCTGCGAGCACTGATTGGCTTGCGACTGGCACCACATTAGACTGACTGTGTCTCTGTGCCTCTCAAGGCTGGGATGCGGCTTCAAACCCACAAGAGCAGCAACCTAGCCTCCTGGCAGCCTCTCCCCAGCACCCTCTCAAGTCCGGCACCCGAGTCACGTGCCCCCTTAGCCCCCCCCCCCCCCCCACTAGTTACGGCCCTGGTATGGGGAAGCGATAGCTGCACTAACCAGGGGCACCGCTGGAGAAATCTCAGGTTTCTCCACGGTGACCCCTTCTATGAATAAGGAGAAGCAATGAAAAGCCCTTTTATACCTGATAAAGGGCTTTTCACTGCTACATGAATAGACCCCTGTGTACCAAAATCCTGCTGTCTAATACTTGTCTGTACCGCACAAGTCTCATTAACTCCACGTTTACGGAAGCCTTATTGCATAGTCCTTGCCTGTACCTTGCCAGCATTGGTCTGAAGAACTTGCACTTAAACTGCATTAGTTGTTCCAGCCTAATGAGTCCAACACCATCACCCGTGACACTGGCCAGCAATGAGTCCTGATCTCATTCCAATTGAAAATCTTTGGGGAGAGCTGAAATCTGCCACTGGGGAAAACAATCCTGCAAACATTCAAAAGCTACAACAAGTTGCAGTGGAAGAGTGGGTGGAACTTCCAGCAGATGGGTGCAAATAGCTAATAGATGGCAACAAGAAATGTTTCATTGTTGCCAAAGGGCGTGCAGCCAGATATTAAGGAAGGGTGCCTTTAATACTGTCCAGATTTTTTATTTAGTCTCTGATATTAATACATGCAAGTTGAAAAGGAATTTTTTTTGGTTCATAACTTTGGGCAACCATATTAAAATATTTTGATGATAACAAAGTTGGTACATGTCCATTTATTTCTGAAGCTAAAGTATAGGTTCTACTTAAAATTCAAGGGCGCCAATAATGTTGACCATAAATGTATGTTGTTTTAATTTTAATTATATTTGTATTGTAAGAGTATAGACTAAGAAGGAGGAGTCAGGAACAGAAAGGGGAAGAGTTTATATTGTTAAAATACCCCTCCTAAAAGAAAAGGGCCGGCAGTCAGAGGCTGAGCTGTTTAGAGCCCGGGGCAAGCAGCCCTGCCTTCCTACACTCTTCTCGATGGGATGGATGTAATGTGCATAGTGATGTAATGACATCACGTCGCAAATACTGGAGAAGGCTAGGAGAACTCGAGGAGCCAAGAGGAAGAAACCAGGACCAGGAGTGAAGCATTGATTTCTCCTATTGCTCTTTTTTTAACCACTTCACCCCTCTCCTCACTGACAAATCACACAGAGCTGTAGCACTCCACCCCTATCCTCACTGACAAATTACACAGAGTTGTAGCACTCCATACCTCTCCTCACTGACAAATCACACAGAGCTGTACCACTCCACCCCTCTCCTCACTGATAAATCATACAGAGGTGTATCAGTCCACCCCTCTCCTCAGTGACAAATCACACAGAGCTGTACCACTCCACCCCTCGCCTCACTGACAAATCACACAGAGCTGTAGCACTCCACCCCTCTCCTCACTGACAAATCACACAGAGCTGTGCCACTCCGCATGTCTCCTCACTGACAAATCACACAGAGGTGTATCAGTCCACCCCTCTCCTCAGTGACAAATCACACAGAGCTGTACCACTCCAACCCTCTCCTCACTGACAAATCACACAGAGCTGTGCCACTCCTCCCCTCTCCTCACTGACAAATCACACAGAGCTGTAGCACTCCTCCCCTCTCCTCACTGACAAATCACACAGAGCTGTGCCACTCCTCACGTCTCCTCACTAACAAATCACACAGAGCGGTAGCACTCCACCCCTCTCCTCACTGACAAATCACACAGAGCTGTGCCACTCCGCACGTCTCCTCACTGACAAATCACACAGAGGTGTATCAGTCCACCCCTCTCCTCAGTGACAAATCACACAGAGCTGTACCACTCCAACCCTCTCCTCACTGACAAATCACACAGAGCTGTGCCACTCCTCCCCTCTCCTCACTGACATATCACACAGAGCTGTAGCACTCCTCCCCTCTCCTCACTGACAAATCACACAGAGCTGTGCCACTCCGCACGTCTCCTCACTGACAAATTACACAGAACTGTACCACTCCGCCCCTCTCCTCACTGACAAATCACACAGAGGTGTATCAGTCCACCCCTCTCCTCACTGACAAATCACACAGAGCTGTAGTACTCCAACTACAGTCACTGTGGGGTATAGCCTATTAATGCCAGAGGGAGCGTTACATTCTATGTGAAGCAATGCCAAGATAAATTAGATAATATTCACATTGAGGATATTTAGTAAACTTAGATAGCTTTTGGTGCCTTACCCCATATAGCTCTAATTGTGTTGGTGTTGGTAGGAGGGAAGTTTACAGTCCAGCTGTTTCTGTTGACTATATTGTTTTCTTCTTCAGCTCTCGTGAGATTGCACAATGTAAATGGAGCCTGTGCCGAGTTCTCACAATTTGTACAGCCGGTATGTTTACCACAAATCACCAAGACCACTGGAACTGCACAAAACTGCGAAGTGGTTGGCTGGGGTCATCAGTATGAAGGTATGGAAATTCAGGAAGTAACTGGTGGAAAGAAAGAATAATTAAAAATAATGTGTTTGGAGGTGTCACATATTTTGTTACTTTTACCTCTATTTTGTACCTACAGGATCCGATCAGTATGCATTATTTCTGCAGGAAGCACATATTCCCATCATCCCTGTTGCACAGTGCCAGTCTCCTCTTGCCCATGGTAATAAAATTCTTAAGGGTATGATGTGCGCTGGCTTCATGGAGGGAGGTGTGGATGCGTGCCAGGTAAGCATAGACACTGCATTAAGTTCAGTGTTAGTGTCTGGTAACTGTGCCCCAGAACCACGTGGCATCAAGTGTACCAATGCGGGTGATGCCCATTTTCATTTGAACTCATTAAATTTTATGAAATATATTAAAATCCATTAGGAAATTTTCCATATAAAGTATTGATACTTGTAACATGGCGCGTCCCCGATTGCGGGAGTGCATCCCCATTCAATCCTATGGAGACGCGAATGTGTGCGTCTCTGATTGCGGGAGTGCGTCTCCCATTCAATGCTATGGAGGCGCAAATGCGCGTCTCTGATTGCGGGAGTCCATTTCGCGCCACAGATGGCGTGATTCGCTGTGCTATAGGCAAGTATGTAGCTGGGCTTATCTGTATGTAAAAGAATGGTAAGGTCACACAAAGAACACCACACATGTGAACTCCTATGTAAAAGACTAATGTAATTTCTGTTTCTGCAACCCAAGATGACCAGCTTAGAATCTATTGTATTGTGGGCAAAATATCTAAACGTATAAAGGGTAACTTGTGTCAGTAATAAAACTGGGAGTATGCTTTCTAATTTATGGTGTGCAAATCTACAAAATAATTTTGAATGTCATTTCATCTATGAAGCATTTAGACAAAGTTCACTGTTCACTTCAATCCTAAATCTCCATTCCGGATTTTTAAAATGTAAAGGTTGTGTCACTATTTCTCCCTATCCCTATCCAGCAATTCTTAAATAGTGGATAGGATACTGTAGTTCTAATATAAGGGGTGTTGGTCTCAATCCCGACATCGGCGGGATTATTTTACCAACGCTTATCTTAAACCCGACACCGGAACGCCGAGGACGCCAGCCTGAACGAAGTTAAGTCAGGGGTGCCCTTAGCGTTAGCTGCGCGAGCGCGCGGCCGGGGGGGGGGTTAGTATTAGGGAGTCTGGCAGGGTTAGGTTTGGGTGGGGAGATTAGGGTTAGGCACCCCTAGAGTGGAGGGTTAGGGTTAGGCAGGCACCCACAGGGAGAGATTAGGGTTATGCACCCCCCTCGGGACGGTTAGGTTTAGGGAGCAGTAAAACGGTAAGAGGAGGTTATGGTTAGGCACCCCCGGGCGGAGGTTAGGGTTAGGTACCACTAAGGGAGGGTTAGTGTTGGGGGGGGGACAGGGGAGGGTTAGGGTCCTTACCTGCTCCAGTCGGGATCTTTATCCTGTCGGGCATCTGCTGTCGGGATTTGAAACGACGGCTAAAAAGCCGCCGGTATTTCAATCCCATTCCATCTAATGAACTACAATAATTTAATTATAGTAGAAATGAAGGATACAATTAAATATACCTGGAGAAAATGGAACAAAATACAGTAGATATAAGAGTGCTAAACTGCTGCTAGCGGCCAGTATTTCAATCCCATTCCCTAATATAAGACAAAAAGTGAGTCCAGTATGTTTGCTCTGAGATAACTGGTAGACTGCATGCCTATCACTCACTGTGACTTTTTGTACCTGTCGACCATATGTGCATCGACCATTTGTACCTGTCGACCTTTTGTCCCTATCTACGTATTGTCTGTCTTCCATCTGTTGTACTGAGTGTCTACCTAGACCAGGGGCGTTTCTAGAGAGGAGGGGGCCCGTGTGCAGTCTTCGAAATGGGCCCCCTCCTCTCCGCCCGGCGGAGCGCACTGAGCTGTGCGCGGCCAGCGCCAGAGTTATAGACTCTGGGCACTAGAGTGTGCCCAGAGTCTATAGTGTATGCACAGGTCACCGGGAAAATGGCTGCGGCGGGCATTTTCCCTGTGCTGCGCATGCGCAAACAACGGGAAAATGGCCGCCACGGCCATTTTCCATTTGTTTTACAGCGCCGGACCCCCGCACTGACGTGGGACTCCGGAGAGGGAAGTAATATTATGGGTGCAGGGTGCCCGTATTCCCCGCACACCCTGCACCCATTATAGATACGCACCTGACCTAGACACAGTTGATCTTCTATACCACACTCATTTGAATCAATTCTATTGCAGATTGCTTTTTGTGAGTTACTGCATATGTGTACTTTAACTCATTGGACCTAATTTAGAGTTAGGAGCAAATCCAGCAAAAATGTGCGAATTTACATCTGTGTTGTGTGTTTTTTCCATGTACAGGGAGTTCGGAAAGTCCCTTCACAGTGACTGTGGACCTCATTCAGAGTCGGTCGTTGCGGCCGCTCGGTCGTAAGGGAAAAGGGGCCGGATATGCAAATGAAGCGCTCGCAAGTTGCGTCGTTAAGATGGGATCGTTAGCTGGACAAGCGAGGGGAGGATGCGGCCGTAAGACTAAAAACACGCCCCCTTCTCGTTCGCAATACACGTCATCTCCGGGCATATAAGGATTAATCGAGATCATCGGAACCATCGGAGCTGGTCGTAGGTTGACCATACCCTCTCTTAAGCACTACGATCAAGTCAGTGTAAAAACCTCCCATGTCACATGTGCCATGACACTACTTAATATGCACTCCCATAAAACGCTGTTTGCATAGTCAGGCACGCCTGCGTTCGGATCTCCAGTCCCCCGTTCACAAGCACCTTCCCCTGTTACCACCCACAAACGCCTCATCCTGTCACTCAAACTAACGACCTGGCCAAGTTGAAGGAGAGAGAAATTTCCGATCGCAACAGCTAGTTTGCGCACGTGCATTGCAAAACTTACGCATGTGCTGTTTTGCGAACATCGACCGACTCTGAATGCTAAGTGTGTGACAGCCCACAATTCAAATAGAGTAGCCACACCTACTGCCAGTGAGTCCCATCCAGCGATGTTTGGCAGCATTTGGGGAGGCAGTTGCTGCGGTTCCCCTATTTGAATTATGTACTGCGCTGCTGCCCCATCTCTGTCATACACTTATTGTAGCACACAGTCACTGCGGAGGGACTTTCCAAACTCCCTGTTGTACACAATTATACTACTAACCTGCTTTATCTTTACCCTGTAATTTACTGGGTTCTGGCACACACTCAATCCACAAGATAATGTTTCTATAAATCTACACCCTTCTACGACACAACATTATTTGGTTTACTCCTAACTCTAAAATCTTTGTGGACCTTTGGGTTTAGTCATTGTAAGTTCTAAGTAAGGTCTTCCATCCCTAATGGATAAATGCACGTCAGTGTGTACAGAAAATGTTTGTGATGTATCAAAAAAATCTTAATAATTACGATAAACATGTTATTGATGAACAAATGGTAAAATAAGAAAAACTGTCAAGACCAAAATATATTGTCACACTTATCTTTTGTATTGTGCCCCATAGGGTGACTCAGGAGGTCCCCTTGTATGTGAGGTTGATGGTAGGGTGCATCTATTTGGCATTGTAAGTTGGGGATCTGGCTGTGCTGAAGAAAATAAGCCTGGTGTATACACCGACGTCTCCGAGTACATCAACTGGATCATAGCCAACATAAACTGAGCCTTACTGAGCCCACCTGGAAATCATCCATTCCATGACTCCTTTTGGAACATGTTCTATTTAGTGATCATGCAAAATTACTTACATGATCCAGTACCTCAGTGTTATTCTGCTTCAATCAATGTATCCAAGAGATTTAATAAAAAAAAAATCATGTCCAGTTTTTGTCATATACAAATGTATTTCTTTTTTCTTTCATAAGCATTTCTTAAGGGGTCCATTCATCTTCATTGCCGCAATTCCCGTTCTGCCAACAGGGGATCGGTGTTTGGAGAAATTCAACATGTTGGACAATCTCGAGTTGAGACTGGTCGGAATTGGTGAGTTGGGATTTTTTACATGTTGAATTTCCCTGATCCGCTGACGGTCGGCAGAATAGGGAATCGTGGCGTGATACATGACCCACATTAATTTAGCAGTAACAGCGGGGCTGAAGCATTGTTACTCAGGTGAAATAAGCACATCTTTCTGGTCATTTAACAATGTAAAAATTACAAATTAAAAAGCAGCAAATTAATATTTATGTTGCAAAAAATTAAAAGAGATCAAAAAGTACAATTAAATATTAAACATGGAAAGTAGTCGGCATCCAGCGGTCAAAATACCGGTGCCGGAATCCCGACAGCAGTCGGAATCCCGGCAGCCAGTATCCTGACCGCCCGGCATCCCGACAGTAAGTATTAGGGTTGGGGGGGGGGTGTTAGGTTTAGTATTAGGCACTAGGGGGAGGGTTAGGGTTAGGCTGCAGGGGGGGGAGGGTTAGGCTGTGGGAGGGTAGGATTAGGGTTAGGCTGTGGGGAGGGAGGGTTGGGTACTTACCTATTTGGGTCGGGATTCTCACTTTTGGGATGCCGCCATCAGTTTTCTGACCACTGGCATCCCGACTGCCAAGATCCCATACCCAACCCATTGAATACATGGATGCAAAGGGGCATTTGAAAGAGTTATAATTTTCCACCCAGTATTGACCTGTTCCAGTGCTGACAGCTCTAGACCCTTCCAAATGTCTGCACTGGAATACAGTGATGGTGGGTTTATGTGGCACTGACTCTCAACCGAAGGGGTATATGTAGGTGTCTCCAGTTGAAAAAGCCCCTTAATTGAATTTAACATGATCAGTGAAAGCTCTTTCAACTTTGATAAATTATGTAAGAACTCATAGACCCATTGGTGCACCCAGCAGTGCTTTATTTATGCATCCAAGTCGCTTACTTGTACAGCTTGTGCATTACAAGGTGCATGTTCACTTCCCGGTCCTTGATACTGTGTCCAGAAAATCAATCTGAAATACAAATTTAAAGTTCCACCCACTAATACCCTAACACTACTGTCTGACGAGCTCTATGACAGTGCTGAGATTTCACTATTATTTGCCAGCTGTGGAGACCATTTACAAAGCTGAAAAATGTAAAATGTCTGTTGCACTGTGCAAAACCATGTACTTAGATTGCCCTGAGGTGCATGGTGTATAGATATTAGATAGTGGTGTTTGCAGAGGTGCAGAAGTTTGCACAGGCTTAAGGTGCATACACACACAACGATTTTTTGAACGATTATCATTAAACAATATCGTTTAACGATAATCGTTTGAAAAAATCGTTCACTTTCTGAGTCAAACGATGAATGATTATTGTTCATGCGCGTTCACGTTTGTAGTTTGTAGTTCAGTCAGACTTGTCAACTCAACGATTTTCATTAAGTTAATATGCAAAAATCGTTTGTAGTTCATAAAAATCGTTCATTACATTTAAATGAACATAGTAAATGAACAACTTTAGTAAACGATTTTAGTTCATTTTTTCAAGGTAGAAAATCATTTACTAAAATCGTTCATTAACTCAATCGTTGTGTGTGTATGCAGCTTTAAGCTGCATACACACGTAAAGATTTTCTGTCCAACCATCCAATTAGTTGTTTGGTTGGAATGAAAATCTGGTAAGGTATAAAAACAAATGACAATCAGCAATTTGCTCCCAAATGCCGGAAAATGGACAAAAACTGTAGTTTGAACAAATTGTTTAGATCAACATTTAACAAACTTGTCTGAATGACCATTTTCATCTGTTTTCTGGCATTTAGGAGCAAATTGCTGATCATCAGTTACTCCCAGACATTACCAGATTTTCATTCCAACCAATCAACTAGTTGTATGGTTGGACAGAAAATCTTTACGTGTGTATGCAGCATTAGAGGAGAAGACAAGCAGAGAGAGGATGATCCGGGCACTGCTGCACCTAGTTTTGCAGAGCAGTTCATAATGAAGGACTGGTGTGGCTCTGTTATATTCAGGAAATAAAATGTGGATTGGTCTAAAATATTATTTTCTAGGTACTTTTTAAATTATTTTTCAAGTTTATTTCCTTCGACATATTGTCCCTTAATGTATTATACGTAAGATTATCATTCAGAGTTTCATAAATGACCTCCTTTGACACTGTTTCTGTAGGGTAAAGGAGTACATTTTAAATGAACACCCCCATAAAATATTTTGTTTATAATAAGGTTGTATTTGAACCGTAAAATGTGCACCAAGCCCATTAAAGGTGCATGCCTGATCTTTACAAATCTCATATAAAATAAATCTGAGCTGTGGGCCTGATTCAGACCCGGTCGCAAGAGCTGAGCGCTCGCAACCGGGTCGATGTTTGCCACTGGGCATGCGCACGACGGAGCCGGCTCCGTCGTGCGCATGCGCGAGACCTGGCTAGCGGCGGGTGCTCCATCGCTCCAGGTCTCGCACCAAAGGGGGCGAGTTGTCGATGGTGATTGACAGCTCGCCCCGTTTGGTAGGTGGGCAGGGGGGGTGGCTAGCCAAACGGAGGCATTCCCGAAGGAACACCTGCCGTTTGGGGGCGGCCCCACTGACATCAGTGATGTCAGTGGGAGAGCTTCCGGCTCTATTAGAGCCAGAAGCTCTCTGGGGTTTGTGGCCACGAGACCCTACTTACAAGGGTCTCATCGCAAGCCCGATGGTTGTGATGGTCTTGACCATCGCAACCATCAATCTGACCGCTCGCAATAGCTGTGGGCGGTCACCCACAGATATGCGAGCAGCCAGGAGGCCGAACAAAAAAAAAAATGCCCTGATTCAGAGCGAGCGCTCGTTCAGAGCGTCTGTCTCTGAATCAGGCCCTTAGTTTGCTGTTTAGCAGATGCCATAGAAAATACGTGGGGTGAACCATTTATACCACTACATAAAAGTTCAACCTACAGTACTACCAAGATCAAATAAACACTAGGGCCCATATTCAGTTAGCCGCGATAATTTCTCCTCCGTCGGCGAAATGTACTTTTTGCCTACATTGCTTGTTTATGGCGAATCCATTTTTCGTGTGCTCCCCCGCTTTTCGCCCTATTCAATTCCAAAGGATGCGTAAATGGGACCCGGCGAAACGCAAACAGGCGAAAAAGTGCTGTCAGCTTTGGGGAAATCGGCCTGACACCCCCCATTGGGGATCAATGTAGATGACCCCGAATAGCCCTACTGAAGCTATTTGGGGTACTTAAATGCTCTCAATAGCTGCTAATTAGCGTCTTTGCACAAGTGGTGAAGAATAGCATTTAGCAGGGTTTTTTGTGAAAATAAGTAGTCCCAGCAAATTTGGGGTACATGAGAATGGGTGCAAGCATGGTTCAAAATCGCAAAAGCGTAGTTTATTTAAAAAAACATGAAAAACGCGCCTTCAGCAAGCACCTGCAATAAAAAAACACCTCCCCCATACTTGCAGACCCCCCATAAGCTTATTTCGGTAGTTTTTAAGTCTGTACCCCAACTTTGGTTTTTTTTTGCCCCCTTTTTTAATGGCAATTTTTGGGGTGTTCCTCATTTTTTGAAAGGTTTTTTTTGTTATGCCGTTAACCTCTGGGGACCTGTCCCAAGGGTGCAGGGTGGTTTCACCACCTTTGCACCTCAAAACCGCAATTCCGCACTTTTTTTCCGCCTGCTATTCCGTCTGCTTATGCGAAAAGTCTTTGCAGTTGAATAGGGAGAAAAGTTTCTGCTTGGTGAAATGAAGTCACCTGCGATACTTTTCCGCGGATTCTGACTTATTGCGGCTAATTGAATACGGCCCTAGAAATGAGTATTTGTGGTAAATAGTATATTAAGTCTATAATAGCACTTTGTACAAGTTGTAAAAAGTCAGATATATTGATAATATTAAAATTCTTCCATTACAATGCAATATATGCTCCCATGATATCATAATACTTGCATATACTGCCATAATATCACAATGCATATGATGAGCAGTAATTGAGACACCAATCTGAGTGTTATCATAAGAGTTACTGGATGAGCTGAGAAGGAAGCTTACAGTATAGCTCCTGTTATAGACTTTCATTTTACAATCAACCAGCTGTGTTAAACATCCTTTGTGTAGACTGTCATAAAGCTGATAATTTTATATGCGCTAGTGTCATAATAAATACAATCAGATACTTTCCTTAGACTTCCACACACTGAATATGCATGTTATTAGCCTTCCTCCGGGTAGATGATTAATTTCATACCATGAAAGACAAACAATTTCTGTACAAAATATGGTGTAAAATGTAAAAACAATATTTAATTATAGGAACACAATTTAAATATGTCACACAAAATAAATAGACAACAATGGACCAATAGTTCAGTGGTCCAATCACCTAATAGTGATGAATGGTAAAAAATCACAAGCACATAATCCACATATGTATACGGTCGGAGAATTACCAGAAGTTCTCTTGAATGGGGCATAAACAATATGGTGGAGGCCTCCGGAAACCTCATCCACAACCCTTCTCCAAGTAAATCTCCTAGTTTCTCCTGTCACACTCCTCCTTTGTGTAGAGACAGCAATGATTGAGCAACATGAGGATATTCATTGGTACTAACTATACTCAAGGAGGGGCAAATGGAAGACATTGCAAGTATAGGACATACAAACAACAGATGTGTGGAACTCTAATCCAGTAGGGCTTCTGGCTGCGATCATCCCTCAAAAGGTTGGAATAATACTTGGACATGAGCAGAAAGTATTTTTGCTGACAGGAATCACCATAGCTGGAAAGAAGTGTAGCATGATTCCATATAGCCTGTTGGTCCTAGACAATTGCATGATGGAAATTAAAACAAACAATAGGAGTATTGGAAGACCACCAAAATACTGGTATTCATGAAGGGGAAAAAGATGTACATGAATAAACAGTGTATGATATCACCAGGATCTTGAAGCTTAATGACCTCAAAAATGAGCAGAATAAAGCATACTTTAAGTTTCCTGCATTCATTTTGTTGGTATAAAAAAACAAAATCAGATTGATTGTTATGTCTATTGTGTGATAGAAAGTGGTTTGCAGATGGTATATACATGTACATGTAACTATGGATCAAGAACTATGAAGAAATGAATGCACATAGCTACAATACGTAATTCACAGTGCACTGTTTGCAATGTTCATAAACATTTATTCTACCTGTACATGCAAAAAGTAGCTTCTGAATAAAAGGGGAATTTATATATTCACAAATAAGAGCTATTGGGGCTTGCTCATCAAGCTGTTAGTGCAATCATAATAAAAACAGTTGTAGTAAAATTACGGCAATAAGGCAATAAAACAATAGTTGGGTTTGTGAATATAAACCCTACTGTATGTTTTAATTGTTTTCAGATGCATTCTGTAGCTGTGGCTATCTAACAAGTACCTCCTGTTGTAGTGTTACCATATTCAGAAGGCTGGGCCTCATTATTTGCACTAGTAATTTAAAAACTGCTGATGTTGGGGGTGTGGCTTAGTGACTGACAGAAAAGAATGTTCACCTCCAAAGCTCCAGCGTCCCACTTTAAATATTCAAGAATTCCCATGCACTGGAGGTCTCTTGTAGCTGTTGCTTGGTGGCGGATCACTCCATACCTACCTGGTTGGTTTCTGGCCACTCCATGACAACGATACACCTGTCCGGGTTTGGGCCTGGTTCACCGGCTGGAGCCAGGGTCTAGATTTGCAGTTCACGTAGGTGCCAACTATAGGGACACTTTGGCTGCAGGTCAGAACATGGGTTCCCACTGCCCGCACTGCACTGTACGGGGCTCACATCATGCTTCTTTTCCCAGGATCCTGTTAATTGGAGTGGATGTTTTCTGAGGCATGCAGCAGAGCCTGGCCACCATCTTGGATTTTGGCCTGAGTCAGTTGAGGGGCTCTCCCTGGGCTTTCAACTGAGCCCCTGCTACAGTACTCGGTCTTCTGTGAGTGACCTCTTGCTCTTGTGGCACAGACTAGCTCTCATTGTTATACAATTACTCTCATTGTTATACAATTACTACCTATGGAATGACCTAGGCCTGCCTACAGTGGTTCAGGAATTTGTCATCAGGCCTGCCATCCCTAATGATGTAACAACTCTATTGCCATTGGGGGGTAAGTGACATGGGTTGGCCACTCATTAGACAACTGTGCACTTCTGTAAAAAATGTAAATACATGGTCTGATTCAGGCTAATGGGGAATGGCTGAAATCGCATTTTTCAGGAGGCTGCCTGTGAAAATGAACCTGGGTTCCTGCCAATCACCTTTCAAGGATTTTAGTGGCTCCTCTTCATCCTTTAGATATGATATCCACTTTTAACTCTCCTGTCTGACAAAGACCAGGATGATCACACTCATCTGGGGGCTTCTGCGACCCAGTCCTCTGTTGGAGATATGGTGGAAATTCTGAATCATCTTAAATAACTTCTCACCAGAAAGGACATTCAGCAGGACCTTTAGACCCTTGAAAAATTATTTTAGACACATTCAAGCTCAAATATGGTTAATCCAAACTGACATTATGCAAGTTGCAGATTGTGTGACTACACTGGAGGATGCTCTGGAGACTAGGAGGTATATTTACTAAAGTACGGGGTTTTTAGAAGTGGTGTTGTTGCCATAGCAACCAATCAGATTCTACTTATCATTTATCTAGCACCTTCTAGAAGATAATAGCTAGAATCTGATTGGTTGCTATGGACAACATCTCCACTTCTAAAAACCTGCACTTTATTTAATAAATATACCTCTACCTGTCTTGACAAAATACAAGACAAGCTCAATGGTCAACTTAAGCAGTCCTTAGAAACCCATAGGCATCTGCATGACATTGACAACAGGGGTTGATGTAACAACCACAGGGTATAGAAGTATCCTAGAGGATATTCCTACACAAAGGCTCAATCATGCAGTAAGAAAACTCTTTAACAAGTTAATGGATAACACTAGAAATTTCTTTAGTGTTTAAAGGTATATTGCTGCTTGAACCAGCATATTGTGTCTTTTAATAAGCCCCTATACAAGGTGCTACATTCAAAAGGCTCCATAGTGTTATTATATGTTCTGAATATTATTGTACCAATTTCCAAGATATTTGTATCAGACAGTCTTATACCGTATTTCTTTTTTGTTGCACTTTGTGTATGTTATGTGTTGTTTTTTTTTTTCGTTTTTATGAACTTTGATATACTGTATGTTCAATAAATTGACTAACATTGTTGGATATTTTGCGGTTTAGTATATGTATTCCACAGACCATTCTTATATCAAGTATTCTAAACTACCCAGACACCCAGATTGTCCTTAGTGGAGCCCACAGAGCGCAGATTGCTGGCCTTGCATTCCGAATGACCTCACAATTTAATTTCTGGGTGCTTTACTTTACTGGTAAATTCGATTGGGGATTTCTACTCTATGTATCCTTTTTTTGCACCCTATAGGCATAGTTTAGGGGGAGAAAAGGGTGGGAAAAAGGGTAGATAACCTGCCTAATGCGCCAAGAACTCAAACCAATGCTGATTTATTAGCCACAGCTGATTTAAACTCAAGCCAAGAGCACCAGGTAGAACAGAGGATCTCATTCAGAGCCGGACGCTCTGACAGAGCGCTCTCTCTGAATCAGGGCCGGCCTTCTGGTTGACCACCCACAGCTATAGCGAGCAGCCATGATGATGGTCGCGATGGTCAAGACCATTGCGACCATCGGGCTTGCGACGAGACCCTTGTGGTAGGGTCTCGTTGCCGCAAGCCCCAGAGAGATTTCGGCTCTAACAGAGCCGAAAGCTCTCCCACTGACATCACTTGTGATGTGAGTGGGGCCGGCCCCAGACGATGGGCGTTCACATGGGAACGCCTCTGTCTGGGCAGCCACGCCCCCGGCCCATCCACCAAAGGGGGCGTGCTGTCACTCAATATCGACAGCACGTCTGAATCAGGCCCAGAATTCCTTGTTTTTCTCCACTTCAAGATGAAGATCCTCCATATCCATATGGAATTGGTATTAAATACTGCTGCACGTGAGCCCGGCAGACCTAGATGAGCCAGAAGCTAGAAGATGAAGATCCCGACAAGGTAATTTTTTTTCCTAGCGCTAACCCTTTCTCTCCCCTAACCCCCCCCAACACTAACCCTCCCTTAGGGGTGCCTAACCCTAACCTCCCCCCCTAGTTCCTAACCCTAATCCCCCTCTAAGTGCCTAAACCTAACCCACCCCCGTCCCTGCAGCCTAAACCCAAGTCTCCCGTAGAGGGCTGCCTAACCCCCCCTTCCCCTAGTCTAACCCTCTCGGGGGGGCCTAACCCTAAGTCCTCCCCAGGAGTCCCTAACCCTCCCCCCCCGCGGCTGTCTGCACCTGGCACACAGCTTACTTTCATTCGGTATGCCGGGTGTCGGGCGTAGGTATAAAGACAGGCGTCGGGATTTCAACGCCTGTCATTAGTGCCCAGCTGGGATTTGAGAGTCGGGAAGCTTATTGACTGCATCCCATCCATATATATATCTATTATAGTAAACCATTCCTTCAAAGAGGGTGGTGCCATGGACTTGCAATGGACAGGAATAACCGACTTGCTCTGCAAACTGTTACAGTGTTTCTACTGTATAATATAATGTAAATACCTGGGTGCAATAATAATGTATATGTGTATAGTTTATGGCTTAGTAGCATATACATATTATTTAAATGTTATATGATATACATGAACAAACAGAAAGACTATAAATAGCCCTCTACATTTCAATATATATATATATATATATTTATTGCAGAGAACCATAACACAACATACTATAGTGTGTGTCCTAGTAAAGACAAGGAGCACACACCAAACACTTGTCGAGAATAATACATTTAAGATTTGTGAAGAGCAGCACACTACTTATCTAAGCAATGGTGTACAACTAGTGCCTGACAAACAGAGCTCATGTTTTTGGGGCCCCCATCCCTCCACGGATGGTATAGGCCACTAATCCATCAGCTCACCCCCCCTGTGTCTCTCCAGACCCATCCCAGTCTTTTCAACACCATCCCCATGGTTCTCACCAGCCTCATTCCCCTCTTTGTCTCTCCAGTTTCACTCCCTTGTCCGTTTCTCTACCACCAGCTTTATCCCCATCTCTGTCCTCCAGCCTTTTTCCCCTCTCTGACAATTGTGTCTTTCGGACATCAGTCCCCGACCTCCTGCCCCGTCACTGACCCTCCAGCACTTGCACCCCCTGTCCCCATCACTGTGTCTCTCTGTGATCAGCACACCCCATCTCCCCAGTGTCTCCCTACGTGTCTCTCCAACACTAGCATGCCCCCAATCCATCTCTGGCACATCAGTACCCCCAGTGTCTCTCTGGCTCCAGCACAATCTCCCCATCTCTCCAGTCCAGGCCCCATGCTTACCTTGTCTTTTTGCGGCTCCTCTTCCCATCAGCAGCCATGGCATGACATCATAAGTCACACACATTCAATGCAGCGGTATAGGCAGGCCACGCAGGTGACAGTGGACAAGTACTTGACTGGACTCTGTGGACTCTTATTGGCCGGGATCCCTAGTGGTCCCCACTGCCTGAGGGTCCCACCCAATCCTATAGGGGTGGAGTAAGATCATGGATGAACTTGGGTGCTTGATTTGTTTCTATGGAAACTACACCAAGATTTGCCCTCCTGCCAATCAAACTGGGTGATCCTGACACACCACTGTCCCCTCCTTTATAAAGGGGCCTTGTTCTTTGCAAGTCCTCTCTAATGGTTGGCCAAGTCCCTCTATTGTGGCTAGCCACACTCCCCTCTGGTGGCTGGCCACACCTCTAAAGCTTGGGCTCCTACCACTGCATTTCCTGGTGGGCCCTTCATGCCCCAGTCCGACACTGGAAGTAGGCCAGTTCCATTTGTCTGCTAGGTTACATATCTTGCCCACGCCTAGTCTAACTGATGAATAAAGAGATGATAGGAATAGTTAAGTAATCAGCAGAGAGAGGGAAACACTTTTAAAAAGAAATTGCACCTAGGAGCAATGCAAGCAATAGTCATAAAATATGCATATGTTCATAGTTTAGTATTATTTACATTATATATATAATGTGTCATAGAACAGCACTCAGATCTCTCAACTATATACAAAATAAGCAAAAAGTTCCCTATATGGAGATAAAACAAAGGGTCAGGTGAGAAAGAGTGATTAATATAAAGAGCAGAGGGGAAAAAGTAGGCATTAGAGAATGGGCATGTCTACCATAGAGAACTTGATAGAAATCAGAGGTACAGTACTACTCAGGATGAGAGATAGAGGAGACAGATAAGCTCTAATAAATCAGCAGCAATGAGAATGAGAGACAGGTGTAAGTAAAAAGAGAAGAGCAAGGGCAAGAAGTAGGAGACGGGAGTACCTAAGGTGCAAGAGACAGTGGACCTCATTCAGAGGCGGTCGTTAGTTGCAAGCGGTCGCACTGAATCAGGGTGGCCGCTTGCATCCTGAACGACCGTCTCCTTGTCGATCGCTAAGCTGTGGGTTAATACCCACAGCTCTAGCGACCGACATGGGTGATGGTCGCAATGGTCAAGACCATCGCGGCTTACGACCAGACTCTAAGGTTTGGTCTGGGCACTCGTAAGCCCCAGGGAGCTTCCTGCTCTGATCTAGCAGGAAGCTGCCCACTGACATCAGCAATGATGTCAGTGGGGCCGCCCCCAAACGGCAAGCTTTCCGGCGGGAACGCCTCCGTTTGGGCAGGCACGCCCCCTGCTCGCCTCCCAAACGGGGCGAGCTGTCACTCACCATCGACAGCTCGCCCTGTCTGCTGCGAGACCCTAGCGACGGAGCGTCCGTCGCTAGCTGGGTCTCGCGCATGCGCACAACAGAGCCGGCTCCGTCGTGCGCATGCCCAGTGGGGCAACATTGAGACGGTTGCGAGTGCTCAGCGCTTGCGACCGACTTTGATTGACCCCCAGTGTGAGAGATAAAAAGTCACATGTATATTCTAGTCAGAACATAGAGGGTATATTAGCAGGGATTAGCAATGGAAAGATAGAGGTAAAAGAAGCGTAGTGTGAGTGTAGTTGTCACAATACCAAGGCATCTAAGGCTATATGCCTGCACCAGGATGTAGTCATTAGGTCGACATTTACAATGGAGCTGATTCCAAGATTTACACTAATGCAATCACAGCTGTGATCTCTTATGGACCGCAATAGCTAAAACATGCTAATGTCTTCAAAAGCTTATCCAAGCACAGAGACGGCCACTGCTGCCTTCTCATATCTGTCTGATGACTTACAACAGCATAAACCTCGGTAACATCAACGAATATCGGGCAGTCACGCAGCAAGTAAGTAAAGTCTGACCAGCCTCTAACACTACAGCTCTCCTGACACACAGAGAGCTCTCATGCTGCGCAGTAGAACGCTAATTTATGCACGCCCATGAAACAGAGTTTAAATGATCAGACATGCCTGAGTTTTTCTAACCACCCCCGTTACCTCCCTCAAATGCTGACTTACTTTCACTCATTTTGCGAGTGATTTCTGTGTACAAAAGTAATTGCACTACAATAGCTGCACATGCGCAATCGCAAATAATCGCTCGATCTGGGTAAATAATAACAGCATTAGATAAATCTCAGAATCGGGTACAATGTCATAATGTCGATACCACAATGTTGTTAAAATGTCGACATGCAACGTGTTAGCACAGACGGTGTAATGGTAGCATTACTGCCTCACAGCACTGAGGTCATGGGTTCAATTCCCACCACGGCCCTAACTGTGTGGAGTTTGTATATTCTCCCTGTGCTTGCGTGGGTTTCCTCCGGGTACTCCGGTTTCCTCCCACATTCCAAAAATATACTGGTAGGTTAATTGGCTCCCAACAAAAACGAACCCTAGTGTGTGTGTGTGCATGTGATAGGGAACATAGAGTGTAAGCTCCACTGGGGCAGGGACTGATGTGAATGGCCAACTATTCTCTGTAAAGCGCTGCGGAATATGTGTGCGCTATATAAATAACTGGTAATAAATAAATAAGTAGGAGCTTACTTGGTTACGTTTGGGTCTATCACCTGCCCCTGGACTGTTAATGTGCAAAGTATTTACACAATTTCCGGATGGGGCTATGAAGTTCTTACCTGTCCATGATCCTGGGAAATGTTCACAGTGCATTCACAATTTGTATAACACACATGATGCATATTGTGCAACCTTATCGGATCATACATGCACATAATGGAGGGCTTATGGATGCAGAGAATGTGCTATAAGCTCCACCAGCACCACAGTAAGCCACACAGGCCTTCAAACCCTCCCTGTACGTGTATGCAATAATGCATGACTGTCACAGTCAGTGACAGCAATGAGAGTTGTGGCATGTGTTGGTGGCAGGGGAAATGCAGGTTTTTCTGGAGCGGGGGGGGGTATAATATATAAGAGGGGAATCGGTCCAACAGGGGGGGTTTCTATGTACTCAGGAACGCCCCCTGCATGCGCTAGTGCAAGGGTATTTGCCCCCAATGCCCCCCATCCTTCTCCTCCTTATTCTGGACCTGGTTTCGGCACGGCGCCCCCTCAGATCCGGTGCCAGGTCACATGCCCCCCTAGCCCCCGCTAGTTGTGGCCCTGAAGGTAAGACCTAAGACATAAAAATTCAGGTGCAGGGACCGTGCATCAGCAATGGTGCTGCCCACAAGGCCCTGCTCTCACACACCTCTAGTTACGGCCCTGACCAATCTATTCTGTTACCTGTCATATTCACTGCTGATATTAGTTTCTTATATAAAATGACAGAAAAGCTACCCACCATTCCCTACACTTACATTTAATATATGAACCTTGGTGATTTTAGCAGCAGACCCTGTGTGTTTCATATGCACTAGTAATTGGGGTAGAGAGGTGTCAGGGCCGAGGTTTCTTGAATTGATCTCTTGTGGACGAAAATCCGTTCCCTACCCTGTGGCCTGTCAAGATTCAGGTGAAGGCACTGCTAGGAACAGATAAAAGTGAGAGAGGCTCCAGTTATACACTCACCACCACAGGGCGGCACTACAGTGTATACGTGTATTAAAGAGGTGTTACATGCATTTCAATCACATCTGCACTTACCACATACTTGCCTACACTCCCGATTCTTCGGGTAGCCCCCCGCACACCCGAAAGTGTAGGCAGATCTCCTGCATCCCACCCACTTCCTAGTGCAGTGGACAGGATGGGAAGATTTTACTAGGAATTCACGGGTCTGTCGGGAGGGGTGGGGCTAAAATAAAGTGAATCATGTCATTTAGCTCCGCCCCTCCTCACGGACCCGTGAATCACAGTCTTTTCCTGTGGTGGGGCGGGGCCTAATGATGTCTACAGTCCGGCCTTGCCCCCTGTACATGTTTACAGAATCTTCTGTCCGGGCTGCTCCCGGGGAGGAGTTTTGCAAAATCAGCAAGTACGTATGACTTACCTCTGTAATGGGACGTTCTAAGGCAAAGTTCAGTATGGGCTATGTAGAGTTGGATGTAAGTGTAAATATGCTTGTTTAGAGGCGTATCTTTTGCCCCTAGTATATGGTAGAGGCCAGTGCACACTGATAGTTACTAGCAAAACAAGCCTACAACTACTGGGCGGCCACATCATAAGATGCATGCAGCTTTGTATGCGGACGAATTGGCTGGTTTCAATTTTAGACTTTCAATCCTGTCACTGACACCCGATTTACAACTGAACTAGGTTGGTTCTTCTGAATAGTCATATCTGCACTAATGCTTGGCATAAAGCTGTGTTACAATAAGTAAGGGCTCATTGTGTTAGGAATACACCCCTAACTTCTACAATATTTTGTAATGTTTCAGTGTTCTTTAGAGCAGGGGTTTCACTATCATTGTCTTTTGTTTGTATACCTGTAAAAATCGATACATTTTTAGAATGCTCTGTATTATTGCGGAAGTGCTGCGGAAGGTGGCACTTACTAAATAATAAACAATAATAGTTAATATAGGCAAGAAACTAGCATGCAATGATAGTAAATATCCACTAGGTGGTGACAAAATATAATTCATTCTGTGATACTGAACTGAAAAACTACTCATAAACCACCATAATTCAACATAAGAAGACCAGGCTGTTCATCCATTATGCTAACATTTTTTATGCCTAAACAATGTTGTGCAGTTAGAACATGGAGAGAGTGATTCTGCGTCGGATGTCTCACAGTGAGACGTCCACTTGCAGAGGTGCAAATCCATCTCGGTGCATCTTTAGACACACCAACAAAATTTGCACCTTCCCTATGGCAGACACAGACACGTCTGAACATGGCGTCCTGTACGGGCGGTTCTGTGTCTTTAGATGCAGCTGCTGTCAGCGACACGTCCGTGTCTTCCTAGCTTCCCCCTGTTATCTTCCAGGAACTCCCATGGGTGCCGAGAGGGAGGGGGGCGGGTACAGTTTACCCGGGCCCGGGCTTGCTAGAGGGGCCCGACGGGGCCCGGGTCCGGTGTTGACCCCCCAGCAGCTCAGCACACAGCTTGTGCTGGGCTGCAGTGCTTAGCGCCGGGCTTGGGGGGCTTACAGCGTGATTTTATTTAAAAGGGGGTGTGGCTACGCCTCCCGTTATTAGGCCATGCCCCCTATTTTACCGGGGTAAAGCCGGGCTCTCTACGGCCCTGGGAACGCCCACACTCCCTGCGTCCAAATTCATTCTGCGTCTCCATGCATGCTCACTGTGACTCGGACGCATATGCAGTACTTACAAAGAGGTCTATGTACTAAGCCTGGGAAGAGATAAAGTGGATGGAGATAGGAGTAGATCATACTTGTCAACTCTGCCTGATTGTCAGGGAGACTCCCAGAAATAGTAGCAATCTCCCTGACTCCCTGAAGAGTCCAGCAATCTCCCTGATTGCACCTTACCCCCATTATGAAGCTGTTATATACTTGGAAAACAAAATAAATAATATATATATATACATTCAAATGGGATAATCAGTGCCATTTCCCTGCATTGGTTATAAGGTACAATGATGTATGAGTGTGTTTTCATCAACAAGTAGATCTTACTGAGTAACAGCTGCTACTTTGGGGCTCATTTACATTTGGATGTAAATCAACTTTATGACCCTCCTCCCAGGTAGAGCAGTGCATGTTCACTTTAATGCCGCGCTCATAGGTGCTGCTTTCACAATCTCCCTGAAATGCTTTTTCAAAAGTAGGCAAGTATGGGATAGATGTACCAAGGCTTAGGGCGGGATGCACTAAGCTGAAAAATGCAGTGAAACCCACGAAAATGCGGTTCTAGAGGGTTTTACCACATTTCCCATATGTACTAAGCGCCGGAATGCATCGCTTCGTCCTGGTGGCAAACGCCATCTTCAGGTGGCATATCCCTCCCATCTCCCCCCCCGGCGCATGCCAGAGGACTTCTGAGTGTTAAATCCGAAAGTCCCTCTATCCGAGGGTATCACAAAGGACAGCTCTTATAGGGAGAGCTGTTCTTTGCGATTTAAATCGCATTTCTAAGTACATACTGTGGTAATCAATCCCAGTATGTATCCGATAAGAAGAGGGATGTACCGCATCGTGGATGCAATGCTTAATACATCCCGCCCTTAGAGAGATAAAGTGGAGAGTGATAAAGTACCAACCAATCAGCTCCTAACTGTCGTTTTTTAAACACAGCCTGTAAAATGTCAGTTAGGAGCTGATTGGCTGGTACTTAATCTCAGTTTATCTCAGTCCACTTTATCTCCATCCAAGGCTTAGTAAATAGACACGGTTAACGTCCAACTTCGTGCATCAGGCCCACAATGTGCAGTTAGTGGCATAGGGCTCTATTCATTAATATTATTTTGACTAAAATAAAGTGAAAAAGAGTGTTTTCACACCCTTTTCAAATTATTTTAGTATCACCTATAGTTATTACAGGGTAATTGGAGTAGAATTCCAAAAATCTACTCCAAACCCTAATTATCACTTATTTTTAATAAAGCAGATTGCATTTCCCATAACTGTAATGGGAAATGTGATCTGACCAGAGTTACTAAAAATAAAATGTGAAAAAATATCGGGGAAAGCCCTGTGATATCCAGGGTCTCCTCCGGTTACTGGGCTCCTACTCTGCTCTAACGGGGAGAGCAGAGCCGGGAGTTGGTCCCAGTGATCAGCTGTGTGGTCTAAACAGACCGCAAGCTGATTACTGTAAAAAAAAAGAAGAAAAAAAAAAGTAAAAAAAAAAATTGACTTACCTGACTCCAGGGACCGGTGACCGGGCCTCCGGTGATGACTCCCCTCCGGTCAGCTGGTCTCCCATAGTGATCATCAGGTGATCGGGTCCCAGTGCAGTATGGGGGATCATGCAGGTAAGTGTAATTAAGGGAGAGGGGGGTCGCGGGGGGTCCGCGATCGCGGGGGGCGGTGCTTAGCGCCGGGGGAGGGGGGCTTAGCGCCGGTGGGGGTAGCAGCGGTGGCCGGTCGGCGCATGTGCAAGCACTTAGTCACGGTATTTTTTGCGAAAATACCGTGATAAGGCTCCGAAGGGGAGTCGCAGGGACAGAGCTTTATCGCAAGCTCTGTCCCTGCAAGGGATTTGTAGTAAATCCCTGTGATATTGCCTGAATTCGCAATGCGAATTCAGTCGTTAATATCACACTACAATCTGCATTCAACATGCGGATTGTAGTAAATAGAGCCCAGAGAAACAAAAGAAAACAGGAAAGAACAATAATAGTATTATGCCGTTTGCAGACAGCCAGAGTTGTGACAAATGCTGAGATTTTGGCAATTTAGCCGTCAGATATATAAGAACAATTTTTTTTACAGACAAAACCAGTGTACTGTACTGGTTTTTCATTTTTTTTTAAATGTTTTCAAATGCCGCTTTAAGGCCCCCAATTACTAATGAGTTTTATCAACATAACAAGTGATAAACTTCACTGTGTATGATAAATGGTGCTCCAGCCAATCAGCTCACAACTGACATTTTTGTAACAGTTGACAGTTGGGAGCTGATTGGCTGGAGCACCATTTATCAGACACAGTGAAGTTTATCACTTGTTTTGGTGATAAAACTCGTTAGTAAATGAGGCCCTAAATCTTTATGACTATAGACCTGATTCAGGGATGCCCACAATGCCTATTTGTACGCAGTTGAATGATTATTGGCCATCTGCGCAAGCTTCTGAGTCACATTGCGCATGCATCAAGTTTCATTACCAATGTCGCTCGCAGTGAGGATTTATTTGCAGAGTGATTGACAGGAAGGGACCGTTTGTGGGCAGCAATGAGGGGAGTGGGGTGGCAATGAAAACGCAGGCTCGTCGCGACCATTATCGGCCATAGGGTTACTCGGACTGATCTGTGACCCAGCTGTGTCTTTGTAAGCAGTCGATAAAATTTGTGAATCCAGTGGTGGGCGTCTCAATACAAATCCCAGCAGCTGCAACATTTGCATATATTTGCACAGCCACTGCGTACACATTCACAGCTGTGGCGGCATTAGCGTACATCCCTGAATCAGCGACTAAATCACTAAATCACTGCGTACACATTCACAGCCATGGTGGCATTAGCGTACATCCCTGAATCAGCGACTAAATCACTATACCACTGTGTACACATTCACTGAATCAGGGTCTAAATCACTGAAATCTCTGCCCTTGATGCAACTCGCAGACTATTACATTTGGCCCTAAGACTTACGATTGAATGTACTTTTCCAATAGTTCCTTTGGTACAGTGGTTCTGAATCAGGGCGGGCGTTTGTATTTTTAGTTGCGGCCTCTTGGCACGACACGAGTGATGTCAGTAGGGCCGCCCACAAATGGCAGGCGTTCCCGCAGGAACGCCTCCATTTGCCCAGCCACACCACCGCCCCACCTTCCAAATGGGGCGAGTTGTCGATCAACATCGACAGCCGTCCCTTTTGGATGCGAGCGCCGGAGCGAGTGCTTTGTGCGCTTGCTCCAGGGCTCGCGCGTGTGCACTGCCTAACAATCGATCCGCTTGCGAGCACATAGCGCTTGCGAGTGGGTCCGAATCAGGCCCAGCAGGGCTGCCATCAGAAATTCTGGGGCCCGGTACCAACAAAGTAGGCAGGCCCCCCCCCCCGGGTATAGGTCATAGTTGAGCGGAGCTGTGGATAATGTGGGCGGAGCTATATCAGGGTTGTTGCCTCAAATGGTGGGTAAACCAGGGAAGGCTACGCATGGTGGAGTGGGCAGTGGGGTGGGACAGGGCAGGGAAGACTGGGCTGTGATGGGTGGGCTGGGGTGGCAAAGGGCAGGGAAGGCTGGTTGGACTAGGGGGGCAAAGGACAGTAAGGGAGGGGCAGAGAAGACAGGAAGGCTCACTGGACATGGGGGGGGTTGCAGGGAAGGCTGGCTGGACTGGGGCAGGTAATACAGACTGGCTAGGCTAGGAGGGGGCACAGGGAAGACTGGCTGGACTGGGGTAGGGGCAAGGCAGGCTGGCTGGACTGGGGGGGCATAGGGAAGGCTGGCTTGACTGTGGGAGGGGCAGGAAAGGCAGGCTGACTGCACTTAGCAGGCTGGCTGGACTGGGGGAGGGGCAGGGCAAGGCAGGCTGAACTGGGGGGGGGTGCAGGAAAGGCAGGCTGGACTGTGGGGGCTGCAGGAAAGGCTGGCTGTACTGTGGGGGGGGGGCTGCAGGAAAGGCTGGCTGTACCCGGGGGTACAGTGCAAGGAAGACTAGCTGGACAAGAGAGAGGAGGACACAGGGCAGGGTCAGCATACCTGCTATCTTCATTCTTTTGTCCTGAGAGAGAGGGGGCCCGGCTGGCAACTGCAAGGAGTGCACCAGGCGGCAGGCAGAGAGAACGAAAGAGCATAATCGCTGTGGCATTCAACACTGGAGCCGGCCACGAGTATCAGCGGCGCTGTAGCATTTGATCTAATGGAGCCGGCCGCGAGCCAATCACAGCTCGCGGAACGGCATCTGCCGCTCCTGATTGGCTGATCAGGAGCTGCTGCTCCTGATTGGCTCGCGGAACGGCAGCCAATCAGGAGCAGCCGTTCCTGATTGGCTTATCAGGAGTTGCTGCTCCTGATTGGTTGCCGCGGCTAGCTCCAGTCCATAGATCAAATGCCACAGCGGCACCGCCGCTGATGCCCTTTCTCCCTGCCTGCCGCCCGATGCATTTCTTGCCGTTGTCAGCCGGGCCCCCTCTCTCTCCGGGCCAGGGTACTAGAGTACCGGCAGTCCCCCCCTGATGGCAGCCCTGAGGCCCAGTATGCTTAACACAAAGAGAATATTCTGACATTTTACCCAAAACAGAACTTATAATTTTATGCAATTTGAGTCTTCTGTTGAAAGCTTGAGAGCGCTACTGTGTAGTCTCCATGATGCTCCTTTGGGGAGGCATCGGTACATAACCAAGCTGGTCTTCTGCGCATGCATGGTGCCATCTTGTCACTGTGAAGAATCGACAGTGTGACACAGATGTGCTTCACTTAGCTTAGTTAGACCATGCGTTATACTGCATTCCATAAACCTCTCCACTTGTTAAGCAATGTGCTGTTTGATGACTTTGAGGGAACCGCTGGTGTATACTCTACTATCACCAATAGCAAACAAATATTTCATCATCTTCAATGTAAGATATTATTATTAACATTTATCTATAAGATCTACATTGCTTTACTGCTTCAAATAAACCTTAACACCTTCTTAACTTACTTAACTACTATATATAAGTAAATAAAGACACAGACACCAGAGCTTGGCTAAAAAAGGTCACAGCTTTTTATTTATCAATCAATCAACCTAACCAGGGTGGCTAAGAGACGCTGCAAGCTCAGTTCTAGCTTTCACGCTGATCAAAACTCGGAGGACTACTTAAAAGTCCCCCCTCTAGACGCACTAACGATGTGAGAGTCTCACTTCCCTCTAGGGCCAATCCGAGGTGCTACCATACAGCCAGCACCCGGGTCCTCCCGTGCAGAGCAGGACAAATTCGCCAGGGGTAACGAGGGTCAGTGCCCCCACAAAGTTGTCTTACGCCACTTAAAGCCACTGAGTTGCAGCGTACTCCCGCCAAAGCCAGGTCCTAAAAGAGACTGGCCCGCCACCCAAAAACAAAACTAACCCAAAAACGAGAACAAGTCTTTAACAAATAAAGCTGTACCCAACGCATTCAGATACACACCATCCTTCCGGAAAAACTTCCCAAGCTCACCCACAAGAAAAACATGCCTAATCGCCACTCCATCTAAAGACTCAACATGCCTAGTGACCGCAACATTCACTTTCTTCCGAGTCGTCTCTAGCACCCCATGCTTACGCACCCCTCTCCATTGCAACTGAGGCATCATATCCGACCATACATTCCGAACAGACGGCCATCGTATGTGAATCTCATCCAACACTCCACGCAGTCTCACAATCAGCTCAACCCCTTTCAAGTGACCCAAGTCATTCCCTCCAACGTGTAAGACCAAGAATTTTGGAATTCCCCATTTCACCACTGAAGACACCAGCAATGCCAACACCGCCTCAACACGCAAACCTCTCACACTAATCCAGCGGACACTAACACTACTAGGCCACAAGTTCTGGCTCTGCGACAAAACATGCTTCTCGGCCCAAAAGACATAAGAATGGCCCACAAGCCACACTGTCCTGTCTTCTTTTGCCAATTCTGTGGAGAAAGAAAACCCTAACCATGAGAACCACACCATACCCAAAACTTAAAAAACCTTAAACAAAACACAACCTTACCGACACATAGCAACTAATCTAGCAGGGATGCAAATGTGGGGAAAACTGTAACCCGAGTGAAGAAGAAAACCCAAAAAACCTACCCGTGAACCAAATTGGGCCAGATCATGGCTAACGGGAGGAAAAATTAAAAAATCCCTTAACACCCCCAATTGCTCGACGCTAATCGTTGAACAACTGGTGGGTAAGCGACGCTTTCGGGTTGACGCAAGGAGCGCATCTATAATCTGACGCAAGGCGCGCAACTATATGTTGTCGCATCGCACATATTTTTTTAAAGCAGCCGACTTCCAGCGCCCTACTTGCTGAATAGATCCTGCCGAAGCCCTGATAGAGCAGCGCAGGTAGCAGCACCAATACGGAATGAATGGGTACCATAATCTGACGGTTCTACCCCTAATTCTCCTAAGCCTTTCTTAAATACGGCCGCAAATTGGTACTTAGTGACGTGTGAGTTGTCAGCATGCATCAACCATTGAGTTCCTCCAGATGGACGTATCTCCATGTAACTTGACGCTAATTGGACCGGACAAACGCTCCTGCCTGGTTGCTGTTTTAAAGTAACCCATTTGCCTTTGCCGGTTTGATCGGTTTTAGAGAATCTAAGCCTGCAAAGCACAGCCGAATCCCTAAAAACGATGTCGCTTAACAAGATTCCAGAAGAATTGGAAGTTTTCCTGGAAGCCACCAACTCACTGACCCTAAATGCACCAAAAAATGCAGCTGCAAAAGCAAGTTGAAACAAAGCAACCTCAAAATTATCGGAAGCTATCTTCCCCAAAACTGATAACAAACCCTCCAACAACTGCAAGTCTACTGGTCGACGGGTATCAGACCAAGCGGGCACCCGCCTAGCCCAACCCTTCATAGCCTTCACTAAAACAAAAGACTTAGTAGGGTCGTGCAAACCCTTTAGCTTGCAAAAAAAAAGAAATACCGGCAAGCGCGGATCCCATGGAGGCCCTGGACCTACCCTGTTGATATCTTTCCAAAACAAAGGAAGAAATCAACTCATCTGATGACTTACCCTCCTTCTCAAGTAGCGAACCATGGGCGCACCAATCTCGCCAAGCAGACGAGTAAGCCTTGAAAGTTGCTGGGGCAAGCGATTGTAACGCCAAACCTTCTAAACCGGTCTGATGATCTGCCACACAAACGAGGGGCACACCAAACCAACGTCAGAAGCTGACGGGACAAGTGCTCTAAAGCGCGCAAATTGAAAGCGGGACAACACGTCAGCAATCTCATTGCATGTTCCTGGGATATGTCTAGCTCTGAATCTGATATTACCCTCAAGGCAGCGCAGAACTAAATGCCTCAGTAAACGTAACACAAAAGGCGAGGAGGAATGTTGGTTGTTGATGGCGTGAACCACGCCCAGATTGTCACACCAAAAAACTACATGGCAGTTACTCAGTCGTACGGACCAGAGTTCCACCGCTACAACAATTGGGAATAGCTCCAACAACAACATGTTGTTCGTCAGTCCCTCCTCTCGCCAATCAAGCGGCCACGGAGCAGCACACCATTCCACATTGAAGAAAGCCCCAAAACTGGACGAACCGGCCGCATCAGTAAAAAGTTGTAGTATGCTATTCGCCAACGGAGGCGATGGCCAAATACGTTCACCATTGAATTGTAACAAGAACCTCGACCAATTTCGAAGATCATCCTTGATTTCGGTCGACAGGCGAACATACTGATGCGGCCGAGTCGCACCGACTGTGGCCCTCTCCAATTTTCTACAAAAAACTCTACCCATGGGGATGATCCTACAGTCAAAGTTCAAGGAACCTAACAGTGACTGAACCCTGCGCAACCTAACTGAGTCCTTTGCTAAACAATGCAATAATCTCAAGCAGTTTCTCAACTTTATCTCGAGGTAGTCTACAACAACCCACCGCCGTGTCAATCTCAATGCCTAAATATGATAAACAAGGTACCGGACCCTCCATCTTCTCATGGGCAATGGGAACACCTAAAACTCTAAACAAAGCCTGCGCAGAAAACAGGAGATCAGAACAAACCTCGCTCTCTCCTGGACCTATGAAGAGAAAATCATCTAGATAGTGCGCTATGCCCGTCTGCCCTGTACCGGCATGCAGACACCATTGCAGAAAAGAGCTGAATTTCTCAAAATAGGCACAGGAAACCGCGCAACCCATCGGCAAACATTTATCTACAAAATACCCAGACTCCAAACGAAAACCCATGAATTGCATGGCCTCAGGGTGCATAGGCAACAAACGAAATGCAGCTTCTATGTCTAGCTTCGCCATTAAAGCGCCACGCCCAAAACTGCACACTAAGCTTAAGGTATCATCAAAAGATTGATACACCACCCTGCAATAGCTATCAGGTATAGCGTCATTAACTGAACCGCCTTGAGGATGGGAGAGATGCTGAATCAAGCGGAACTTACCCGGCACTTTTTTGGGTCCCACCCCAGCTGGTGATATACAAAGGTTATGCAAAGGAGGACAAGAAAAAGGACCCTCCATCCTCCCCAGCAAAACCTCCGCATTCACTTTATCTCTCAACTCATTTGGAAATTCCCTCGCAGAGCGCAAGTTCTGTGACGCCCTAATAAGCAAAGGCCCTTTTATAGGTAAGCGAAAGCCAACTGAAAAACCTTCCAACAAAAACAAAGCATCCTCTCTACAGGGATATAACTCTAGCCATCTAGTGAGAGAAGTCAAACAAACTGGGGAAATAGCTTTAATTAACTCATTTGTGCCCCTCCCCTTTTTCCTGTGAAAGACATCCGATCCACGTCGACAGTCCTTGGCCGTATGCTCCCCCCCGCAGAGAAGACAGGAGTGACGAAAATGACAGCCTGTACCCCTCGTACACTTGGAGTCGTTATACGCGAAACATTTTCCTCTCCCAACCCCCGTCGCCCCTTGTCTGTTGTTAGAATAAATCTTACGGGAGGGGGCTCCGCCCAAAGGAGGCCGACGCTGCTGAGACACTTCCAGCCATACCTCTACATCTTTTACCCCAAACGGAATGACGAGAGCACCATCATGCTTCTTTCGAAATTGGGAGTCATATTCGCGCCATGCCAAATTACGAGACCGGACGAACATGTCAAGAACCAAAAATAAGTATCTCATGATATTCACATGCTCGTCTGCCCTGTTCTCCAAGTAACATGACGCGAAAATGAGCATGCCTTTCAACCACGTATTAAAGTTGCAAAAGGCATCTTCGCCAATGCCTCCTGTCTTTTTTGCCTGCGTGAAACCCTTCTTTATCTAATCAGTCAGCGAAAAAAGGTCCACGAATTTTCCTCTGCGAATTCTGCTTCTGACACTTTTACGCAAGCCACGTAGAACCGCGGTATTCGCACAGTGTACTGTGTCTGCGCCTGTTTCTTGTGCCTTAGCCACTGACTCATCATTTCTCTTAGCCATGTTACTCGCCTTTTTCTTTAAACGCCGCGCCACCATTCTAGCAATCTTACGGGGGCGTGTGGGGGAACCAGAGGAGTGGGAAGAGGAAGAGGAAGATTCAGAAGAAGACAAAGCAGTGTCATACTCACCAGAACCGGATGGGCCAGGAACCTCATCACTCGCTTTGTCTTTCGACGCCTCAACTGCCCCGACCATCTGTGTCAAGTCGGCCTGTACCGGTTTGGGCAAAGATGGCACCACTGGACCAACTCCCGCTTGACCGCTAGCCATATCGGATACTACAACTGAAAGAGACGTGTGAGGCACTGGCAAAGTGGGCACAGTGGAAGTAGGGGGAGGGGGTGTTGGGACCGTGATGTTGGGGGAAATGCGCAGTGGACGAGTGGTGGCTACATGCATAAAACTGTCCGCAACAGGTGACACGGGGGCCGGTTGAGGAATGTGGGGTAGGGAGGTGGCTGAAAAGATGGTGTTGCATGGGGAGGGGGATAAACTTGCCAAGGCGCCATATAGGGGTAGTAAAATTGCTGCTGTTGTACGGGTGGCAGGTAAGGCATAGCAGGTGTCGCGAAATAAGGCGCGTACAAGGATGAGGGAGGAGCTACTTGGGGGGAAGCTAACACCGGTGGAGCCAAACCAGAGCTCCAGGATTCTTGACTCCATGATGGACCTGTGCCAGCCAGAGGCATTGAAAATGTGCACGCCGCTGCCTGACTACCTGAAGCAGTCAACCAAGGGGGAGCAATTGAAGATTGCGACACCAAACTGACGGGAACAACCCCGCTCTGAGCAGGGGGCCAGCTTGATGTTGTTAAGGTAGGCGTTAAACCGCTGTTCACTGGACTGAAGTTTATAAACTGGGGGGAGCTCCTACTCAAAATGGCCATCGGCTGCGAAATGGACGCCGGGCCCGCCGTAGTAGCCAGGCCGGCGTGTCCACTCACGGCCAGCAACGCGGGGCTTGCTGTGCTATGGGGAAACAGCCCAGCAACCGCACCCGCATAAGGCCAAGAGAGCGGTGCTGTTAATTGGCTGTGAGCGCTGTGTGGAAACCGCTGCCGACGGGAGCCCCGCGAACCCGTGACCCCCGCTGTGCTGCATCATGAAGGGGCGGGCCGGCGGAGCAGGGATGCCCAAATTGCCCCTACCTGTGTATAAAGGGGTTATGAAGCCGCGGGGGATGCGACCGCCGCTGGAGCGGGGATAGCGGCAGTGAGAGTGGGAGGCTGCGTGGCCGCCAGGCCGTCCACGTCAACTCCGTTGTAGGGTGGAAGAGAGGGGGAAGCCCGAATGCCGGAGAGAGAGCCCAGGGACGCAGGAGGGGCAGCTGCAGAGGAAGGAACAGCGGAGGAAGGGGCGGGGGGTGGCATTGCCGACAGGGCAAGCCATGGGAAGGGGAGGCTGGGAGATGGATGCTGAAATGTGGGAGGGAGAGGCGCGGGACGGGTATTCAAAATCCGCCAGCCGGCTGGGTGGGGGAGCAGAGCATGACATGAACAGCACCAGGAATGTGAAGGAACAATGCAAGTAAAGCTATGCACACAGCAACAACTAACACTAACTGATACTTAGCTTAAGATGATCCACTTACAAGAGACTGAGCTGAGCTCTTGCAGCACTTTAAATAGACTCATTGTAGCTCCTCCTTCTAAACATCCCATAGGATAATCCACACAAACTGACACACACAGATTAACCCAGTAACAAGGCTGTCATCAACCCAACACCAGCAGAAAACCAGCAGTTTTATCTTTAGCACAGTTAATTCAAATTTAAAGATGATTTAAGAGCTTATCTGTTTGATATAGCAGTCCCAGATAGCGGGGGTCACCACAGCCTCAACGCGTTTCATCCCTACTGCCTCTGCCGCTGGACTCCGCTATCTGGGACTGCTATATCAAGCAGATAAGCTCTTAAATCATCTTTAAATTTGAATTAACTGTGCCACATTATAAAGGGACGTGAGGGTGTTGACTAAGGATACCTCAATATATGCCTATTTACTAGGCACACACGGTACGCTTTATAAATTATTATAAGTGTACAGCCGTTGGTATAATTTACTACACTATAAAACGCTTGATCTCACCTCTTCTACTTTCATAAATTTTGTGGCCGCATTTACCATCCCAAACCTGGAGGGAAGTTCTATATTAAAAAGAAACGTCTAATTGCAGACCAGGAACATACCATTATATGCCTGTTTATTAGGCACACACGGTACGCTTTGTAATTTAATAGAAGTGTGCATTTAATTACAAAATTTACTATACTATAAGGCGCTCGTTCTCACCTCTTGTATTTTCATATATATATATATATATATATATATATATATATATAGAGACCAAAATGAGTCCGGCACTCCCTGTACAGCGTGACTACTCCGGTGCACTTCCCCAGGAGATATGTAGATAACGGAAGATACGGGATAGCACTCAATGAGACTCCAATAAAGTGTAGAATAATAACAAAATGCATACCTTAAATACACTTCACCCTGTGCTCCATCACCATGTTGCAGCATCCCAGCAGGGGTCCGATGACGTCACAGATGGCGCCATAGCGCCGGCGTCACCGTCATCCCAGGGGGCGTGCTCACCCTGTGGTTTATCCATCACCATGGGTTGCCACCATGGTGATGGATAAACCACAGGGTGAGCATGCTCCCTGGGATGATGGTGACGGCGGCGCTATGGCACCATCTGTGACGTCATCGGACCCAGGGCCGGATTTCCCGCTAGGCATCCTATGCGCTCGCCTTTGCCCGAAGAAATTACTTGATTACAGCGCTCCCAGAGGAGCACTGCGCGAGTCATGACGTCACGTGGTCCCGCCTCCACTCCCACTCCATGGGAGGGAGAGAATAAATGAGCTAGGATGAAGGTCCGCTGTGAAGAGGGTATATGAGGAGCTGTGATGGAGGTGACTGTAATAAGGGGGATTGAGAGGGGCTGTGATGGAGAGGATATGAGGGTAGTTTGAGGGAGTGGGGCTCCAAACTGGTATCCTGCCTAGGGCCCCATGAAGTCTAAATGCGGCTCTGATCGGACCCCCGCTGCTACGCAGCAACATGGTGATGGAGCACAGGGTGAAGTATATTTAAGGTATATGTTTTGTTATGTTCTGTATGTCTTGATAAAAGTATTAATACACTGGAACGTTGACAAGTGAGCAAAGTAGTGCTGTGATTTTTCTACACTTTATTGGAGTCTCAATGAGTGCCATCCCGTATCTTCCATTATCTATCTATCTATCTATATATATATATATATATATATATATAGGGCATTGGATGGTCACAATGGTTGCGATGGTGATCCCAGGCAGCACCTATGGACGCTGCACTCACATCACAAATGCAATGCTGGGGTGTCCATTTCCTAAAGACAGTGACATCTATCTCTGATTCAGGCCCATAGTTTGAAAGAGTGAACTCCCCTCTTTCAAACAAGCGTGCCTCCATATTTTTATCCTATATGGTGGGGGAGATAGAGGGACTGAAAATACCTCTCCCCACTTTTTATTATTATTTTTTTTCTACTTTGAAGAGGTTAAATGCTCCTGTGGATATGAACTATTGTACCTAGTTGTTTTCAAATAATGAACTTATGATTTCTTGTGCCTCTCTGTTTTCCCCAGGCAATTATTGGTTATTAACTTATTAGCCTCTAGTTTGTCTGTAGTAGAGATGAGCGGGTTCGGTTTTCAGATATCCGAACCCACCCGAATTTTGTAGATCTGAGTCGGATCCAAGCTGACTCGGATGTTCCCGCCTTACTCGGATCTCTCAAATCAAGGCAAAACCATAGAGACGAAATCTCGCTGCTAGCGAGCTGCCGAAGATGTCCTTTGTGTAAGTAAGGCAACAGCTGTTGCCCATTGATTGAAAAAGCTAAAGCCCATTGTTGTCATGCCAAGGCAAAAGACAAAACAATCCACTTCTCACGTGTGGAATTATTTCCACCCAAATCCGGACAACAGTTGTCAAGCTATATGTAACCATTGTTACATCACTTGGAGCGCATTCATCAAATATCAAAGTGCATGTCGCCAAGTTCCAAAACTCAAAATGTAACAAGTACAGTGTCACCTACCTGCTCCCTCTCTGTGGGATCCAAGCGCCTTCGATCTCCAACACCAACACCTGCATCATCATCAACATCCTCATTCGTGATCGGAAGTAATTTAAAAAAGCAATTGACTATTAAACAGTCCTTTGATAGAGGAAGTAAGTATAACAGCTGTCACCCAGTTTCACAGCGGATCACTGACGCCATGACGGCTGTGCTAGTATTAGATGGTGAAATAATAAAAAATGAGGATGATAGTGTGGAGGAAGTGCAAAAGGAGGATGAGGGGGAAATTTGTGTCCTATCTGACGCTAATGTGAATGTTGATGATAAGGATGTGGTTTACGTAAATCAGCCACCAGTGGCAGCAGTTCTTGCTAATGATAAAAAGAAAGCCAGAAATGCAACGTCTTGGGTGTGGAATTATTTTAATCTAAATTCTGACAACAGTTGTGAAGGTATCTGTTCCATTTGTAAAGCCTAAGTTAGCAGAGAAAGGGACGTTAACCATCTAGGCACCTCCTCCCTGTTATCTCATTTGCAGCGAGTACATGCAATTTGTTTAACAAAATTATAATTTGTAAATTAATAACAAGCAGTCCAGTATCAGCTACCAGCAGTCTGAACCAGCACAGGCAATCTCCACCACCAACACCCTCATCATCAACCTCCTCCTTAATAATTGAAGGTAGTCCTTCCAAAAAATGTTTTGTGGGGCCCAAACAAACCAAGGAGTTCAGCCATGAAAGTGTCAGTCCTAGTGGCTAAAGTGCTTGGTTTGTTAAACTGTGCATGTCCTTTTTAATATCCCACATAAGAGTGGGTGAGAGGGACAATTCCATCTTGGACCTCTTTCCTTTACATTTGGCACAATTTGGGGCATTGCCGACTGACATTATTATAGTTTATTAAACTGCCATCCTGTCTGCCACTGCTGTGTGGCAATTTTCATAGATGTACTATATTTTTTTAAACTGCCGTGCATTTATGCCGCTGCTCTGTTGCTTACTTTAGCCAGCCTGCTCGATGCAGCCTTTGGCCTGTATTGGTGAAAAATAGTGAAATCAATATTGTGAGCTGTGAGGTGGTTAAAAATGCCTAGAAATGCCTGAAAATTATTGTTATTAAGGTTAATAATACTATAGGAACAAAAACGGGCCCAAATTATGTGGTTTTAGCTGTTTATATAATTTTTTGGAAAAAATACAGATCCAAAACCAAACACCAAGGAAAAAAATCCAAAACCAGATTCAGATCCAAAACCAGGGGAGATCCAGATCCAAAACCAAAACCAAAACACGGGGGTCGGCGCACATCTCTAGTCTGTAGCAATACCTCCCACAAGTCATCGCTACATAGCTGCTTCGTAATCCTAAAATTTCCACTGCTGATAATAGTAATTGATCAATTTATTCACTACTACTAATAGCTCTGAGTTGCTGTCCATTTTATCTTCTTATTTTCCTTTGAAATACAGGACAGAGTTACTCACATAGGGCTGATGCTGAGTTGGACAGTAGTTAGGCACATGTGCTCTCATATTGTATATTCATTTTATGCAGAGTTGTACACATCTTGCATTGTGTCCATTACCTAATGTATGTTTGGTTTGATACTTGCCATCATCATCAGTACGCACTTACAGTAGCACTATCTTAGGTGCACAAATACATAGTAAAACATGCGTATTTAAGCTTGCGTCCAATTCTGCATAACCAGCAAATACTTCAACACATCCTTAATGAACTTTTGCCAATACAGCCCAGTTAAGGCTCTTCAGTCATAAGTGGAGATGTGAATGTAATGCGTGTGTCTCGGATCTGGAGTAGCCGCAGTGAAAAGACACAGAAGATATGCTCCACAATTAGCGTTTGCTTAACTCAGCATCAGGGCCAAACATCAATATCACAGTAAAGAGAGACTACACAGAAAACATGTTAGGATACAGTGCCACCTACTGTTCCTGCAGTATAGTCATTCAAATAATATTTACCCTGTAGCTTTTAATATATTCCAACAGTCTCAAGTGTCATTCTGTTTACCAATATTTTCTACAGCTTGAGATATACTGTAGGTTTGCTCAAAAATATAGGAATAAGATTATCATTCTTAGGGGTATATTGACTAAAGTGCAGGATTTTAGAAATGGAGATGTTGCCCATAGCAACTAGTCAGACTCTACTTAACATTTATCTAGCACCTTCTAGAAGATAATAGCTAGAATCTGATTGGTTGCTATGGGCAACATCTCCACTTCTAAAAACCTGTACATTAGTAAATACATCCCATATAGCGGAGATAATGAAGATTAATAAATACATAAAGGTTTTAATTCCACTGACCTTTTAACATGTAAAAACCAGCACAAGACATAGGAAATTATATAATTTGTATGTAGCAACATTATAAACTGACATTAACTTTGCTAATGTACAGTACTGTATCATACACAGACATGTTACCAGACAAGAGGGACCTGGAACATATGACAAAATGGAGAAAGATAAGTCCCAGCCAATCAGCTCCTAACTGTCAGTTTATAGGCTGTGTATGAAAAATGACAGTTAGGAGCTGATTGGCTGGCACTTATCTTCCTCCATTTTATTTTTATTCCAAGGTTTAGTTATTAGATCACTCTATCTCCAGATTATAATATAACAATTTGGCCTTCTCCTCACACACTATAAAACCAGGCCGGACCGCAATATTCTAAATTCTTTCCGGTCAGAGACAGATTACTGTGGTAGGGCATCTATATACTCATACAATCAGACCACTGTACACAGCATGCCAGATCATTATGTAACCGTCTGTAATGTCTTGATTATGCCTAACAAACATTCATTTGAGTTCCTATAAAATCATGTGTGTCATTACATATTACCGTCCTCATATGTTCAGTCTCCTTATAAGGATATGTCATGGTTTAGACTAGCTCAGAATAGAGCAAAACGCTGTAAAATAAACCTGAGAACTGGAACTGAATTTATCTTGGAAATTACAATTAGCAGATTGGGAAAATGAATGTACCCAATGGGATATACTAGACTACAATGTTTGCTGGGTTCTACTCATTCCTTTGCCTTTAGATTATTATAATTTGATGTCTAACTACATATAACATATGTAAATAACATTACATACAGTGTATGTTGCAGTCTTAACTTTGGGGTCTATTTACTAAGCAGTGTTATGAGACAGAGTGAAAAGTGATGTCTGTGATAAGGTGCCAGCCAATCAGCTCCCAACTGTCATTTTTCAAACTCAGTCTGTGAGATGGCAGTTGGGAGCTGATTGGCTGGCACCTTATCACTTCCTTATCACTTTTCACTCTTTCTCCTAACACTGCTTAGTAAATAGACCCCTATATTTGGTAAGTGTAATGAAATGTTAAGCACCTGTTTTCTGCTGCTAAGTACACTTACCTGGAGCTCTATATAAGTCATGAGACAATCAGACAATTATACTTGGGTAAATACTGATCGTCAACTTCGCGTCTGGCCCTTCAGTACCCGGCCGCTAGAGATATGCCTCCTAAAAAACTTATTTGCATATGGGTCCATGTATAATTATCTAGCAATTACATAAGCACTCCCTTAATCTACGTTATCCTGACCCTGCTTATTACCATTATATATATCTCTCCAGGCATAAGAAGGTGCAAGTCAATGATATGCAAAAAGTGATATATGGACAGGTGAGTATGCATTTTAGGTTTAAAGGGTACAGTAGGTATCTTACGTTTAAAAAATGATGAACCCCTTAATGTATATAATACCAAAACTGATTACTATCTTTACATAAGACAAGTATTTATTATCAGGACCGTAACAGGGCTCAAATGACATCAAATCGCACAGAGGAACAGAGGAAGCAGGGCCGGCAGCTCTGGTAAGTTCAGCACTGACCACTGCGTCCTGAGGATGCTCTGGTCAGCTGTACAGACTGCGAGGTGCCTGTCTGGAGCGTCTAAAGGACAATAAGGAGGAGCTGCAGCATTGATACTGGCTGCAGCGCCATTCCAGGCACGCTGCTAGCCAGAAGCAAGGCCCATAGGGCAGTAACAGTGCCACCCACAGAGCACTGCACTCTGTGAGGTGGCACCGTCCACACACTACCAGTTACAGCCCTGTTTATTGTCACATAAGTACTGTATTAGGATTTAAGTTAATTTACTAAGCTAAAAATATGGAGCTAAAATTCACAATTATAACTACATTATTTAACAACTGATAGGTGTTAACGTCCTAAGGTACGTTAGTTAGTATGTACATCTATTGCATTCTGAGTGTCACTGCGTAATTTTGTGACGTATTTGACCAGAAACTCTTTTAGAAATATCTTCCTGTGTATGATTTGAAAAAGGTATTGAGTGAGAACATATTGCAGCCGTCGTCATTGAATTAATGGGACGAGGCCTTTGTGTACACTATATTATCTCCTAGCTGCAGCATTGTGCTGCTTTATGTTTTCTCCTCATTGTTAGTTTATGAGGTGCTGTTGGCAGTATATAAATAAAACACTGCCCGATGCTTAATATAAAAAGACAGCTCCAGCTCTGTAAAGCAGTAATTCTTTCATCACATCTATTCATGGCATCGGGACACACAACATAACAAATGCATTAGTGTTTAGATACCCATCATAGGTACATTTTCATATGAAGGTTACAACTATTAATAACATCAATGTCTTTGAGCTTTTAATCTTTTGTAGTAGTAAAGTAGCATAGATAAGGCTCTTCCATTTTAGACAAAACCTCTCTAATTTATTTAACCAAGGCCGGCAACAGAAATCTTGGGGCCGGTACCCTGATTCCTCACATGACCACCCTCATCCCCCGCAACCACACATTCCTCCACTGCATGTGCTAATACATTTAATAGCAAATATAAGTACAATTATACCCGATTTCCTGAACTTAAAACCCAGTAGAGAAGTATAAATACTAGATATATATATATATATACACATACATACATATATATATATATATATATATTAGAATGGATTTAATTAGAATGGAAGTTAAATACAGTAACAGTACATTTACCACACACTTGTCTTTTGACATTGACAGTGCTGCTCAGGGACGGGGAGGTAAACTTACAGTTACACTTGTCTCCTGCTTCTCTTCCTAGGTGGCCGTGGGGCAGAAGAGCCAGCACAGTGGCATGCGTAATGACGCCACTGCTGCGTCATTCATTACCCTGTTCATGCACTGTTGCGCAACTGCAACACTCATCACATCAGGTCACGTGGTAGCCGGTAAGAGACTTACCTTACTCTGGCTGGCTTCACTGTTTGCTAGCACGGCGCTGGCCAGTGCGGTCAGTATGTAATGAACATTTAGGCGCCGCAGCCCAAATTGTGTCCCTCTGAACACCGGGGCACCTCTCAACACCGGGGCCCAAGATGGGAGTACCCTTTGTACCCTCCTGTCACCGGACATGAATTTAACCCATCCTGATACAGATGTGTCCACGTACATCTATCCTCCGTGCGCTAGTCGCGTTACACAAAATGCGTGAGCGCCATGCGTCTTTTCGTGCAACTCTTTCCCTTAAAATGCGTCTTATTAGCAAAACGATGCGAATGGGATGCTATTTAAAATGATATTCTGCGTGCAACTGCAGGTGTATCTGCATGCAAAATACTACATTACAGTGACTGCGGCTGTGACACTGTAATGTAGCATTTTGCATGCAGATACACTTGCAGTCGCACACAGAATATAGGCATGCCGCATATCATTTTAATCAGGGCTTTATTATAGGCTGGGTGGATGGAGCGGTCACCCAGGGGCCCACACACGTTGGGGGCCCCCACACTGCAGCAAACATTGGCTGGAACCTGGCAACTTTAGATTCTTCCTGGCTGGCTCCCGCCTCCGGCCACTGTTGCCAACTCTGAAATGAGAAACAAGCAACTCTTGAGTGAAAAACAAGCCCAAAACAAGCCCAACCCAATCTGATAAAGCCCAAAACATAAGCCAACGTAATATGGTGGTATAGGGGTGGGGGTAATTTAATGAAAACCACAAAGTTATTGTTCATTTTATTAAAATACATATAAATATTTGCAAAACACGGCTTTTCCCTGCTCGACGAATAGACTCCACTGTGCGAAGTAAAGCACAGGGCACTCGGGGCCTGATTCGGCATAGGATGGAATTGCAAAGCCGCACACAAGCAGCTTTGTAATTCTGTCCTTCCTAAAATGCAAATGCAGCAGAAGGTGCCTGAAATCTCCTTGCTGCATCTGTGATCCCAGGCTGCGACCAAGGTTCGCGATAGTTGCAATTTTGGTCAGGACGTGGTAGCTGAAGCTGGCCGTGTTCTGTCATCATGCAAGGCCAGGAAGTCTGCGTCCATGGATGCAGGTCCTAGCCTTGCCACTCCTGGAAAACGGGGGCTACATGCCCCCGTTTCCGGGAATGCAGAAAACAGAGGCAATATGTCCCCGTTTCCAGGAACGCAGGCCGTCTCCGCCCCACAAACTCCTCTGCCTGTCAATCAGGAAAATGCATACAGGTGCCTGTGCGATATAGCAGGACCCGTTCTGCACATGTGCAGAATGGGTCCTGTGCAGATTCCCAAGTAACTAGTGTGCACTGTTGAATCAGGCCCTCTGTGCGTGGTAAAGTACAGGACAAAAGAGTTATTTAAACAAACACGTCAAAACAAAATAGCTGACATATGGGAAAATGTAACTTCTATTGATCGTTTAAACGAGTCTTTCTAGTTAACCAAATCTATATAACTACATATACAGAGAGATATACAGACAGACAGACAGCTAAACATAAATGGATTGGTGAAAGAGCTATATAATATTTGTTCACCTTAGTAGTGGGACCTGGCTATCAAGCCCAAAAACAAGCTACCTAAAAAAAAATAAGCCCAAAAACAAGCAACAAGCAACCATCCAAAAAAACAAGCAACTGGGGAAAAAAACAAGCCCAATTCCGTTTGTTATAAGCGGACTTGGCAACTATGCTCCCGGCAGCATCACACAGCACAGCAGTACAGCACCCTCACTGATGACCGTGGCTGACTACGGAATCCCCACCCCCCTTTGATGAAATAATCCTGCAATTTGCGGGTGTATGAGTAGGGGGCGGGGCCTAATGCAGTGAAGTGCCCGTCCCCTTTAGAAAAGCTGGTACTGTAACAGGTAGTGTGTGCACGTTCTCTCAATCCTTTCCTCCCTCTCTAGCTCTCTCCCTTCCTCAATCCCTCTCTCCCTCCACTTCTCTCTGACCCCCTCTCTTCCCCTCCCTCTCTATCCCTTCCTTTATCTCGCTATCTGTCTCTCTCCTTCTCTCTCAGTCCCTCCCCCTCTCTCTCCCTCTTTCCCCCACCCCTGTCCCTCCCTGTCACTTCCTCTCTCTCTCTCTCATCCTTCTTACCTCTTTCCCCCTCCCTGTCTCTCTCTCTCTCTATCCCCCTTTCCCTCTCTATCTCTCTCCCTGTCCCTCTCTCCCTCTCTTAGGGGTCTATTCATGATGTTAATTATCGGACCCCGATAATTAACATTCTAACTTGACGCGAGCACCGGAGCAATTCACCATTGCTCTGGGGCAGAGACAGCTGATTCAAAAATCAGCTGTCTCCCGAAGTGCTTCACAGATCTTTTCACTGCTCCTTTCTGAAGGTGGTGAATGCTCCCGCACTCAAGGTCTCGAAAATATTGTATTTTCATAGTTTGATGAATTCTGTCCCCATACTAGTGTATGGGGACAGTGGACCATTCCGTGAGAGAAAGGTAAGCAGGACATATCTGTGATATCTCCTGCTTAACCTTTTCGATGAATTGCCCGATAACTTAATTTCTACAATTGCAGGTGAAAATGTTAATTTTTACCTGCTTTTGTAGAAATTAAGTGATGATGAATAGGCCCCTATATATCTCACTCCCTGTCCCTCTCTCTCTCTATCTCCCTGTCCCTCTCTCTTTCTATCTCTCTATCTCCCTGTCCCTCCCTCATTCTCTCTCTCCCTGTCCCTCCCTCTTTTTCCCTCTCTGAGTGTACTAACACTGGTGCTACTTACCACCAGTCACCACATCCCTACTGATCGCATATGTACTACTAACATATGCGATCAGTACCGCAAAGAACAGCTCTTCCGATAAGAGCTGTCCTTTGCGAGCCGCTCTTCGCCGTGGACTTCCGGGTTTATGATCCGGGAGTCCATCTGCGCATGCGCAGACTGACGCGGCGGCCGTAGGGCATGCTGGGAGGGATCCGATCGGATCCCTCATAGCAGCGCGATGCGGTCGAAGTCCATAGGCTTCTATAGGGTAATGCCAGCAAAAGCTGGCGTTACCCTCCGCATCAGAGAGCCGGCGGCCAGGTGATGGTACATACGGAAAATGCAGTAAAGCCCCAAAAACGGGGCTTTTACTGCATTTTCCGTTTAGTACATCCCGGCCTCTATCTCCCTGTCCCTCCATCTTTCTCTCTCTCTATCTCCCTGTCCCTCCATCTTTCTCTCTCTCTATCTCCCTGTCCCTCCCTCTTTCTCTCTCTCTCCCTGTCCCTCCCTCTTTCTCTCTCTCTATCTCCCTCTCTCCCTCCATCCACTTCTCTCTCTCCCTTTCTCCCCTCCCTCCCGCTCTCTTTCCCCTCCCTCTCTACCCCTCTCCCTCCCTTCCCCCTGGCAATTTTATTGATGGGGCCCCCACAACTTAGTTGCCATGGGCCCCCACAAGTCTTAATCCAACCCTGATTTTAATCTGCATAAGCTGCTTGTGCATGGGAATGGGAGCATGGCCTAATGACATTGAGTGTCCGGCCACATCCCACTTTGTGGCCAGCTGCAGCTACTCTCTAGGCAAGTTTACCTAAAGCTGGGTACACACCTGAATGACACACTGATCATCCGACGGTCCTTCCGATGGTGTGATTGTGGGTCCAGGGTCGGAGCTTCCATTAGGCAGCTTTAGGCAGTTGCCTAAGGGCACCAGGACCTGAGGGGCGACCCGCTGAGGCTTTCTTGGAGAGGGGACATGGTCTTGCCTCTCCTGCTGGTGAAACCTGCTTACACCAGCAGCGGCACCCATCTACACCCGCCCCCCAGAGAAGGCAAGAAAAATACATACATACAGTGAAAGCCGCGGGAGTCAAGCTGCAGCAGCTAGGCCACCGTTCGGCCCACTGCCAATCCACCTCCAGTCTGCCAGCAGGCAGTGCCTCGGCTTCAAGAAAAGTACTGCAGCTGCCGGCACTTGTGCCCCTCTTCCCATCCAGTGCTGCTGAGTGCTGACCCCTGAGTCCACCGTGGGGCTGGTACACAGGCTGTTTCTTGAAGACATCACCCAGAGGTAGGTAGGCTGGAGAAATATACAAGTGAAGGGGGTGCCATCTGTAACTAGAAGTGTGCTTGTGTATATATATATATATATATACATATATATATATTTCTATATGGGATGCAATCGGGAAACGGCTGACGTGATACCGACAGCCGGCTTCCCGATTGCTTTATCCCGGCGTGGGTTAAATGACAGACGTCTATATCTAGATGCCTGTCATTTTCCCGACGCCGGGAGACAGGCGCCCGGCATCCCGATCGAGCGGACAGCCGTGCGGGGGGGGGGGGGGTTGGGTTTAGGGCTCCCGGGGGGAAGTTAGGGCTAGGCACCCCCCTGGGAGGGTTAGGGTTAGGCTAGGGGGAGGGAGGGTTAGGGTTAGGAACCCCGGTGGGGGACTTAGGGTTAGGCACCCCCCCCGGGGGACTTAGGTTTAGGCAGCGGGGAAGGGGCGGGTTAGGGTTAGGCACTTAGAGGGGGGATTAGGTTTAGGCACTTGGGGGGGAGGTTAGGGTTAGGCACCCCTAAGGAGGGTTAGGGTTAGGGGGTTAGGTTAGGTTAGTTTTTACTTACCTACAGACGATCGGGATTTCCAGCGCTGTCGGGCTTCCGCTCCAGGGAACTCTACTTCTGTCGGCCTGCCGCTGTCGGGATGTGAACTGCCGGCCAGAGGGCCGGCGGTATTTCATACCGATCCCTTCTATACACACATATATATATATATATATATATTCATTATATATATATATATATATAAATATTTACACAAATATATATATATATATATATACATATGTGTGTATATATATATATATATATATATATATATATACAATGTTTGTGTGTGTCTATCTATCTATGGGCCTGATACAGAGGTGGACAGTAATGCTGTAATGTGAATTTATTCTTAATGCTCCAGCCAATGTGCTGCCTACTTAGATGCCCACGGGCTGCGGCTATAAATTGCAGATTGAACATCAGCCTCACCATTGCACATTAGAGCATCCATATGGTTGTTCAGAATGTCTGACGGTATATGGCCACCGGTGTCAGTGGAACTGCGTCTCTCTCTCTCTCTATCCATTCTATCTATGTGGGTCCCAGCAGGGTGGTAACTAGGGTAGGGTAGTGCGGCCAGTGCCATGGCACAGGGCACCGCAGGGCAGGGGTCGCTGTTTGGGTCTGTCAATTTTACTGTTTATTATCATTCTCTCTTGTAGCTTCCTCTTCTTTTATCCCCAGCATCTCCTGGCCTCTCCTATCTCTTCCCTGGCCCTTCCCCATGAGGCCATGGCCCTTTTTAGGTGCACTATCTAATGTCCCTATTTAAAAAATGGAGGGGGGCTGCCAAAGCTCTCTGGCACAGGGCACCAAAAAGTCTAGTTACAGCTCTGGGTTCCCGCATACACACTGTGCAACCATTGTAAACGCGCCTGTCCACATTGCACATCGCATCGTCCCATCTGACGTGCAGCACATCAGACGGGATGATGCCATGGACAATGTACTGTATACAATGACAAGGAGTACACATTACATAATGGGCCTACAGAGTGGTCGCTGGTACCATGAAATACACAAGTATGATGCCCCATGTCATATGTCCCAGTATGCAACCGGGAAGCCGACTGCCTAAATACTGGCAGCCGGCTTCCCGACTGTCATATCCCGGCAAGGGTGAAATGCCGGGCGTCTAGATGTAGACGCCCGGCATTTCCCCGATGCCAGGGGACCGGCGCCCGGCATCCCGATCATAGGGATGCCGGGCACCGCGAGCGGACAGCCGCGCGGGGGGGTGAGGGTTAGGTTTAGGGCTGCCAGGGGGGACTTAGGGTTAGGCACCCCCCGGGAGGGTTAGGGTTATTCTAGGGGGAGGGAGGGTTAGGGTTAGGCACCCCCGGGGGGGACTTAGGGTTAGGCACACCCCCGGGGGACTTAGGTTTAGGCAGTGGGGAAGGGGGTGGTTAGGGTTAGGCACTTGGGGGGGAGGTTAGGGTTAGGCACCCTAAGGAGGGTTAGGGTTAGGGGGGTTAGGTTAGTAGATACTCACCAATCCACGATCGGGATTTACAGCGCTGTCGGGCTTCCGCTGCTCGGAGCTCTGCTGATGTCAGGCTGCCGCTGCCGGGAATCGAACCACCATACTGATTCCTATGTCCCTGGACCCGGAACTGGTTACTGATATAAATCCTTAAGTTTATAATATAATAAATTGACATTTCAATTTGAAAGTAAGACTTACAAAAGCAGAGTCTAAAGTGAAGGAAGACCCCAGGCGCAAGAAATTACCACAGGATGTCAACAAACCGACAAGCTGCAGTAGAGTCAGCCACAGACCCAGCCATGGTCAATGTTAATCCCATTTCTCTGCCATATTACTTTGGGGCTCCATGGCTCCCCACATATACTGGAGATGCCTGCAGGACAGAGTCAAGTCCCTTAGGCGAATTCAAAACAAAGATGCAAGCCATGTTTCGTCTTTATCAGCTAACTGATCAACAGCAAGTTGAAATCCTGGTTGGGCAATTAAAAGGATCTGCGCTTCGAGAGGTTACATCTTGGTCCCTTGAAGAAAAGCACACTATAGACCAAATTCTCAAAAGATTGTCTGCAACATTCAATACCAACACCATTTCAGAATTAAAAATGCGCTTTTATTCTTGCAAACAACAACCTTTGGAATCACTACGGGATTTTGCCTTGAATCTCCATGAAGTCCTACGAGCTATCCAGGAAGTAGATGAAAAGGAGATAAGAAGAGTGGATGAAACATTAATTAATCAGTTCATTGAAGGATCCAGCGATGAAAATGTGAAAACCCACCTGCGACTTCTTCGGATGCAAGTCCCTGATAGTTCATTCTTGGATTTTAAAGAGGCTGCCATAAGAGTAATAGGAACAACTCAAATTAAGGAGATGACTTTCCCAGAGATGTCAGGATATCAGGTTAAGAAACATCCACTGGATAATAATTACTCTGAAATAGGAGATACTATAATGCCAAAGAAGGCCATTGTCCAAACTGCTCAAACCATGGGACCTGATGATATCCTTGCACTAAAGGGACAAATTGAAAAGCTCACCTTGGAAATGGCTGAAATGAGTAAAGAGCTCCAGAAATTGATCCAGCGCCAGCTACCGGAGCGGCCTGAACTGAAAGGGCGTACTGGGGGATGGCAAGTTTTGCATGATTGGAGAAAAGCACCTCAAGCAAGAGGACAAAGGCCCTCTGTTTGCTTTAATACAAGTGGACATCCTATTTGTCAAAGGTGCGATCATAGTGGCCATGTGGAACGATACTGTAATTGGGAAGAACCTTTAAACACCAATGCCCCAAGGCAGGAGACTGACTCTCAGGGAGGAGCAAATGGATTAGGTTTACCCTTGGAAGCAGGACAGCCCAGTGATGTAGAACCATGTCCTGTACATCAGAACCAGATTCAAGGGATTGCTACGATCATTTCAACAGACTCTAATACACCAGATAGCACAAGAAAAGTTTTAGGCACAGTCATATGGTTCAACGTGCATCACGGATATGGATTCATAAACCGGAATGACACTAAGGAAGATGTGTTCGTACATTATACTGCCATCAAAAAAAATAACCCCAGGAAACACCTCCGCAGTGTGGGAGATGGAGAGATGGTTGAGTTCAATATTGTCCAAGGAGAGAAGGGTGTACAGGCAGCTAATGTTACAGGACCTGGTGGTGTCCCAGTTCAAGGCAGCAAATATGCAGCAGGTCGTGGACAACCCTGGCATTACCAAAACCACAGAAGGTACTATCAAGAAGGTTCTAATCAGCAGTGGCCTTACCGGAGACTCTACTATCCCTCAAACTTATGGAGGAAGCCATGTATCAGGAGAAGACAGTACTCATATGCCTCATTGCAAGATGAAACATTGGAAAGCATGGTTGGCCAAGATGTAAAGCAAGAAGGTAGACCAGTGCCACCAAACATGAATAGAGTATGCAGATCCCAATTTCTTCAAGAGCCACCTCATCAGAGCCAACCTAAAGTAGATGGCAGCCGAAAGAAACTATGCACAGTGGGTCCGAAGAAAGATGCAAAGAGAATTACAGACTTTTCCTTGGCAGAGAGGTTGGGCTCACCCAAAGCCAAGCCCCTTGATGACCCTGTAAATTGTCTAACAAGCATGTATTGGCCTGTTGCATCAGGCATAAAAATTCCTGGTAACCAAGTGTCTGTTTTCAAACCAGAAATGTTAGAATGTAATGCACCAGAGTTTGATGTCTGTAATTTGCCACAGCTCACTTTTGAACCGAGAAGATCAGAAAGAAATACAAGTGTGGTTCCGCCTCTCAGATGCAGATATTGAGAGTTCTTACTTGTTAATTTTACTGGTTTATTGTTAATTGTATGTAATAGGTAAAGAACCATAACAACTTATTAATGGACTAGTTCTGACCAAAAATTCTTCAAGAGACTTCGATGCATGGGGACATGCATCATTCCAGCAGGGGAATATGTGGTACCCCCAAAGTGGGGCATCACTTTACAGTACTGGTACAAGGAGAGAGCTAGGGCTCAGAAGAGGCACATGCCTCTATATAACAGCTATGGGATGAAAATATACTGTGGAACTATATTGGATGACTTCTGTGATTTTCAATGTTAGACAAGAGGGCGGAGTGATACAGCTCTGTGTGATTTGCCCAGTCAGAAAAAGAAGGGAAGGGTGAGACACAGGAAGAGGTTGTGGTTTTTCTTTTTCCTGCACTGGGGCTTGAAACCATGATGTATCTAAGAGACACTGATGGAGTCTAGGACTGCCTCAGCTGATGACAGGATTCCCTGGAGAGTGACTTTATGAGGGGCTGTATCAAAGAGCCATTCAGAGTGTCCCAGCCTGAAACAGAGGTCAGTTCCCAGTGGCAGACAATGGACAAGGTCTGTACCAGCACAACACCACTGACACCAAGAGATTCTATACATTATGTCTGCATGATGCCAGCTTTAGGACCAGATAAGTGCTGACTAGTTTTTGTGGAGCTGCAGCATAGGAGACATAGAGACAGTCTGTATTACAGAGTCAGCAGCATTACCACCAGTCACTAGTACAAGGACAGTCTTATCATTAGGACAGAGTCATAAAGGGAGAGCCACTGGTGAAGTGCGCTACAGATGTTTCTCTACAAAACGCCATACATCCCAGCTGCTACTTTTCCAAAGTAAAAATTAGACAAGTATCAAGCCGGCTTGCGACAATAACTAAAAGTAAATACTGCGTGCACCCACGTTTTAACTGGCCAGTGGACATTCTTCTTGTACAGTGTTATGATTATTTTTGTGGGTATATTACCTATAGTTGAGACGTTAACTATTAGTACACAGAATAATTTATAATTGTTAACTAATGTAGTAATTGGATGTATCTGTACACTAGTAGTGTTAAAGTGATATATTTGAAGTGTTTCATAATTGTGTTATAGTGTGCAATGTATTACTGTTAGCTAAGTGCCTAAGAAGCTCCAATCTTGATGTGCTCCAGTGTAATAAATCTGAGTTAATATTTTTAAACCTGAGTAATTCTTGAGTCTAGGGATTAGGATGCCTTCACCTCTCTGCCAGGGATGGGAAGAGATGACTACAGAAAGAAGCTATACTATCAGAACCACCGGACACCATTGGTGAGTGACATATGTAGCTGGGAGTTCACATTTGGCGTCTACGAACAGGATTTGCAGAGTCTAAAGTGAAGGAAGACCCCAGGCGCAAGAAATTACCACAGGATGTCAACAAACCGACAAGCTGCAGTAGAGTCAGCCACAGACCCAGCCATGGTCAATGTTAATCCCATTTCTCTGCCATATTACTTTGGGGCTCCATGGCTCCCCACATATACTGGAGATGCCTGCAGGACAGAGTCAAGTCCCTTAGGCGAATTCAAAACAAAGATGCAAGCCATGTTTCGTCTTTATCAGCTAACTGATCAACAGCAAGTTGAAATCCTGGTTGGGCAATTAAAATGATCTGCGCTTCGAGAGGTTACATCTTGGTCCCTTGAAGAAAAGCACACTATAGACCAAATTCTCAAAAGATTGTCTGCAACATTCAATACCAACACCATTTCAGAATTAAAAATGCGCTTTTATTCTTGCAAACAACAACCTTTGGAATCACTACGGGATTTTGCCTTGAATCTCCATGAAGTCCTACGAGCTATCCAGGAAGTAGATGAAAAGGAGATAAGAAGAGTGGATGAAACATTAATTAATCAGTTCATTGAAGGATCCAGCGATGAAAATGTGAAAACCCACCTGCGACTTCTTCGGATGCAAGTCCCTGATAGTTCATTCTTGGATTTTAAAGAGGCTGCCATAAGAGTAATAGGAACAACTCAAATTAAGGAGATGACTTTCCCAGAGATGTCAGGATATCAGGTTAAGAAACATCCACTGGATAATAATTACTCTGAAATAGGAGATACTATAATGCCAAAGAAGGCCATTGTCCAAACTGCTCAAACCATGGGACCTGATGATATCCTTGCACTAAAGGGACAAATTGAAAAGCTCACCTTGGAAATGGCTGAAATGAGTAAAGAGCTCCAGAAATTGATCCAGCGCCAGCTACCGGAGCGGCCTGAACTGAAAGGGCGTACTGGGGGATGGCAAGTTTTGCATGATTGGAGAAAAGCACCTCAAGCAAGAGGACAAAGGCCCTCTGTTTGCTTTAATACAAGTGGACATCCTATTTGTCAAAGGTGCGATCATAGTGGCCATGTGGAACGATACTGTAATTGGGAAGAACCTTTAAACACCAATGCCCCAAGGCAGGAGACTGACTCTCAGGGAGGAGCAAATGGATTAGGTTTACCCTTGGAAGCAGGACAGCCCAGTGATGTAGAACCATGTCCTGTACATCAGAACCAGATTCAAGGGATTGCTACGATCATTTCAACAGACTCTAATACACCAGATAGCACAAGAAAAGTTTTAGGCACAGTCATATGGTTCAACGTGCATCACGGATATGGATTCATAAACCGGAATGACACTAAGGAAGATGTGTTCGTACATTATACTGCCATCAAAAAAAATAACCCCAGGAAACACCTCCGCAGTGTGGGAGATGGAGAGATGGTTGAGTTCAATATTGTCCAAGGAGAGAAGGGTGTACAGGCAGCTAATGTTACAGGACCTGGTGGTGTCCCAGTTCAAGGCAGCAAATATGCAGCAGGTCGTGGACAACCCTGGCATTACCAAAACCACAGAAGGTACTATCAAGAAGGTTCTAATCAGCAGTGGCCTTACCGGAGACTCTACTATCCCTCAAACTTATGGAGGAAGCCATGTATCAGGAGAAGACAGTACTCATATGCCTCATTGCAAGATGAAACATTGGAAAGCATGGTTGGCCAAGATGTAAAGCAAGAAGGTAGACCAGTGCCACCAAACATGAATAGAGTATGCAGATCCCAATTTCTTCAAGAGCCACCTCATCAGAGCCAACCTAAAGTAGATGGCAGCCGAAAGAAACTATGCACAGTGGGTCCGAAGAAAGATGCAAAGAGAATTACAGACTTTTCCTTGGCAGAGAGGTTGGGCTCACCCAAAGCCAAGCCCCTTGATGACCCTGTAAATTGTCTAACAAGCATGTATTGGCCTGTTGCATCAGGCATAAAAATTCCTGGTAACCAAGTGTCTGTTTTCAAACCAGAAATGTTAGAATGTAATGCACCAGAGTTTGATGTCTGTAATTTGCCACAGCTCACTTTTGAACCGAGAAGATCAGAAAGAAATACAAGTGTGGTTCCGCCTCTCAGATGCAGATATTGAGAGTTCTTACTTGTTAATTTTACTGGTTTATTGTTAATTGTATGTAATAGGTAAAGAACCATAACAACTTATTAATGGACTAGTTCTGACCAAAAATTCTTCAAGAGACTTCGATGCATGGGGACATGCATCATTCCAGCAGGGGAATATGTGGTACCCCCAAAGTGGGGCATCACTTTACAGTACTGGTACAAGGAGAGAGCTAGGGCTCAGAAGAGGCACATGCCTCTATATAACAGCTATGGGATGAAAATATACTGTGGAACTATATTGGATGACTCCTGTGATTTTCAATGTTAGACAAGAGGGCGGAGTGATACAGCTCTGTGTGATTTGCCCAGTCAGAAAAAGAAGGGCAGGGTGAGACACAGGAAGAGGTTGTGGTTTTTCTTTTTCCTGCACTGGGGCTTGAAACCATGATGTATCTAAGAGACACTGATGGAGTCTAGGACTGCCTCAGCTGATGACAGGATTCCCTGGAGAGTGACTTTATGAGGGGCTGTATCAAAGAGCCATTCAGAGTGTCCCAGCCTGAAACAGAGGTCAGTTCTCAGTGGCAGACAATGGACCAGGTCTGTACCAGCACAACACCACTGACACCAAGAGATTCTATACATTATGTCTGCATGATGCCAGCTTCAGGACCAGATAAGTGCTGACTAGTTTTTGTGGAGCTGCAGCATAGGAGACATAGAGACAGTCTGTATTACAGAGTCAGCAGCATTACCACCAGTCACTAGTACAAGGACAGTCTTATCATTAGGACAGAGTCATAAAGGGAGAGCCACTGGTGAAGTGCGCTACAGATGTTTCTCTACAAAACGCCATACATCCCAGCTGCTACTTTTCCAAAGTAAAAATTAGACAAGTATCAAGCCGGCTTGCGACAATAACTAAAAGTAAATACTGCGTGCACCCACGTTTTAACTGGCCAGTGGACATTCTTCTTGTACAGTGTTATGATTATTTTTGTGGGTATATTACCTATAGTTGAGACGTTAACTATTAGTACACAGAATAATTTATAATTGTTAACTAATGTAGTAATTGGATGTATCTGTACACTAGTAGTGTTAAAGTGATATATTTGAAGTGTTTCATAATTGTGTTATAGTGTGCAATGTATTACTGTTAGCTAAGTGCCTAAGAAGCTCCAATCTTGATGTGCTTCAGTGTAATAAATCTGAGTTAATATTTTTAAACCTGAGTAATTCTTGAGTCTAGGGATTAGGATGCCTTCACCTCTCTGCCAGGGATGGGAAGAGATGACTACAGAAAGAAGCTATACTATCAGAACCACCGGACACCATTGGTGAGTGACATACGTAGCGGGGAGTTCACATGTCTACTGAAGGATCAGTTTGTCAGTATGAGAAACTCCAGCTGCTTGCAATGTATCAAATGCCTTTATCACACTTACTATTCACATATTATATTTAGCATTAAAATCCAGTCATTGAACTCAATGTCAAATCTTTAGCATATGGCAAAATACATAAATAAAATCTAAATGGGTAGGATATTATCTGTGTAGCACTCATATGCATTTAAGGGTTATTGTTTGGTCAAATACAGATACATTTACAAGGAGCTACAGTACGTTTGGCAAAGAGGGCAATGGCCCTTCATTAGGCTGGGGTTCTCAGCAGGAGATGGCCCCTTACTTGTTTTCATTGAATATGAAGCAGAAGTTAGTTAGTGGTTTTATTCATCTAGTGTAAAATAGGTTGGGATAAGTTTCTAGAGCTGCTGTTTGTGGCTGTGAGGTCTGTATGTGTTCTGTTATGTGACAGTGTGAGCGTAATTATGTTTTATACTTTTGGAAAATTAATTAAAGAAATATAATAATAATAATAATAATACTACAAGTACAATGTATATAAATTATAAATGTATTAATTGTTAAGTAAAAAAGAATGAGGCATAAAATAAATACAGTGTGTGTGTGAGAGAGAGAGGGAGAGAGAGAGAGAGAGAGATTGTGATAGCAGTGGCTCTAATATAGATAATCGGATACATAGTCCCACACAAGCACCAAAATAGTCTCTAATGCCAGAGGTGACTTCTCGAACTCCAGTTGCAGCTTTAATGTGAGGATCCTATAGTTTGCATAGAAACATATCTGGAAATATATATATATATATATTTTGTGATAGGATCACTGGTAAAGTGGTCTGTGGCAGGTACATTTGTCCCAGATTCCTGTCTTTTGTGTTTTAAACCCCCAGGAGAAAGTCTGCAGTGTAGCAGGCTTGAGTTTCGGCTTTTTGAAAAGCCGGTTTGGGACCTGGGGGTTGTGGGTGAGAGGAGAGGGAGGGCTCCACCCACGGCCACTCCAGGTTTTGGTTCTCGCAGCCTGGTAACCTATAGGGCTTTAGATTAACTTTAACCCCTGGGTCAGTGATGATGTCATGTTTAATGACCGAGGTTTTCCCAGGTACGTCAGAGAACAGCACCCTATTTCTAATCAGAAACTCCTTGACCTCTTGTTGTTGAATTGCCGACAGGGTTTTTGCCACTGTCACTTCGGGAACTAAGGGCCCTGGACTTACTGGAGGGTCTCGGACGGCCGACAGTACCGTTCTATCTTTCCAGGGCTTTAACAGATTTATATGGTATATCTGTTCCGGCTTTCTTTTCCCCGGCTGGCAAAACTTTGTAATTGACCTGCCCCACTCTTTCTAAGATTTCAAAGGGCCCTTGCCATTTAGCCAAAAGTTTATTTCCCACAGTGGGAACCAATACTAACACTCTGTCCCCAGGAGCAAAGCTGCGTAACCGAGCATTGCGGTTGTATACCCTCTGCTGTGCCTGTTGAGCCTGTTCCAGGTGCTCTCTCACTATCGGCACTACCGCAGCAATTCTCTCCTGCATTTGGGAAACATACTCAATCACCGTTTTGTAAGGACTAGACTGCCCCTCCCATGTCTCTTTGGCAATGTCTAGTAACCCCCTTGGGTGTCTCCCATACAACAAGTCGAAGGGTGAAAACCCGGTGGAGGACTGGGGAACTTCTCTTATGGCCAACAATAAATACGGCAATAAGTAGTCCCAATCCCTACCATCCTTGTCGACCACTTTCCTAAGCATGTGTTTTAACGTCTTGTTAAACCTCTCGACCAGCCCATCGGTTTGGGGGAGATAAACCGAAGTTCTTAACTGTTCGATTTTGAACAGGCGGCATAACTCTTTCATGACTTTGGACATAAACGGTGTACCCTGGTCAGTTAGTATCTCCTTAGGTATACCCAGCCTGCTAAAGACATGAACTAGCTCTCTGGCAATGGTCTTGGTTGACGTATTGCGCAACGGGATCGCTTCCGGGTACCTGGTAGCGTAATCCATTATGGCCAGAATATACTGGTGTCCCCTGGCAGACTTCATTAAGGGTCCAACCAAATCCATCGCTATTCTTTCAAACGGCACCTCTATGATAGGCAATGGAACTAGTGGAACCTTAAAATGTGGCCTGGGAGCATGATACTGACACTCAGGGCAGGATGCGCAAAAGTCAGATACCTCTTTATGAAGCCCGGGCCAGAAAAACCTCTGCATTATTCGCTCAGTGGTTTTCTCTACCCCTAGATGGCCTGCCATTATATGACCATGGGCCAGATCCAACACTGTTCTTCTGTAGGCTTTGGGAACTATTAGTTGTTCCACAACATCTTCCCCCTTCTTAGTCACCTGATATAACAAATCCTGCCACATTGCCATGTGGGGATAGGACAAAGGACTATCAGGGTCTACGGGTTTACCATCAACTACTTTTACATTCTCCCTGGCTTTTACCAAAGTAGGGTCATTCAACTGCTCCACGGCAAAGACCTCTCTTCTGACCTCTAAATCAGGCAGACGATCACCTGGCCCAACAACACTTCCCACCTCAATGGGAGGCACATCAGTTGGCGGGCCACCGTCACGTTCCGCATTCTCTAGTTCGCCAACCATAGTAGAAAAAGGGAATAACTCTGACTCCCTCCTCCGCTACATCGACAACCTTCTCAAATGGATTGGGTTTGTTCACCTCTGGAACAAAACGGCTTTCCCACAACTTCCAGAAGTGAGCAAAGTATCTCCCCAATATTGCATCGTACACCAGACCATGCACCAAACCCACAGAAACTATAGCAGAGCCACATGGTGTCTCGATGTTCACCTCGGCCGTAACATAATATCGAGTATCCCCATGTATGCAGGTCACACCAACAGTTTTCCCTGTATGCCTCAAGGGGTCCACCAGCTCAGCTTTTATAAGTGTCTCCAAGCTACCAGAGTCTAACAGTGCCTCTACTCGGTTGCCATCTACAGTGAGTACACACATGTGCTTATCAGTCTCAGCCTGCCGGTCAGCCGTACAGGCTATCTGTGCAAAGAAAGACCCCCTTGCGGTAGACATGAGCAGTATCACATTGCATAGGTTCAGTTGTAAGTGCACAATTAGCGGCAATATGGCCGAAGCCACCACATCGGAAACACTGAGTCATATTAATGTCTAGTCGTTTACGGGGCAAGAACCTTCCCGGCCTGGCAGGCCTGTCTCCAGGTTCTACGCCCTTAGTCTTAAGTACATCCCACCGCCCAGCACCCTTCTCCCCTGGAACAGTCTTACCAGTGTCTCTGGGAGTTCGCCGGTGCGCCATCGGGGCTCGGTGAGGCATACTCATCAGCTCCTCAGCCGCCACGTACCTCTCCACCAGCTCGACCAACTGGTCCGCGGACTTAGGGTCTGCATGGCTCACCCAGTTGCGCAGAGTCACAGGTAATGATCGCAGGTACCGGTCCATCATGACCCTTTCCACGATCTGTGGTCCCGTCAGCGTCTCGGGCTGTAGCCATTTTGAGGACAGATGGACGAGGTCATGCATCTGTGAACGTGGAGGCTTGTCCATATGGAACTCCCAGTGGTGGACCCGTTGGGCACGAACAAAGATGGTGACTCCCAAGCGAGTTAGGATCTCCTGTTTTAGTTTTTTATAGTCCTTGGCATCAGCCAGGCATAAGTCGAAATATGCTTTTTGTGGCTCCCCAGACAAAAAAGGTGCCACCAGACTTGCCCACTGCTCCTTGGGCCAACTCTCCCTTTCGGCCGTTCTTTCAAATGCGGCGAGATAGGCCTCCACATCATCGCCCAAAGTCATCTTTTGGAGGAAGTGACTGGCGTGTACAGAGTGAGTGGTGGTGGGAGGACCAGTAGTAACATCTCTGGGCCGGGCGACCAGGTGCTGTACCACCTCTCTTATGGCCTGGCTGTTTTCCGCTAAGGCCTGGCGGGTTTCCTCGATGGCGACCTGTTGTTGCCTCTGGGCTGTCTCCAATGCCAACAGTTGCACCCTGGTGGATTCCTGCTGAGCCCTGGTAGATTCCTGATGAGCTGCTGTAGCTTCCTGCTGAGCCCTGGTAGATTCCTGCTGAGCTGCTGTAGCTTGGAGCAAGGCCTTCACAATTTCCTCCATTTTGTCCTGGGGTGTAGGTTGGAAGCTGAACCTTGCCTCTCTGAGCATTGGCTGACACCTCCTCTATGGGACTCCAAGGATACAGTGTTATTTCCACACTCACAAATTGGGTGTCTGTCCCTTTAATTTTTAAATGGAAACTTTTCCTCTTGCTGCAACTTCAGTGTGTGTGTTGGTGCCCGCATTCTCCACCATATTGTGACACAGTTAGGTTAGGGGGTCCCTCTCCTGGGTAGAGGACTCCTTCCTTACACACACAGCAGCTGGGAAGCAGCACACCAGTCTGGATGCAAGTACAAGCAGTGTTGGACTCCATCTATAAGGCAGGTTTGACAGCCAACCCAAAAAAGTATTGTCTAGGCATGGAGGAAGTAAAATATCTGGGATACACCATTGGCAGAGGCCTGATAAAGCCTCAGCTCAATAAAGTTGATGCCATACAAAACTGGCCACGGCCTCTGAATAAGAAGCAGGTGAGAGCCTTCTTGGGAATTACGGGGTACTACAGGAGGTTTATACCCAACTTTGCCACCATGGCAGTCCCACTGACTGACCTGACCAAAGGCAAACAAAAAGTCATGGTAGAATGGAGTAATGAGGCAGAGAAAGCTTTTCAGGAGTTGAAAGTAGCGTTGTGTTCCCAACCAGTCCTGATGACTCCTAATTTTGAAAGGGAATTCATAGTACAAACCGATGCATCAGAAGTAGGTATAGGAGCGGTCCTGTCCCAGAACAAGGAGGGTGAGGAACACCCTATTTTCTATCTTAGCAGAAAGTTGAATGTACATGAGAGAAACTATGCCACAGTGGAGAAGGAGGCGTTGGCCATAAAGTGGGCGTTAGAGGCTCTCAGGTACTACTTGGTCGGAAGAAAGTTCAAATTGATCACTGACCATGCCCCTCTGAAGTGGATGTCTGAAAATAAGGACAGTAATGCGAGAATTACAAGATGGTTCTTGGCGTTACAAACTTTTAAGTTTTCAGTGGAACACAGGCCAGGAAGCCAGCTGGCCAATGCTGACGCATTGTCACGCGTTCATTGTTTGGGGGCTTCAGTTGTTCCGCCCCACAGGTCGAAACAAACGGGGGGGATATGTGATAGGATCACTGGTAAAGTGGTCTGTGGCAGGTACATTTGTCCCAGATTCCTGTCTTTTGTGTTTTAAACCCCCAGGAGAAAGTCTGCAGTGTAGCAGGCTTGAGTTTCGGCTTTTTGAAAAGCCGGTTTGGGACCTGGGGGTTGTGGGTATGAGGAGAGGGAGGGCTCCACCCATGGCCACTCCAGGTTTTGGTTCTCTCCGCCTGGTAACAGGCTTGTTAGTTTTCCACCTGAGAGTGGCCAATATAAGCCTAGTGTGTTTAGGGCTGATTGTCTCACCTGGGAGAGCAGGCAGGGAGTTTGCTCAGAGACACTTGGATACCTAACTGTGAGTGCTGTGCTGTGCTTTTGATGCTGGCGAGGGCATTAGGCCCTGCCAGGTTCTGGTAGTGAGGGAACTACCTGTGAAGTTAGTGCCCCGACAGGGCTAGGATTTATATTTATGTTTTCTTTATGTTTCTGACATTGTCCAATAAAGACTGGCGCCGACCAGCTTGTACTTGCATCCAGACTGGTGTGCTGCTTCCCAGCTGCTGTGTGTGTAAGGAAGGAGTCCTCTACCCAGGAGAGGGACCCCCTAACCTAACTGTGTCACAATATATATATATATATATATATATATATATATATATATATAGTCAGGTGCATAAATATTGGGACATTGACAGAATTTTCATATTTTGGCCTCTATTCACCACCACAATGGCTTTGAAATGAAACAAACAAGATGTGCTTTAACTGCAGACTTTCAGATTTAATTTGAGTGTAATTACATCCAAATCAGGTGAATGGTGTAAGAATTACAATGGTTTCTATATGTGCCTCCCACTTTTTAAGGGGCCAAAAGTAATGGGACAAACTAAACAATCCTAAATCTAACTTTCACTTTTTATTACTTTGTTGCAAATCCTTTGGAGGCAATTACAGCCTGAAGTCTGGAACGCATAGACATCACCAGACACTGGGTTTCATCCCTGGTGATGCTCTGCCAGGCCTCTACTGCAAATGTCTTCAGTTCCTGCTTGTTCTTGGGGCATTTTCCCTTTGGTTTTGTCTTCATCAAGTGAAATGCATTCTCAATCGGATTCAGGTCAGGGATTGACTTGGCCATTGCATAACATTCCACTTTTTAGCCTTAAAAAACTCTTTGGTTGCTTTTGCAGTATGCTTCGGGTCATTGTCCATCTGCACTGTGAAGCGTCGTCCAATGAGTTCTGAAGCATTTGACTGAATATGAGCATATAATATTGCCCGAAACACTTCAGAATTCATTCTGCTGCTTTTGTCAGCAGTCACATCATCAATAAATACAAGGGAACCAGTTCCATTGGTAGCTATACATGCCCACGCCATGACACTACCAGCACTATGCTTTACTGATGAGGTGGTATGTTTTGGATCATGAGCCGTTCCTTTCCTTCTCCATACTCTTCTCTTCCCATCACTCTGGTACAAGTTGATCTTTGTCTCATCTGTCCATAAGATGTTGTTCCAGAACTGTAATGGCTTTTTTAGATGTTGTTTGGCAAACTCTAATCTGGTCTTCCTGTTTTTGTGGCTCACCAATGGTTTACATCTTGTGGTGAACCCTCTATAGCCACTCTTCTGAAGTCTTCTCTTGATTGTTGACTTTGACACATATACACCTACCTCCAGGAGAGTGTTCTTGATTTGGTCAACTGTTGTGAAGGGGTTTTTCTTCACCAGGGAAATAATTCTTCTGTCATCCACCACAGTTGTTTTCCATGGTCTTCCGGGTCTTTTGGTGTTGCTGAGCTCTTCGGTGCGTTATTTCTTTTTAAGAATGTTCCAAACAGTTGATTTGGCCACACCTAATGTTTTTGCTATCTCTCTGATGGGTTTGTTTTGATTTTTCAGCCTAATGATGGCTTGCTTCACTGATAGTGACAGCTCTTTGGATCTCATATTGAGAGTCGACAGCAAGTGATTCCAAATGCAAATGTCACACCTAAAATCAACTCCAGACGTTTTACCTATTTAATTGATAATGAAATAATGAGTGAATAGCCCACACCTGTCCATGAAATAGCTTTTGAGTTGATAGTCCCATTACTTTTGGCCCCTTAAAAAGTGGGAGGCAGACATAGAAGCCGTTGTAATTCCTACACCGTTCACCTGATTTGGATGTAATTACCCTCAAATTAAATCTGAAAGTCTGCAGTTAAAGCACATCATGTTTGTTTCATTTCAAAGCCATTGTGGCGGTGAATAGAGGCCAAAATATGAAAATTCTGTCAATGTCCCAATATTTATGCACTTGACTGTATATATATATATATTTCTTTTTTGCCTACAAAGCTTTAGTGAATAGCCATAAAGTATATTATCTTCAGAAATGGATAAGACATCTAGCTTTTCCCAGGCTCCAATGATATGTACGATGGAAATAAGAACATATGGTGTAATACATTTAAAATAATTTATTACACACACATAAAAACATACATCTGAGAATAACATGTAGAGCTAATGTGGACATCAGCAATGGAACAGCAAAGTAGATGGAAACATTTCAACAGGAGTCCAACATCAACATCCAGGATAGATGTCTATATCTAATATAGGGGGAGATTTAATAAAGCTTGGAGAGAGATAAAATTGGAGATAAATAACCAATCAGCTATTAACTGTCACTTTCCAGGCTGTGTTTGACAGTTAGGAGCTGATTGGTTGGTGCTATTTATCTCCAATTTTATCTCTCTCCAGGCTTTATTAACTCTCCCCATAAGTGGCTGATTCAGTAGCGTGCAATGCTGAATGCATATTCACGTTTTTCAGGAATCCTCGCGTGCGCAGGACCTGTTATGTTTATGTGCAGAACGGGTCCTGCGTGATCACACAGAGCCCCTGCTATGCCCCTGGCTGATTGACAGAGTGCGGGTGCGGGGACGGCGTGTGTTCCCGAAAATGGGGACGTGTTGCCCCCGTTTTCCAGGAGCGTCAAGGCCTGGGGCTGCGTCAATGGATGCAGTTTTCTGGCCTCACAAACCAGTCAGCCAGCCTGCGCAAGCTGTGGCTTACTCAGCTGGCCGGCGCTGTCCACCACCTGCAATCTCTGTCAAAGTGCTGGGATCGCAAATGCAATGTCAGACACCTCTTGCTGCATTTGCATATTTATTTGCAAGGACGGAATTGCAAAGCTGCTTGTGTGCAATACTGTCCACTACTGAATCACCCTCTAAGATAACAAATTACATTTAGTCACTTACTCATCTTCTGCTCCACATCCCTCTCAGCAGCCAAGAAACTACAAAAGAACACATATAACTTATTTTTACAATAATAACAATGTATGTTACATGAACTTACCTTTTCCTTTCCAGAGAGCATTTGTCAGAAGAGACGTCTGCTTTTCCATCCCGGGGAAATAAAGCTAATTCTTTGCAACAATTTTGTTCATTACTTGTGGCTAAGTATAGCAGCATTAAGGTTTTGTAGGGGAATGTGCCTCTCTGAGAAAGGGGTCATTTGGGAAGGGGAAACAACCTTTAACATATCCACATTACTTCACTATAAAGAACCTGTTAAGTCACCAGGTATAGTAGCTTTTTGGCTCACCACAATATACTTTTATTCTATTCTTTAAATAATTAGCTTTTTTCTATCTAATGGATATTTTTATTTCTGAAATAATAAAGGTCAATGTATTAATACCATGTTGATATTATTGATTTACTGATATATGTGTGCACAGCAACAAACAACTCTCAAATTCCATGGCTGTCAGTGAATGCTGGAACTTGGAGAACCAAAAGTGCCAGCATTTCCTGGAACCCTGAACCCACTTTCTTCCTCTAAAAAAAAACACTATAAAAAGGATAGCAATGGATTAGAAATAATGTGATACCGTCTGTGCTTTACAAATGTGCTTTGACAACAAAGCTAGTTTTCCTAAACACACAAAAAAACCACATGTAGTGTAGACTGTCCCAGTATCTCATCACTGCCCACTATCCTGATTTAAATCTTACATTTAATTAAAAAAAACAAAAACAATATAAGCTATGGTACTGTTACAATTTAAAAAGATAAAAGTGCAGCTGGTCAGTGTGGGAAAAATTGCTAAACCCATTAAACCAACCAAAAATATATAAATACAAAACCAGTGCTTGACAGGAAAACAATTCTAACCACAGAATAAATTAGTAAATACATTTTTAAAATTAAATACAAACTTTGACCTGACAAATGAATTCTGACAGAGTAATTTGTAATAAATTTTAACAACATAGGCCCTGATTCAGACCCACTCGCGAGCGGCTGTCCGCTCGCAAGTGGGTCGATGGTCTGTACTGCGCATGCGCACGACGGAGGGAGCTCCATCGTGCACATGCACGAGACGCGACGAGCGAAGGACTTTCCTTCGCTCGTAGTGTCTGATCAAAGGGGGCGTGCTGTCGATGTTGATTGACAGCACGCCCCCTTTGGTGGGCGTGCCGGGGGCGTGCCTGCCAGACGGAGGCGTTCCCAAGAGAGAGCCAAAACCACTCCTGGCCTTGCGGTTGAGAAACTCAACCGCAGGCTTCTGCTCGCAGTGGCGATGGTCGCGATGGTCAAGACCATCGCGACCATCATCCTGCACGCTCGTATATGCTGTGGGTGGTGACCCACAGCTATACGAGCGTCCAGGAGGACGCTCCATATTTATGGAGGTGGGCCCTGATTCAGAGCGAGCGCTCTGGTCAGAGCGTCCGGCTCTGAATCAGGGCCATAGTTACAAATTTTTTCTATGGCTAAGCCAAAAATTATGTTGTTCCAATTTGGTCAATGTGGCCAAATCGGAACGACAAATCGTGCAGTGTGTATGCTTGATATGCGAACTCTCACGGTCACATGCAACAACGTCAGATTTGATGTTGTGCACATCAAACCTGACGATACCTTGAAGATCCATGCAGTTTAATAAGGGATGGAACGTTAAGTCGATACACACTAGATGCTGTGTGTACAGAGCCGATGGCAGATGCGACAGACGACATATCGTGCGGTCCGTACACCCCACAAAATTTGGTGAATGACTGCACAATGTCTTCCCCCGCCACATCCAAATGCATGGGATCGTCAGTCACATCTTCAGATCGAGCATGTGCAGTGACTGTGTTTTATAGCAATAGGCTGCACAGCCCCTGCACCACACTGAGGAGGAAGTGTAATGTGCAGTGTTTTAACTTAAAGACCACACATTACATCTCCTCCTCTGTGCGGTGCAGGGGCTGTGCAGCCTATTGCTATAAAGCACAGCCCTTGACCGTCCGTGACCGCTGCACCTTTCAAATATTTGTGAGGGGTGAGCCTCCCCCTTGCCCCCTCCATTCTGATGCCTATAGTATAATTACAATATAGTGCATTGGTAGGCAAAATGTGGCCAGCAAGGCAGTAAGTGCTGGCTGGATGATGCTGCATAATCTGCACTGTTACTGGTGCCCGAGGCCTGCCTAGCACTGCATGCCCACATAACATTGATTAAATTCAATATAATCTACAGCTCCTGATAGCCCTTGCTGCTAACATTCTTGTAACATTAATTTATTAGTAAAGTGCAATGAATCAAAAAGTGGTGCATGATAGAATTGTTCTTGGGACCTCCACCCACAAGCATTGTTGTATACTAAAAAGACAAGCACAGTTTTACAAACCAAGCACTTCAGCAACAGAGACTGTCAATTTTGTTGCTGAAGTGCTTGGTTTGTTTGGGGCCTCACAAATGGGTGCAGTGAGGGCCCCCCTGGACCTGGGCGCCCATGTGCACCGCACACCCTGCACCCATCATAGATACATTCCTAGTTGTAATACTATTATGGCTGGCAGCAGCCACAACACTAGTACTGGGTTGCTGCTCCTGTTCTTCTAGCGACCAATCCATGATTGGTTTTATTTTTGACACCAGCTATGAAATAATTTATATACACTTGAGAATTGTTTTGGGGTGCAGATTAAGGGTGGGACACAACCACACACACCGTCGCTTACACTGGAAGGATAACACACTATGCACATTTTTTTTGCATTAATGGCTTTGTTTTTTTACACAAAGAAAAACACTGGCAGTTGTTTGCACATACAGTACTTGGAGGAATAGGTCTTTGTGAGAATTGTTTTGAGGTGCAGATTAAGGGTGGGACACAACCACACACACACTGTTGCTTACACTGGAAGGATAACACACTATGCAAATTTTTTTGCACTAATGGCTTCACAAAATACTGGCAATTGTTGTCACGGACTTGAAGGAATAGGTCTAAACCTAACTCCACCTACCCTAATGCTAATGGCAACCCTGATGTTACCCTGATGACGTGCTAAAGCGTTTCTTTTTCAACACAGTGCTCCAGCCCACAGTCCCACACCCTCTCCCTCCACTCTCCTTTGTGAAATGGCGCCCGATCATGAGAGAAGGACTTTTATATGCAATCCAAAACACACGAGATCCGACGCCAGAGAGATGATATTTTGCCTAGTTTTGGGATCTGAACTTGGTAGGTAGACCCAAGCCGGGACTCGGAATTACTCCTGAGATTTCATATAAAAAATATTGGAATAATACAAAGAAGATAATTATAACTTATAAACATCTTCGTTTATTGTAATAATTTTTATAGTGAACACTCACCAGCTTTGTGGAGCTCCCTGGGACTGCAGGAAGACAAGAGATGAGGAAGCAACAGCTCAGCCTCGCTTCTCTATAGTCAGAAACTGCTTGCAGAGCTGGGGGCAGGGCCACACCACGGGCAGTAAGCTGCACAGAAAGAGAGCTAATAGAGGCATGCCTCTGAGTATAGGGACGTGTCTTGAGCACTGATGGACACCTTGGATCTGTCATGTGACCAGGAAGTGCACTGCAGTATTTAGAGATCAGATCTCGGTCAGCAGCAGCAGTGATGCAGTGATGCAGGTAGGAGAATCACAGTGAGTAGATAGTGAGACAGGCTTCCAGGACTCAGACCCATCTCCATGTGTGCCTCCGCAGCCACTGACCTTACTGCACGTTACTGATGCTCAGTGTAAAAATATGCAACTATGCATTAGTTTCACAATTAGCAAGATTATAGATTTTTTTTCTATTCTATGCTATAAACGAGGGCCCCTGGATCCAGGGGGGGCCCGCACCATACACCGTGCACCCATATTGTCTAATACTTACCTCTCAGAGGTCCCACGTCGGGTGTCTCAGCCCTGCACAAAACGCCAGAAAATGGTAATTTTGTTGGTGTTTTGCGCATGCGTACTGTGGAAATCGCTGGATAAATGGTGGCCGTGCCATTCCCCCAGTGACCTGTGCATGTGCAGTAAACTCTGGGCACAGACTGATGCTGCGGTCGATGGTCAGACGCGTCAGTCTGCTGCCAGCCGCCGGGGAGAGAGGAGGGGGCCAGCAGATTTGCAAGTTTGGAATCAGATTTCCGGATGCTGCCCATCTGGGATTACTGAACCTTGAGAATCCGGACAGATTTCTAATGTCCAGACTTATTACCCAGTAAGAAGAAGATGATCAAGGGAGAATGGTCTAGGAGCAGAGGAGGAGGCGGCCGGGACTAGAAGAGGATGCGGCCAGGAATAGAGCAGGAGGCAACCTGGACCTGAGTTGGAGACAACTGGGACCATTGCAGGATGTGGCTGGGAACAGAGCAGGAGGCATCTGGAAACAGAGGGGGCCATCTGATTTGTCAGATTTCCGGACGCTGCTAGTCCGTAATTGCTAAACCTTCGGACTTCGAACAGATGTCCTAATTTCCGGACTATCCAGAAGAATCCCGGATAGGTGACAACACTGTGCATATGCATAAAAGCTGAAGGCAGCAGCATATTCATCATGGCTCTTTATAAACTCCTCACAGCAGCATTGTAGCCTCATTCTCAGCTCTTAGAAATAAATGCCCCTGTGGAATGGTTGTGTGGAATCGGTATGAAATACCATCGGCTGCATGGGCGGCGGTTCGATTCTTTGCAGCGCCTGGCCGACCAAAGCAGAGTTCCCGGCAGCGGAAGCCCGACAGCGCTCGAAATCCCGATCGTCGATAGGTAAGTATTGACTAACCTAACCCCCTAACCCTCCTTAGGGGTGCCTAACCCTAACCTCCCCCCTCAAGTGCCTAACCCTAAACCCTGTCCGTTCGCGGTGCCCGGCATCCCTTCGATCAGGATGCCTGGCGCCGGTCTCCCGGTGTCGGGGAAATGTCAGGCGTCTACATCTAGACGCATGGCATTTCACCCTCGCAGGATATGACAGTCGGGAGGCCGGCTGCCGATTGTATACCGGTTGTGTGCAGTGATGAGGCACAAAATAGAGCTTAGCATATGTGCCTAAAATATGCATTTTATAACAGAAAATAACTAATTTCATGAATAAATCTTCAACCTGTGACATTATTTATAAAAATTTTGAAACTTAAAAGCTGCACAATATCAAACAGCTTTGTTTTCTTTTAAATGGAAAGAGGTTGGCATGAGGTGCATGCTTAATGGGATTTGTGCAAAAAATCCTGGACAATGCAGTAGATCATATGGGAGTTTCAGGAGCATTCACACATTGCTGTAGCTCTGATTATCATAAATTATTGAAGTGACATTAAAAACATTGAGAAAGTGAAATATTTTGAAAGCCGTTGCTTTCACAATTTAACACTTTTAGAGTTTAAAAGCTCTTCACAACTTATTTTTAATGGCGTGGTCTAATTAAATTGGGAATTTATCTTTTGGATGTCATGTTATGTAATAAAATAAAGATTTAATATGCAAATATGACAGGAATGTGATGCAATATGACACAAATCTGTAGCAGGCTTTTACAGTATACCTAAGCCCAAAACATTAAAATGTTAACTGTGACCTTTTCAGCAATTTAACATGCCATCATACACAGATGTAGTTAATTTATATAGCCTATGTGTTACAGTATGCTCTCTTTATGTTAAGTCCTATGAATATTTTTTTCTTCACAAAAATCACTGTGGGAGGCTATAAAAAGAGTGTTGGTAGTTCCCATTTTTCCTTATTTAGATTTTTTCAGCCTGCTATTAGTGAATTATGATTAGTAATTTATGATTCTACCATGGTAACCACAGTCTCATTGCACATAATGTAGTGAGCAAAAAGGCGTTGGAACGCCTTTTTGAGCTCTGTCTGTGCTGTTACATCAGCCATTTCTCGCTCTACCATGACATGACATGGTGAGAGTTATGAGCCTCCCACAGACTCACAAATTTGTTTGCCATCCAGAATGATTTTTAAAGAGATTAAACATTTGTAGAAGAATAGGTGAGAACACTAAACAGGGAGTTCGGAAAGTCCCCGAGCAGTGACTGTGTGCTAAGGGTGTGACAGTCCAAATTCAAATAAGGTAGCCACACCAACTGCCAGTGAGTCCCAGTTGGCGATGTTGTTCAGTGTTTAGGGTGGCAGTTGGTGTGGCTCCCCTATTTGAATTTTGGACTGCGCTGCATCCCCACCTCTGGAGCTGCCACTGTCTGTCACACACTTAGCACACAGTCACTGCGGAGGGACTTTCCGAACTCCCTGTACTATCAGATACATGATTATTTACGCAACTTGCTATTTAAAGAAAAAAACCTTCTATGTGTGATTTCTGTGATTGCTACTTTAAACATAAATTGGGACACATTTGCTGGCATTGATACACTTAATATAATTTTAACATACAATAAGGGTCACTTACAAATGTGTAAAAATAATTTTTTGATAACATGCACCAACTTTCTCCACACCCAGTCTTAAAAGCAAATGAATTGCAAGCCACGATAAGGAGCAAAAAAGTTTATATATGTAGACCACTAAAGAGGTAACAAAGTGCGTATTGTAATTAAAGTACTTTAAATGTGCTAGCTACCATGGCACGCTTGTGCTTGTAGTTACAGCAACCACTGTGTTTATAGGTTGGGTACGGGATCCTGGTAGTCAGGCTGCCAACGGTCAGAATTCCGACAGAATTAGGTAACCCTAACCCTCCCCCTAACCCACCTTTCCCGCAGCCTAACTGTAATCCCCCCACAGCCTAACCATAACCCTCCCCCTAGTGCCTAACCCTAACCCCCCCTCCTCACAGCCTGACTTTAACCCTCCCCCAGTGCATAGCCCGAACCCCTAACCCTAATAATCACCATCGGATTGTCATCGGTTGGGATTCCGGTGCTGGGAGTCTGACTGCTGGCATCCTGACCGTCGGGATGCCAACTACATTGTCTGTTTATTCTATGTTTGATTATATACCATTACCTTGGCACACAATACCCAAGAGCTTCAGGAAAAGCTCCAGTGCTACAGTATTCTGCATGGTGGTGGTTAGCTGGATTTTGAAGGAAATTCTGCTACATGCTGACTGTGCTGGTGCTACTTTAACAGACAGAAACTCATGCAAACAGGGCATTGAGGCAGTAGTGCTAACCACTATACTATGACATGTCTGCACTTTGCAATGACATGGGGGTTAGAAGTATTTACTATCACATATTTTTGTAGGGCTTCCAGATCCTGCATTGACTTCAATAGGTTCCCTTTGTTTTCTTCAGTGGAAATTTCAATGTGGAAGCATTTAAAAATACTGTTATATTCTTTCCCTGCTTTGTAATAGTCAATTCTGTTTATTTTAGAGTACTCAGGATTGTTGGAAGTAGGTACAGGGTAGTAAGAGGTTAAAATATATTTATTAAATTCCTGGAACATTCATCTGGTCTTTACTGGATTAATTCAAAGGATAATTGGTCAATCACTTTTGGTCATCGAAAAAAGAAAAAACAAAATTGTATTGAATCAACTGGAAAGATGCCCAAAGTTTTACAAGTCACATTTAATTTGATTTTTTATTTATCTTCGACTGAGCATATAAATAATATTTATACATTAAAATATGCAGATATGTTGTTATTAAGTGTGTACCCTACAGCTGTTATTTTTACTAAAACTTAGTGAGAAGTGCATCTGAACGGAAGTGTCCCAACTTTTGCACACAATTGAGCTTCTATTATTTCATCATGTTCCGCTTGGCAAAACATAAAAAGTAGAAAGCACTATAAAAGTTGCAATATGCTCTGTGCAAAGCAGATTTAGAGAGCGAGAGAGAGAAAACAAAAGAGAGAATTAAAGACAGAGCAAGTAGAGTGAAAATGTTATAAGGACTGAAAAGGAGATAAAAAAATAGAGAGAAGAGAAAGAACAAGAAACACAGTGTAAGGCATAGGCCCTCCACCTGCAGCTAGAAGGGTGTGACTGGGTGGCAATGTGGCATTCACATACTGGATAAGTGGGTCAAGGGTATGCCCTAGACAGAACCATAGCTAGAAATTTTAGAGACCACTGTCTGCTCCTCTCCTTTTTGCCCAGGTTTGTTTTTATATTATGTCTTTAGGGGATAGTTCTGGGAGGCTCTTTTTGCTCATCTTGAATGTTTAGGGCCTCAGAGATAAAGTGAAAAGTTCTTTGGTCTTGTCCCTAGTCTAGGAGCTTGATTTGACCCTATTATGCTTTGAAGAAGCAATGGGTAGGATGGATGTTGCATTCCAATTTCTCCCATAATTCTTCTGTATTCCCTTCCCTGACTCCTTTCTCTAGCTTGATTGCTGAATTGGGCTGGTTAAATGTTTGGCGGGTTTGTTATTCTCTAGCTTCTATTTTCTCCTGTTAGTCTTCCTTTTCCCATGTAGATATGATTCTTCTTTCACCCGTTTTGGTTTCCAGAGTTTCCGCAATTATTTGTCTAGGGGTGTCTCCGGCCACTCTCTGTTGTGTATTACTATTGCTCTTCCCTTTCAGAGGGTGCCAGCTTTTCGAAGCTTAACCCCTTTTGGTTAGTTCTTATGGGTGCTGGCTCTGAGCTGGAGACTGCTTGGGATTTTTATTTTGTAGATAATACCTTATAGTAATACTGATACTGTTAGCTAGCTGTCTTAATCCTGTAATTAGCACTATTATGCATCCTGACCAAACCAGTGTTATGGCAATTAAGACCACTACCCAAAATCTTAGACATAATTTTTATCATATGCAAATGTCCCATATTGAAGTTCCTGAGGTGGTCTCTTTAGACGTGGCCAAAGTCTTTGATTCTGTTGAGTGGGGGTATCTATGGGAAGCCCTTGTTTTATTGCCTTAGTTTGCCTCATTTATTCTTCCCCAGCATCTAAAATATCTGTTAATGGCTATATTTCTTCCTCCTTTTAAACTCGGACATGGTACTCGCCAGGGATATCCTTTATCTCCGGCACTGTTGGCGTAGACCATTAAGCCCCTAGAATGTCTCATCCATAAGGACCCTGGTATTCAGGGCCTTCAGGCTGGCTGTGTAGTTGTTCTATTGCTTTCTATGCAGGTTATTCCATCTTAGGGCTTCTTACCTCTCCCCTCTACTTTTTCTTGCCTTTTACAATGTACATTGTCCCCCTATGGTTAATGGTGGTTTTTCCGAACTGGGTATGCTAGGCTCAGAGACTTATGGGATTTCCTATGGTGCTAGTGCAGTCACCTGTTTCGTATGGTTTGGCCTTCCTCACATGACCTTTTATAGCTAACTCTGTCATGCATGCCCAGTTTGAAACCATCCCCTCTTAAGCTTACACTCCTCAAATTACCTCCCTAGGAATTCTGTTTCCTTTCTCTATAGTGACTTTACCTCTCGAAATTTGCTGAATGCTCTTCCCCCCCTTAGATGTAAATGGGAGTTCTTTTCAAGATGAACACTGGGCTCAGATTTTAGAATCTATTAGGCATACTTCACCATGTATACATTTTCAACACATTCATTACTTTAATTTACAATTTGTCCTATAGTACTCCTGTTGTTATAGCACAGTTTGATGTCAATATTCCCGCCAATTGCCCTAAATGCTGTGCCCTCAGCTGTGAATTTTGGCATTTATTATGGATTAAGCATATGGCTGCTTGTTTGGTTAGATATAAGATCTACTTTCCAGCACTACCACCAGTGGAGGTTAAACTATCTTTTATCGTTATGTTCTGATTCTATCTACTTTAGCCAAAATAATTATTGCCCGGTTGCTGTGTGTTCCTGATCCGCCGGATATACACAAGTGGCAGGCGATTGTTATTAATACCATTGTCCATGAGTGGTATGTTTATACTAGCTGTAAGGCCCTTTCCAAATTTCATCAAGTATGAGACAAAGGGGCCTATTCATCATACCTTAAAACTCTCTGGAGGTAATTAGGTTTAGAACTCGCATGGAGTTCTACCTAATTACCAGAGGAATTTATCATTCCTCCTCCCCATAACTATATATTTCGAAAAACTGTCATTTTTGCAATAGAAAAAAAAGAATTTTTTTTTTTTCTAAACTTTATCGTGTTCTGCTGGGAGAACACGTGTCTGCACAGCTCCAGGAGCCAGAGGGTGGACCAGAGTGCCGGAGGAAGACGCCGGGGGACATCACCAGCTGGAAGCAGGTAAGTGTCACCTGCTATTCGCCACCTCACAGTGGCGTATAGTAACTCCATCAAATTCCGAAAATACATAATTTTCGGAATTTGATGAATACCATAATTTCCATATCCCCATACTAATGTATGGGGAGTGTGGAAATTAACGCGGGGGACTTAACCAGGAGATATCAGTGATATTTCCTGTGCTAAGTGTGTTCATGAATACTAAATTAACGTTAAGGAAAATGTCCTTAAAAATGTATTTTAGTGTTGATGAATAGGCCCCTGGGTGAGATAAGTATCTCCTTAAACCCAAAGATGTCTCACTTGGACGTGCCTGCAGACTTGGAGCTTGACTACCCTAAACTATGACCTTGAGCTTGTTTACTTCAACCATTTGAGGTTCTAGCAGGACAGCGCAGCTATTGCTATATCTCAGCCATTTGGGTAAATTTTGTGCTTCTCAAAAGGGGATGACCATCCTCTTCAGCAAATTGCGCAGCTTTGTGAGGAATGTGAATTGGGTAGTGACAGGAGATGTGGACAGGAGCTATATTAATGACATTAGCCAATGTTAGCTATTAGTATGGTGTGCTGTATATTTCAATCCCACATGTTCATATATGATTAAGTTTGATAATGTTACTCTGCATAGCCTCCTAGTGCCCAGAGGGATGGGCAATCCTTCATGCCAAGGGCAAGGGTACCCAGAGGTTTCCTCCACAGGGGGGTTTTCCTCTCCTGAGAGCTGAAGGATGACTCTTTGTGAGTCATAGAGCTTCCATCATCTTGGTCCTCTTATAGGACAAGCTTGTAAGAGCCACCAGCCCATCAATAATTTCCTAATTTTGTAATGCAGAGTAAAAAAAAGTCTAATTTTATTATGATAAAAACACTTGAAGAGGCTGTGAGACCAGAGTGGGTAATGGAAAATATTATAGTAATTGGAAGGCTAAAAATCTGAAAGTTATACCATATACAGTATACAACATGGGTATAGGCGTACAATTTGTTAATGCTAAAAATGAGGACATTTATGCAGAAACTAGCTGATGTACCCGGTTTTACCCGGGTAGTTCTTAGATATTTACTGTTTCTATTTCCATCTCACCACTCCAATAACACATTAATCCTTCACCTCTATAGTAATGCATCACTGCTATACTAGGACACTACCTTCTGTCCCTCCACACCCTCATGTCTGTAGTAACAGCTTTCCCTCCCTTGCCCATGTTGTAACACATTCAACATCCCCCTCCATCACTTGTGTAGAAATACAATCCCTCATTCAAACCTGTAGTAACACGTTACCCATTACAATCACTCACACGTGTAGCAACTTATTCCCCTCCCTCACCTTTGGAGTAACACACTCTCCTCTCTCACCTCTGTAATAACATATTACCCCCCTCACCCCTGTAGTAACACATTCCCCTCCCTCTTCTGTAGTAACACATTACCCTTGCTGACTCATGTAGTAACACATTCCCCTTCCTCATCTGTGTTGTAACTCTTTATCTTACTTCCCGTAGTAGCACATTTGACACTCCCCTCCCACGGAATCAGTATGTATTACTGCTGGCCACATAGCCACAATGAGACAGTCATTCAGGACATTGCACAGGGGTAGGAAACATTTTAGCCCTTTTCTCCCCCTTAGGAGTCGAATTTAGAAAAATGCCTTCTTAGTGGGCATCTACTTCATGGAAGGAATATTCTCCCCGATTTTCATGTTTCTAATTCCAGGGGTTTGGGCTGGGCATTGATGAGTCAGTCAGTGAGTCAGGACATTTGAACTGTATACTGTATATATATTCCAAAGACAAAAAACCTTACGGTTTCAAATGTCCCATTAAGGCTTCTTAGACATGATCTGAAATGACACAAAACCTAATGAATTTCTGCAACTAAGACTTCAAAAAGCAATGAAGTTACGATCATTAAGGCTAACGCCTTAATGGACGTGTTGCTGGCGGAATACAGATATGGTATGCCATGACACCATGTGGTTAACTGCAGATTCCCCACTCTCACATAGTGAGATTGCTTTCACTCACAAAATGGTGGAGCTGCTAATTCACAGAATTATGTGCTCATTGGAATACACACATGCAGTCTATGTAACTGAGGTCTGAGCAGATATGTGGCATACACATCTCATTCAGGGGTCTATTTACTAAGCAGTGTTAGGAGACAGAGTGAAAAGTGATAAGGTGCCAGCCAATCAGCTCCCAACTGTCATTTTTCAAACACAGCCTGTGAGATAGCAGTTAGGAGCTGATTGGCTGGCACCTTATCACTCTGTCTCCTAACACTGCTTAGTAAATAGACCCTTTAATGCCCCCAATCTTCCCATTCAGTCACCACAATAATCCCACGGGGTTCCAACATCCTTTTCACGCAATACATCCATCTCATTCATTATACACATTCAGCTCCCTAATTGCAAAAACTATCATACTCTATCTATGCATGTACACTATCTTCGGCTCCATGCTGCTATAACTTCCCCAATCCCTACAGCTGTGTGATCTTCCAACTGTGCTAGTCTGCATGCCCTCATCCACACCAATATGTCTTTCCCCATGTCTCCCGCTCTGTCTTCCTGCATCTGTGCCACTGTGTTTCCTTCCATCTGCACCACTGCCTTGCCCCCAGCAACGTCATTCTGTCTTCTACTCATCTCTGCCACTCTTTATTCCTCAATCTGCACCACTCTGTCCCCCCAACCATGCCACTCTGTCTTTCCCCTCCCATCCGCACCACTCTGTCTTTCCACCCATCCTGTTCTCCCATTGTGCTAGTCAGTATTCCTCATCCACACCAATGTGTCTTTACCCATCTGCGCTGCTCTGTTTTCCCGCATCCATGCCACTCTGTACCCCCATTCATGTCACTCTGTTCCCCCAAACCATACCACTCTGTCTCCCCCCATGTGCACCACTGCTTTCCACCAATCTGCATCAATTTGGCTCGCCCCATCTGTACTGCTTAATCTTCCCCTCTCCACACCTTCCTGTCTGCCCCATCCACACCACTCTGTCTGCTCCCCTGATCCACCATACTCTTATCCCATCTGCACAGCTCTATGTTCTGCTCAGACCTCAGTTGCATAGACTGCATGTGTGTATTCCAATGAGCACACAATTCTGTGACTTAGCAGCTCCACCATTTTGTGAGTGACAGCAATCTCACTATGTGAGTGCTGAATCTGCAGTTAACCACATGGTGTCATGGCATACCATATCTGTATTACGCAAGGAACACGTCAAATTAAGGCGTCAGCCTTGATGATCATAATTTCATTGCTTTTTGAAATTTGAGTGGCAGAAATTCAATAGGTTTTGTGAAATTTTAGATCATGTCTAAGAAGCCTTAATGGGACATGTGAAACCGGAAGGTTTTTTTGTCTATGGAATATCATTGCTTTTTTAAAATGTATTAACTATCAATGTTTGGAGGAGCAAACTGGGCCACCTGCAGGGGAGAAGGGCAACAAAATGGTACATTAGCGCAGGTGGAGGAAAGCCGGCACACAGGAGGTGTTTTAGGGATGAACAGGGAGAGGCGGCTAGTGGGACGGGCTGTAGGAGTGCGGGGCAGCGGCAGCAGCGGGGTGCGGACCAGCGGCAGCAGTGGAGCAGTGCACAGGGGCATCAGTGGGCGACAGAGGTGCTCACTGGCGCTGGGCATGCATCTGAGAAAATAAGACACAGATGCATGGATGAATCAGTGAGATCCATCTATGCATCTGTGTTAAAATTTGAATTTGTGTAAAATAAAAATTTAAAAAAGGGAAATCCCCCCCCTCCAAACACAATCCAGCTGGTTGTGAAAATACGGAGGACAAACGACGTAGAGGTCCCCCGTATTAAGCACAACCAGCACCAAGCTAATCAGAACCAGTCCTGGTTGCCAAAATACAAGGGACAAATGACGTAGGTGTCCCCCATATTTAGCACAACCAGCACTGGGCTCTAAGCCGTCCCTGGAAATACAGAGGAAAACATGAGTAGGGTTCCCTTGTATTTTCCAGAACCAGCACCGGACTTTTTCTAGCAGGGAGCTGATGCCACAGCCAAGGGAGCCCTTTCACTGAGACCCCCAGCCGAAACATCAAGCCTGACTGCTAGTCAGCCCAGGCTGGGGATCCCTGAGGAGCTGCAGACCCCCTCCAATAAAGGGGTCCCCCTCTCCAGAGCACCTGAGGCCTAGACTGATAGTCTGGGGCTATCCCTGGCACTCCTGTGGCAGTGGGTGCAGGGTTGATAGTGTAATGTGGTGTAAAAAATAGAAGTATAATATTGTCTTTTGCAGCAGAACTACAGGTCCCAGCAAGCCTCCCCCGCATGCTGGTACTTGGAGAAGCACAAGTACCAGCAAGCGGGGAATTAATGGCTCACCGGTACCTATAGTACCCCTGTAAAAGATATATTAAAAAAACAAAACAGACACTGTTTGTTTTATTATTTTATTGTACTGCACCTTCACCTGGGGGGCAGCAGCCTTTAGGCTCTTTTTCATGGCTGCCGTCTGCCCCAGGACTTCCACGGCGACTTCACCTGGAGGGCAACGCCCATCCAGGACTTCCCCAGCATATTCTCTCTTCGGCAGCTCTTCACTGCTGCATCCCCGCCAATGGACTGGTCTGACATCACCTCGCGCTGGCTTTATATAAGCCAATCAAGGGGGCGGGGCGATGACATTGCAAGCCGTGATTGGCTCGCGGCAACCATCTTTAAATTTCAAAAGTGGTGCTGAAGTCAATGGTGAGAACCGCTCATTGGCTGAGAGGCGGAAGGCTCGCCTCTCTCAGCCAATGAGCGCTCAGCGGCAGGGTTTACATAGTGAAATCCCGCCAGTAAGCTTTTATTCGGGATGTCTGTGGGTCACATATCATGTTTTTTTGTTTTGCCAAGCTCGGGGATTGCCTACTTTGGACCGAAGTGGATCGATCAAGGCATAGAAGGTGAGTATGTTTTTTTTTTCAGGTAGCCTATGGATAATCTACTGGAGAAGGGGCCCGATGGCTACAGGGATACATAGGTAGGTATGTGTACATGTGTGTGTGCCTGTATGTTTAATAAACTTTTACTTTGTACGGTGTGCCCTGTGTTTATTTTAATATTTTTTTTGCTGTAGAACTACAAGTACCAGCGGGCCCGTAATGCCTCGCATGCTGGTACTTGTGGCTCTCCAAGTACCAGCTTGCAGAGGAGGCTTGCTGGGACGTGTAGTACCACAGCTAAAAACAATATTAACAATTCTATTTTTTTACTCCACATTTACATTATCTACCATGCACCCAAGGGTGCCGGGGATAACCCAGGGCTATCAGGCTAGGCCTGGGGTGCCCTGGAGAGGGGGACCCCTTTATTAGGGGGGTCCCAAGCTCCCCAAGGATCCCTGGCCTGGGCTGACTAGCGGTCAGGGTTGATGCTTCGGCTGGGGGCCCGGTGAAAGGCATCAGCCCCCCGCTAGAAAAAGTCCGGTGCTGTTTCTGGAAAATACCCTACTCAGTTTTTTCCCCTGTATTTCCAGAACCCAGACCGGCTCAGAGCCCAGTGCTGGTTGCGCTGAATACGGAGGACTCCAACGTCGTTTGTCGCCCGTATTTTGGCAACACGTTACATTTTTTTTTTTAACACACAGATGCAGGCTTCACGAGCCTGCATCTGTCGCTGACGCCGGCTACCTCCCCCGGGTCCTACTGCCTGCCACTCACCCCGCCTATTCTGCCAACGGCTGCACCGCCACCTGCTTTCTTCCCCGAGTCTCTAGCCGCCGCTAACGCCCACTACCTCCCCGGGTCCCGGCCATAGCAAACACCGGCTTCCTTCTCCCCGGTCCCGGCCCCCACTACCATCCACAGAAGACAGCCATCTTGGTGCACCCAAGTGAAACTACAGTGAGTACACCTGCAGGAGGCTCCTACTGAGGCTGCACAAGGAATTGAATCTTCCTATCTTTACAATGGTGCAATTGTGAGGTAATAGTTTAAAAACTGTAACTTTCTCAATTACCTGAACCCCAAAAGGCCCTACCCTGGAACAATAGCTACCTAATAAAACAAACCTCAAATTTGTCCCCTACCCTGAGTTATGCCTTCCCAAAAATCCTCCATAGAGAATAGCAGAAAAGTGGTCCTGAGTGTCAGAAAAAACTGACAATTAGAACTTTAGACTACTCCCAAATAATAATAATTTATTTATATAGGGCTTTTCTCCCATAGGACTCAAAGTCACTTTACAGACATCAGAAAACATGGTACATTGTACAAGGATTTGGTGTTGCAAAAAAATAGAATACCACACCGAGATAATTAAAGTCAACCGAAACCTAGAGAGCACAATAAGCATATTGCAGGGTTGGTGCAGACATTTTGGGAAATAACTTCCATGGGTTATATATTCTACCCACAAAGGTACCAAATGAGGCAGCCGTCTTGGGCGAACTACGTAGGATTACCCTGGGTGGAATAGGTTACGCCTAGAAGAGATGACACAAAATGGGTGGTTGCAGCATCCTGATGCTAGGAGTAAGGTCTCACCCTAACAGTCAGGTCCATGTATTATTCATCCCATCCACGAGTGTACCAGGTGAGGCAGCCATTGTGGGCGCACTACGAAGGTTGCACTGTAGGTGATAAACTATACAAGGAGCCAAGGAATATATGGGAAAACTGACACATGTGTGGCAGTATGATATACCCTTTGTGAATAGATCCACATGAAGTACATCCTGCCCATGGAGGATGCACTTCAGTGGATGTATAGCACACCAGTATATCATACAGTGGATGTATAGCACACCAGTATAGCATACAGTGGATGTATAGCACACCAGCATAGCATACAGTGGATGTATAGCACACCAGTATAGCATACAGTGGTTGTATAGCACACCAGTATATCATACAGTGGAGGTATAGCACACTAGTATATCATACAGTAGGGTGGAAGTACATTTTACAAAACAGGGAATAGTAAATACAGCATACAGTGCTGCAGTTCGGGCATGAGATTTACAGGTGACTGAAACATTTGAAATATGAAATGCACTGAATTAATAGATCCACGTGTTTGTTCATCCTGCCCAAGAATTAACCATCCGAGGCAGCCATCTGGGGCGCACTGCGTAGGTTACATCTGGCAGGGTGTGCAAGTAGCGGAAGTATAACGTCCAGGTGGAGAAAAAAAATAAAAAAGAATAAATGGTGACTGCATTTTAAGCTAAAACCATGTTAAACTTAATCAGAAATTAAAAAAGGACAGAGTGATCAGTAAAAAGCCACAACGTCTCCTTCGCTCGAGAGTGTGGGTTTGTCGCATCCAACAGTTTGTGGAGTTCGATTTGGCTGCAGCATGAGACAGCAGCCGAACCCAGTCTCAGGGGAGTGTAAATGAAGGTGGAGTGGCAGCATTCCTGTGTGTTCGTGAAATTGTTTACATTTTGGTTAGAAAGTAGTCAAAAGTCCAAATCCAGTTCGAACTCCGGTTCTAACTCCATGCTTCAGATAGCATGCTTAAGATGTAGGCTACAGTGGCAGGCCAAGCCTGTGTGTGCAGGCTTTAAAATGAGTCCCTTTTGCAGGAGAGGCTAGGTCAGCTGGTACAGTGGGAGGGAATGTTTGAGCAGTTTGTTCAACAAGCTAAGTAAAAGTGGGGGAAGATGCAGCCTCACAGTTTGGAAAACAAACTTTCAAAACAGACTATTCTTTCAGTGAAAGGCATCAGACATGGAAGATGGCATTAGTTTACCTGGAAAGAGATGAAATATAGTATTAAAACTCAGCTCCGGTTCTAACTCCATGCTTCAGATGGCATGCTTAAGATGCAGGCTACAGTGGCAGGCCAAGCCTGTGTGTGCAGGCTTTAAAATCCTCATTTTTTATTTTTTTGCCCTTAAATTTAGCATGCAGTACCGAGCGACAGTTCTACCTGTTTTTGCAAAAATTTCAGCTCAGTCCCTCCAATAGCTGTGCCCTTATAATTTATAAAATCAGATGTCCTGACTGACTCACTGACTCATTAATGCCCAGTCCAAACCCCTGGACCTAGAAATATGAAAATCGGGGAGTTCCCCCCATGAAGTAGGTGCCTACGTAGGTGCCCAGAATCTCTTTATTGCCTCCCAGAGCAATCTTATAAATATAATTAAAATTTAATAATCTTATCACTATATAGTACTGTAGCTTAGGTTGGCTATGGCAATGTGTGGGATAAAGAAGAGGTGGTATATGATGTCGTTGGGGCATGGTCATGTCCAGAAATGACATAAGAATTAAAAAGAGCAGGTGAAATTGAAATTTTATATATATATAGATTCCTTGAAGAAGTCTGATTGGCAGATGAAACGCGTTGGATGCTCCTCTTACCTTTCATGAACTCACTACTATTTTATCAGATAAGCCGCAGAAATCCTTTTTTAAGAAACATACTAACTTTTATGTCATTTTTATAGTGTTTATTTGTGTATGCTCTAATATATTTGTCTATAATAGATATGTGATTGTTGTGCACAGCACAGTATTTTTTGCACAGCATTATTTATTCATTATATTTTTAATTTCTGTTTATTGCTTTAAAATAAATTTTTACTTTTATATATATGTTTTAGTCAGAGTAAAGTGTTTTACTCTTACATCACTTGCACTTTAATAGGACGTTACATTGATTTATATTTACTACTGAGGTATTTTTTATTATTGCACTATGCACTTTCTGGTTATACTTACATAAAAACCTTACCTACCATAATTAATATTATTCATGCACAGCACTTTGTTTAGCACATAGGCGCTTTTAACAGATTACATTTTTTCATAAGTCTAATAACAACAAATCACCACTGTTGTAATTCTTCTATAAGAGCTGACGCCCACACTATAGGGGAGTGCTATATTTGTATTCTTTTTACATTTAGAAAGGTATATATTTTTAACAAATATGACCTAAATATATTTATCTGACGGTACAGTTTCTATAGAGAAGGAATTCTCCTTGTTTAATTTAGTGAGGGTATCTGTTATCTTCTGGCGCTGTGTTCTTTTATTTATATATATATATATATATATATATATATATATAAAATGTAATAACGCCGGCACTCCACTGTAGAAACAATACTGGCCTGGGTGCCCTTAGTATGGTTAAAGAACCAAGCATACAAACGGAACAACAGCGGCACTCTCAGGACTGGAAATAAATATGACTCACAACTTCACAAGGTCTGCGCTCAACGTTTCAGTCGATGTGACTTTTATCATGAACAGATAAAAGTCACATCGACTGAAACGTTGAGACCTTGTGGAGTTGTGAGTCATATTTATTTCAAGTCCTGAGAGTGCCGCTGTTGTTCTGTTTGTATATATATATATATATATATATATATATATATATGTAAGTATTGGACCGGCACTCTGTGTACTGGTCTCCTTGCCTGTGTGCCTTTGCGGAAAAGTAATAAAGTATAAGGTAGTGTTCACCCTCCAGGGTAAGAAACATTGCACGGCACTACAGGACTTAAATAAGTTGAAATTTATTGCCAGACGTTTTGAGGTGCGAAACCTAGTCCTCAAGTGGAAAATACAAAAACATATTAATCATATAATTAATCATTTTTGTGATCACATTTTCTCATGCACCCCTTTAACTAGTTATCTAACTTGTGTCAGCTGTTTTCCTAGGTGCTTTGCAACAGGTGTGCTTGGTAACTGTCTCACATTTAAAAGCAAAGTTGCTGTGAGCTTTAAACCTTGATAGCATACCCTGAGTTTAACACTAATGTGATGGCTATGTCCATGTTATAATTCTGAGCAATAGAGTAGGGACTTGCAGTAAAGTGGGGTCCCGTGACGATGGGCTGCAAGCTTAAATGCATTGATCAATTCATGAACCAAAACCCCACTGTTTATTATGTTGATTATTATTATTATTAGTTATTATGGTGAGTGCAGAGCCCCTGTGATTTATATATATATATATATATATATATATAGCCAAGTGTTGGACCGGCACTCTGTGTACTGGTCTCCTTGCCTGTGTGCCTTTGCGGAAAAGTAATAAAGTATAAGGTAGTGTTCACCCTCCAGGGTAAGAAACATTGCACGGCACTACAGGACTTAAATAAGTTGAAATTTATTGCCAGACGTTTCGAGGTGCGAAACCTCGTCCTCAAGTGGAAAATACAAAAACATATTGAGGACGAGGTTTCGTACCTCGAAACGTCTGGCAATAAATTTCAACTTATTTAAGTCCTGTAGTGCCATGCAGTGTTTCTTACCCTGGAGGGTGAACACTACCTTATGCTTTATATATATATATATATATATGTATATATTCCTTATATACACTCTAATGCTGGACTGTTTGTTTTAAAATAAAGCTGCGGAAGTGTGTGCTAATCCCTATTTTTTCTCTAATGCTGGACTGTGTCTGCTTAACGCTAAAGCCACAGAACTGTATACTAATCCCTCTTTTCTCTCTAATGCTGGACTGTGCTTAAAGTTTAAGACGCAGAAGTGTATGCAAATCCATATTGCTGGACTGTGTTTGCTTAAAGCTAAAGCCACAGAACTGTATGCAAATCCATATTTTGTCGCTAATGCTGGACTATGGGCCTGATTCAGAGCGGAACGCTCTGACCAGAGCGCTCGCTCTGAATCAGGGCCCTCCTCCATGAAAATGGAGCAGCCTCCTGGCCGCTCGCATAGCTGTGGGTGACCACCCACAGCATATGCGAGCGGCCAAAAAGATGGTCGCGATCGTCTTGACCATCATGACCATCGGACTTGCGACGGAGACCCTGCGGTAGGGTCTCCCTGCCACAAGCCCTGGAGTGATTTGGGCTCTATCAGAGCCAAAATCACTCCCACTGACATCACTAGTGATGTCAGTGGGGCTGGCTTCAGACGGTAGGCGTTCCCATGGGAACGCCTCCGTCTGGCAGGCATGCCCCCGGCACGCCCATCAAAGGGGGCGTGCTGTCAATCAACATCGACAGCACGCCCCCTTTGGTGCGAGACCCGGAGCGATGGAAAGCCCGTCGCTCCCCGGGTCTCGCGCATGCGCACGACGGAGCTCCCTCCGTCGTGCGCATGCGCAGTGGGGAACATCGACCCGCTTGCGAGCATACTGCCGCTCGCGAGCGGGTCTGAATGACCCCCTGTGTTTGCTTAAAGCTAAAACCACATAAGTGTATGCAAATCCCTATTTAGGCCCTCATTCAGAGCCGCTCGCTAGTGGCAGTACGCTCGTTCCGAGCGATGTTCGCACATCTGCGCATGCGTACGGTTTTTAGTACGCATGCGCGAACCAGGCAGTGCGGCCGAAAATCGTTTGTACGCTATATAGCGAGTGCCTGCTATTTTGAGTGACAGAATGAGGCGTATGTGGGTGGTAACAGGGGAAGGTGCTTGAAAACGGGGGAGTGGAATTCGAACGCAGGCGTGCTTAAAGGTCAAAACGGGCGTTTTAAGGGAGTGCATAATTAATACAGCAGCGTCATTGACCACGTCACTTGGTTTTTTTTAACTCAGAACTGCTCGCAAAATAGCGGTTGAAAAAACCAACCACAAGAATAGCGAGCAGTTCATACGCTGTACGATGTACTCGATTAATCTAATAAATAGCGGACATGACGTATGGTGCGAGCGGCCAGGGGGCGTTTTTATCAAATAAACGAGCGTATGTTTTGCTCGCTCGTTCAGACTTAGAGGTGTGAACAGACTGCAATGTGCGAACGGATCATTTGAATAGCCACCCCTTGTTTTTGAACGAACGACCGCAAATAGCGAACGGCTCTGAATGAGGGCCTTAGTCTCTAATGCTGGACTGTGTTTAAAGATAAAACTGCAAAATTGTATATTAATCCCTATTTTTTTCTCTAATGCTGGACTGTATTTGTGTAAAACGAATCCCTATTTTTTCCTCTAAAGCCGCAGAAATATATGCAAATCCCTATTTTCTCCCTAATGCTGCACTGTGTTTGCTTAAAGCTAAAGCCAATGAACTGTATGCAAATCCCTATTTTGTCTCTAATGCTGGACTGTGTTTGTTTAAATCTAAAGCCAATGAACTGTATGCAAATCCCTATTTTGTCTCTAATGCTGCACTGTTTGCTTAAAGGTAAAGCCACAGAAGTGTATGCAAATCCCTATTTTGTCCTCTAATGCTGCACTGTGTCTGTTTAAAGCTAAATCTGCAAAATTGTATACTAATCCCTATTTTTTTCTCTAATGCTGGAGAGCAGTAGGTATAGTCACGTGTCCCTGCATTGTTAACCCACCAGGTATCATAAAGGTCAAATTCTGCCAGTAAATAGGAAATGGAACAACCACGGTCCTCAAGGCACACTAACGGTCCATGTTTTAAGGATAGCCACACTTGAGCACATGTGTGTTAATTAGTACCTTGGTTATTTTGATTTAACTATCTGTGCTCAAGCATGGATATTACTAGAACCTGGACTGTTAGGGTGCATTGAGGACCGAGGTTGGGAAACACTGGACTAGAGTGTTGCTGTTTGGTAAGCCTGTTTACTAATAGGGGAAGATTTGTCTAACTGAGGGTCAGGTGCGAGATTAAAGTCACCCATGAGAAACAATGCACCCTTTTAACCTACTGAATTTCTGTAAAATCGATTTGAGAACGTTGATAAAACTCACTGTGGATTATAAATGGTGCTCCAGCCAATCAGCTTCCAACTGTCATTTTTCAAACAGATGATAGTTGGGAGCTGATTGGCTGGAGCATCATATATCATACACAGCGAGTTTTATCACTCATTTTGAGCGATAAAACTGGTTGATAAATGAGGCCCTTAGTTCCAATCTGCCCAATAAGAATCAAATATCTACCATTGCAATCAGTCAATTATTTCTCCAGCTTAAAATGACAGCCTAGCCCTAACGGGATGCAATCGGGAAGCCGGCTGACATTATACCGACAGCCGGCTACCCGACTGTCATATCCCGGCGAGGGTGAAATGCCCGGCGTCTAGATGTAGATGCCGCTCATTTCACCGACGCCGGGAGACCGGTGCCCTGCATCCCGATTGAAGGGATGCCGGGCACCGCGAGCAGACAGCCGCAGTGGGGGGGGGGAGGGTTAGGTTTAGTACACCCGGGGGGGGGACTTAGGGTTAGGCACCCCCCCGGGAGGGTTAGGGTTAGGCTAGGGGGAGGGAAGGTTAGGCACCCCCGGGGGGACTTAGGGTTAGGCACCCCCCCAGGTTTAGGCAGAGGGGAAGGGGGGGTTAGAGTTAGGCACTTACAGGGAGGATTAGGGTTAGGCTCTTGGGGGGGAGGTTAGGGTTAGGCACCCCTGAGGAGGGTTAGGGTTAGGCGGGTTACGTTAGTCATTACTTACGTTACGACGATCGGGATTTCCAGCGCTGTCAGGCTGCCGCTGCCGGGAATCGTACCATGCAGCCGGCGGTATTCCATACCGATTCCGCCCTCACCCTCCCCGTGTGGGTGCATAACCCTTATCTCCCCCTGGGGCCCCTAATAGGAACCCTCCTTAAAGGGCCCCGCTTACCTTCGTTTGGGATGCCAGCTGTCGGGATTTCGACGTCGGGCTAAAGATAAGCGTCAGGATATCAACGCCTATCTTTAGTCCTGAGTCGGGATTCTGATGACGGGAATCCGACGGTCGGCATCCTGGCTGCTGGTAAATTAGCTACATCCCGCTCTCCAGGTGTCGCTGCAATCTCAAATATTAAAATTGGTGCCCCAATGCACTATAGTCTCTCGCAGCAGTATATGAGTAGGTAACACTCACTTTGTACCTTCACTGTACATTAATGGTCTCTAACTTTAGATGCCTGTCTTGTAAAAACTCCTTCAGATCTCTCTTTAGATTTATGCCTCTTCTCCTTGTCCCTTACTGCTGTTAAATTCACTCCCCCGGCTCTCTTAACTGTCTCATCGAAGTGGATGTTCAGTCCCCTGGTAACTGCTGCTTCTTACAACTGCCTCTCAGTAACTGGTTCACAGAATAAAAGGGATATTGCCTCCAGCACACTGCAGCAATATCAGCAAGAATACTTGAATCCTACACGATAATAGAAATTCAGAGGTATTAGTTGCATACATTTTCAAATATATGATTAAGCGCCGGGCCAGCGTCAAGGCTCCTCTATACCGGTGTCCCTAACATTAAGGGGTTCACGTCCGAGGTACAGGGCACCCCAAAAGAATCCAGCCAAGGACCATCCCCAGGGCATCACATGAAAAAGGGAAAAAAGCTGATAGTGAAGTGTAAAGTATAGATGTGTAAAGATAATCAATAAGTGATAATATAATGAGAATGAATTAAAATTACATAAATAATAAACAAACAAATAGAAAGGTGATGAAAAAGTATCTGTGTGAATTAAGTGGTGATGCCCTGAAAAAGGCCCAGCCAGAGCAACTCCGGGGGTCCCACGTCCAAACGCTCACCCCAAAAGAATTATTGCTACCTAATAGTAGCACCCACTCTGGGTCATATAATTACAAATGAATGTACTGCATAATAACAGCACATGTATAAGCCGAGAGCTGACTCAGCTAGGAGGTACCCCTTTTCTGTGGTTCAGTGTAAATCCCGCCCCACCTGTGCAATATCATTCAGCTGATGTGAACGACCACCATACTTCTAATGACTCAGTAACTGGTCTCAGTTAGCTCTCACTATCATTTGACTACTCGCTACATTTTTGTGTTGTTACACATAACACCATTAATACTGATATGCAGAATACACATAAATTCAGAGATCTGCATCTCGTAATAAAAACAATAACAGTTGAATACCATGAAATCAATCAGTAAAAACAATGAGCAAACTTTTTTTCTTAGCACTCATTTAATCCCTTTGCTTTGGAGGATGAGCGGGGCTCGTCATACGCATATACCTTAAGACTCTTTTCACACACAACGGTTTTGTCCTGATGGAAAAAAAACAATTTTTCTTTTCCGTAGAGTGTTTGTAGTGAAACACAGAAATACATACATGCATTCAGACGGCACGAATGTGGCATGGTTGCTATGTTACAGCTGTGAATAACCATTGACAAGGACGGCTTCTGTCCACGGTCTTCAGTTTTACAGATTGAAAAGAGATTCAAACACATGGCAATAACATTACACATGGCACAAACCGCTGCTTGTGAAAGTGACTGATCCACAGAGAAAAACATGACTTTTTTTTCTTATGTCCGGTCAAAACCCTTGTGTGCGTAATAGCCCTAAAACTGCAGATGACAAGTCCCACTCGTCATCTGCAGCAAAGTGTCCCCGGGTTACTTACTTTCTCCCCACTGGCACTAATCACCGGTATGGAGTCTGGAGGATAACCCGTCTGTCCCAGAATATTGATGTCACTTTTTTTTTCTTTAACTTTAAAAGTATTGCTAAAGATGGGGAGAGGGACTTTTAGTCCCTCCTTCTCTCCAACCCTTGAACCTAGAGAGAGGTCCCCTCTTTCAAATGATGGGTGCCCTTAGTACTTATTGTCTGGTGATCATCGGACAATATTATGCTGTGCTGCAGGAGGGCACCACATGCCCTATCACACCTATAATTACACCAGTAAATGTAAGGTCACTCACATATAAAGAGAGGAGTCCCCTCTTTCAAATTATGTGGCCCCCTTTAGTTTTCCATAGATGGGGGAAGGGAATTTTGCGCCCCATCTCCACCATACTGGCCCGCACACACATGGGAGCACCTTGTCTAGAAAAATGGGAGTCCACCCTTTGAAATTATGTTTCCCTTAGTACTTATTGTCTGGTAATGTAAAGTCCATTTCTTAGTTCTTAAAATAGTAGGTATTGTTGGATTACCATATTCTTCCTGCAGATAAGAAGCAAAAATGTTTTTTTGAAAAAATATCTTCAATTAAACTGCAGATTTTTTGTCAAAATCTACATATAGAATCCTGCTTTTTACTATTTTGTAAAGGTGGATTATGTGTAAAACAAGAACCACAATATTTCTTTGTGGTGTTTATAAGATGGAGAAAAAAACTTTTGCTTTCGTTTCTTGAAATTTCAATAAAAAAACAGTTTGTTTTGGTCATTTAGGATAATTTTTGTTGGACGAGTAAAATTAATTGTATTTTCTGAAAATACAGAGCCTTCTGAAATAAAAACGAAGTATAATTTGTGTGGATATCGCATAAAAAAGCAATTGTTATTGATGTTGGAATGTGATGAGCGCAAATGTGAAAAAATTACATCAGCACAAGGGTGAGAAAACCCTCAGCAGTGAGGGGGTTATTGTGTTTTGTCATACTGTGTGGTATTTGTTGCACATTTACTAATTGTGTATAATTCCATCCAATTTCTTTCTGAATTTGCTGGCACTGAAGACCTGATTTTATGACATCTTTTTCAGTGTAGTGTTATCACTGATGCTAATTACTTACACATTTCCCCACCACAGTAACAAGACGTGCTCCGCAGTGTTTACATTATTTACCACAGACAGGAATCTGTAATTTTTTGTGACCCTTTCAATGAGGTCATACTTAAAACGGAACTTCCTGCTCTGAGTGTAGTCTGCTTCAATGAAGTATTTGGCAGTTTTACTATTCTAAAGGAATGCTACAATTTGCAAATAATGAAAGAGTTTTACATACTCCCGGAAAAATTACGACAGATTAAATAACCAAGTCGATGCAGTGCATAATCCTCTGCAGTGATTTTGGGAGACACGATTTGCACTAGTATTATGTGTAATGCAATATGTTGGCAGTTGACATTTGATAAGAGGAGATCAGCAGAGAGAAAGGATGTTCCTTCACAATCGTGGGCTGCTCCCAGTTTTAATTACCCAATATAAAATGGGATTATTTAAATGAGATAAAGAGGCTTATTTTGAGTCACATGCAAAAGCGAACACAGCAGTGTGTATTGGCCGACGCCCATCTGTGAGTTTATGCATATGGCCTGCAAATGCCTTCCCTTGTGTACATCCATGCGGCCGAATGTTTAAGGACTTTCAGTGCCCATGCACACTGTAATATCGATTGGTTCATCTTTATACGCCACCACCTGTTGCACCACTGTAAATTCTACCACCCCAATGGCAGACACAGTTTCTCCGTCTGACCGTGGCCTCCTATGATTGCGGCTGTGCGGCTGGGAATGGCATTTGACATGCCTGCGACACTCCCATAACACGCCCATTGCATGGCCCATTATTGCGTGCGCTACTAGCCATCTCCCAGTCACCACCCAGGTACGGCCATCACTTTTCTGATACCGTCTGAATGGATAGCAACGGCACATTTGTGAATACTCTCTGTGTAATGCATGCATCTTGGGGGATTTCCATACTTTTTGATCATGCACAGTTGCAAATAATTGCTTAACTATGCGATCATCAGCATTGCGTGCGGCTCAGAATAAGCCCTAAAGGGTGGAGAATGGGCATTCCTTGCTGAGCAGAAGGGCACACAGTCATTTGCAATCTTTCAATCCACACTAAACAATATATATAACCAGGTCCTAAAATGGAAGCCATTGTTTCCAGTGGCCCCATGACCACTTGTGATGTCACAGTACTCACAATGTAGAGCGTTGTAGCAGTTTTGCAGTTTGCACTTCAATCACTTACTGTATGTTTATCACAAGTGAACGCATTGAGTGCCCTAAGAGTTTACTTGTCCTTTATCACATATAATACCTGTTGTCTTTCATAATATGACGCTTCACATAGTAAACAGACAGTGGTCAGTTACTAAAGGTTGGTGAAGACATGGTGCATGCCATTATATGTTCAAGCAAAGTTTATTTTCAGAACAGAAAGTTAATAGCTAAAAGGAACATTATGTAGAAAAGATAACTATTTTGAAAATCTTATAGATGTTAGATAACTTCCTGCCAAGTATAACAAGACTATTTCTATGCATCAGATATGAATTCACCAAATGTGATTGCATGGCAACATCAGGCAGACATTGTGTCATTTGTCAAGCTTCAGCACAATTTGACAGGTGGAGACACTGTTCCACTGGAATCCATGGCTGATTAATCATTATGTAAGCAATGCAGGAAATCGGCATACCTCTGTCAATATGAAATAAAATCTGTATAGTGACATGGTCGCTACAGGGGCGAATGCAGGGTTTAAAGTGGTGGATGGTAGGGAGGGGGCCAAAAGCAAGTATTGCTGCAGTCATAGTACTGCCACAATACCTGTCCTCCTATAGCAATCTTTATTCTTTGAACAAATATATTAAACTATTAAATGTGTTTAAAAAATTTTTTTTTTATAAATGAAATCAGCATCTGCACCAGCACTGTTGCTCTCAGGAGGCCATTATAGTAGTGGTGGGAGGGGCCAGTATGCGTTCGGCACCCAACGCTTGCATTACCGGCATCAGAATACTGTCGCCGGTCAGAATCCCTGCTGGCATCCCGACCACTGGGATGCTGAAGGTAAGTCACGAGGTTGGGGGGAGGGTTAGGTTTAGGGTTAGGCACTAGGGGGAGGGTTAGGCACTAAGGGAGGAGGAACATCTTAGGATGCTCTCATTGTTTGGAGGCACTCTTTTTAAATATTTCATACAAAGACATAAAACATAACATTTATTAGGTATATATTCAAAAATATATGGTAATGATAGTAATTAATCTGCCAAAAATACACAACTCAGAGGCAAATCATTATAAAAACTAGATAAAAAGAATAATTTCACATGAGAAAAAGCTAGTGAAATATAACAGGGTGATTAGATAATAATGGTATAATAACCAATTAATAGTCAAAAAATATACCACAGTCACGGTATTATAACCTATTATAGCTCACTATATATAGCAATTGAAGGTACAGTGACCAGTCAACAAACTGGCAGTAGCTGTGATAATTGTCACATATTTAATACTTATAAACGCATAAAAAATATATTTTGCTTAAATGGCACATCATAATGTAAGTTGTGACGTTTCGCGATGACCAGAATGTATTTAGGAGAGGGACATCAAATAGCTGCATATATTACTTGCCTCAGGTACCCTAGATAGATAGTATTCAGAAAGATAAGTTGGATTCAATCAATTATAACTACAAGTGAATGATATGTGAGCGTACTACCCGCTCACCGAGGGGTGAGAATGAGTGTATTAAGCACCTACTTTTAGATCCAGTCAAAGGAAGGGACCTGATAATGATATTGCAGGAGCCTACCCTGACTGAAGTCTAATGAGAGTGCTCATAAAAAGGTCAGAGAGGTAGAGAGGTATAGTAATAACAATAAGTTGGTAACACAGTATAAATTCAGAACTTGTGCTGCTGACACTCGCATACCATAGGGTTATGGTGAGTGGTGAGAAGCCAAGCCCCGTATACAGTGATCAGAAGAAAGAAATTAAGCTGCATTAGTAACATCACTGGTGGATAAAGTCTGTGTTACTCATAGGTATTGCAGAGACACTGATCTCTCCCAGAAGCCAGTCACATAGTGCGCTAGAGAAAGGGAGATTACAAGTAGAGAAGGGGTACCTGAACGCTCTATAAGTGAGCAGACAGCGGCTGGTGGTGTCTGCTGAGCAGTAAATGTATCACTGCGCTGCCGATGAGTGTCCCGCTCGTGCACAGTGGGAGTCACAGGACCAAGACGCGCGTTTCACTGACACTTCCTCAGTTGGATATATTAATATTACTGTGGATATGTTACAATTGTACTATGTTACCTGTATGATATTCATGATCCTGTGCTCAAACTGCGTTCCCATTTTTCCTTCCCTGGCATTTGATACTAAGGGGGGAGGGTTAGGTTTAGGCACTAGGGGGGAGGTTAGGGTTAGGCACCAAAGGGTTAGGGTAGGGAGGGGGTAGGGTTAGCATACCGACCAACAAGTGTCGGTATGTTAACCCTGTCGGGATCCCAGCGTCAGGATTCCGGAGGGGCCATGTATTACTGATGCGCTAAGAGGAGAACAGAAAGCAGATACAAACAAAAGGGGGAGTAGGAAATAGAGATGGAGATTCGTTTTCAGTAGTTTTACACCATCAAACAGAGCTCGCAGACCGGCAGCCAATCAGCACTGGCGGCTCCTGATTAGCTGCCAGTGCGCGAGCTCTGATTGGAGAAAGATTCAAATTGCGCCAGCGCTGTATGTCCATGTCTGCTGCTCCCTGCCAGTGCGTCAGCTGTAATTGGCTGGCAGCCCAGCCCCAAATCCACACCTGCTGTCTACTGATGGCACACAGTGGGAGGTGAGAGGCTGTTGGAGGGACATGGGGAAGTGAGTATTTGGAGGAGGGGGCATAATGTGTAAGGGGCACTACTATTGTGTGGAATAATTAGTTATATGGGGCATTACTACTATGTGGCATTATGTGTAAAGGGCATTACTCTGTGGTATAAAGTGTAAGGGGCATTACTGTGTAGTGTAAGGGGCATTACTGTGTGGCATAATGTATTAAGGGCACTACTACTGCGGCGACCATTTTCTGGTGTTTTGTGCAGGGCTGAGATACCAGATGCGGGACCTCAGAGAGGTAAGTATTAGATAATATGGGTGTGCGGTGCGGGCCTCCACTGGACACAGAGGTCCGTGTGCACCACGCACCATTATAGATATGCCCCTGCCAATGGGACAGATCCAATTAACAATGATTTGATTGCGCAGTCAGTTTTAGTGCCCAGAGCTATTCAGTTACAGATCTGCAATCAACCCACAGCAATTTACATGGGGGAACAAATGACACGGATCAAAACACTGGCAGTATGAGTGCCAGCCAATCAGCTCCCAACTGTAATTTTTCAAACACAGCCTGTGAGATGACAGTTGGAAGCTGACTGGCTGGCACCTTATCACTGACTTATCACTTTTCACTCTGTCACTTACCACTGCTTAGTACATAGACCCCTGAATGTGTATACGAAGTGCTACGACGCAGTGGCTGCGGCAAGTTCTGTGGTGCAGATTCAATTAGATATACAGGTGTCGCATATCAAATTAATCGCTGCAGTCTCGTGAAGCAGTTTTGTCACATCGTATTGCGACTAATATGCATATTCAAGTGATAAAGCCGCTACACCGCTCATCACATCTCACTCGCGCCAGTTGTCTAGTGGAGGAAGGCGTATTGAGGCTAAGTTTCTGAGGGCACATCTCCAAGTACATCAGATCAAAAAAAGAAGAAGAGTGTAGGCAGTGGCGTTAGTTCATCCCAGATGCCCGGATCAAGTTATAATTTGGTGCTCCCCACCCCCCCCATCACAGCCGCTGACACTGTAATTATTATTATTTTTATTATCATTTATTTATATGGTGCCACAAGTGTTCCGCAGCGCCTTACAAACTACATAAACAAATTGCAGACAAGTGACTTACAGAACAATACACTACAGGACATGGATAATATATATTGCTACATTAGCGACCATATCACCCAGATAAGCAACAGAGCATAAGCAACCAAGTGTTAGGTGCCCTAGTGGTGAGTAAGAAGTAAATGACACTATAGTAAGGAGAAGCACAAGTGGGTAGAGAGCCCTGCTCGTAAGAGCTTACATTCTAAAAGGGAGGGGAAGACAAACTGGGTTAACACAGATGGGGTAGATGGGGACGAAGGAGAATGTAGCAAGGAGTTAGAATGATAGCTGGAAGGCTTTGATGAAGTAGTGGGTCTTGAGAGCCCGTTTGAAGGATTGCAAACAGGTGGAGAATCTGATGGGAAGTGGGAGAGAGTTCCAGAGGTGGGGAGCAGTGCGGGCAAAATCTTGGAGGCGGGAGTGGGAGGAAGTAATCAGCTGGCATGAAAGGCAGCGTGCATTAGTTGAACGAAGAGGCGGAGAGGAGCGTGAAGGGAGATGAGATCAGAGATGTATATGGGAGAAGATTGGGTGAGGGCTTTGTGAGCGAGCGTGAGAACCTTAAATTGGGTTCTAAAAGGATAGACTGGAGAGGAGAGAGATGGGATTTGGGGAGGCCAGATAGGAGGAGGTTACAATAGTCCAATCTGGAGATGACCAGTGAGTGTATGTGTGTTTTAGTAGCATCCTGGGTGAGATAGAGTCTGATCTTATATTTTTAAATAAATATTTTTGAGATGGAAATGACAGGACTGTGAAAGGTTCTGGATATGTGGTTTGAAGGAGAGGGATGAGTCCAGGATAACTCCAAGACAGCGCACCTTGGGACTAGATGAGATAGTTATTCCATCAATTGATAAAGAAATAGTGGGAAGTGAGGTGATGTGGGAGGGTGGGAAGACGATCAGCTCTGTCTTAGACATATTAAGTTTAAGAAATCACTGGGACATCCAGGAAGAGATAGCAGAGAGACAGTTGGAGATACGAGTCAGAAGAGAGGGAGAGAGATCAGGGGAGGAAAGGTAGATTTGAGTATCATCAGCATAGAGATGATAATGGAGGTCAAAAGAGCTGATGAGTTCACCTAGAGAGGAAGTATAGAGGGAGAATAGGAGAGGACCAAGAACAGAACCTTGGGGAACACCTACTGTAAGAGGCTGTGGGGGGGAAGAGGAGTCATGAGAGGAAACTGAGAAAGATCGGTCAGAGAGGTAGGACAGCCAGGAGAGGGCAGTTTCACGTAGACCAAGGGAGTGAAGGATATTCAGCAGGAGAGGGTGGTCCACAGTGTCAAAAGCAGCAGAGTGATCAAGGAGAATGAGAAGAGTGTAGTGGCCTTGGGATTTGGCAGCAAGGAGGTCATTGCTGACTTTTGTGAGGGCAGTTTCAGTGGAGTGGAGAGAATGAAAGCCAGACTGAAAAGGGTCAAGGAGGGAGTGGGAGGAAATAAAAGTGGTAAGGCGGTTGTAGACAATCCGCTCAAGGAGTTTGGAGGCAAAGGGGAGGAGAGAGATGGGTCGGTAGTTAGAAAGAAGGTTAGGATCAAGGGTAGATTTTTTAAGAATGGGGGAGACAAGGGCATGCTTGAATGCAGAAGGAACAGTGCCTGATGAGAGGGAGAGGTTAATGAGGTGGGCAAGATGGGAGCAGGCAGAGAGAGAGAGAGGAAGCGGAGGAGGCGGGATCAAGGGGGGAGGTGGAAGGGGGGGAGGACCAGATGAGGGCCATGACTTCCTCTCCAGATACAGGGAAGAATGTTAGAGTTGGTAAAGTTGATGGGGAGGGGTGATTTGGGAAAGGAGGAGGTGGAGAGCTGGGGGACTGGTTGGATATGATATCCTGACGTAATGTAGCATTTTGCAGATAGATACACCCGCAGTTGCACACAGAATATAGGCATGCCATGGAGGAGTGAGACAGTAGTGGGTGAGGAGGGCGCCGGACGTGTCATACTGACAAAGGCTATAGATAGATGGAGGCGGCAGCTGATGGTCTGACACGGAGCTCTCCACTAGTATATAATGGCTTCTCAGGGGTCAGGAAGAGGTGACATGTATTGGGCAGCCATGACGGTACACTCCGGTACATGGTTACAGCCCTAAGTGGGGTGAATATATTGTGGACAATGGAGGAGGTGCCCCTTCAGTGCTGGAGCCCGGCGGCAGGCGCCTCCATTGTCCATTGCCTCCCATAGTTCTACCCCTGAGTGTAGGTAAGTATACTGATACCAGAATATTATTGAATATGTATTATTTTCTTAAAATCAATAATGGGATGTTATTTAATACAATCAATAGGGGGCAAAATATTTACTAAAATAAAGATGCACTGTTATTTCTTAAAATAATAAGCACTATTAGTTAATAAAAAGCATATATGGATCTTATCTGACAGATGTGGAAGTTTATTAAAAGCTCCCACCAGCCCTCACAGTCAAAAATTGTTCTTAACAGTAGCCATATTACATTAATACCCAAACTACATTACATTAATAGCCCTCACTACTTCATATGAATACCCTATCACACACAAATATGCTGAAGACTGGAGTGAGCAGTTAGACATGGAGGGGGTGCCCCATGTAAGTGGAAAGAACAGAAGGACCGGGAAGGGGGGAAAGAGGAGCAGATTGGAGAAAAAGCAAACTAAAAGTGGTGCGGCTGCTATGTGGCACCACTGCACATACTCAGTCTCAGAAGAGCAGAGTGCGGTTTTATACATGTAGACTGGGATTATCTAACTCTCCACCAAATTTTGCAGTGGGCCTTTGGTCTATATCTAATGCACTGAAACTTTTGTTGGGTTAAGGCTATATATACACAGCGCTGAGCACATGTGCCATCACGTGTTTTGGGCACTTGAAATTACTACTATTTATCATTTGTCCAGTTTCAGCTTAAATTGATGTTCATTGTTTTTGGCAGCTCTAAACTCTGTCCATTTTGATCTTTCTGATCAATACTCATGCGAATAGAAGTTAAATAACGATTGCAAAACCACGGCAAACCCTCTCAAACAATAGACCTGTCTGTGGCAATCGTGTTTGAGAGAAGCACTGCACAGATCACTCTAATCTGTGCAGGCTTTGTTAGATTTAAAAGGTTACAGTTAAAAAGTTTAAAAAAGAATGTGTGGGGTCCTCTCCAAAATCCATAACCAGCTCCCGATCTGGGGTGGTATGGCAGAATAGGAGGAAAAAACAGCATGGGGTTCCCTCTATTTTCCAATAACCTGTACCAGGCTGGACCGGTAGGACTCTGATGCTATAGAAGGAGGACACACAGTGTAGGGTTTCCCTGATATAATGGCATCCAGCCCCAAACTGGTCAGCCTAAGGCTGGTCCTCGGAAAGTCGAAACTCCAAAAATAAAATGGGGTCTCCCCTCTCAAGGAACAACTAGCCCTGGGCAAAAATATATACAGTATATTGCCCTATCTTATTCCTAATATTACCACCATCTCACACCTACATTGATCCCTCTTGCATGCCTTTCACTGCCCAGTCACTATCCTCCTCACTTTCCTCTTTTAGTGCATAACTGACAACAAAACAAATGCAGAATCAGGAGGAAATAAGCCTTATGCAGACAAACAAAAAATTACATCTGTTTTCACATAAGCTCAGCTTCATCAAGGTCTCAGTTTGACTGAAATGGGAGATGGGGTTTATGGGCAACAGAAACCCCCTTAAGTGCACACATTCAGAGAATTGGCTGTGACTCTCCAATAAGCTGCAGCATATGATACATACCTGCAGAGCCAGTAGCTCTCTCTCCTACTGTGCTACTATCGCTGTGCAATACAAGCTGTCAACTTGGCAGGATCGGGATTTGAATTCTAGTAATGTTGTAGCTCTCAAGAGAAGAACTCCCACCAAATGAATAAACATAGGGAAATTAGCTTTACAGCAGACCTGTCCAAAAGCCCCTTAGAAGGGTAAAAGTGCATTGTTTTTCTATATGATAAGTCTAGTCTTGTAAATTACAATGTACCCACCCATTAGTATGACTATTTTTGTATCTAAATTATTGTTTTGTCACTAGTTGGTTAAAAACTCTAATGTCTTAAGTAAAACAAGCGCGCTACATACAAATTAATCATAAAAAAAATTGGAGCATTGGAAACTGGGTTCTGTTGGTTATCAACACACGTACAGCTACAGGAAAGAAAACACAGGAGAGCCAGCATTTACAGACTTTACATTACATATTTGGCCAGCTTTACTGTCATGCAAATTTGAATATTAAAACCATGGTTAAATTACTTTCACTTGGTGCATTCTAGTTAAACAAATACTCATTAGTAGCATATTTCTCCTTTGAAAGCTGTATCCACTCTTGTATGACCGACTCCCACATTACTCTACGGCTCCAGGAATTCATCAAAATACATGTGATATTCATTACAATACAGACTCTCTTTGATCATTTTAATAAAATAATAGAATTATATACAATAGATGCATCTGGTTGTAAATGATCCTTGACAGGTAAGTTTGCAAAATGACATCTGTAATGACCCTGTCTGGAGTACTACTAAGGTTGTCTACATATGGACATGAAAATATTGGGGCAAGTTTAGAGTGGGGTAAAAACTGACATTTTTAAATGTAAAATATACATTGTGACCAACAGATGAACACAAAAGTTGTGTTTCCCAAAGGATTGAGGGGTCTATTTACTAAGCCGTGTTAGGAGACAGAGTGAAAAGTGATAAGGTGCCAGCCAATCAGCTCCCAACTGTCATTTTTCAAACACAGCCTGTGACATGACAGTTGGGAGCTGATTGGCTGGCACTTTATCACTTTTCACTCTGTCTCCTAACACTGCTTAGTAAATAGACCCCTGAGTGTGGAGGAGTGTTTACTGTTAATATTTTTTCACTAGGTAAATGTTTTTATTCAACTTTATTTTTTTTGCTGTGTACTGCTCGTTCAAGTAATCCCACAAGCATCTGCATGCTCTGCAAAACGTGTATGCTGGTACTAGTAGTTCTACCTGAGCCTGCTGTCAGGGCTTTTTGGAACCAGTACTGTACCCTGAAGCCTTTCTATGGACTATTTATTACCCCAACCAGTAGACGGGCATGAAGGTCCCACCGGTGGAATGCAGTGGTTGTAGCCCATGCCAAAGGGAGGTTTGGCTAACCATAGGAGATAGCATAGCCTGCAGATATAACTACTACAGTGCATGGTCTGGGTCTATATAAACATATATAGAAAATACTGATAGTGCATACACTATAATCTACCATATAATGCACTGTTGTGAATACACAGTGCTGGGAATGCAGTATAATGTAACACATAAAGCACATGATGGTGACTCTGTCTATATAAACCACAGTAATGCACTCTACATATGACCCCAGTACATACCAGTCAGTACCTAAAACTCAATAAGAAATGCATTAGGTCTAGTATAGGCCACATACATGTCACTGCAAAAAAAAAAAAAAGGTTTAATTATCTAATTTATTACCACTGGGGTGACTTTTTTTTTTTTTACAACATTACATCTTTTAAGCCAAATGCTTCTTTTGATTGGCAGGAGGGTAACTCTTCATGTAGCTTCTCTAGAAACAAACCAATCATCCATGTTCAGCTATGTCCCTGGTCTACCGTGTAACTTACTAATAGAGTAACAATGTATAATTCTACACAGTTTGGAACCTGACATTTGAGGAGGGTGTGGGGCCATCTGGCAGTGAGGCCTGCCGGGAATTTCCCGTGCCAGAGCATCAATCCGACCCTGACTCCAGCAATCAATAGGCACAGGTTTTGGGAAGAGCTCTAGGACTTCAGCATGGGGCTGTTATACAGTATTTATTTATTTTTGGCGGGGTCGGGGGGGAAGCTGCTTTTTGTTTGTGCAGTCCTGATTCCCCTAGTGAATTTGAGAGCCTGGGCCCTCTCCTCTGCAATAATGACACACAGTGCCTGAGTCCTTTCTATTTTATGTGCATGCACCATAGCTCTGGCAACTTCTTCAGAAATATGGTGCTGGTACCACATTTTTGAAGAACTTGCTGGAGAAATGGAGAGGGCACCAGACTGATCAGAGAGTGTTCTGGGGTGCAGGGGGCCGGAGTGTGCCTCCCATGACTCAGGGTGCACACTGCACACATTATGGACCTGCTCATGAATTCAGTCACATGACTGAAATAATGACAGGGGGCCCCACCTTGGCTTTCCTTGTTATAGTGTCACCAGCCCAGGCTGTCATAGACCTAATGCTGGTAGTAGTGTATTTTCCTGGGGATGAGGGACCAATACTGACTACCCCTCCCTTCCCCTGCAATTGCTACTACTAGCCTAGGAGAAGAGCACTGGTGCTTGGGAGCATTTCGGGACAGTTGATGATCATGCGACCAATTCTAAATGAGTTTCATTATATCTGAATTAGATTTCATTTAGGCTATTTATATTCATAAAACACAAAGTCAGTTTGCTTTGAACTAGGAAACCTGCCATCTGAAAATTATTTTGGTGCTTTAATACTCTGAAACAACAAATTTAGGCTGCCATTCTTCGCATGCATGCCGGACGGCGTTAATTATGCCGGTATGCATCAACAAAATGCAAAGGACAGCTTGTGAGTGAGGTATTCCCTCTGTTGTCATTCTGCGCATGAATGAGATATGCGCGCGGCGGGTGCTGGGAAGGATCCTCTTACAGCACTCTGCAAAAAGTAGCCCATAGGCATCGCATTCTGGGGCTTGGTAATTATGAGAAATGCGGTCAAACTCCCAAAAACTGCATTTTCGTGGGTTTCACTGCATTTCTTGCTTTAGTGCATCTTGCCCTAGGTCTAGTAGAATTATAGTTTTTAGTCACAATTCCAAAATAATGGTGTCCTTCAGATATAACATATGGTTAGTAATACAGTATTGTTTATAGCCTACAAATGTGAAAATCCTGAGAAAGACACATAAATATATTTGTATACAGTATATATGGAAATTGTGACAACTTGGCTGAAATGCTGAATGACAGTTATACTAACAGCCCTGATACACATTCCTTTCCACAGTGGCTGATATGTTTTACTATACTAATCACTTTCAGATATTCATGAATTATAAAAGTCTAACATAATGTATAACTCTGTCCTTTCAGCCGGTGTTTTTCTGCTCAGTTATTAATCCATACGTTTTACACAGAAAAAAAGAATTCTATAATTGTAGCTGTGACAGCCTATGCTAAAAATGTTATATTGCTCAGTCATTATAATAAAACTGTCATGCACATGGCTATGTTGTTTTTCCCATGGATTTCAACAGATAAAAATTACACACTTAAACTTAACAATATATTTACAATATACTAATGTCTTAACATATATAAGAACATATGTCAGTATATTTTACTTTGTGCTTCTGGCACATTATGCAATCTGCTAGGCAGAATGTGAAGAAAAATATTTTAAAATAAAAACTTTTACATTTTCTGAAAAATAAACCCCAAATCAGACAAAAAAGTGTTATATTTACCTTAAGTAATCCTGTATAAACCACACACTCTCATTTAACCACAATTTTGTGAAATACAGATATTTATTTCTGAAGGGGACAATACTCTCCATTACCACAGCTAAAAAGGTGACATTTTCCCGCCTAAACCCTAGTGGGTGCTAGGTGAACAGACACGTCCTAACCAAACATTATATTTTCAATATCCAGGTAGGAAGTAATCACTTCAGGTACTGTGCTAGCAGTAGCTCAAGTCAGGATTGCTAGCTATAAAAGGAGACAGGGGCACTTTCCTATTGATCATTATTATAGAAGACATGAAAATGACAGTGTGCAGCACAGTTTATACATGTTGTGTATTACTATATTCCTATTTGGCCATTGTTTCTCACATGGTCCTTTTTGAAGTGCGCACAAGGAGTCTCCTGAATGCTTTCCGGAAATCTCGGTTAAAGACAGTATATATGACAGGATTCAGGCTGCTATTGCAATACCCAATCCAGAAGAAAAAGTTAAAGAGAGCATCAGAAATGCCACACCTCCCCTTACATACGGACTCCAGGCTGTAGGTGAAGAAAAATGGGAACCAGCAGATGACAAAGCCACCAATCACCACAGCCAGCACGAAGGTTAGCCTCTTCTCCCTCTGCTGTGTCAGGCGGGACTGGGAGACTGAGATTAGTCTGTCTCTACGTTGCTGGACCCGGTTAATGGTCCAAGAAAGTCTTTTACCTTTTGCATTGTTGGTTCCATCGCATGTTTTTTCATATGCTGGATCTGGTGGCATCTTGTGGATTGAAGATGAGCTCTCCTCCCTGTCCATTGCCTCTGCATCATGGTCTTTGGGTACGTTATCGTGGGCTAAGCACTCGTGGTGACAACTTGCACTTTGCTGGAGACTACTGCAGTCAGAAAGCCCATTTCTAAGGTTGGCCACTGTAGAGGCTCGATGCTTGGCTACACGATAGATGCGACAGTATAGTAGTATCATAATGATGCAAGGAAGAAAGAAGGATACAGTGCATGAAAACAAGACATACCAGGTGTCATCACTTAGGTTACACTTCCATTCTTTATGGGAACTTGTTTTTAGCAGTGGTGGGAAAGAGATGATGGCAGATACCACCCAAATGACTGCAATCATGCTCTTAATCCTCTTGGGTGTGCGCCTCATGTTGTACCTGACTGCTTTGGTAACAGACCAGAACCGGTCCATGCTGATGGCGCACAAGTGAACAATAGACGAGGTGCAGAAGAGAATGTCTAAAGCCAGGTACATACTACACCATATATTCCCAAAGGCCCAGTAACCCATGACCTCTTTGGCCAAGGAGAAAGGAATAATCAAAGCTCCCACAAGAATGTCTGCTGATGCCAGTGACACAAGGAACAAGTTCTGTGGGGCTCGCAGAGCCCGACTAGTAAATATCGCTAGAACCACTAGAATGTTGCCAATGACTGTGGACACAATGATGGACCCCACTGCAATAATAATTAGGGCACTCTCCCATGCTGCATAGGGCCAGCTCCCCAGCGCCTGCTGGCTACTATTTCCAGACTTATTGCAGATGCCAGAAGATGCTAAAGTTGTATACTCCATCTTAGTCACATGTTAAAGATAGTTGGTCACCATTAATGAAGTCATTCAGTTAGTCCAGCAGATCCTCAATGCATTATAATAGTGACAGTTAGTGTATTACAGAACATGTACCTATAATTGTACTGATGCATGTTATCAGAGTCAGCAGCCAAAGAATGGGGACTGTGAGGCACCAAGTAGAGGTTTCAGAAGTACAAACTCTCACCTCATTTCTTCCAGCGTCTAAACACAGATAAATCAGATGACAAAATCCTCCAGACTTGCTGAGACCCAGACAAATGCATCCCTCCAGCACTGATCCCAGCACACTTTTCCTGAATGTAAATATTCCAATGTTGCTGAATGTGTCAGTGCTTCTGTTCTTCAAGTGGCTGTTTTCTGTTTGTCTGTCCTAGCTGACTGCAGACTGGGTACATTTTCCCTTCACTTAGGAGCCAGAGGGGAGGGTGAGACAGTTTTACAGTCCCGATCCACTGATCTCCCAGCAGTGTGCTCTCAGTACCTATAGCAGCATCCTCCTTCCAACTGCAGGGGTGCTCACAGCACATAGCACAGTCCGGACACGGGGATCTCCCCAATCCGGATGGGATCCTCTCCACTTCTGCAGGACTCGCAACTAGCAGGCATTGCAAGTGCAAGCAGCCCTGCACCGCCCCACTCGTGTCGTGGGAGGGATTACAAGTCACAGTCAGCACCGTCTATACTAGTGAGGACCACGGTGTATGAGGGATGATGATCAGGTATAGCGTTTTGTTTATAGTACTACAATTTACAGTGTTGCACATAAACATGTCACACACAGATTTCAAGTTTATTTTTTTATTCTCCCATTTCTATAAATACGTCCAGTCTTCATATCCTCTATACAGTACATGTCCCTGTAGAGGGGAATGCCCTGTAGGGAGAGCAGGAAAGAAAGGATCATTGGAAATATGTATATTTTAGGAACATAACTATGATGAGAATCTTCTTCAACTTCCTTTCCTCTCAGGCGTTTGGGTATTTTATACGAGATAATAGCATTTAGAACATTCACGTACTAGTACAACAGATATTCCCACGCACAGCTTCCAAGAGATAGAGGAAGGCATATTAAATATATGACTAATTTCACAAAGTAGCTACAGTACTTCAGATGATGGATTATTTGCTGTAACCACTTTGTTAGTACATGAAGAGGTAATGGTTGCACATTTCCTCATACAGATGTGCCCAGTACATCGTTGCTGATCATGCTACAAACGTGCGCACGCATCACGCCATGCGATCACCCACAGCAGCAAACGCTACAGTGCTCTATGGCTGCGCACTGCAATCACACCATGCAATCCTATGGAGGCGCGTGTGCGTCCACTCGTGGGCGCACGCCTCGCGCCATGCGTGGCGCGATCTGTGTACGCAGCAACGATGTTGCTGGACTCATCTGTACATTTAAAGTGTAACCGCTGGGTTTTATCACTAGCTCTTGACTCTAGTATTTAACTCTTGGGCCAAACGTGCACAGATTTATGACACTTCTGTGTTAAATATTTGGCTACAGTGTAATGTAATGATAAGCTTACGGCACATCTGTTTTATCTTGCCTAGTCAGGGCTCTGAGCTGTCAGCTCCATCATGCATACAGTATACCATCTGAGTGTATTTGGTTTGTGCACATTGAACATCAAGATATTAAAAATTAAAATCAGCCGCGCAATGCTTGATTCCATGTGGAAAGTACATTTCACACACCTAAAACACAGCGTCAGGAAGAAACATAATTTGGACATTTCTGGAAAGTGGAACAGCCAAGCAGTGCGAGTGTTAAGATACATTTTCAATTTTTTTTAAATAAACACATTGGGGGGGAATGTAATACCATGCAATTTTCTAACAACCGTTGCAATTCCGGAGGTTTTCCTGTGGGATACAAGTCTTGTATGTAATAGGACACGAAATGCCTCAAAGTTGCCTGGAATCTGCCAGAATGGAACACGCCTGGCTGCAATAACCTTTCTGATTTTTCTAATATTAAACATACTGTCCAATGTGATGGCCTGCAAACATTTCAACTTTCCGTAAATGTGCCTAAATAATCGCCAGACAATTGAGGTAAATAAATAATTTAAAAAAAAGTGTAGTGATGCTGCTACCTTACTTATTTCAAATTAGCACAAGCGCTTCAGCGAGGTCCGATGGTGCGACCAATGTTCCCGATGTTTATCCGATGCATCTTCGATCTGAGAGGCCGCAGGAGTTCGTCTCTATACAAAGACGGCTACTGTGGCATTTGCATATCTTCCCAGATCCACTGCGACCACAGATGCAGCACAGACCCAATTTGCCTCCATCACTGAATCAGGCTCATAGGCCCTCATTCAGAGCCGTACGCTCTGAGCAGAGCGCACGCTCTGAATGAGGGCCGGGCTCCATGAAAATGGAGCGTCCTCCTGGACGCTCGTATAGCTGTGGGTCACCACCCACAGGCTATACGAGCGTGCATTGTGATGGCCGCGACCATCGCGACCATCGAAATTGCGAGCCAGAGCCTGCGGTTGAGGTTTTCAACCGCAAGCTCCGGAGTGATTTTGGCTCTATCAGAGCCAAATTCACTCCCACTGACATCACTAGTGATGTCAGAGGGCCGGCTTCTGATGGGAGGCGTTCCCGTGGGAACGCCCCCGTCAGGGAGGCACGCCCCCGGCACTCCCACCAAAGGGGGCGTGCTGTCAATCAACATCGACAACACGCCCCCTTTGATCGGACACAACGAGCGAAGGACTTTCCTTCGCTCGTCGCGTCTGGCGCATGCGCACAACGGAGCTCCCTCCGTCGTGTGCATGCTCAGTCCATAACATCGACCCACTTGCGAGCGGACAGCCGCTCGCGAGTGGGTCTGAATCAGGCCCATAATCATCCACATTTTAGGGTGATCTGGCAAGGTCCAGATTATCCATAAGGCATAGTAGGTGGTTGCCTAGGGCCTGGTGGGTCTTCCAGACACCCACTGCCATCATCACCAGAATATTTTTTTTGTTTGTTGAGAGGCTTCTGGAAAATGGGAATCTGTGCTTTGACTGAGAAGAGTGTCTCTGCAAAGGGGGTGGGTAGAGTTAGGAGTTATCTACAATTAGGGATCTCTGTCTGTACCATATTTGCCCTGTTTTATAAAGCTCCCTTATGGACATTGCTGAAGGGGGCTTTATAAAATGCATATGTGTGTGTGGGGAGGAGGGCATGACGTCACAATTGCATCTTCGAAGCTCTGACCCCTGATGCTCAAAGCTTCAATTGGCTGCATTATATAGCAGAGAGTGGGACCACGATGATGTGATTCAATGCAAATTGCATCATCACACCCCTGGCCCGCCCACTCCACCGCAGCAGACTGGTCCACTCCTTCTGGAGTCTGGTAGAGCCCCCCATAATTTGTCACTTTCCCAGATATTCCAGAAGTGTTTGTGAGCATGCTGTATGGAGTTGAGGAAAGGTGGGACCCTGTGTAATAAAAAGGTGGCTCTGAGCCGGATTGAAGGTGCGTATCCACTTGCCGATAGAGGATTGACAGTACGATTACAACATTGTAATCGTACAGTCGTTCCTCTTCCCCTGTAGTGCCTACACTGAACGCTATGTCGTTCAGTATAGGCACCCTCCCTTATCCCCGAACATGCCCAATCTGTTGTTATCGGCTTATTGACCGGCATGTTCAGACAATTATTGATGTTGAAAACAACCAGCGGGAGCGCGCTTCGCTGGTCGTTTTCGACATTTTAATGCCCGATTTGTGCATGATTAATGAGCGATTGAATGATAATGATGTCGTTATCGTTCAATCGCTATGCTTAATTGGCAAGTGGCTACGCCACTTTAGAGATGGACGCTGTTAACAGCTATGCTAACATATGCTAGCAGCAGTAGGCATCAAAGGAGAAAAGACGCCTCTTGAAGGCATTGCATAGCAAAGTGCTGCGTCCTCAGACACAGCATCAGATTTCCTGCAAAACCATCAGCATTAACTCTGAGGTTACTCAGATTGGCCTTTTTCACCTCCATTGCCGGTCTGTGTTGGAATTTGTATGTAGGAGATCCCTGTGCAATGATGCTTTCAATGCTCTGTATATATATATTTTATATTGGTCGTAGATGGGTAAGGGGTGGCTGGCTCAGCTTTAAATGTTCTGTTAACTATGGCCCTGATTCAGACCCACTCGCAAGTGGGCGTACGTACGTTCGGCGTACGTAAAAAAATATTTAAATTCAAGCACTCGCTCGTATTTTCGTACGCAGCTAAAAATCCGCCCCAAACTCAGGCGACCCGTCCTCTAACTAACGAGCGTGCCAAATAGCAAGCGTACATCCCCGAAATGGCTTGAAGGGAACGCACGCACAAGTACAAACCGGAAGTGGGACTGTCAGATTACGATGACCTGCTCGTTTTTTCTGCCTACCTCCCTCAATCGTATCATGTCAATCAATGTATCAATTAGCTTAATTGTTTGTTTTTTTTCAACACAATGCAATAAACTTTAATCTTGTCCGTGTTTGTGTTTACTTGCAGAATACGTACGGCTGAAACCTTCGCTTTTATTGTTCAAAAGACATGTTAGCCCCAATTAAACAATTGTTCTATTTGTTTGTATCCCCACAAATTTTCTGTGGTTCATTTCTTTATTTAAATTTGCTTACGCATGTCACTGCATCAAGCCCATCATAACTCTCAAGAGATTTGTGGCCCTGTCGAACACATGACTCATACACTAACCAATAGAATTTGTCCTGTTAATTTCCCAAATACATTAGCCAATCAAATTTTTTTTTGGTGCTTTATTAAAAATAATTTTCTAAAAATACACCATTGCCATCATGAGATCCGCCGCATTCACCAGGCGTGAACTGCTGGTGCTCACGGAGGTGATGGACAGGCGGATCACCAGTCAGCCTCCACCCATCTCAAATAGCCGAAAGCGTTCCGCATATGCGGAGGTACGTCGCCGCCTGCGCTCCTTCGGCTCACGCCGACATATTGGCCAGCTGGAGCGCAGGTGGTCGGACCTGCACCGGTGTACGCCCCGCTTGCTGGCATGCTTTCGCATGCAGATCGAGGAAAGTAAGTTTTATGGACTGTGGTTTTCAAAGTTTATCTTGTGGGCCCTAACTGCGTGTGCATGTTTTCATGTCTGTCCTATTTAGTCATTGTAGTCATATCTGCATGTGCATGTTTTCATGTCTGTCCTATTTAGTCATTGTAGTCATATCTGCATGTGCATGTTTTCATGTCTGTCCTATTTAGTCATTGTACTTATATTTTTTTTATTTGGATTCCTGTTGAAACTAACCACAATATTTTTTACATCTTTTAGGGGCACAGCAAAGACTACGGCGTTATCGGCAGACAAGACGCCGGTCCCAGCCCCTCTCTCCAACCCCCAATTCCTCAATTACCCCCTCCTCCCCAGACCCTGTGGCCGAGATTTCTGGTCTACTTCCCCTCCAGCCCAATTCCCCCTCTCCTCCATCCCCCCCTCCTCCAAATACCCCCTCCCAGGATTCTTCCAACACCCTGCCCCTAGGTTTGGGGAATGTAGCCACCTCCGAGGTGGTCGAGGGAGTGGCTTCTCGCTCTGGCGTTTTGCCGAACGGTATGTTTTTTTTTTTTTGTTTGAGCAATAAAAAAAAAGTAAAAAACTGACATTGTATTCTCACATTATTGTCAAAATGGATTACATTTAATCCTGGGCCAAAAGGCACAAACTGGCAAAAACCACATTTTACATGCCCCCCAAAAAAAGGGCTCTTTAAGGAACGTTTCAAATTTAACATAACTATGCAAATTCAACAGGCCAAAAGAAAAAGGTAAAAACCAAAAAAACATGATGACATTATTGTTACAATAGGCCCTAACCAACAAATTGAGCCCAAAAGAAACAACCACAAATGTACGTAAATTGATTGTGTAATCATCACATTAGCAGCTATGATTTCCACCTGCGTACGCTTTTGTGCTAACACAAAAAACTGCTTTCAAAACACATACCAAGCCGGTTTTCAATCCAACACTAATTGCTGTTCTGACCACCCGCGATTAATCGCAGCAACATCGTGGAGTGCCGGGATGGAGGAGAAGGCCATCGCCAATGTGGTCGAGTAATCCAGACCCTAAGCTGTGCGTGCATTTGGAAGGGAAAGAGGATCATCCAGTGACGTATGAGTCGGTCCGTACACATTTTACGCTCGCATCTGCTAATGTATGTACGCCCCAAAAACGCCTCGTCACGCCTGCGTATTCCATCTCCACCCCCGTCAACACCCAAAAATGCCCTGTTCTGTCAATCACATTTGACATGTCACTTCCTGTACGCTATTTGACGAACGAGACCAAAAAAGCTCGCAATCTGCCGTACGCACATGCGCAGTGTTACACCGACGCAGGCGCGGTTAGTCAACATCGGAACGCAACGAGCGTACTGCTGTTTGCGTACGGCTCTGAATGAGGGCCTATGTTTGTATATTAACCTGCATTTGTACTAGAGGTTAGGCTTTTAGTGTAAAAACTAATTTCTACTAGCCATCTAAAACATAATTGCTTTGTGATTGTCATCGCTTAGTGCATATTTACATGTAAATGCTAGTAAATAACCATGTTATGTCCCTACAGTACTTTATATGCATATTGCCCTAACACTCACAAACAACAATCGGGCATCCTACTGCACAGAACATTTGTGATAATTACTAATGGGCACCACTGGGACCAGGAAATTTGTGCTTGGAGACTGGCTAGCAGGCATCGAATTATTGAGTTATATACAGTATATATACTGTATATATGACTTGTAATTAAACCTATGTACATTATGTATTTTTTTCTGATTTCAGTTAGATAAGTGTAACAACTAAATATATATTTTTCTGTTTCATGTTTGTCTAGAGATGTTTAGTGTTTGTATGTAAAACTGTTGCTCTATGTGCAATTTATGAGGATAGCTGGTCAGACTAAAGGCGTATGGATACAAGTGTATCCGACTAGGGGGCCCCAATCATTATCTTGACTAGGGCCCCATGGGGTCTTAATCATGCACAATGATTAGGTGTTTCTGAAATAACGTATACTTCACACAAAAAAAAAAAACTTTTACAGAAAATAAGAAAGATTACTAATTATATCACCACTGTAAATGAACAGGCAGGTGCCCTGTAACATGGTTCATAAGTACTATGTGGCATTTGGTGTTAGTGATTGGCCCTACATTGTACTATAATGGCACTTCATAAAAACAAAAACACAATACAACAATAAACAGGGATACAAATTAAACAATCATAATAAACAGTTATAGTAAGTTACAGACTTGGGAGTGTATAAAACACTGGGCAACAAATGAGGTTATGTGAATAACAAATGAACAATAGTTCTGAACATTATCAAACCTATCACTTGTATTTTATCAATATTATCTCTGTAATGTATGAGTTCACTGTGAGTTAGAATCAAGTTCATGTCCAATGTGTGAATACTGTAGGTTTTACGCGTCCCATAAATGAGGAACACACTGTTTCATTTGATATAATTGACAGAATTGAGGTGTAACTCTAGGAATCCACTTAAAACATACTACCGATGGCGAGTTGTCTTCAGATGAACTATAAAGATTCCTGCAATCTAGTCTATATTCTAGAACTATACTGGGAATCGGTATGATTTACCGCCGGACCCATGCACGGTGGTTGGAATCCTGACAGCGGCATCCCAGCAGAGGAGGAAATCCCGATCGTCCAAGGTAAGTATTGTCTAACCTAATTCTACCCCTAACCCTCCCTTAGGGGTGTCTAACCCTAACCTTCCCCCCCAGTGCCTAACCCTAAACCTAACCCCCCCTTCCCCGCTGCCTAAACCTAAGTCCCCCAGGGGGGTGCCTAACCTTTTCCCCCCCGGGGGTGCCTAATGCTAACCCCCCCTTCCCCTAGCCTACACCTAACCTCCCGGGGGGTGCCTTCGATCAGGATGCCTGTCAATCTAGAATGTCAACATATCGTCCGTGGTGGCCCAGCGGTCACTTACCTAATCCGGACGGCTCAAGCGGCTCCAGTGCAGCGGTCATGTGACTGTCACTTCCCGGCAGGGGCATATTTAGAATGGGTGCAGGGTGTGTGATGCACACGGGCCCCTGGGTTCAGGGGGGGCCCGCACCGCACACCCTGCAACCATCCTTTTTTCATACTGACCTTTCCAAACTCCCACAGAGTAGCGCTACACAAAACACAGAAAATGGCCGCCACGGCCATTTTCCAGGCGGTTTGTACATGCGCAGTAGGAAATCACCGGGAAAATGGCTGACGGGCCTTTTTCTCGGTCACCTGCGTATGCGCAGTAGACTCCCGGCACAGACTAGTGCCCAGAGTCTACTGCTGCTGTCAGTTCGGTGACGGCAGTCAGGAAGAGAGGAGGGGGCCCCCTCCTCTCTTAATACGACCCTGCTTCCGGGTCAGACCTCCTATCCTCTGCCATTCCGGTGAGTATTTCATCCCTATTCCTAACCCTCCCTCAAGTGCCTAACCCTAACTCCCTAATCTCCACCCGCACCCTAACTCTAATCTTCACCTGCACCCTAACCGTAATCCTCCTGCTCGCAGCCTAACCCTAATGTCAACATGTTGCAATTCTATATTTAACAATGTTGAAATAATAACAGTTGACAATGTGGTGCCAACATTATCAATGTCAACCTACTCACTACATCCTGAAAATACATGATTATTTTTTTAATACACAGAATTCTTTAGTAATTTATTATTATTATTATTATTATTATTGATGATGATGATGTTTATTTAGGGATCTAATATCACATGCTTCTGTGTTTTCTAAGTGTACCTCCGACCATCTATAAACTGTAACTATTGCCAAATGTTAATTATAGTATCCAGGAGTACTTTACTACTTCCCTTGTTTGTACCGTATTCAAGGGTGAAATTCAATACCCAGACATCAACACAAAGTGCCATTTCAGGACAGCACTTTGCGCCTGGCAGTTTTCCCTCACACCCCATAGAAGTGCAAGGTAAAAACCACTGCTAACCAAGAGGAACATAAAGGCTTGTCTCAGATTTGCTAAAAACACACTGATAACCCCCAGTCCTTTTAGGCTAATGTTCTGTGGACTGATGAGTCAAAAGTTAAACTTTTTGGAAGACATGGGTCCCGCTACATCTGATGTGAAACTAACACAGCATTCCACAATAAGAACATCATACCAACAGTGAAACATGGCAGTGGTAAGTTTGATGGTGTGGGCGCAGGGCAGGCTCTAGGGGTGTTCATCAAGTGCGGTTGAACTGGAGCATCACCCATAGAGGGCGCACCCCTCCCCAACATCCCGATTTCAGCGGGATAGTACTGTCCTGCTGTTCCACCCGTGGGACGAAGTGGCCAGTGGGTGGTCAAATCGGGGTCCGGCTGCGCTGCGATGCCGGACCCCAGAGTCTGAATGAATGCTGCGTGCATGCGCGCGGCATCCATTCAGTGACGGGAGAGGGCTGGGGGAAGCCCAGCTAGTGAGGCTCCCCCCAGCCTGATGTTATTTGGAGGCGTGCCATGCGGGCACGCCTACAAATGATGTCACGTAGGGGAGTGGCCTATGGTAATTAGGTCACGCCCCCATTTTCGGGGCACACTGTAGAGAGCCGCCGCAGGGCGCTCCGACCCCTGGAACTGGACCTGTGTGGGAGTGCTTTGCTGCTTCAGGACCTGGGTGAATTGCCATAATTGATGGAATCAATATTCCTGCTCTGTACCAGAAAATTCTGAGGGAGAATGTCCGGCCATCTGTCTGTGATCTGAAGCTCAAGCGCAGGGCCGGCCCTAGCCAATTTGAAGCCCTAGACAAGATTTTGGCTGGTGCCCCCTAGAAGATAATCCCACCACCAATTTTAAAGTGGGTACACACCTGATAGCCAATCTGCAGATTATGGTTGTTCCTAAACAGCCATCATCTGGGGCCCCGGTGACCGGCCGTCACATAGCGATCCCTTTCCCGCCGACCACTGCAGCAAGTGCAGGGGCGATCGGCTGAACGCCCGTACACACAGCCCATACACACAGCACGATGAGCAGATATATCTGCCAACGGCTGTGCTCCACATGTGACGCAATATGTCTGAACAACATTTTTCACGGACATATTTTGTGTACGGGATATGTTCAGCATCTCAGCGGACGAGATGCGAAGATTTTATATATATATATATAAACAGCATGTGGTAGGGCACTCAAGGAATATGGTTCTACTGCCGGGGTGCCTTCCTAAATGCAGATATTCACATAGCAGTTCTTCCCTATAACAGAAGCATGCGGCACTCCATCAGACTTATTTAATAAAGTATCTTTTATTCAGCCTATGTTTCAAAGCTTACACGGCTTTGTCATCAGGGTGTGAAAAAATATGAGATATGGTAAGAACTTACCCTTGTTATCTCTATTTCTACGAAGTCCATAGGGTTCCACAGGATACCTTGGGGTATAGGTGTGACGTCAGTCGCAGGGCACTAAAGAGTTAAGCTTTCAGCCTCCCAGGATGCACTAGGTCCCCCTCCTATACCCCGCCCCCGGGCCAAGGCACCTCAGTTAGTTACCAAGCCATAGGCCGGAGGAGGAGAAGGAAGAGAGAGAACAAAGATCTGGACACATACAAGAATCACATTCTCACCAGAGGGAGACGGAAAACCGGTGACCAGAGCAAAACCCATCTGCAGCACAGGTGCGACAGGGCGGGAGTCCTGTGGAACCCTATGGACTTCGTAGAAATAGAGATTACAAGGGTAAGTTCTTACCATATCTCATATTTTCTACTTCAGGGTCCATAGGGTATCCACAGGATACCTTGGGGATGTCCCAAAGCAGTATGCTTTAAGGGTGGGGACGCTCCTGTGCAGAAAGGAGAATCCGCCGCCCGAAGGAAGCATCCTGAGAGGCGAAGGTGTCAAACCTGTAATACCTCACGAAGGTATGGACAGAAGACCACGTAGCAGCCATGCAGATCTGAACTGCCGAGGCACCACGTCGAGCTGCCCACAAAGGACCCACAGACCTAGTGGAATGAGCCTTCAGAGAAGGAGGGACCGGTAGGCCTTCATGAAGATAAGCTTCAGAAATAGCCATACGGATCCAGGCTGCCAAAGTTTGCTTTGAAGCAGGCCAACCCTTTTTACGGAAGCCATAGAGGACAAACAAAGCATCCGACTTCCTAAACGAAGAAGTGCGGTCAACATAAGTCCTTAAGGCCCGCACAACATCCAAAGAGGCCTCACCCACGGAAAGACCCGGTGAGTTAAAGGCCGGAACAACTATTTCCTCGTTAACATGAAACTGGGAAACAACTTTGGGAAGAAACTCGGGCCGAGTGCGGAGCACTGCCCTGTTCCCATGAAAAACCAAGAAAGGGGGTCTACAAGAAAGAGCCCCTAACTCAGAAACACGTCTGGCCGAAGCAATGGCCAGAAGGAAAACAGTCTTAGCTGTTAGCCATTTAATATCCACTGAGCCCAGTGGTTCAAACGGCGGTCCTTGGAGAGCCCTCAGGACCACAGCCAAATCCCAAGGCGCCACAGGTGGAACAAAGGGCGGCTGAATACGGAGAACACCTTGCATAAAGGTGCGCACATCCGGGATTGTAGCAATCCTACGGTGAAACCAGACAGATAGGGCCGAAACCTGTACCTTCAAAGAAGCAAGGCGAAGCCCATGATCTAGTCCCGCTTGCAGGAAGGCGAGAATCCGAGACAGACGAAACTCCCGCGGTGCATAACCTCTCGGTCGACACCACTGGAAGAACGTATGCCACACGCGATGGTATATCCTTGCGGAAGACGGTTTCCGAGCTCGAACATGGTACGCACCACAGAGCTGGAAACCCCCCGGGACCTCAGCATGGCCGTCTCAACAGCCACGCCGTCAAAGACAGCCGAGTCAGGTCCGGGTGAAGACAAGGACCCTGAGACAGAAGGTCCGGTCGTAGCGGCAACCGCAGAGGACTGTCCACGGACAGACCCTGAAGGTCTGAGAACCAGTGCCGTCTGGGCCACGCGGGAGCTATCAACTGGAGCGTCCCTCCTTCCTGTTTGAATTTCCGGATTACCCGTGGAAGAAGGGAGACCGGAGGGAACAGGCATGCGAACCTGAACGTCCACCGGACGGACAGAGCATCCACCAGAGACGCCCCTTCGTCTCTTGTGCGAGACCCGTACACCGGCAACTTGTTGTTGTGCCGGGAACCATGAGGTCGATTTCTGGAAGACCCCACCTGTCCACCAGTAGTTGAAAAACGTCCGGGTGCAGGGACCATTCCCCTGGATGAACGTCCCGGCGACTTAGAAAATCCGCCTCCCAATTTAGCACTCCCGGGATGAAGACCGCTTATATGGCCGGAAGATTGCGCTCCGCCCAAACCAGGATCCGAGAGACCTCTACGAGAGCCGCCCGACTGCGAGTTCCTCCTTGCCTGTTTATGTAGGCCACGGTGGTAGCGTTGTCCGACTGGATCTGCACCGGGTGACCCTGGAGAAACTGCTGTGCCTGCAGGAGAGCATTGAAGACCGCACGGAGTTCCAAGATATTTATTGGAAGCTCCGCTTCTGTCGGCGTCCACCTGCCCTGGAACAAGTGTGGACCCGAAACTGCTCCCCAGCCCCGAAGACTGGCGTCCGTTGTCAACAGGACCCAATTTGGAACCCAGAACGGACGTCCCTTGTTGAGGTGGGTCGTCTTTAACCACCACGCAAGGGACAGGCGAACCTCCGGGGTGAGCACAATCGTCTGGAACTTCAGAGACTGAGGCAGCCCGTTCCACTTGGACAGGTGCTGCAGAGGTCTGGAGTGAAACTGGGCGTATTCCACCATGTCGAACACCGACACCATGGAGCCCAGTAACCTCATCGCCGAGTGTAAGGACACCCGGCGGCTGTGCAGACAACTGCGCACCCTTGACTGTAAAGCAGAGATCTTGTCCTCCGTCACGAAGATCCTTTGCTGTCCCGAGTCCAATAAGGCTCCAAGATGCAGAATCCTCCGAGACGGGATTAGAGTGGACTTCTGCCAGTTGATTAGCCAGCCGTGCCGTTGCAGCAGTGCAATGGTCAGGTCCAAGTGGTGTAACAGGAGCTCTGGAGATCCTGCCACCAATAACAGGTCGTCCAAGTACGGCAACATGCGGACTCCCTGCAGCCGCAGAGAAGCCGCCATGACCGCCATCACCTTGGTGAAAACACGTGGTGCTGTCGCCAGGCCAAAAGGTAACGCCCGAAACTGGAAGTGGTCGCTGCGGATTGCAAACCGAAGGAACTCTTGATGGCGCAAAAGAATAGGGACATGCAGGTAAGCGTCCTGTATGTCCAATGACACCATGTAGTCCCCAGGTTCCAGCGCCAGAATGATGGACCGTAGGGTCTCCATCCGAAACTTCGGGACCCGCAAAGACTTGTTGAGTGCTTTGAGGTTGAGAATCGGACGATATGACCCATTGGGTTTCTGTACCAAAAATAGATTTGAATAGAAACCCTGGCCCCTCTGGGAGAATGGAACAGACACTATAACTCCAGCCTGGAGCATAGTGTGCAATACCTTCCACAGCTCCGTAGCCTTGTTCCGGTCTGATGGTAGACCCGTGGTGAAGAATCGAGCTGGGGGTCTGTGCCGGAAGGAGAGGGCGTACCCGTGGGAGACCACCTCCAGAACCCAAGTGTCTGTCGTAGTGAACGACCAACACCGGGAGAACTGCAGCAGGCGGCCTCCCACCCTGGGATCCCCCAAGGGGAGACTCGGACCGTCAGGCCGCAGGCTTGTCATCTGGCTTGGGGGCCGGACGTCTGGTACTCCATGCCTGTTTTCGGGGCTTGACCGATTTCTTAGGGCCAGCCTGTCGAGGAAACGACTGTGGTTTGGGCCTGCCCTGGGCCCTAGATGACCGAAAGGACGATGGTCCAGAACCAAAAGGAGCAGCGGCCGACGGAAGACAAGCAGATTTGGCTGCCGCCAGCGTGGCCACAAACTTATCCAGATCCGGACCGAAGAGAACTTCTCCGGTAAATGGCAACGCTTCCAGACCTTTCTTGGAATCTGCGTCCGCCTTCCAGGATCGCAGCCACAAGGTGCGACGAGCAGCTACCGCTGCTGAAGAAATTCTAGACACCAGAGTACTAATGTCTAGAGCCGCCTCGTTGATGTAGGTGGCCGAATCACGGAGATTGCCAATCAACTCCGCCTGTTCGGCCGGACAGTCGGATTCAAAAGAAGCCTCTAATGAATCCGCCCAGCGCTCCATCGCTCTGGCAACCCAGCAAATGGCCATAGCCGGCCGTGCTGCCCCCCCTGCAAGGGAATAAGCGGACTTCAGGCAGATTTCTACCTTGCGGTCCGTAGCATCCTTAAGGGAGGACATGGATGGCATCGGCAATGTGGCACTACGGACAAGACGGGTCACGTGAGAATCCACCTGTGGAGGGGATTCCCACTTAGCAAAATAATTATCCGCGAACGGATAAGCCACCGCCAGGCGTCTCTGCGGCTGGTATCTTTTGCCAGGTTGTTTCCACGCCTCCTCTAAATGGTCCACCAACTGACCCGAAAGAGGAAAGACTGTGGCATCGCCCTTCACATCTTTGAAAAAGGCATACTTAGATTTAGCCGCTGGGGGAACTTCGTCCTCAATCACCAAGGCTGTGCGGACCGCCCGAATAAGTCCAGGAATATATACTTTGGACTTAGCATCAGCGTCCTTAGTATGGAGAGGTTCCTGATCGTAAGGATCCAGAATCTCCCCATCATCAGACGTCCCTTCGTCATCCTCATAAGGAGCGGACAGAGACGCCACCGGCCTTTTATGAGGCCGCATCACAGACTCCCCTTGCAACACATCCGATAAGTGCTGTACAGAACTCGTCAGGGAGTTAACCCACGCTGGCTCCTGAGAACCCGGGAGCGGGGAAATAGGGAGACTGTGGGGTACCACCAATTGTCGTGGGAACCCCTGCATGGGTGACGACACCACAGACTGCTGGGACAAACCCATCGGAGTAAACGCGGGCTGCGGAGCTAACTGGCCCACTAAAGCTGTTAACGCCTGAGCGAAACAAGCCCAGGGCGGCTCCTGTACCGGTGCTGTAACCGTAATAGGCCGCGCCATGGACAAACACTGCCGGCAAAGGCCCTCCGCGCTACCCTCCCCCTCCGCTAACGGTACTTTGCACGTGGTACACTGTAGCCGGAGGGGAAAATCACTTTCAGACATGATGGCACCACGTATGTGACCTCTCTCACCAATTAAGTATTAAATAGGCGAGAGACCACCCTGCAGCACCGCACCGCAAGGGCTTTAGCAGAAAGAACAGGGACAGTAATAAAGCTGACAGTTTAGAGAAGAAAAGTTACAGGCAGCGCTAGCACAGTCACATACAATGCAGAGAAATAACAATTCCTGCACTAACAGCGCTGATCACTCAACTACACAGACACAGGGCCTGGTAGGACACAGCGCTGCATACACAGACCTGAGCCACAGCGGAGGAGAGGTATGCGGGGGGACCCAGACCACGATGCTTCCTTCCAGACTTCCAGCAGCGTTCACCATGCGTTGCAGAGAAGATGGCTGCCGAGGAGCAGAGAGAAGCTGGCCTGGGGGAGGAGCGCTGACACAGGGCCAGTCAGCACAGTGCAGAGAGGGCTGTGTGCAGCGGGGGAGGCGCCGGCTGTGAGACAGGGAAGGCGCGCTCCCCTGGCATGCATTTAACCCCTGGGACGCCGCAGCGCTACCGCTCTGCTGCGGTCCGCTGTCCCAGGGGGTAGTGGAAAGCGCAGGTTCAGTACCTGGCTCCACGCTGCAGCCAGTCCCCAGGGAGCCCCCTGCCTGGGGACTTAGGACCATGTGACCAGCGGGGACCCACCGCGGGACCCCGCTGCTTACCTTTGTCCCCCTTGGATCCGGCCATGGTCCGGAACATCTGGGGTCACCGCTAGCTGAGACCCCAGATGCTCACCAGCATCCCCGGATCGGTACCGGCGTTCTGGTACCGGCGGGGGTGTAGGGAAGACAGCATGGACGTCAGGACTGACTGTCCATGCTGTACATCCAGATGTGCAGCCACAGCTGCACTGAAGAAAGCTTCAGGGGCTCTTCTAGCCCCCACTCCGACAGGTGCACCCAACGCCGGCCGGGCACCAAACTAAACTGAGGTGCCTTGGCCCGGGGACGGGGTATAGGAGGGGGACCTAGTGCATCCTGGGAGGCTGAAAGCTTAACTCTTTGGTGCCCTGCGACTGACGTTACACCTATACCCCAAGGTATCCTGTGGATACCCTATGGACCCTGAAGTAGAAATGAGCCTATTACTAAGGTAGAACTTCTACTCAGATGGGACCCGACTGCGTCCCTAGTTACTGCCCCACAATGCCACTGTCTGCCTCGCACTGCTGTGTAACGTCACTGACCTGTGGCACCCGGCGCCCAGAGGAGGAAGAATGGACACTGAACTAGCACTGTCACTTGTATCATATAAAGGTAAGCACTTGCACTTTTGTCATTTTTCACACCCTGATGGCAAAGCCGTTTAGGCTTTGAAACATTGACTGAATAAAAGATACACTACTTTTACACATCAATGCCACGTAGCAATGCCCGGTCTTTACACATAATCCCATGCAGCAATGCCCATCCTTTACACATTATGACACTCAGCAATGCCCATCCTTTACATATTATGCCACAGCAATGCCCATCCTTTAAACATTATGCCACACAATAATGCCAATCCTTTACACATTATGCCACACAATAATACCCATCCTTTACACATTATGCCACACAGCCATGCCCATCCTTTACACATTATTGCACACAATAATGCCCATCCTTTACACATTATGCCACACAATAATGCTTGGCCTTTAGACATTATGCTGCTTTCTCCTCCCCCCTCCCATTTACCCCAGTAGCCTCTTACCTAGCTGTGTCCCTCTAGCAGTCTACATCAGCTAGCTGGGGTCCCCACGGCAGGTAGCCGCACAGGTCCGACACTCTGTTGAAATATGGCGTCGCTTACGAGTCAATCAGAGCTCGCAGACCAGCAGCCGCTGCTGATTGGCTGCCGGTCCGCAAACTCTGATTGGCTCGTGACCAGCGCCTGTTTGAATGACAGGAGCCTGGTCTCTCTCTCCAGCGCAGCTGGGTCGGGTTCTGGCTTTGGGGCTCGGGCTGTGCTGCACTTCAGTGCAGTGCCCTGGTCCGCTGAGCGCTTGGTGGCGGGCGGCAATTACGGAGGCAGAGCCATGGGTTGTCACTCATGGCTCCACAAAGGACCATGGGAGGAGTGGCCACGGCTGGGCATGCGCAGTATGCTCTGTGGTGCGCAGCCATCTACCTTGTCCCCTGTAGCCAGAATGAGCTTCTGTTCAGAAGCTCATTCTGACCTGTCTCTGGCTGTCACCTGACAGTCTGACTACTCCACTGCCCGATCGGAGCTAAGCTCTGATCGCGGTAGTGGCGGGGGGGACTGCAGAGTCATGGAATGCCCCTAGGCATTCCTGATGCCCTAGGCATTTGCTTAGAATGCCTATGCCTAGGGCCAGCTCTGCTCAAGCGGAATTGGGATATGCAGCAAGACAACGATCTGAAACACAAGAGCAAGTCCACCTCCAAATGGCTCAAAAGATACAAAATAAAGTGGCCTTAGTCAGTCCTGGCTTTAATCCAACTGAGATGCTGTGGCAGGACCTTAAATGGGCAGCTCATGCTGAAACTAAAAAACCCACCAATGTGGCTGAAGTAAAGCCAGGGCCGGATTGAGGGCTACATGGGCCTGGAGCTGAAATGACCAAGGGCCTATAATCAAAAGAGAGGAGGTGTGACCAGTGCCATGTTGGTGTGGCCAGTCCCATGTGGGTGTGACCAGTGCCATGTGGGTGTGACCAGTGCCATGTGGGTGTGGCCAGTGCCATGTGGGTGTGGCCAGTGCCATGTGGGCGTGTACACCCCTATACTCTCAGTCCCAATGACTCCCTAAATATGTAAAAGAAAAAAAATGCTTAATTTTGTGAGGTAAATAGAAATACAATTTTACTACTTATGATTTATGGCCGACCGTGTGGAGAGCAGATGGCCAGTCATCATCATGTTGTCATGATGATGGGCCTATTTTTATGTGGAGGCCTGGAGCTGTAGCTCCATCCGCCCCATTGTTAATCTGGCCCTGAGTAAAGCAATTGTGCAAAGAAGAGCCGGCCGCAATTCCTCCACAGCAACGTGATAGACTGATCTCCAGTTATTGGAAGCATTCAACCACTTAACTGATGAATTCTTTTTTTTTAAAATGCTGCGAAATTGTCGTTTTTTTTTATGATTGAATTAGGTCAAGAACATCTTTTTAAAACTTTTCCAGCATGATTTTATAATTTTTTTGTTTTTTAAACACCGTATAACATAAAAATAGCAATTGTTATGCTATACTGTAGTGATTCCCATTGACAACTATACCATCGGTGGCCAATGGGTTCAACCATTGATAGAAACTATCGATGGCTTGAGATCGCAGCCACTGATGTTTCCTTAACATCAGTTGGGGGCTGCAATAGTTGGTGCAGCAACAGTGCCCGTCAGCGATGGCAAAAACACTTGTCATAGACTATCGATGGTTTGCAAACAATCGATGGTCGGTGGCCATCCATAGTTTACTGTATAGTATACTATACCTAATCGGAGGCCCCGTATCGAATCTTGATCGATACAGGATCGCCATAATAAAAATAAAATGACATCAATGTTAAAAATGAAAAAAACAAATAAAATTGTAAAATAAAAAAAATATATATATATATAAACATATATATGTGTATACATACATAGGACAGAGGCGGAGTTTGAATGGGAGGGAGGGGGTATTGGTGCCGCCGGCTATAGTCAGTTGTCAGACAACTGCAGCCGGGCCGGGGACACATATCAGCCACCCGGATGAGAGGGCATGGCCGAGCCGATGCAGCGCCGGGAAGTGTGGGTGGGGAGACGGCCAAGGACATAGATTGGCGGCCGCCTGGGTGAGAGGGGTGGCCAAGCAGAAGCAGCGTCAGGAGAAGCGGGTGGACACAGATTAACCGCCCAGATGAGGGCTGACCGAGCCGTCGCAGTGCCGAGGGAAAGACCGGGGGGACACACAGATTAGCCGCCCGGATGAGGGCTGGCCAAGCTGACGCAGCGCCTGGGGGATGGCCGAGGACACAGATCAGCGGCGACACGGATGAGAGGGGTGGCCACTGGCCAAGCAGCCGCAGCGCCAAGAGGATGGCCGGGGACACAGATTAGCCGCCCGGGAAGAGAGAGGGCTGGCTGAAGCCGGGAGGAGCTGGTGGGTGGATGCCGGGGACATAGATCCACGGCTGCTTGGATGAGAGGGGTGACCAAGCCACCGCAGCGCCGGGAGGAGTGGGTTGGGAGGATGGTCGGGAACACAGATCAGCCGCCGTATGAAAGGGGTGGACGGGCCGCCGCAGCCCGGGAGTGGACCACACAGAAGGTAAAGCAGGTATCCGCACTAGGTGGGGGAGATGCGGCGCTGGCTACCTGATCACTGCAGGCCACCAGTGAATGGAACACAGCAGCAGCCGCAGCTGCCAGGTGCCGTGACTGCTGCTTCCATGGAACCCTTGCAGCCGTGGCAGAAGGGGGGTGCCGCGGGTCCCGATCACTGTGGCCTGCAGTGATCGGAACACACTGGAGGGGCAGCCACAGGTGCAGAGGGACCGGGAGGTCCCTCTGATGTAGACGGCTGTGGGAAGATTAGCTTCCCGCAGCCAAATAGTGGGCATTTCTGACTGGTCGTATCAGATACGACCATGTCAGGTAAAGCCCAGTCTGGTATGGTCGTATCTGATACGACCATGCCAGGCAAGTGGTTAATTGCAGTTGTTGCTAAAGTTGCACAAACACGGGGGAGCAATTTATTTTTCACATGGGTTACACAGGTGTTAGACAACTTTTTCCTTTCATAAATAAAATGATCATTTAAAATCAGTTTTTTTTGTGTAGTAAACACAGAATGACTATGCCTGATATTCAATTTCCTTTGGAGATCTGAAACACTTAAGTGTGACAAATATGTAAAAATAGAAGAAATCAGTAAAGGGACATAAAAAAACCTAACTTTAAATTCATCTTATTTGCACAGCGAATATGATTCACAAGCAGCTTCTGCTGATTAAAATGATATGCAGCATGCCTATGTTCTCTGTGTGACAGAAGGTCTGCTTTTAAACCTCCTAAGCAGTGATATCCTTGTCTTTTGTGACACCCGGTGTGGGTAGGGGTGGGCGAGCTTATATTGTGCCAGCAAAAAGAGGGCGTGGCCTCACAGATGGGGACATGGCCCACCACCCAAGCCCCTGTTTTTGTATCTCCAGGGGTCCCTCGACCTCGATGCCACTGCCTCCAAGGCTATAATCATACTTTTCAATCTTTTGGCAGCCCCCTCCGGGAGAGGGCAGCTAGGTTGGCACTGTGTTGGGTGTGGCATGTTGGAGGTGAGCAGATCTGGGAGGCGTGGCAAAGTCATCGCATCATTGTGGCCCCAGCTCTGATTTACAATGCCACAATTACCAGCATTGTGAAGTGTAGGGGGGGGGCAGGGGCAGAGCCACAATGATGTAATTCAGTATGATTTGCACCATCGGCTTCCTGTACCACTCAATTCACTCAGGAAGTAAGTGGCTGGGTGGCTCCAGCCTCATGTATCTCATGTGTCTATTTCCCTGTAGATTGCAAGCTTGCGAGCAGGACTCTCTTAAGACTTTGGGCCTGATTCAGAGCCGCTCGTAAGGGCCGCTCGTTCGTTCCGAGCGATGTTAGCCCAACTGCGCATGCGTACGGATCGTTATACGCATGCGCTAACCAGTCAGTGCGGCCGAAATTCATGTGCTCGCAAAATAGCGAATGCCTGCTATTTTGAGTGACAGAAAGAGGCGTATGTGGGTGGTAACAGGGGAAGGTGCTTGAAAATGGGGAGTGGAAATCAGAACGCAGGCGTGCTTAAAGGTCAAAACGGGCGTTTTATGGGTGTGCATATTTAAAACAGCAGCGTCATTGACCACGTCACTGAGTTATTTTATAGTCAGAACTGCTCGCAAAATTGTGGTAGCAAACACCAACCCCAAGAATAGCGAGCAGTTCATACCCTTGTCGATGTACTCGATTAATCTAATAAATAGCGGACATGACGTAGGATGCGAGCGGCCAGGGGGCGTATTTTTCCAAAAAACGAACGCAAGTTTTGTTCGCTCGTTCAGACATAGAGGCGTGAACAGACCGCAAACAGCGAACGGTTCATTTGAATCGCCACCCCTTGTTTTAGAACGAACGACCGCAAATAGCGAGTGGCTCTGAATGAGGGCCTTTGTTTGTTATTACCTGGTCTTAGTTTATTACTGTTTTGTTCTAAAGTGCAATGGAATATGCTCTATAAGTAAATGTTATTAAGTAAGTAAATAACAAGGTACTATATAATAATACATGCCTTGGCTTTCTTGCAGCAAAGTCTATCACACCTATCACATGATTATGCCACAAATTGATGGTCTTTGGTTTTTCTAATATGTGGACATCACTGCTCTCTCCCAGGGGCCTATTCATCATACTTAAACTTTCTCTGGAGGTAATTAGGTTTAGAACTCGCATGGAGTTCTACCTAATTAGCGGAGGAATTCATCATTCCTCCTCCCTATAACTATCTATTCCGAAAAGATGTAATTTTGCGATGACAGCTTTTCTGGAAATAGATAGTTTTCCCTCTCTACAGTAACTTACCGTAGCTGGAATCTGTGCTGCGCATGCGCTTTTACATTCGTAAAACCAGCGTTTGCGCAGCACTACCTACAGCTGCGGTAATTTTGTGTGTCCCCCCCCTCCACCCTCCGAAAGCCTCCCCCCATCCCCACACTTACCTGCCCGCTGCAGCGCCTCCGGTGGCTTCTCTGACACGTGTTCTCCCAGCAGACCACAGTAGTTTAGAAAAAAAATAAAATAAATAAGTTTTTTTTCTTTCTAAACTTTATTGTGTTCTGCTGGGAGAACACTTGTCAGACCAGCCACCGGAGCCAGAGGACGGACCAGAGCAGCGGAGGGAGACCACCCTGACACAGGTAAGTTTTACCTGCTATTCGCCACCTCACAGTGGCGGATAGTAACTCCATCAAATTCCGAAAATACAAAATTTTCGGAATTTGATGAATGGCATAGTTTCCATATCCCCATACTAATGTTTGGGGAGTGTGGAAATTAACGCAGGGGACTTAGCAAGGAGATATCAGTGATATCTCCTGTGTTAAGTCTCTTCATGAATACTAAAATAACGTTAATTAAGGAAAATGTCCTTAAAAACGTTATTTTAGTGTTAATGAATAGGCCTCCCAGTCTCTTCACAGACACAACACTAACAGCACTATCATGCAGCTCCAGGAACACATGCAGCCAAAACAGCATCCCTGTACAGACAATTTATCCAACCAGCATCGGGAGAGGAGGAAGACGGTTATCCGCGTGCTGCCTGGAGTTGTAGTTTGATGTAGTCTTAGGAGCATACATGCCTACCCTCCCGCTTTTAGCCGCAAACCTTAGCACTACTCCCGGTTTTCCCACTGATCCCGTTTAAAGAAGGACTGTGCATGCGCGAGGGGCGGGGACTGCAAAGGGAGATGTCATAATGTGTGACGTGAAGGCGGGCCACCGAGGGGTTATGGGTAACGGTGGCCGTCTAGCATCGTCTATGTACACAGTGCCTCTGGCGGCGACGGAGGCGAAGGCATCTTCAGCGGAGGAATAGGCAGCAGACGCAGCAGTGGTGGCCTCTTCTCTCCCCCACGCAAGGTGGCCCCTAAAGCAACCTCCTCCCAGTGTTCCTCTTCAGGGGCTGGCCCTTCATCTGCCTGCGGCTGTCAGGCTGTCCCTCTGGTCTCCTCGGTGGGGTCTTCCTCTTTATGGGCGTCAGCAGCAGCATGAAGTCCTTTGCGACGGTGGCTCCTTCTCTCCGGTCCTGGCAGCAGGCTCCTTAGTGGAAGTTTTCTCGTCTGCGGGAATTACTCTGGGCATCCGGCAGCTGATGGGGCCTTCCTCTGGGTCCTTCTGCTCTCCCAGCAGTTCCCGGTGGCGGCAGATCAGTCCCTACTCCCTATCTATTCATGTAAATGTGTGTGTGTAGTGAGATCTGGTAATGTGTGTGTGAGTAGGGCATCTAGTAATGTGAATGTGTGTATGTAGTGAGATCTAGTACTGTGAATGTGGCAGGGCAGAGATACAGTATGCCCATAGGTGTAATTAGACACGCCCTTTGGGTGGAGCAGACCACACCCCCACAACAGCGCGCCGCGCCCATTTTACAGCCTTCTGCAATCTCCCTCAAAGTGGTTTCCAAAGTAGGCAAGTATGCTTAGGAGCTTATCACTACAGAGTACTGAACTTCGCTCTAGGACATCAGAAACCATCATGTAACACAAATTTGCCATAAGAACGGCTCCCAGGACCCTACTTGCACCTAATAGGATCGAGGCCAGTGTTTGCACAATGCCATTTCCTGTACTATACACACACAACCCACAAATCAATATTATGTAGGTATAAATTATAAAACAAGAAAAAAATTAAAGGATGAACAAAAATATATACATATCAAACACTGCAAACTTTGTCCATCTGACTGCCCTAAGTACAGACACAAACACGCACATATAATGACTATAACATTAGACTCCACCCAAATACAGACATAGGGACTCCCAATCCCTCCAACCCAGCAATAATGCATTAATACCCCTTTCAGACATATGACCCGGGAAATTTCCTGCTCAGACCCAGGAATTTCCCCTGTGTAAAATCCCAGGTATTTGGTGGAGACCTCCCTTTCACACTACATAGTCTACCAGGGAAATTCCCGGGTAGACCCCTTTCAGACACAAGCCGGGTATTTCTGTTTTATACACACTGGATGTCTGATAATACCTAGTGTTGTAGGTGCTTATAGAAAGCGAGATGCCTGAGCCTGCAGTGTGACAGACATTTATCCCATGCTGCTGCCGTAGCTTCTCCACCTCTCACTTCCTTCTCTGACACGTCAGTGCCACAGCCTAATCAGGACATGTCCCCCAAGATGTGCAAGGGTAGAGCGGGGGACTTGCCAGGCTAGAGCCAGTACTGCCATTCTGTAATGGGTCCCTTGGCTGCAGTGACAGGGGAGGCCCACTCTTGGAGCCAGGTTGATGGCGCTGCGCTAGAGCCGAGCTCGGTGCCCCCGTGAAACCCCCGCCCCAGTGACCCGGAGCCGCCTCTTCTAGCATCCTGCCCGTCGCATTGTCCAAGATGCCGGTGAAGAAGAGCTGCTGAGACACAAGTACCGGACGGACTTCAATGCTGGTGAGGCTGCATCTATGACAGGTGTGACCGTCAGCCGGCCAATCAGCAGCTGCTTGGTGGTGCTCGGGAGTAAATTCCCGGGTAGCACCATTCAGACATCAGCTGGGTAATTTCCCAGGACTTAAGTCCTGGGAAATTCCCTGGTCGATTGAAGGGGCGGCTACCCGGGAAGGTGTTCCCGGGTAGGTACCTTTCACACATACAGGAGACCCGGGAATTTTGGCCGAGGCAGGCCAAAATCCCGGGATTCTCAGTATGTCTGAAAGGGGTATAAGTTTAACACAATAGGTGCAGTACACATTGCAGTCATGCCACCCATGGGAATTATTATCCAACACTGCTACACACACTATGCTGGGATGGTTACAAGAGGAAGACATGCTCTGACTTCACCTTATAATGACCAACAACAACAAAAAATGTTCTTATTAATAAAACACAGATTTCAGTAGGATATAAATAGCTGCACATTTAACTTGTTTTTTTTTATAGTCCTAATACTATGGCTGTCAGTAGTATGTATTGTGAGTTGCAAATTTGGTCAAAGATAAACAAATGTGCACACTCAGTATCCCTAAACGTTATCCTCTAACAAGTCAGACATGTTACATACAGCTGTAAATGTGTTTAATACATAATAATCACCTCACTGTTTCTGTTTATTACAGGGGGGTCCATACTTCCTTAGCATCCAGCAAAAGTTACCCAAATGGTAGTGGATAGATCCACTTCAGTATTTGTACCCTGACGTCATCAGTTACTGTCCAACTTCATTCCCTATTATCCACAGGGGGAATATAAACCTGTGGCGAGCAAAGCGAAATACCCTGCCTGAAGTGTGGCTACCGAAGCGAGCCCGCGAGGGGCCAAATTTCTTCTTTTGATGGCCTTTATGGGCATGGAACCGCACTTCTGCCCTCGCTCCACGGCACTTCCAGGTACATCTACTGAAGGGGGTCTATACACTACCTTACACAGACCCAGGAGATGCTGACTGGCTCTGATGCATCTCTCCCATGAGGCTGCTGCTGATCTCCTCCACAGGTCAGAGAAGCATGCGATGAGCTCCACCAATCAGAGCTCAGCACTTTCTTCTCTGACCTTTTGTGGTGTCACATGGGACTTTCTCAGCTCCCAGTAATGCACTGTACTTGTGCAGTACACTCAGGACCTGATTCAGACCCGGTCGATAAGGTGCGCTCGCTCTGAGCGATTTTTCGCCCATCTGCGTGCGCAAGCCAGTCTTTGCGATCTGATTTTGGTTGCTCGTAAGCCACTATCAGATCGCTACTTTGAGTGACAGATAGTGCCGTTTGTGGGTGGTAACAGGGGAAGGTGCTTGTGAACGGGGGAGTGGATGTGCGGACGCAGGCGTGTCAGGCCACCAAAACGCTGTTTAAAGGGTGTGCATAATTAGCAAAGTAGCATCATTGTACACGTCACCTGCATGTTTTTCATATAGGATGTGGGCAAAGCAATACACCTACCCACCACCCATTCACTGACTGTGCTCATGTCTGCTGCTCCCCTCCCCCTGACTGTGTGCATGGCTGCTGCAAGAAGGCCCCCACATGAAAAACAAACATATAGGCTTTGCATGAGAAAAACACACACACACACACGCCCCCACATGAGATAAAAACACACACACATGCCCCCACATGAGATAAAAACACACACACACACACACAGGCCCCCACATGAGATAAAAACACACACATGCCCCCACATGAAATAAAAACACACACACACAGGCCCCCACATGAGATAAAAACAAACACATGCCCCCACATGAGATAAAAAGACACACACATGCCCCCACATGAGAAAAAAACACACACACATGCCCCTACATGAGATAAAAACACACACACATGCCCCCACATGAGATAAAAACACATCTATAATCTAACACATGAGAAAAAAAAAAAACATTCTGCCACATTAAAAAAAATCAAATAAAACATTTCAATCAATATCAGTGTTTATCTCACTTACTGTCAGCCTCAGACTGTGAGCTTGGGGTGGGCTGCTGTGGCATCCTTCATGTGTCTGCTTGGCGTTGGTGGCTAGTGCAGTTACAGTCCTCGCCTCTCACAAATTCACAATTACAGAACAGTCGGCGCCAGGATCCCCTGAATGGCTCCTTGATTGTAGCCACTGGCATTTAGCAAAGGTTACCTGTCCTGCAAGGTCTAGAGGTCCCATCCCACCTCTACGACATCCTCTGCTGAATTGACGGCAGCCTGACTCTGCCGGTGATGGGTTGCTGGCACGTATGACGCCTACTGTACTTGTACATGTGCCTATTGCTTAAACCTAGAGGGGACACAGCAAAGCCTGGAAGGCTTGGCTGAAACCAGAAAGACTTTGCTGTGTCCCTATTGCCTGCAGTAGGGAACGTAGAGATGGAGTAAGCAGTACAATCCTAAACTGAGGTAAACTGAGCTTTCAACTGTTTGCTAAATACTAAATAACCTCTTTTAGCATCAAAAACTAGTGATAAATGTGGTATCCCACTAGTCTGTTGGGTAGTCTTGGGCTACCCACACTATGTAATAAGCAGCTTTTGTTTGCGGTGCCAGAACTTTCTGGGTGCCTGGCATTCTGTGCATGGGTCCAGTGGGCAAGAGCAGGCAGGTGCAACGGAGAGGACTGTTGAACTACCACAGACCCACAAACTGTAGTGCAGGCTGAGGAGAGAGTGAGGAAAGTGATGAGATGCAGGACACTTTCCTGAGACAGAGAGGTGTTCCTGGTGACCAGAGATCAGTGGTGTGAGATCCAGGTTGTTAGCATCACCGGAGATTGGCAGAGTGGCTCTCAGACAGCAGCAGTGTTCGGCAGCAGCAGGTCCCAGAGGAAGCTGAACCCAGTGACATCTTCCGGCCAAGCAAGCAGCTTCTTCACTCCCAGTGGAGGCAGGCAGAGAGGCGCTCCCTTCATCAGTACAGCCACTGGCAATACACTGCAGGGGCACGTCTTCCTACATAATCGGCTGCCAGAGGGAGGAACATCAGATAATTGGGCAGGTCCTGCCAGCTCAGGGGTCAAAGCTAGATGGAGGATAGTGAGCCCTAGGTAACTGGCTACACCTTCCTACATCACATAATAGTGAGAGCCACAGCAATTACCACGTAACCAAGCATACTGTGTTACAGACGTCTTATTGCAAGTTTTAAAGACTAGTATACAAGCATACAGGAGTGAACTCTTTAAATCTAAAATATTAGGCAATCAGCCCTCTTACTACCAGCATAGACTGTGAAGTTATAGGAGCTAAAAATGAGCAGTAGGCACACCACCGGTATAGGCTCAGTCAGCCTGCTAAAACATTACCAACACCTCTCCTCTGCCAGTACGCTGTAGCACAATAAAGTACAGCAAAGCCTCAGCATCTATGGGGACGTTAAAGACTCAGGTAGATTTGCGTGAGGAATAGAGCTGCAACTCTTTCCTTTCAGGAGAAAGAAACATTAACTAAAACAGAGAAGGTTATCCAGTTCTTAAACTTTGATGCTCAATTTTATGACTCTGGATTTATAATTCAATAAGAGATCTCTGCTTTATATCGTACACCACCGTGGCCAAATCAGCTGAACTGAGTAATATTTCTTTATGGAGCAATAGAAGGTGAACTGCGCTTTATAGGTGTGGTGAATGTTATAGGGTATGAGACTGGATTAAGGATGAAGGATAGGTAGAGGGGGGGGGAGGGGAGGTTGCAGAGGGTGAGTCGACAATTGCAGCAAAGTGGAAGTAGGGGTGTCCGGTCCTACTGAAGATCTACTGAATTAAGGGGTAACACCTGCACTCAGGTCTGGTGTCTGTGCAGGTTAGGAGGTCAATGTACAATCTGCAGGGATGTATGGAGAATGTTGTAGCTTGGGTGCTGGTGTGGTTCATACGGATAGGGGTATGAGCCTAGAATGTATTTGGGTGAGGAAGGTATATGAAATGTCGGGAAATGTATTGCGGGGCTAGTATAGCGGGTCATGTATTTGTAGCTCAGACCCCTATCCGTATGAACCAGACTAGCACCCAAGCTACAATACTCCCCATACATCCCTGCAGATTGTACATTGGCCCTCTAACCTGCACAGACACCAGACCTGAGCGCAAGTGTTACCCCTTAGTTCCATATTTCTTTATGGGCCCCATTGTATAGCCAATGCATGTGATCGAATTTATATATGTTTGAACTTGGTAATGATAAAACATTGTTGAAGTGTTACATGTAGAGTTTATTACCTAATGTGATATTTCATGTAATTGTATGCTATTGTAATTGAAAGTGTATTGTGAGACTTATAAAACAACTTAAAAATCCTGCAAAAGAGAAGCGTTGTGACAATAAAGTTGAGTTCTCATTTGGAAAGTCCAATTGTGATGATTCAAGTTGAAGTAGACCTCTTACTATTCAGGTGGCAAATAGAATTTGTGTCGTAAGGAAAGGCCACCAAGTCATGGAAATAAGTACTTACTACAAACCAGCGATACTTGCCTGGGTATCACATAAAGGGGTTATGACTGGTTCTTAAATGAAGACTGTTAGTCTTGTGTCATTGATATTGCAACCACTGTTCCACAACTGTGTTTATTATACATGCAGATGTCATCATTGTTCAGCTGCTAATAAAGTTAGGCATAACAAAGGTAGCTGGGGGTATTTTTTATCCAGACTCTTTATAGAAGAATGTTTTCTTTCTTCCTTTCCTCTATGTTGAAAGTAGCTTGTTGAAGTTTACAGCATATATTTGATTCGGTTTATACCTAAATAAAGAGTTCCTGTTTGATTATACTTTCTACTGCTCTTATATAGTGTATCTGCTAACAGGGACACACTGTTACACGCAGTTACACGCAGTTACACGCCCTAGCCCCAATTTTTGGTAAGCGAGTATATTTTTTGGCGCCCCCCTATGCAGTGCCCCTTTTACAGTGCCACCGGTAGTGGTACCCTCTGTGCAGTGCCCCTTGTGCCCCCAGTAGTATTCCTGTTATATAGTGCCCCCAGTAGTAGTCCCTCTATGCAGTGCCCCCAGTAGTGGTACCCCCTATGCAGTGCCCCTTTTACAGTGCCCCCGGTAGTGGTCCCCCCTGTGCAGTGCCCCTTGTGCCCCCAGTAGTATTCCCCTTATATAGTGCCCCCAGTAATAATCTCCCCTTGTAGTGCCCCCAGTAGTAGCCCCTCCCTGTAGTGCTCCCAGTAGTAGCCCCCCCTTGTAGTGCTCCCAGTAGTAGCCCCCTTGTACTGCCCCCAGTAATAGCCTCCCCTGTAGTGCTCCCAGTAGTAGCCCCCCTTGTAGTGTCCCCAGTAGTAGTCCCCCCCTTGTAGTGCCCCCCTTGTGGTGCCCCCAGTAGTAATCCACCTTCCCCGAACCCCCCGCAGTAGAGACGTAATAAAAAAAAAAAAAATCCACTTACCTGAAACCCGCTCCTGCTCCTGGTCCCGCCGCCGCTATCAGCTCCTCCGTCCGCCGCTTTGCATTATGGGAGTGACGTCACGTCATGATGTCACTCCCATTACCCACTGCGGGAGCCGAAAGATGTCCGGCTCTGGCAGTGGGAGCAGCAGCCAATGAGAGTCTGTCTGACTCTCATCAGCTGCTAAAGCAAACACACAGTTGCCGGCCCCGGCGGCTGTGTGTTTGTGCTGTGTAGCGCTGACCGAACTCCGTCCGGTCAGCGCTACACACGCGGTGCAGCTGTGTCACAGAGACACAGTCTGCACCGCGCCCCGCATGGTACGCAGCTGAGGTGCCCTTCACTATGTGGCGCCTTACGCAGCTGCGTACCATGCGTAACGAGAGAACCGGCCCTGGTTACACGCCAGGGGACCGTTCACTGAACTCCTCCCATCAACTGTCCATCATCCCTGCTCTGTTCTGGATTGGTCCCTGCGGCTGTTTCCTTCTGGTGTGAACGATGCTCCGATGCCGGTGATAGCGTTTCACGTGTTTCTGGTTTTGGTGTTGTCTCCTGTTACCCAGTTCAGCTGTCTACTTTCGTTACTTGCCATTTGTGTCATCTAGTTAGCACAGACAGCACTCACTGTCCAGAGTGCGCACTTCAGCGTCTATCTGCTTGTGTCAACCCGGCAGCACAGGCCGCACTCAAGCGTCCAGTTGCTTGTGTCAACCCAGCAGCACAGGCTGCAATCTAACGTCCAAAGTATGCAATTCAGCATACCACCACTTGTGTCATCCCGGTGGCACAGGCTGCAATCCAGAGTCCTAAGTACGCAACCCTGCGTACCACCACCTGTTTCAACACCCGCACATAGGGCCTGATTCACATTACACCATAAAGTAGTGTCTCTTATTTATGTTACGACACACAGTAGTGCCCCTTTTACACAATGCCCACAGTAGTGCCCCTTTTACACAATGCCCACAGTAGTGCCCCTTTTACACAATGCCCACAGTAGTGGTGTCCCTTACACAATGCCCCCAGCAGTGGTGTCCCTTACACAATGCCCCCAGCAGTGGTGCCCTCTATGCAGTCCCCTTAGTAGTAGGGTCCCCTATGCAGTGCCCCCAGTAGTAGTATGCCCCCCAGTAGAATGCCCCCCAGTAGTATGCCCTCCCAGTAGTATGCCCCCCAGTAGTATGCCCTCCCAGTAGTATGCCCCCCCAGTAGTATGCCACCAATTAGCAGGCCCCCAGTAGTATGCCCCCATAAGCAGGCCCCCAGTAGTATGCCCCCCATTAGCAGCCATCCCAGTAGTAGGCCCTCCCAGTAGTAGGCCCCCCCAGTAGTATGGCCCCCAGTAGCAGGCCCCCCCAGTAGTAGGCTGCCCCAGTAGCAGGCCCCCCAGTAGTAGGCTGCCCCAGTAGCAGGCCTCCCCAGTAGTAGGCCGCCCCAGTAGCAGGCCCCCCCAGTAGTATGGCCCCCCCAGTAGTATGGCCCCCCCCAGTAGTATGGCCCCCCCAGTAGTAGGCCACACCAGTAGCAGGCCCCTCCAGTAGTAGGCCCCCCCAGTAGTATGGCCCCCCCAGTAGTAGGCTGCCCCAGTAGTATGGCCCCCCCAGTAGTATGGCCCACCCAGTAGTAGGCTGCCCCAGTAGCAGGCCCCCCCAGTAGTAGGCCCCCCCAGTAGTATGGCCCCCCAGTAGTAGGCCGCCCCAGTAGCAGCCCCCCCCCAGTAGTATGCCCCCCCAGTAGTATGGCCCCCCCAGTAGTAGGCTGCCCCAGTAGCAGGCCCCCCAGTAGTAGGCTGCCCCAGTAGCAGGCCCCCCAGCAGTAGGCCCCCCCAGTAGCAGGCCCCCCCAGTAGCAGCCCCCCCCCAGTAGTATGGCCCCCCCAGTAGCAGAACACCCAGTAGCAGGCCCCCCCCGTAGTATGGCCCCCCCAGTAGCAGCCGCCCCCCAGTAGTATGCCCCCCGCACCCCCAGTAGCAGACCCCCCCCAGTAGCGCCCCCGGCCCTTACACACATAAAATAAAAATAAAAGACTTACCTGAATCCCCACTCCCGCGCCGTCCGCTCTGCTGTCACGCGCTGAGGAGGGAGCCGGAAGACGGAGCTCATGTGTGAGCTCCAGCCGGCTCCCTCCGTGCAGCAGCCAATGAGAGTATGTGTGACTCTCATTGGCTGCTGTAACAAACACACGGCTGTGTGTTTGTATCTGTGTAGGGAAGACCGCTATCACAGCGTTCTGCCCTACACAATAGGAGCCGTGATGTCGGATTCTCTAGTGAGAATCCGACATCAGGCAGCCGCCGTTCGGCCCCGAACGGGGATCCGAGTCAGGCGGGGAACACCCGAACAGGGTACGGGTGGACACGGATCCCCTATGTTCGGAGCGGTTCGGATTCCACAGAATCCGAACCGCTCATCTCTAGTATCTATACTAGGCATGTGCCAATCTTGTACTGTAAGATCGTTCTCAGAGCCCCCTGACATGCTGCCACCATATAGGGGCGGGGGGGGCGACAACGGGACCATTTCCCAAAAAACGGATGTGTGTCTCTGCACTTTCCAACGCAGATTTACTGGCCTCGGCTGCAGATATGAGATGGCCATTCAGAGTATCCTTACTCAGATGGCCGTTGCTAAAACCGATGGTCGTGATGGAACACTCAGATCTGCAATGCACTGGACATCTATTGTCCTCCAAAGGTATTAGCATATTTTTGCTTTGCTCTCTGAAACAGGCCCTTAGGTGGATTAATCCTTTAATATTGGAATGCTTAAAGTTACTTGCTTTATTTTGATGTGTCAAATGGCATGAAATGTGCCTCTGTATTGATATGGTTATTATAAGGACCAAGCTGCATTTGCCTTGAAGTTCTCTGCTCTGCAGCAGTAGTGTAGAATCAGCCGTGTTGAGGTGTGCTGTTAGTAATGTGATGAGAGCAATTATTGGGAGATTGCTAGGCGTCAATGCTAATGATATGGTTGTTTGTTTACCCACCTGCAAAAGAGACATGACTAGCATTAACATTGCTAACTGACTGCTAAAAACAGTCAAACTTACAGGTCTTTTCCTAGCAACAGTTGAACCAACTCCTACATGATGGCCTCACATTCCTGCTGCCGGATGTGGGATCACAGCAGCACTGTCAGTGTCAGAGAATACAGCACACTCTGAGTCTTTCTGACATTATCAGAGAACTGAGACGAATGTAAGGAGTATTTTACATAACTTCTATTAGTCTAATTGGGTGCCACCAAGGAGAGAGTGGGATGCTCACATGTCACAGCAGCATCACAAAATCAGGCTCTTAAGCACCTAATATGTTTGTAGCTGAGAAGTGTTATGGGACAACTCTGGACTGTACAAAGCACCTACCTCTGACCTGGATATTCTCAGGCTTGCCCAGTCCTTTCTTCCACTTAAAAGTGGTTTATGCACATGCAAGCTTAATACCAGATTAATACATATGCTAATTCTATTTCTAATTAATGCTAATAAACATTCATAGGGGAGGTAGTTGAAATCCAGACAGCCGGGCTGCAAGTGCTCACAATGCCGACACCGGAATCCCGACACCAGTCAGAATCCCGGCGCTGGCATCCCGACCGCCGGCATCCCAATGGTAAGTAGTGGGGTTAGGGGGAGGGTTAGGCACTAGGGCATAGTGGCGGATCCAGGGGGGGGGGCATTGGAACAATCGCCCCCCCCCTAGCATAGTCCGCATCATGCACGGAGCTGCACAGGCTGTGTTCGGTGAACGGAGCCTGTGCAATGCGGGGGGAGCGCATTACACAGGCTCCAGTCACAGTACAGACTAAACAGCTCAGTCAGTGCATGATCCGGGGCAGGGTAGTAAAAATGCCCTTCGTCGGAAGGACCTTGTCGATGTCAGGCGATGGGCAGAGCTGAGGGCGGGGCCACCTTGGCGGGAGGCACAATAAGTGACAGGGCGTCCATGGCTCCGTGCTGTATAGCTAGCAGCCAGGTCACGGAATGGAAGCCGGACTCCAGCGGGGGAGGATGCGGCAGCAGATCAGTGGGAACCCACGAGTGGATGCGGCCAGTGACTCTCCAGCTGGCTGTTAGTAAGGAGCTTGAGCTGCCTGGCAGTGGGATGCTGTAAGACAGTAGTGTCAAACTCGGCCCTCCAGCTTTTGTGGGACTACATATCACAGCATGCCCTAATAGCAAAACTGGCAGTGCATGCTGGGATGTGTAGTTTCACTGCAGCTGGAGGGCCCGAGTTTGACACCACTGCAGTAAGAGGAGCTTGGTCTGCCTGGCAGTGGGGTGCTAGGGCTGGCAGGGGAGTTGAGGGGTACTATACCTGCCTGGCAGTGGGGTGAAGGGATGCTAGGGTTGGCAAGGGGATAGAGGGGTACTGTATCTAGGGCTATCACGTGGTGCTTATATATAGAATGCTGGGGGCTGTCACGTGGTGTGTATAGGGCCACAAATAGTGGGGGAGGGGGGCTGGAGGTGCACGTGCACCGGGTGCGCTGCTGCACCCGCCGCCAGTGTATGCCAGCCCGGCACCGCAGGGAGGCTGAGAAGTGCAGCGCCGCGATAGTTAAGTTTTAGGCCTACTGGGTGTGCTCTCCTTGCATTGGGGGTATATCATGAACCAGTTGTCCTGAACGGGTGGGTTGTGGTAAGTATAGATCTGAACACCAACACTTGGTTTATGTGTGTGCTTGTTGGTTAATTGTTTTGTCTGTTCTTTAGTGCCGCCACCATTCTACATATTAAATTTCAAGTGTATTATTTGTCAATAAAATTTGACAAAATGTTTAACATCAGCACTGTTGTCTGTGTTTTTATGCTTAGTTTATAATATATATATATATTTTATATATATATTTATTTAAACAAGGTGAAGTGTAACATAAGCGCCTAACTGTATCAAATAATTTAGTGATATGATAACACGTGCAAAACTGAAAAAAATCGACACTACTTATCTGGTAGTGAAAACTTCGGTCACATGACCACCATGGGAATTAGTAGTATATAGAAGAAAGAAAAAATGTGTGTACTGTTTTCAGTAATCCATATATATGGCCTCATTAGGAACACATTAGTCCCAAAAGAACACCCACTTCACAAAATATGAAGGTTAAAAGACATTTAATTTCACAGAAAACAGACAATGGCTAAAAAACACACATACAAGATGTATGACTAAGAAGGAGCTTATCTGTCCATAAAAGTACTCAGGTACTGTAGTACCAACGCGTTTCATCTTTCATCTATCAGACTAGGTGCCAAAATGTCCTTTAAATTCGCAATTCACAATTTTTGGATAAGGAGGAAGGACTTCTTTTAAAACCGGATCCATTAAAAGCGCATTCCAATGTTTTTAAAAAAAAAATGTATTAGACCTTCTTGATTGCTAAAAGTAGTGATGAAAGGAGTGCACAATGGTGTAAACTGATCTCCTAGAAAATAGCTGCTAATACTAGAGCGCATTCATCAAAAGACTTGGTCCTGATCTATTCCAAAATGGCCGCACGCATTGGTGTAAATGGATCTCCAAGAAAATGGCCATGACTCTTTATTAATGAAATAAATAGGGATTTTCTGATATTGGGACTGATGTATTTACATGTGGACATGGAATCATTGTCCTTTGTCAATTTGCTGTGCTTCTTTCTCTAGCTATTGAGGCCATATGTAATAGCGCTCTTCCGGAAGTGACGTCGGTCAGAAAGTGACGTCATATGACGATGCGTTCCAGCAATGTCTGGCTCGCCGGAAATGATGGTAATATGCGTCCCACGGTAGCGCTAGATAGGTTTTATAGCTTTTTGTAACTTTAAAAGCTTGTATATTTTTAGGTAAGTTAGTTTGGATAGAGATTTTCATCCCCATAATAATTTTATGCAGTGTACTAAAGAATTAAAGTTATTTATTTTATTTAGAATTTTTTGTCTCAGTATGTGACATCATCAGTAAGCACTTTAATTGGTATCCTTCTGTAATGAGAGGTATAGGTATAAATATAGCCTCTTGCTCATTATTGTTATCCCCTTGATGAAGTCTGATAGATGAAAGATGAAACGCGTTGGTACTACAGTACCTGAGTGCTTTTATGGACAGATAAGCTCCTTCTTTGTCATACATCTTGTATGTGTGTTTTTTAGCCATTGTCTGTTTTCTGTGAAATTAAATCTCTTTTAACCTTCATATTTTGTGAAGTGGGTGTTCTTTTGGGACTGATGTGTTTCTAATGAGGCTGAGTTCAGATATATATATATGGATTACTGAAAACAGTACACACTATGATGAATTTTTTCTTTCTTCTATATACTACTAATTCCCATGATGGTCATGTGACCGAAGTTTTCACTACCAGATAAGTAGTGTCGATTTTTTTCAGTTTTGCACGTGTTATCATATCACTAAATTATTTGCTACGGATAGGCGCTTATGTTACACTTCACATTGTTTATTTTGTTCTTTGATGTATACACCAGCACATGTTTATACTGTGTAATTAGAAGCCACTAATTTATCCACATGAGAAGTATCACTTATTATTATAAGTATCACAATATTTTTATTTATTGTTTATTTGAGCGCCCCCACATTCATGTCTATATATATATTTATTTGTTAAGGGTAACATTTGTAGTGCAACACGTAAAATACACTGTGAGTTTCCCAGAGGCCGAGCCATCCAAACTTCATGCCCGGACAAATAATCACACTGCTGATTAGCAGAACTCTTCTAGCGTCAACATAAAACATAGGATATGGTGTAGCCCTTGCAGACATATGCCAATAACCAAAGATCTTTTGGGCTTGCAAAGAACAATTTCCTTGATCTATAACTAATGCAGGACCAGGTGATCTTCATACAGTAAGGCCCTCATTCATTGTCATTGCTGTGGAGCAGGAAAGAGCCACATTTTCCCAGCGGCAGTAATTCTGAGGATACCTTTACATGATTCACTATGTCAGACTTGTGCTTAAACAGATCTCTCTGTTCCCAGTTTGAGAAAGTAAAGACCATTAGGATAGATAAATAGGTTCTAACTAACAAGAAAATAAATTACATCTACTTCCATGAAGAGATTCCTCTGTCTTGTTGAAAGCCAGATAAGGGTCTGACATGTATAAGGAGCTTTCCTGGCATCTGAACTTCTTAGGGCCTGATTTAGCAAAGAACGCAAATGAGCGCACACACGCACTTGGCCGCTGCGTGTATAAGCTAATCAGGGCATATGCACGGCAACCGCAGCACAAGATGCAGACACCCAGCACTACATAATGCCGCCCACCTCCCTTTACTCACAGCCTGAGTAGTCCGCAAGATACTGGAAACATCGGTAACATTGCGAACCATCGGACCCATACACACAATTAGTGGTTGAACTGACCGTCCTGCAGACTTTGCTACATCTCCTGCATGCAGTGAGAGCTCAGGCTGCGTAGGGTCTCGCAATGGCTAATTTATGCACGCCTCAGCAACGGCATTGAAACGCACTGGCACGCCTGCGTTTGCACGACCACACCTCGTTACTGCCCACAAACGGCACTGCTTGTCAATGACTGTTAGAGGGGTCTGCCTGCACACTGCGTCTGCTCTGCGTACCATTTCCTGATCACACTGGTTGGTTTGCGTACGCGAAGTATGATGCATACGAATGTGCAGTGCGAAAACATCGGCCGAGTGCGTGCGTGCGCACATTTGCGTTCCTTGCTGAAAACAGGCCGTTAGTGACAAATTCAGTAGAAATAAAAAGGTTACAGCAAAACAACAATAAGAGATAGTAGTCCTTATCTGAGTATGAAAACATGACTAAAGCACAAATACAGATTTATCTAGCACGCTGTCGAATCTTGCTGAGCATTACCATTAATAACCAAGCTAATGGCAATGCTGCAGCTTGGGGGGTTTTGGGACTTACCTGTCCAGGCACTCAGACGGGGTCCATGTGGCAGGGATGCAGGCTGCTGACAGTAAGTGCAGGGTATGGGCAGGTCCTTGAGAGGCACCGCTGGGTCTCTGGCATCCTACAGCTGCTGTGGCTGTAACTGAGGCTTTTTGCAGGATTGGCTGTCAGAGCCCACTGTGACACATGCGGTCTGGATTGGCTCTTTCCTGACATGTGACCAGGGACAAGATAGCGAAGTCCAGCACTCAGCAATGTTTGTGCAGACTCCCAGACTCCCTGCTACTGCAGAGTGGGGGTTCGGGACTAACCTGTCCAGGCACTCTGGCGGGGTCCGTTGTTTTCGCTGACTTGCGGATGCATGTCATGGGAAGTGGGCAGGCTTTATACAGTGATGGGCGTCTTGGTATAGTGCTGCGGTTGATGTGCGATTAAATCCATTAGCATATTTTCACAGTGAGCGGGGTGCGTGCCAATGCAGCCTTGTGAACCAACCTGAATCAGGCCCTGTGTGACTTGACATAACATTGTGATATTGGTCACTATACAAGAAAATTGTCATACATTATAACATTGTGTGCAGACATTAATTTCCAACCTCAATCTCAGTCTTTACAAGTGACAAGCTGAACCATGTAGAGTAAATGTAAAGATTTGAACTCCTGCTAAAAGTCACCCAGCCTCTTCTCTCACTAATAAAGGACTATGGTCCTGATTAATCATGGATCTCAACTGCAACAGCATATGCAGATCGGCCGGTGGTGCGTACTGTGTATGCACTGCAGTGTGTGTGTGTTAGTTAGCATTGCGATCGCACTGTGATCACTTACGCAGATCCAAAGCCATTGCAGACTGAGGGACGGTACGTCAGCATTTGGCGATGATGACAGGGGAGTGGTGTCTGTTCATTTAAACGCTGTTTCCTGGGCGTGCATAAATTCGCCACTGCAATGGCATATGCAGCCTGAGTACTCACTGCGTGCGACGACAGTTGCAATTTCTGAGTAAGGTCAGACATGTTGTAATTGTGCGTGAGGGTCCGATGTTACTTGATGGTACCAATGTATACACAGGTCTGCGAGGCATTACGGATGTGCGAAAGCGGCAGTGGTCGTCTCTATGCTGGCTTTGTGATTGCAAATATTAGCATATTTTGACAGCAGATCTGCGTGCATAATTGCAGCTGAGATTGCAATAGTGATCTGTAGTGAATCAGGCCCTATGTACAGGATGTGTCACGGGCGTATTGCAGTCAGCAACTGTATCTTTTTCTGCAGTTGCACTTATTCTGGTGGCCACGTTCAGACGGAGGTTCTGCACCTCCATAGGGCTGGTGCAATGGTCGATGGTGCTCCTTGGTGCTTCTTGATGCGCACAGAGGCAGATAAGCACCGCAGCTGGCGGGCACCTCTGTACAAATCCCATCGGCTGTGGCTTTTGCATAAAGATGCAGAGAGAGAGATACTGTAAAGGCACACATCCACTAGCAGACATGAAAACGACTGCACGATTACTACATTGTAATTATGCAGTAGTTTGTCAGTCTGTGATGTGGCTACCCTGAACGAGCAGTTGTTCAGTGCAGGCTCATCAATCATCTGGCAACAAGCTGAACCTGACGTTATCGTCAGATTGTCAAGCATGTTTGCATGATGATAGAGGTCTAAACGACCAGTGGGAGCGCGCATCACTGGTCGTCTATTAAAAGTAGACATTTTTACAAACGATTTGCAAATGATTTGCAAATGATTTATGAACGATTATGATATCGTTGTCATTCAATCGCTCACATAAATCGTCTAGTGGATGGGCACTTTAAGTTTGTAAAGCCCCAAGTCTACGTTTGCAGGATCAGGGGAATCCAGACTACCGTCCTCCTTCAACGCACTTATATGTGTTTCATGCCACCCATGTGTGTGCGTGGAGGGTTCTTGGTCCTCGAGTTCACCAGTATGGGGGATTGTGCTGCGTACATGTGTTTCACCTGCCTGGGAGGGAACCGGACTGTCTTCCGAATGTCCTTATTCTGGTGGGACAGTCCCAATTTTGGGTAACTGTCTGTGTCTGAAGGTATGCCCCACTTCAAGAAGAAAAATAGCCAAATGGCTCTATCAGGAGTCACAAAATGATCTATGGGTAAAGTGTAATAGAAATTTCTGCTTCTCCATACAGGTTAGTCACCTGCATTGAAATGGAACAACAAAGAAAATATCAGTGTGAAGTGGGGACAGTACACTTATATGTGCAGTCTATATATACCATTAGGGGGGAATCCAATTGGCAGCGAGGTAGACTAAGTACCCATGGCCAGCAATTCAATTAGTAGTGTTAACTCAGCGCATCTTTTCCCCTAGGTGCTCCAGGAGCTATGAAGGAAAGTCTGCGAGAAAAAGACCGCACAGGGAAACCCATTCATTTCACAGTTTACATGGAATCAGTAGGTTTCCGCGCATTAACCCCTGATTTACTGCACTGGGAAAATGCTATTTAATTGAATTGCATTAACCCACGCAATACGGGTAATTAGCCGGCTTTATTGGATTTTCATCTTAAAGGGTATATATCAATTAATAAATTTTCAATCACATGTCCTAAAGCACACTGCTCTTCTCGTGAAAATGGAGGTGCGCGCACCCAGGATTTCATGTGCATTTGACGTATATGGGAAGGGGTTGTAGGTTGCACCCTCCATGATAGTTATGGCCAGTATGGAAACCCCTCTGTAGAAATTTAGCATTTGTGTCTTGGCAGACTCTTATTATACCTACACAACCCCCCCCCCCCCCCCCCCGTCCCCCATCCCCTTAGGCAGCATTCCACTTAATAAGGATTAAAAAGGTAAGTAAAAAGTTTAGAAGACAGAAAATTTAATGTATCGCATAGATCATCGTATACACTAATCTATTTAAAATGATCTATTGTGGTTTATCTCTACAATTGTAAAAGTTTGTTGAACATTTGTGTTTATCTTTAGGCACTAGTTACTGGCTCTAAACATTCAATGACCCTTTTCTCATCTGTGATGCACAAATGCACAAACAGTATTGTTAGCTCAGCCTCCAGATTGATATTTTGTTGCCAGTTTATCTGATGCCTTTGTGCGTGACAGTCTTTATGCTGTACCATTTTATATGTTGCTGCTTAATGTGCCAGCCACCTGCATTCCAGCTCAGTGGTGCACAGAGAAAGATAAGAAACAGAAGATAGAATGATAAATATTAATAGGTATTTTAAATTCTGTGGAGAGCAAACCAAGCAAACAAAACAAATATAAACCTAAACAAGATGCCAGAAATGACCATATTGTGCAATAGGAAAGGCAAGAGTACAGCCATCTTGGGGGCATGCCAGCATGAGACTGTCCTTGTATAAAATTAGATTGCTTTTTGCCTCATAAACTTTGTACACATTAGTCTGCTTGTTTAATCTAAGTTATTATAGTGCATTTCTTTTTATTAGTAAATGTTGAAAATGTCATATATTAGGAATGGAGGAACTTGAGGAAGTAATGTATGAAACTTACACAAAGTGCTCATTGTATTTACATTTAAAGGTACATGTCTCTTCCCTACTCAAAAGGAGCCCTCGCAAAGTAAAAGTTTGTCTAGATTAATGTATTTTCTAAAATACTGCATGCTTTTACTTTATTTATGGTATTAATTATTGTCTGGACTCCTTGGGGAGGAGAAAACTACCACTTAGGGGCCTATTCATTAACAGATAAAATTCTCTGGAGGTAATTAGGTTTAGAACTCGCATGGAGTTCTACCTAATTACCGGGGGAATTCATCATTCCTCCTCTCCATCAGTATCTATTCCGAAAAGCTGTCATTTTTGCGATGACAGCTTTTTGAAAAATAGATAGTTTTCCATGTCTGCTCTAATTTACCGCAGCTGTAAACAGTGCTGCGCATGCGCTGTTACATTTGTAAAAGCAGCACTGCCTACAGCTGCGGTAATTCTGTCCTCTCCCCTCCGCTCACGTCCCCTACTTACCTGGCAGGTGCAGCCGCCTCAGGCTCCGTCTGCTGTGCTGACACTGTGTTCTCCCGGCAGAGCACAGTAAAGTTTAGAAAAAAAAATGTATTATATGACAACAACATTTATTAATAAAAAGAAAATGCACTATAATTACTTAAATTAAACAAGCAGACTAATGCGTACAAGGTTTATGAGGCAAAAAGCAATCTTTTTTTAAACTTTACTGTGTTCTGCCAGGAGAACACAGTGTCAGCAGTCAGCACAGCAGACAGATCCTGAGAAGCGACCAGAGTGACGGAGGGAGCCGGCAGAGGACCTGCCCAGCTGACAGCAGGTAAGTGTAACCTGCTATACGCCACCTCACAGTGACATATGGTAACACCAACAAATTCTGAAAATACATAATTTTCGGAATTTGATGAATAGCATAATTTCCTAATTTCCATATCCTCATACTAATATATGGGGAGTGTGGAAATGAATGCAGACAGACTTAACCAGGAGATATCAGTGATATCTCCTGTGTTAAGTGTCTTCATGAATACAAAAATAACGATAATTAAGTAAAATGTCCTTAAAAACATTATTTTAGTGATGATGAATAGGCCCCTTAATGCCCTATTTAACAATGAAACATAACACCTTTAGCAATTGCTAAATGGTTTATGGGCCTGATTCAGAGGCACTCGCAAAAAGTGAGCGCTTGCTCTGAATCAGGGTGGGCGCTTGGTTTTTAAGTTGCGGCCTCTTGGCCACTCGCATAGCTGTGGGTTACCACCCACAGCTTATGCGAGCGGCCATGATGATGGTAGCGATGGTCAAGACCATCGCGACCATTGGGCTTGCGACGAGACCCTTGTGGTAGGGCCTCGTGGCCGCAAGCCCCAGAGAGCTTCTGGCTCTAACAGAGCCGGAAGCTCTCTCACTGACATCACTTGTGATGTCAGTGGGGCCGCCCCCAAATGGCAGGTGTTCGCTTGGGAACGCCTCCGTTTGTTAAGCCACCACCCGGCCATGCCTACAAAAGGGGTCGAGCTGTCGATCAACATCGACAGCCGTCCCTTTTGTAGTGAGTCCCGGAGCGAGCACTTTTTGCGCTCGCTCCAGGGCTCGCGCATGCGCGGCCCACCATCGGCCCGGTTGCGAGCGCACAGCGCTTGTGACCGGGTCTGAATCAGGCAATATGTCCTCCTTTCAGTATTTAACAAACAGCAATAAACTAAGCTTGTTGCTGTTTGTTACTGTATCACTTATGCCATCTATAGATGACGAGAGCGATACGGTCCCCATTGCTTGGATTGGCAATGGGGACACAGTAACAGCCTTTCCAGCATCAGGGAAGCCTTCCATGCTCTGCTGTGTCCCCGCCAGGTGAAAGTGTCATGTGCTTGTGCAAATTGGCCGTCACACATGCTCATGACACAGCATATCATTGCTGGTAGTGGTAGGCTGCCAGCAACAGTGAGGAGGATACCACCGCGGAGGGGAACGAAACAGCAACAAGGGCAATTATTTAAATAGTCTGGATACCCTTATATTTTAAATAAAGTGAAATAAAATATTGTTTTACTTTATTAGCCTAGGCTAATTCTCTTTTCCAGATTCAAACAGCACCCTGTTTTTTGCTGCTTGCTAAAAGAGATATGACACTGCCCCCTCACACAATACCGTATGTAATCACTTTGATTTTTAAATCAAGAGTTAAGTATACCCCTCGCTGCAGGGCCGTTGAAACGATTTTATGTAAAATCGTTCCAGCACCGAACCCCCCTCCCTTTCCTACCCCTCCCATGTTACTTAAACGGCGGCCGCAAACTGTCAGGGAATGTGCTTTAAAATAATAGGCCTATTTCACGCCTGCCGGTTTTGCCTGGCCAGCAAAATACCAGGCAGAAGCTGGCCATTTTTTTTCAGGCACTCGGTGCCTTTCACATGCAGCTGCTTTAAGAGGTTTTTAATGTTGTTTTTTTTTTCCAATTTATCTACTGGGCATGCGGAGCAGCAGCAACTGCTGTACAAGCCGGCCGGTGTGTGTGTTAGCGTGGAATGCTTAATTACATTATTAAATGCTCTATCTATGTGTATGTCGCTTTAAGAGTGATATTAAGAGTTACATAAGGTTGAAGTTTCAGAACAATATGTTGTTCACCATACAGTCTGGAGTAGAGAAGATAAAGTACTATCAAGGGTGGAGACCCTTGGACAGTCTGAAGATAACAAGATAGAAGATGTTGACCAAGATGGCAGGCAAGGAACACAACAAGAATATGCATCATAATGTCTTATGTTTATCTTATCTATATGTCCAGCCAGTATTGGGGGGCACAAACAAGTTGTTTGTGCACATGCATAAAGCTAACTCATGGTGACTAACCTTTTCAGACCCCTATAAATAAAGACGCACAAGGGACCATTCCCCAGAATGGTCTATGCAGTGCTATGATGTGAAACTACATCGTTGTCTGTGTCTGACTTGTTCTCCAACCATGGTTGTCTGTCTGCTTGCTTTGTCTTGTAACCTAAGCTACTGCTGATTCCAGATACATTGAAGGAAGTAGTATAGCTCTCAAAACTACGCTCACAACTGGTGCATTGGCCGGGAAAAGCTTAATCTGGAAACACTGACAGTTCATCTCCTGCCTGCCGAGGGATAAGTTGAAAGCAAAACCGGTGAGTACATGAAAAGCTTTGCCATTTGATGCAACTGTGTACTCGTTTCTGCTATCCCTCTGGCAGATGTGAGCGTTCGGTGGTAAGGATAAAAACGTTTTTCGAACGGGTTTACCCAATGTGTTTGGAATCTACTGTTTTATATGCGTGTGTACGCTTAAACTGTCATTTTTCCTGCTCATTCTCACGTTTCCTCATCCAGTATCCTTATCTGTGCTGCGCAGACGGGGTTTTGTAAGTAACTAAAGATTAAAAGTGCAAATTTGTGGCATTTTTCCAGTATAACCTCTCATATGCAAAGTGCAATATGTGTTAACATTTTAAAGTTATGATTGGGAATATATTTTTTATGGGGAAATGGTCAACGGGATGGTTAGAGATAACTGGTAGAAAGTTTACATGCAATGTTTTGATGTTTATGTTTTTAAATGAGAACTGCTAGAGAATATGGTTTCAGTAATAAATAGATCAAAAGAAACAATTGACATTAATGCTTGTTAGAAGTTATGTAGGAATTGATATATTGATGAAATGTTTGTTTAGATTTCATTGCACCAACTGTACATATTGCTGGGTAAAGTTAGCCAGAACAAACACACTAGGAAAACCCACAATGCGTATTGTAAAGAGAAAACAGTACCTGCTTTCAGTGGTCATATAGTGTGTTCAAACACTGACCTCAGAAGCAGGATAGCTGTTCACATAGAAGCTAGTCTTTTGTCATAACAGTAGTACCAACTAAAGTTAACCAAAGTACACTACATTAGAAGTGGGGTGTGGCAGACCCCTAGATAGGTGCCTTCCTTGAATTGTGCACAAAAATATACTAGAATAGCACTGTGGATACCCAGCGCTAACAGGTAACAAGTACATTGCGGCCCAACTGTGGCCAGTAAGCCTAGTTAGCACTAACAGGTAACTAATACATTGCGGCCCAATTGTGGTCAGTAAACCTAGTTATGGAGCCACAGATTAATAGGGAACCAGATGGGTGGGCTGCCTTGGTATCCGGACGAGAGGCACCTCATGCATTGCTAACCAATATCCCACAGCTGCAACCAAAAGTGTGGCGGCGCCCGATGGGTTGCCTCTGTTGATTTGTCCAGGATTGGTGGTCGGGATGGAAGGGTTGGCGGCACCCGTGGGGCTGCCTTGGCTCCGGGCTAAGTATCCGGACGACGACTCATGTGTTGCTGACCTGATTCGATCTCTACACCGGTGGTCTGTTGAATTATCCGGACCAGAGGCACCTCATGGGTCGCTGGCTACCCTGCGTGTGTCCGTGGCAAACCCCTAAGGGGTAGGGATGCAGGCAGAGATAGACATGACAGAGAAGGTCATGACGACAGTCAGATCAGGAAGGCACCAGATGCCTGTAGGAGGAATACTGGCCATATTCCTTCAGGCAGGCTTCACAGATGCTAGAACGTGGCAGGTTTTAGCAGGTTAGCTCAGGTAGAGAAGCATGAATATCACAGCGTGGCAGACTGTGAGGTAAATGCTCCACATACCCCTTCACCACAAAGCATTTATACCACCAGCAAGACACCCAGATGTACAGCTTACGAAATAGGAAATTGAGAACCACAAGAAAGGTATTTAGAACAAGCATAATTCACAATTAAATGTAATAGTTGTTTTAAACAACGTAAACAGTAATTAACAAAGGTTAAATGTATATTTATCTGGCAGTACTCTATATGTATAAGAAGGTACCTTTTAGTTTAGATGCAATTGCATAATGTTGAATAATCCTGCGAGCAAGCGGTAGTCTGTCTCCTTCATATGCTGCTAAAAAAAAATTGACTATAAGAAGCGGCTAGCAGAAAGAGAGGGGGGGAGTGACTAAGTCACGTCAACTACCAAACTGTTGATATAAGATAAGAAATTATTAAAAGTTTTTGTGGCTGTGCACATCATATTTAATACGTGAATGCACGACCACAAATAAGGAAGGTATGTCACTTTTTGCATTCTTTTATATATAGCACAGATAATGCAGGTTTGTGACAGGAATGCAGAATAGGAAAAATGTTTTAATTATAGAAAATGTAAAGTACGTACAGGATTAATGTTTTATTAAAGAATGTAAATGTTTATAAAGTTAATGTTCAAGGTTTAGAAATATTAGAAATTTTTGAGCAGAAAGAAATTTATTTAGGATATATTGTACAGATGATAGCAATGGTTTGTTTAGCTGTGTGCTGCTAAAGGATGTTTCAGATGATTGCAAAGTCACGTTATGAGTTATAGTTTAGAAGCTCATTGTATTTTTAGGACTTTTGAATTGATAATCTGATATATAGAGATAACAGCTACATCTGACAATATCAGTAAGCAAGAGATTGCAACCAGAGCTAATGGCAGGGTCAGAGAAAGCTCTAGCTGATATGACAGCAATAAGCACGGGCACACCAGAACCACCACCAGATGAAGTGCCTCCAATATGTCCTACCCAAGACCAAGGTGTTGTTGATGAAGCAGGACACTTGGAAGGAACCCATAGCAACGCAGACCCTGGGCATTGTCTGGTATGCAAAATATAGGGACTTTGTTCGCGCCAGACCCCTGTAACAAGCATAACCAACTGATCGAGGCAACGAACGACATAGAAACCAAGCTAGAACAGCAAAGCAAAAAGGGAATCTCGCTCCAACAGCACCTAACATCGAGCAAAACTTATCAGTCTACACAAACACCTGAAGAAGATTTCCTCATGATAAATCCAAAATGTGAAAAGAAGTGTAAGACTCGATTATTGAAACTGTATGGACAATCATATCCAATAGAACCAGAAGCAGGAATAATGGAAGTTCCCTCTGTACTTCAAGTAGTGGAAAGTATCGAAGACAGAGAGCGAGAGAAGAATAACAGACAGAGAGGAAAGATCGCAGCACAGAAATTATAGTACATGTGGTACAAGACAAAACAAGATGGAAAGATCGCGCAGAAAATACCAAGGGGAAGACTCCTTTGGATACTGAGAAAATGATGAAGCTGGGCTTATGTTTCTTCTGCAAGCAAAGAGGTCACATGAAAAGAAATTGTGACGAATACAAGAAATGGCAGAAGAAGCAAAATAAAACCCAAGTATAAAATGTAGGCGCTCCCTTGTACCTCCCACTTTACGCTACTGACCAACCCCATCAAGACAAGACTAAAGGCAATGTAATTATTACTTTACCCACTGATCAGCAGTGTGAATGTTTAATGAAGAGCGGAGCAAAGTAAACTAATCTATGATGAAGAGGAGGTACCAAACAATCTATTATCCAATAAAGTTTAACAGTGACTGGACTTGAAGGAAGTGAAGTCAACTTACAAGAAAGTAAGCCTGTACTAATGAAGATAGGATCTGAGCAACTACAGGTACCAATTAAGTTTTCGAATTCACCTAAATGTCCAAGTCAACCTACTGGGAGCAGATGTATTATTCAAGTTAAAAGCATGTATCAAGTACACTCCGGACGGAGTGGTACTAACTTCAGGCCTCACAAAAGAACAGAACGAACAGTTGACCGTAGCTATATATTATTCTCAGCAGAATACCCCACAAGCTACATTATTATCAGAATGGATGTCCGAGCTACCTGATAAGCTATTGTCCAAAGGAAAGAAGATGTGGGACGTCTAGCAGTACAGCCGGTTCAACTTACCCTGAAGCCAAATACTCTCCCAGTAACAATAAAACAGTATTCACTGACCCAAGAACAGAATAAAGAAAATGAACCATGCAAATAAAGCTAAATTGAAAATTCAGGAGTATTTCCAGTAAAACTGAAGAAACTGAACTCAAGACCTTATACAGTAATTGGTCAAGAACGAACCAAGCACCTGTCCGCTGCAAGATTAACCAGGTATGAAGTGGCTTCGTTAAGCACATCTCATGTAACCATCTCAAGATACACAAGTTCTCAATCCAGTAACTCACCTTCCTATCAATGATTCATAAGAGGGGAAATGAGCCTGTGAAATAATCCCTCAAGTAGGAAAATGTACAGATGAAGTTGAATCATGGGATAAGGAAGAAGGTACTGAGATTACAGATGAAGACAGATCATGAGGAAGAAGTTGACAGAAGTTGTCAGTAAAGGTAGTAAAGAAAATATATATACTTTTTTCCTTCATCATGATTGTTTAGCTCTTATGTAAGTTAAAGTCAGGGCTCTTCATCATGTAATGGACACTCCTTTACAGAATCCTGAATGAAGATGGCTCCAGATACTATGTTAATAGGAGCATACACACAGGATATACAGACACTTCAAATACAGACATCTTAATTTTCACAGCACTACCTTCATAGTGCTCAGCACAAGAAGAAGAATTGTGTGCACTCAAGGAAGCTTGATTCTTGGCAGAAGGACAAACAGCCAAACCTCTACAAAAAGTTCCAGGTATGTGATCCACAAAGTTGTCCCTACCTGAAGAAAACCAGAAATCATATCAAGCATGCAACTTTGATTAATCAGCTATTCATTGCCCTTGAACTAACATCAGAAAGAAGCAATTGCAATGATACAGGCCCCTATCCAGAAACAGACACCAGAAGTAAAAGGTAGCGCTATTGCAGATACAGCAGCAAAGAAAGCAGTATTGCAAGACCCAGTAACTGTGTACCAAGTTCAAGTACAAGAAGCTCCAGTCCATGAGGACACCTTACAGCACTTCCAGGAACAGGTTTCCAAGTGAGAGAAGGAATCGTGGATAAAACATAGGAATGAACAAGGTATATGGGCAAAAAGGACAACAAGGGTGTCTACCAAGGGCTTGGTATCTAATCATGTTACAGATAACGTATGAAAAGATTAACTAGTAAGCCAAATTGTGTTGCAGCAATGGATGGCACCAGAATTTGATGCAGCAGCATGCGGGATGTATGAAACATGTAATCCAGAATAGAAAAGTAAAGACCTTACAGAAACATACCCCAAGGCCACTCTAAACTTTTCAGAAGCTGCAGAAAGATTACCTACAGCTATTTAAGAGAGGGCCTTGCACATCAGTATAAAAAGTAATAGGAACAGGTAGGCCCTGATTACAATGTCTACCAACAATTTTGTTCTCTATTAGAAACACCTCTATAAAGACACATAAGCTTTGATACAGTACCTAAAACAGGGTGTTACTTCCCTCAGCAGTTACAGCATAATCAAGGGGATTTAACTGCCTATGTACAAGCAATGTGTAAAGCTCTAACTAACCTCCATTGTCAAGTATTCTCTTCCCTTCCAGATCCAAACTCTGATCACAGTACTTATTCATTGAGTCCAATGGACTGGATCTATTTCAAGAGACATGTGAGAAGGACACTTGAACCTCGATACGAAGGCCCATTCCAGGTGCTACTGACCACACCTACTGCAGTAAAGCTGAAAGGAAGAGACACTTGGGTTCATAACACCGCACCGTAAGAAGTGAACAATGGAGATAGAGTGATCAAGCAACTTACTACACAACTAAAGAAGATGAGCAGAAGTGCTCTTGCTTGAGTGAAACAGATAAAGATCAAGAGTTCTGAATTAACCCTTGACACAAGAAGGTATATTCCTCCTGCATTATACTCAGTGTTTACTCCAGGCACCAATCTTTGGGGCCGCGACCTGTTTACTTGGTGCAGCAAAGCCCATATCCCGCTTGGAGGGGTAACTGGTGAATACCATCAGGTGGACTAGATTCCGCGCCCCAGGAGAGGTCTCGTTAACACCTGGGAGTTACTGTCGAAACTGGATTATTGGCTGAGACAAGATCAGTTTAAAATTGAATCGCAGCGACACCATCTTGCGACTGAGCGCAAGACGCCAATTTGCGAAATCGCCGCCTAAGCACCATTTTAGATAAACTCACACGTTAGTACATGTGGTGATAATACTATTAGCATCATGCGAATGCATCTGTGACCATCGTCATAAGTTACGGCGATTCACCAAAAGCCCATTTCATGACTTTACGTATTATAAAGGATATATTTCAGAAATGGCTTTACAGTATGTCAAAATTGGATTGCATTAGCTGAACAGAGCAAATGGCCACGTGACAACTAGCTTGTGTAGATAAGCTTCCTGGATAATGTCTACTCTCACTCCAGGTGGCCCGGCTAGAATACACACCTTACCTTAGCAGGCTTCCTGCAATGAAATAACTTCGAAGCCAAGAGTGTTATCTTAGGTTTGGGTCTTGTAGCTGGGCTAATTTGCATTCACACAAGAGTCTGGGAGAATAAAGGGCCTTTTCTTTTGAGCCTGGGAAAGGTGGGGGCTGCTGAGAGAAGGGGCATGTGGAACTATAAGGCTCAGCATTCAACACTGCTAGGATGATTGCATGGGGTGGGAGGGCAGAGACCCCCAGTTGTTGGAGGCTGGTTTGAGTCTATTTGAACCAGCCTGTTAAACGCTCTGTAACAGATGCTTCCCCCATGGGAACCAATGGCATAAGCAACAAACTTCTCTATTGTCCTATCTATTCTGGGGGGGTATAAATGTGTGTTCCAACACTGGGTTCTTAGTCTTCTTGCTGAATGCTGACTGAGGGGTTTCTTGCTGATGCCTAACATCTGGACCAGAATGCGCTGCGTATGTATACTGTACTTGGGTCTGTATAATTCCTTTGCACTGAATTGTGTCTGGATCAATAGCGTGTAACTGACTGTACTTTTACCTGAATAATACTTGTGCTTTGGAACCACAGATTCCAGGTCTTAAGTCTTTATTTACTGTATGACTGCGTACGCAAATTAGCGTCATCCTTAGAGCTTTACAGGTAGGATATTAGAAGGTATAGGCAGGGGTATATAGAGGTATATAGAGGTTCTGATCCAGTATCATCAGATGGGGGCTCATCGAGTGAAGTAACTTACCTACTCACATGGCACATACGGCTATCGATATCTCAGCAAAAGGTGGAGTGGCCACATGCAAGGTTTTCCTGCAACCAATTTGTGCTGAAAAATCGCTATCCGTTTTCGTGTGAGCAAAGGAAGCTGACTAGAATCCAGGGACAAGAGAGGAAAAAGTTTGTTTTCCTTTGTTGATAGAACCTAACGTTTAAAAGGGTGCCGCAGTATTGAGTACGCGGCTGAGTCACAGTTTTGCGCACAGTAAAGACGCACTTTTGCGTACGTAGCTAAAAAGTTGTCATACGGATGTGTGGTAGTCACATTATTTTGTATGTGACTGGTCGCACAATTGCGTATACATACTTCCGGTTGTGCTGCCACGGTGTTTAAACAAAGCCGTTGAGGTTTACATTTTTCAATTGTTATCAATATCTGGGTTTTCTGCGCAGGAAAAAGTGTGTAACAGTGAGTATTTGTTGTGAGTGTTTGTTGGTAGGGGTAACTTGTTCCCTACATTTAGAGGTACCGTATGACCTTTAAGGGCTAGGTGCTAGCCGCTCGGTAAGCAGCTTACCGTTCAGTACACAGAGCAGGTGTATGGTTTGTTATTTTTGTTAGGGACCGGCTCTCAGTGTGACTGCAGTGTTCAATAATAAGGTTGGGTTATTTGAGCATTGTAGTTGAGCCGCATTAGGTGTGATTGTGAGCTGAGAGATAATAGGTGAGCGGGGCATCTAGAATATCTTCCGTAGATGAGCGGGGACATCTAGAAATTCTTCCGTAGGTGAGCGGGGGCATCTAGAATGAGCGGGGACATCTAGAAATTCTTCCGTAGGTGAGCGGGGGCATCTAGAAATTCTTCTGTAGGTGTGCGGGGGCATCTAGAAATTTCTTCCGTACGTAAGTGAGAGTATCTAGATTGTCTTTCACCAGTTTAAATCTTTATTGAAAAGCGTAGGATTTTGTCTCAGAATGGGAGCCATGCAAACAGTAGAGATGTTAGACAATGATGTGCTGCTAATGAAAGCTCAGATTGGATCGGCCCGTCGTATTATGCATACTAAGTACGGTACTTATGCAATAAGTTATTGTGATGTATGGTTTAAAATGATGATGAAGAGTGTTAGACCGTTTCCCAGAATTGGTAGTTTTGATAAGGATGTATTAGATAATGTCCGGGATCACATCAGTTTGATGCGCTCCCGAGAGGAAATGTTTAAAATTGTGGCAGCATGAAGGGGATGCGTGGCTTAAAAATGTGCAAGGGACGCAAACTAGCATCGCGAGCGCAGTGCCAGAGAATTAATCTGCGACGCTAAATTGCAATACGGGCGAGCCGCAAAATGGCGCGCACTTGCAGCAAGGTAGCGTTGTGGAGAGTATTGCCAGCAGTTCACGGTCACCTCCCCCACCTTATGTGGATGGAGGTGCAAGTACAGTTACCAAAAATACCCATAAAAATTTAAAAAGCAATTTGTACCTTCTCTTAAGCAACCATAAGGAAAATGATGTGGATGATGAGCCTATTGTAATGTCTGCCATTTCCCATGCTGTGCAAATGATAGATGCTGCATCACCACAATCACGAGTGGTGCCGTCATCTTCATCAGTAACAGCAAGGGAAGTGTTAACACCCTCTGCACCCGTAGAGGAAGTTGTTCATACCATACGTAGCAACAGCAGATTAAATCCCCAGCCAGGTATCCAGGTCAAAGGTAGCAGCGCTACCGGTCTGCATCCCATTTGGACGATAACTGTTCCGAATGGAAATGCAGATGCGAACGGTGTAGTGCCCACGAGGGAAGTAGTAATGCATTGTCCCTGGACAAGAGCAGAACTAAATTCCATCGTAAATGATTTCCCCGATCCAAAAAAGGAACTAGCCAAATGTCAAAGATTTTTGAGAAATTTGGGTAGTTCTCATGAACCAACTAATAAAGATTGGCGAGTGGTGTTAAGGGCCTGTCTGCCACGCAATACCGACGTGACAAAATTTATCACGGATTGTGTATTGGATGGTGACGTTCCCTTAACAGACCAAGTAAACCAAGGTAACATTTCCCGCATTGTAACTCAATTGGGTATATATTTTCCAGTAGTAGTTAACTGGAACAAAATTTTCACCATTAAGCAAAAGGAGAGTGGATCTGCAGAAGGTTATTGTGACCGGGCTCTGCAGGCTATCACCCAGTACACTGGGTTAGAAGATATTAAAGATAGCACTCGCCACAGGGGAATGATAGTCACGGTACTCATGGACGGTCTGAAAGACGACTTAAAGACTCGGGTTCAGACCTCACAACGTGGCTGGAGGGGAGTCACAATAAATACACTCATAGAATCTGCCATAGAACATGATAAAAATATCACAAAGAAGAGAGAGACCCAGAGTGAAAAACTAATGGCTGTCAATATCCAAGCTCTGGAAGGAATGACAATAACATCACAGCCAACCGACACACCTGCACCCACACACACAACTGCACCTGAACAATTACACGTCCTCACCAATCCCACACCACAGCAAACACATCCTTACCCCACATATCATACACAACCACAGGCCTCATGCTACCCAAAAACTTCGTACCTCCCACCATACCCTTATCCTCCATATCCTTACACATACCCACCAGCGTTCCCTCTTGCTCAAATCCCACAACAATCTTTTCATCCACCCCGCTCAAAAACATGTTTTAACTGCAACCAAGCGGGACACATAAGTAAGTACTGCAAAGTAAAGAACACCACACATGAACACGGGTTTCCCATGGGTTCATAGGTAACCCCAGTATCTTCTCCCAGGCCTTATATGACTGTTTACAATCTTTTCAACCTATCAATGGATCTGTTCTAATGTAAAATGTGGACAATTTATTGTTGTATTTTAGGTCATGTTTAAATGATATTAAACTGTTGTGCTTTATCTCCCACTCACAGGACACAAGGTTGATAAGGATAAACGGCAGCCATGCCAGGCTAAGGTCGACTACTCAGAATACTATCCAACCCAGTGGCCCAGGCATTATTTAGAGCAGTAGCTATTAATAACAAGATTTAATTGCAGGAACCTGTATACAGGTACTATATCCCTAGAATTATTAAAAATGAGGGGGGACTTAATTTACAGGTGACGTTTCTAAGAACATGTGTAAGGTGATGGGTAACAACACTAAGATTATCCCAGACTGTCTTTTCCTTTATTTGCCCCCCTTGGAGATACTGTTCAAACAGACAGCCTCATGTGAAAATATGATAATGAGGTTACTGTACAGGGTCTCACGAAGATGAATGAGAATAACCGAAATTGAAAGTGTTATTAACTAACATGTCTAATGCAAACTGTCATGATGTCAAACCTGGAGAATTTGTTATGATCCAAATTTTTTTAGCTCAGGTTGTTTGACTGGTCAGTGGAGAGGTCCGTATCTGATGATACCACATCCTCAAAGGGTGGCCGAGGAAGATACGTGGGTCCATTCCACTCACTATAGGGAGGTTAACCAACCAGTGGAGATACAAGGCGGAGACAGGGCCAATGGCGTGGACCTGTCGATTGCGAGCTTGTGCCTGGAGGATTGAAAAGGTGACGGTGAGATATCTGAGCTAAAGAAATGTGTAGATCAGTGCTTCCAGCAATGGAGTGGTCTGCTGTGGTCATCCTAGTTCTGTTTTTCCAGAGTTTCTGTCGTGATGTTCTGTTTGGGGATACCCAGTGTCTGTGATGGAGGACCGATAAAGGAAATGTGAGCTGATGGCAGAGCTGATGGAGTGGAGTCAGGAGGAGGAGTGCTATACCAAACCAGGGGAGTGTCTGACCAATCTTAGTATTGTAATTGTTATGTTATTTGGGAAGAATACTTCCAGAAGTTATGACCCTCACTCATGTTGAAATGCTTGGTATACATAAAAACACACCATCACCATATCTTCATACGCAATATGAACACAGAGGCAAAAGAAATATACCTGGTGACGTGCATAAAGCCACTCAGTTAATTAGTGAGACAACTGGCTTTCAAGTTTTAGTCGCATTGGATCCCACCAGGATTGCTCGGGGTACATTAAATTTTAGATAAATTCAGGAACTTGCTAAATTGATAGATAATATCACCGAGATATACGATGACACATTCAGGTATACAGGGAGAGAATTGCAAGTGTACAAGAAAGAACTGGTGCAACACAGGCTAGTGTTGAATTATTTTACTGCTGTTACTGGAGGGTATTGCGTAACGTTAGACACCCAATTTGGAGTAAAATGTTGCACCTACATCACCAATGATACTAGCGACCCCAAGGAGGTGATAGACCGAAAGATGGATACAATTCTGCAGCTAAAATGGGAGTTTCGTAAGAACCATAACTCTTCAGTGGCTGAAGTAGGGGAAGAGATAGAAGGATAGGTTTCATGGCTGAACCCAGTAAAATGGTTCTCAGGTCTAGGGGAATGGGTCCAGGAACTGATCGCTAGCATAGGCAAATTCTTGATCCTTATACTAAATGTCATCATAATAATTGGCATATGCGTCCGGTGTGTTCCTATTGTGTTGAAGTGTGGAAAATGTAAAAATAGAGTAAAACAAAAGAACAAAACTATGATGGTGGTCAGTAATGACAATATGAATACCGAGGTAAATATAGAACTGCATTACTACCCTGAACTAGGAAATACCATCATTTATTGTATTATATTTAGCCATGCATAGAATGTATTATTGAAATGTTATTTTTAAAACACCTCAGATAATGTCAAGTCTAGATTCCCCTTCAAGACTGCTTTTATAAGACTGGTGCATTCCCACACCTTTCATATGATCTTCCAAGATCCGTGGTGTGCGTATAACAGTAGTTTTATGTCCCCACTCAGACACACATTATTGATGGAGTAAGAACCACCTTGTGCCATCCCATAATAACACTAAATAATATGTAACTGTAAGCCTAAATAAAATTCTAATAGTAGATTATGATAGCATGTTGTTCACTATCAAAGGGTGGACTGTCGAAACTGGTTTATTGGGTGAGACAAGATCAGTTTAAAATTGAATCGCAGTGACACCATCTTGCGACTGGCCGCAAGACGCCATTTTGCGAAATGGCCACCTAAGCACCATTTTAGATAAACTCACACTTTAGAACATGTGGCGATAATACTATTAGCATCATGCAAATGCATCTGTGACCATCGCCATAAGTTACGGCAATTCACCAAAAGCCCATTTCATGACTTTACGTATTATAAAGGATATATTTCAGAAATGGCTTTACAGTATGTCAAAATTGGATTGCATTAGCTGAACAGAGCAAATGGCCATGTGAAAACTAGCTTGTGTAGATAAGCTTCCTGGATAACGTCTACTCTCACTCCAGGTGGCCCGGCTAGAATACACACCTTACCTTAGCAGGCTTCCTGCAATGAAATAACTTCAAAGCCAAGAGTGTTATCTTAGGTTTGGGTCTTGTAGCTGGGCTAATTTGCATTCACACAAGAGTCTGGGAGAATAAAGGGCCTTTTCTTTTGAGCCTGGGAAAGGTGGGGGCTGCTGAGAGAAGGGGCATGTGGAACTATAAAGCTCAGCATTCAACACTGCTAGGTGTTCACTTAGTGAGATTTAAGTGCACCATTCCTCATACACACATTAATACACACAATTGCGCTGTTAACTAGTCGCATATTAGTGAATGCATAAGACCTTGTGTGAAAACACTGTTTTATTAGCTTCATGTGCACGCATCTGCCCCAAGTTAACTAGCGTCTTTATATCAAACCCTGCATACTCAGTGACGGGCTCTCCATTGCACCGGGTCTCGCACCAAAGGGGCGTGCTGTCGATGTTGATTGACAGCACGCCCCCTTTGGTGGGCATGCCTGCCAGACGGAGACGTTCCCATGGGAACGCCTACCATCTCAAGCCGGCCCCACTGACATCACTAGTGATGTCAGTGGGAGTGATTTTGGCTCTGATAGAGCCAAAATCACTCCAGGGCTTGCGGCAGCGAGACCCTACCACAGGGTCTCCGTCGCAGGACCATCTCCGTCAAGACCATCGCGACCATCATCGTGGACGCACGCTATAGCTGTGGGTGGAAACCCACAGCTATGCGAGCGTCCATGAGGATGCTCCAAAAAAAGGTAGGAGGGCCCTGATTCAGAGCGAGCACTCTGGTCAGAGCGTTCAGCTCTGAATCAGGCCCTAAGTTTGTTCAGTTAGTATAAGTGCTGTGAAATAAAGATATTTGATAACTAAGGTTTTATATATTCTAAGAAAGCCATGTTTGGTTTCGTATTGATGCGTACTCTTTCAACAGAATTCCGGTATTATCAGTATGGAGATCGCATCATGCATTCTCAACTTATGGACAGCAGAGACTTCAAGCAACAAAATGTATATTATATGAACAACTGTTAGGGTGATTGCATGGGGTGGGAGGGCAGAGACCCCCAGTTGTTGGAGGCTGGGTTGAGTCTATTTGAACCAGCCTGTTAAATGCTCTGTAACAGATGCTTCCCCCATGGGAACCAATGGCATAAGCAACAAACTTCTCTATTGTCCTATCTATTCTGGGGGGGTATAAATGTGTGCTCCAACACTGGGTTCTTAGTCTTCTTGCTGAATGCTGACTGAGGGGTTTCTTGCTGATGCCTAACATCTGGACCAGAATGCGCTGCGTATGTATACTGTACTTGGGTCTGTATAATTCCTTTGCGCTGAATTGTGTCTGGATCAATAGCGTGTAATTGACTGTACTTTTACCTGAATAATACTTGTGCTTTGGAACCACAGATTCCAGGTCTTAAGTCTTTATTTACTGTATGACTGCGTACGCAATTAGCGTCATCCTTAGAGCTTTACAGGTAGGATATTAGAAGGTATAGGCAGGGGTATATAGAGGTTCTGATCCAGTATCATCATTACAGATACCTGATTCCTCGATCTTTCCTCATGGCATGATTGACCTTCAAGCAATAGTAAGAATAGTTCCTATGATAAACACCAATGATATATGCTGAATGATATTTGCTCAATCTCTATGTGGTCCTTAGGATAACATATGGATAACATAGGCACTATAAGGTCATGTGCTGGTTATTGTAGGTAACTGATAGGCAGGAAACAAAAGTCATAAAGGCCAAAGAAAGATGAGGAACAACAAGAACATCAAGAGGCTCCAGAAGGAGTTACTAAGAAACATGGACATTTCTACTGAAAGATAGATCATTTGATAATAAGAGGCGAATGTTATCGTGGAATGCTCGTTGTCTGTGTCTGACTTGTTCTCCAACCATGGTTGTCTGTTTGTCTGCTTGCTTTGTCTTGTAACGTAAGCTACTGCTGATTCCAGACACATCGAAGGAAGTAGTATAGCTTTCAAAACTATGCTCACATGTGTGTAAGGAAACATTGTTTCCTATACCCCACTGGCTTGCAGGATAACGGCACGGCAGCCGTCCTTCTCAGTGGATATTCCCAGCTGTAACACGGTGATCGTGCCGCGCCCGGGCCGTGTGAAATGACCCACCTGCTATCACCTACCACTAAATTTCACACCCGGCAAGAAAACGCCCGGATTTCTGCCGGCTGGTGAAAACCGGCAGGTGTGATATAGCCCGTAGGCTGCACAGCCACCACACGGAGGAGGAAGTGTAATGTGCAGTGTTTTAACTTAAAGACCGGCACATTACACATCCTCCTCCATGCGGTGACTATTACTATAAAGCACAGCCCCTGGCAGTCTGCGGCCACCACTCCATTGACAAATTCCCCATGATTGAAAATCAGTTCTGGTACCTGGGAAGGTAAAATATATATTTTAAAATCAAAACCATTTAAAATGTAAGCAATTTTTTTTATATGTATGATTCTACTTTAATTTCATCTTCTGAAGTAAATAGTAAATGCATTTTCTTCATTATCCTATGCTCACAGCACAATGTTTCAATTATACCAACTGATACCAGCTCTACTGCAAGTACATTAAATACCCAAGAATTTCAAAAGGCCATTTATAACCCATACATTGCTGATGTTATTATTATTTCATGTCTTGCAGCTTTGATATGGGTTTTTCGGAGTAATGATTATCTTCAGCATTTGTTTCTGAGAAGACTGGAAACATCGTCAACATCAACAGTATTTAATAGAAGGAGGTGGTCAGCTGGACGTGCTGGGGAGCATAGTTCAGATTGAGGGTTTGGGATTGTGTAGGGATTTTCTGGTGACTCTTCTTCATGTTTTGGAACATGAACAATGCTAAAAGTCAGTAAATTCAGTAAAAGCTCTATAAACTCTGCCACTGTGCAAACTGAGACTCCAATCCAAAGACCCACCAGACCTCGAATATGGAAAGCAGGTCCACAAGCTACAGGACACAAAGAAAAATAAAGATGATTATGTAGCAGATGCAGGTACTGGGTACTGATTGCCAGAGGCTATTCTCTGTTCTAGATTAGGAGAAGCTAGCTGAAAGCAAATATTTCTTTGTAACATGATTTCTAAGATTCATAGCAGCCAGTGCAATGAATTTCTTCCTCTACTGTTCACAACTACAAAAGACATGGCTGAGAATAAAACATTTTAGATATTCAGAGCATATTGCAATATAGTACATTTTCATGTTACTTAGTATACAAAAGAACTCCACTCTAGAGCCGTATTACCTCAACACGCCCTCTCCACACCGTAAATTTCCCATTTCTGGAATCAGTATGGGTCAGTAGTTCCAATCTGCCACTTCCCACCACTTACCATAAATGCCAGTAAAGATCGTTTATCCCTGGCTGGACACCAGGGCTAAATGGAGACAGTGATTGTCTCTATGTAGATGGTCACCTCAGTTACTTTACAGCAGTGACGTGCGGTGAGGTCAATGGCTGGGGCGATAGGTATGAGTGCTGGGAGCCTGTCTCACCCCTTAGTCACTGTAACTCTTCAATGTCAATTGATTCTCCTACCTGCATCACTGTCTCTTCTCTTGCTGCTGCTGCTACAGATCTCTAAACACTCAGTGCACTTCCTGGTCACATGACACTCTCCTAGCTCCGATCTCTAAACATTGCAGTGCACTTACTGGTCACATGACACATACAAGGTGTCCAATAGTGCTTAAGGCACAACCCCATATTCCAAGGTATGCCTCTATTAGCTATCTTTCTATGCAGCTTACTGCCCGTGGTGTGGCCCTGCCCCCAGCTCTGCAAGCAGTGTCTGACTATACATAAGAGAGGCTGAGCTGTTGCTGCCTCATCTCTCGTCTCCCTGCAGTCCCAGGGAGCTCCACAAAGTGGGTGAGTGTTAACTATAAAAATAAATTGCAATAAACAAAGAAGATGTTTGTAAGTTATAAATATCTTTGTATTATTCGAATCATTTTTATATCAAATCTCAGGAGTATGACAAAGAAGGCTCTGCCTCCCCTGCCTACCCTAACTGCAGGTCAGATTACACTAAATTACATAAATTATTTAAGTACATTTTAATATCCGCATTATAACTTCTGACCAAATAGAATGTACATACCTGTAAACCTTGTAAATTTGATTACTTACAGATAGTGTATCTGTGCCCTAAATGGCGGCACCAGTTGCGCCATACTTAGTACAGGTTGAGCCTCCTATATCCAAATATTCAAAAATATGGAATATTCCAAAAATACAGAATTTTTGGAGCACAACTGAGATAGACACCTTTGCTTTCTGATAGTTCAGTGTACACAAACTTTGTTTAAGGCACAAAATTATTAAATATATTGTATAAAATGACCTTCAGGCTATATGTATAAGGTGTATATGAACCATAAATGCATTCTGTTACTAGAGGTGGGTCCTATTCCCTAGCAATCTCATTATGGTATGCAAATATTCCAAAATACAAAATAATCCGATATCCAAAATACATCTGGACCCAAGCATTTTGGATATAAGAGACTGAACCTGTATGGCCCTGCAGTTTATAAATGCTAAACATACTGTAGTATGCATAAGCTTTGGATCTTACCTGCATAGCAGGAACCTCTTCTATCAGCTCTTAATTAAGCTGTTGGTAATAAACCACAACCTTGACCACATTGTCTCTGACAAAAGGAAAAGACAATAATTAACATGTCCCTGCCGCAATACTGGAACTAATCCCATTTCTACATTTTATTTATTTTTTTGCTCATTTTTAAAATACATTATAAAAACAGCACACAGGATGGTTCCCCAATAATAAATAACCAAGGTTTGCATAGAACAGAGGGCATATAAACCTCTAGACAGGGATGGATGGGGTTAATAAAGTGAAAGGAGTGGTAATTTAGGATTGACAGTTGTTTAGTCACAGGGATAGGTTGATTGTTGTTAAGGGGGGAGTGGTTACTGGGCTTATCTGTAATATCTAGGATATTCAGCCTCTTTGATTCTGATCTGCAAGCAGGGAAGTCACATTTCAGAGCTCTGTCAGATATTGCATATTGTCTTTCTTTTTATTCTCTAATTTCTTATCTGTCTTTTTTCTCTATCTTTCACTTTTCTTTGATTCTGATCTGCAAGCTGCATGGTCACTCTCAGGTTGTAGTTCTACATTTCTATATACTCTTTTCTTTCTAACTCTGGGCCTGATTCAGAGCCGGACGCTCTGACAGAGCGTTCGCTCTGAATCAGGGCCGGGCTTCTGTGTTTTTAGAGCGGCCTCCTGTGACCACCCACAGCTACAGCGAGCGGCCAGGAAGATGGTCGCGATGGTCAAGACCATCGCGACCATCGGGCTTGCGACTAGACCCTTGTGGCAGGGTCTCGTTGCCGCAAGCCCTAGAGTGTTTTCGGCTCTAACAGAGCCGAAAGCACTCCCACTGACATCACTTGTGATGTCAGTGGGGCCGGCCCCAGACGGTAGGCGTTCCCATGGGAATGCCTCCGTCTGGGCAGCCACTCCCCCGGCCCGCCCACCAAAGGGGGCGTGCTGTCACTCAACATCGACAGCACGCCCCCTTTGGTACGAGACCCGGAGCGATGACTTGCGCACTGGGCCACCATCGACCCGCTTGCGAGCGCATAGCGCTCGCAAGCGGGTCTGAATCAGGCCCTCTGTCCCTAACCTCTCTCTCTTTCTTCTTTCTGTATTCTAACTTCACTTATTTCTCTCTGTGTGATCAGGAATAAATAGCTCCATGAGCAAAGTCTTTGCTAATCAGCTCCCCTTCCCATAGTTGTGTTAAACGGCTAAAGATGATAAAAATAGTGGTTAATGCATCCGAATACTTGAATAAGTTTGAGGATAGATAAGCACCCTGTTTGATATGTAATTTTGTTAGGTAAGTTAAGAGTTAAAAGCTGGACGGGGATGTGGTTAGTATTCGTCACTTGAGGAGTATAAGCCTATGGTAGGATTTAAGGGAGGGCTTAGAGGTTCCATATAAATAGCCTGGTGAGGGGAGCCATCTTCCTCTTTCCAGTTTATTTCAACCAGGCTGGCTAAGTGGCATATGTATTGTATTTTATATGTCTGTCTTTCTCTTCTTCTTTCACATTTCACACCCCATTTATTTCCCCTGATCTACCACCCTCTCTGTCTCCTGTTAATTTTATCTTTTACTATCTTCCTTTTTCTAATTTCCCCCCTGTCCTTTCCTTTCTGCACATGTTCCATACTTTTCTTCCCCCTTCCCCTGCTTGTGTTTCCATATAGTCCCTGTTACCTGCCAGTGCCCTCCCTCCCTGTCATTTCCAGATACACAGGCCCCGTGTCCCCCCCCCGCCCCTGGCTGCAAGGCCTCTCACCTCCGTGGCTGCTTCCCCAGCCACGCGAGGGCCATGGTCCGCTCAGGCGCAAGGCTCCACCTGCCTGCACTCCCGCTGCCGGCTCTCGATTGCCGCCCCCCCACATCAACCACCCCTTCCCCGCGGCCGCCTGCTCTCAAGCGGCAGCGATATTAGCTAGACGGCCCCCACTCCCAGTCTCCCCTCACGCTAAGCGCGGCCATCCCGCTCCCTGCACCGGTAGCTAGCTCCACCCACAGGGTTGCGGCAGCCATCTTGTGCAGCCAGGCGCCGCATGGTGCTCTGCCGCACCCCTCCGACCCCCCCATGCCCCCACTACTTAAGAACAGGGGGGCACCTCCCTGCACAGCCTCCCCCCTGCTCTGCCAGCACCAGAGACTCCCTTGGTGCGGTGTCCCCTAGCGCGCCACCCACCAACTTGTCCCCTTTCCCCCCCCGCACCCTGGGGTGGGGGTTACACCCCCCCTTGCATTTAGGGGCGGCTGGTGCACAGCACAATAATCCTGCCCCATTCAAGCCTACAATGACGCGCCGCCGGGCTGCCCCCCCCCCTTATTTCCCTGCCACCGGGATGCTGCACATAAGCCCAATGCATTTTTCAGCCCCTTATCATCCGCCCCGCTTATGCACTGCCAGCCACTGCCCCCCACTCTCCTCCAGTTCGCCCCCTCCACTGCTAACGCGGCCCCCCCTTTTTTCCCAGGGATTGGCGCATCACTACAAGGCGCAATAGCTATGCCCATCCAGCCGCATGCCACTACAGCTGTTTTCCTGAACCCATACATGTTTCCACCCCCTCCTCACACCCCTCCCCCCAAAACCTGATCCTGTACCCCCGCTGGCTACAGCATCTCCTGCTCTTTCTTCTGCGGAGGGACTTTGTTGCGTGGGTTTCACCGGATATTTTTTCGAGCCCCCAGGTCACAGTTTTTTGAGCGTCTAGGACCATTGTCGAAGTCCAGCGGACAGATGGTGCTGATGTCGAATCAAGTCGTGGTGGGCGCACCGCGCAGCGAGGGACTGTTGGCGAACACAAAGGAGCCAGTGGCTGGGCCTTCCACGTCAGGATCAGGTGAGCATGGTGTTAACCCATTTGCGCAGCACACATTCCCCTTCCACTGATGATTCTAGCGATTCTTCCAGTTCATTTGTAAATCCGCGCAAGCTTAGGCGTTACTTAGTGCAAATTTAATGGGTAGCAAGGGTGCCCTTAGAGATTTAACACAGTGTCAGCAATTGAGGTACCGGATGAAGCGCGGGTTATGGTTCACTGAGCGAATACGGCTATCCTTAAAGATTTAAAGTTTTAAAGTAGGGAGCGGTTAGTGAAGAGTAAATTTGTGGATATGTTTGTGATAACGGCTGACGCACGTAGGTTTAGTTCAGGCTAAGTCAGCAGGAGTAATGGCGGGGGCCTTCGGGTATGTTATGTTTTTTGCGGCGTGCTACCTTGAGTCCAGACACAACAGGAGGGACAGGCAGTGTTTTCAATTAGGTTTCAAGGATGTTGAGGTTTGGTTTGCTCGACCAACTGCCTAGCTTGCCTGCGGAATCCTCGGTTGGTCGGAAGCAGCCCTTTCTGGCCTGCCCAGATCTGTGGGCATCAGCCGCTGGTAGTGCTACGCGTGTAATAACACGCAGGGTCATATGGGGCAGGCTGTGGATACAGTCATATCTGCATGCTCTGTGGGAGCATTCATCCAGCCAAGGTGTGCGCGTTGGTCTGCCGCACAGGGTCAAGGAGAATATTGCAGCAGCAGCGCAGAGGTGTTCAGAAAAGCACCGTCATTGATTAATTTGGGGGTTTTTGGCGTGGGTTTGCATTTATCTTTGACACAGGAATATCCGTGGTTTCTGAGAGGAATCTGAAAGCGGAAGTCGGGTGGGGGCCCATGCGTGGCCCCTTTTGCTCCACCCACTTTTGGTACGGTTTAGGTGCACCGCCTTCAAGGGGGTGTCGTAGAAGGAATTGGGTAAATTGGGGTTGTTACAGAGTCTCTTACATAAATGGAAGGGTTCGGCAATCACACAAAATATCTGTCAGATCACTGCGCCATTTAACAAACGGGGGGAGGGCTCTACTAGCTAAGGCAGATATCGCATCTGCTTTTTGACTGCTGCCCATTTCACCCCGAGTCCTTTAAATATTTGGGGTTTGGAGTTGCAGGGCTCAATTACGTTACACAGAGGGAAAGCCCTTATGGCCTTGTGGTTAAGATGACTGTTTATACATGGCGGCCGATTGGCTTTTTCATTTCGTGTACTTTAGTTGAAGGTTTTAGTTACTTTTTGCAGTAGTTGTCCATGCGGGTATTGGGACATACTGTGGTGTCCCGCTACCTGGATGTTTTCATGTTATGGGGCTAGTAGATACCAGAGTTTGCCAGTATTCAATTAATTTCCTTAGTTTAGTCGTTATGGGAGCCCCGATGGCTCGTGACAGGTAAGAAGGTTCAGTTATGCGCATTATCTTATTTGTGGATAGAAATCGATACCTTGATAGGATTATGCCGCTTGCCTATGGCGAAGGCGTGGCGTTTTGGGGAGTTGCTAGAAGCATTTCATTTTGCCAAAAAAAAAAAAAGTTTCGCTAGTACAGTTGCAGTCGCTATCGGGCCCCCTCAGTTTGGCATTTAGAGTCATACATAGGGGTTGGTTTTTCAGTAGACGGCTAGAAGGAGCCACAGCAGGGGTTAGGAACCCTCGTCACCTCATATGTGTCCCTCTGGAACGGAGTGGACATGCTGCGCATTTGTTTGTTTTTTATGCGCAAATTCAACGGAGTACAGTTCTGCACACGTCACCCGTAGCCAAGTCCGAACTTAGACCGTTACGTATGCATCCTGTTCATTAAGTGGTGCATTTGAAGGGGAGTGTGGCACGGAGCCTTGGCCGGTTTCCTGTGGGGTTCAGGGCCTAGACAGGAACATCCTTATTCTTGAGAATTTTTCAATTGTAGTGGCGGTCGAACTGCGGTCCAGCAAGCCTTGCATTAGGCAAATCCTGTTTGGTGATAACTTAGGTGTGGTATAAGAAGGCTCTAATCTAGGACGGACTTGGATCCGGCCTCACAGTGGTTAGGCATCTATGTGTTTAAGGAATATTGAGTTTAGGGCACGGCATGTTTCGGGCGTTGCTACCAAGATAGTGGACATCTTATATCGTTCAGTAGGACATGTTTCATTCGCTCGCGCCTCCTGCTAATTTACATGGTTTCTCCTTCCCCTTCCATGCCTGGCAGATCGTCACGCCGGCATCCAGGGACTAGCACGGAAGTCATGGGCACCAAGTACATTAAGACCTACACGCTAGTTTTGTGCGATTGGCAAGGTGTTTAGCTTCCAAGAGCGGGCGGTTTCAGATGGTTAATGATTGTATGGCAGAGTTTGTCTGTAGCTGCTATGACAGGGGTCGTTCCAAGGCGGCTTGTCTCCAGCGTTACCCAGTATAATTTTCCAAGTTGCACGTTTGGCGGATCCTGGCAAATTATTTGTATTAAACAAGGCATTTAATAGGGTGGGCAAGAGAGTATTAACAAAGGTATTTAATAGGGTGGGCAAGGGAGCGTCCTAACAAAGGCGTTGCGCGGAGCCCCATCAACACAGCCCTATTACAGGATTTGATTGGGCCAGTAAAGGAGTGGCTTCGGTCAAGTGCTAGGCGCCTTCCCCCCCCCCCTTTTTGGTTAGCATTTTCATTAGCTTACTATAGGGCTTTTAGAATGGGTGAGCTAGTTGCTGCTACTAAGATTTCTGCGCTATCAGGTTTAATGTTAAAATAAGGTGGTTATCAAACCGGTATTGAGCTTGTGCTGAATAGATGGGTCTAAGACAGATTAACTGGCAGGGAGCGAGGGATTTCTATTCAGATGCATGCAGATCCAGTGATTTGGCCAGTTGCTCTTTGGGGTACTTTAATAGGGTTTGCCCTCCAGGTGGCGGGCAGTGGTTATCCATGTTAATCTAACTCCCTTTTGTCCAGGTCGTAGTTTACGAGGGTGTTTCAGAATTATATTATAGCTAGGGCAGTGGAAGTCGTATTTAAAACAAGTAGCATTAAGTAGTTGCGCTCCTTGCGAGTTTGTTGGGAAACCCAGGGGCCTTATGCCTACTGCCGCTAGGGATTCTGAAAGGATTTTCAGCTTTTGCCCTCAAGGAGGTTTTGCTGTTTTTCATCTTCAGATGGGTCACCCAACTATTTGTTTCCCTTTCCTTGTGGTTAGATTATTGTTGTTATTATACATAGCAATTTCTGTTTGTATTAAATACCAATATCTGTCTGTATAAATGCCAATTCTGTCTAGGTGAACTTTCGGACAGGGTTGTCTGTGAGTGCTAACTGTCGGGTGTGGGAAAATTCCTATATTTACTGGGCTAGCCAGCACCCTTTGGAGTTACATGCCCAATTTTGGTTGTGAGTGCGTAAGTGGCATTGCTTAGGATTACGAGAAATGCACTGTAAGTGCCTGCTAGATGCCCCATGGGCAGCAGAGGAGAAGTTTGGGGCCAGACTTGGGAGGCAATGATTTGGTCGCGTTCGTGGGTATTGAACAGATATGGCCATTGCACGCTTGTCATTTAGCGTTTGGTGGACGCGTCATACAATGCCCAAGTTTATGTCACGGGGCAGAGAGCTTGCATAGGCCCACCGGGGTACATCTCACGAGCGTGCGGCTAGAGCGGTTGACCGATGACCTCTGCAGTTTTAATTTCATTAAGAAGGTCACAGTTTTGGTGGCGGGCCTGGTTCCGCGAACCGGGCTTTGGCGGGAAGCAGTGCTCATGGGCGGCCTATTATTAGCGCAGGAGTGCCTGTGGTAGCATTCTTCCTTTGAGAGCGGCCAGTTTGTCACCGCCTAAAGGGGGGACATGGTCATTGTTCCAAGGGAGGGACCAATGCTGTGCCAATTAGGGAAGGATGGTACTGCCCCAGGTCAGTCTGTGCAGGGCGGGGATCCGCCCCTTTTTATTTGTATTGATATCCACTGGGCTGTGGCCTTGGAGCACTGCTTTCTTCTTGCCACCTATTCTAGAATTTCAATTTGATCAATAAATTCTGGCTGTGACCTCTTTGAATTCCATATTCATGTGTCAGTGTGTTTATTTCTAGGTTTAGGAATAAGTTAAGTTAACAAAAGGGAATAATAAAACAAATGGGTGACTTATATATTAGCAAGCCAGCAGAATTGCTGTCTCCTCCCTCTGTGGTTTCAGGGGCTCTTGGATTGTTAGGTCCATTAGACATCTTGTTTCCTATATCTCACTGCAATATTCTGGTGGTGCAGTGTACATTACACTGCTTTATTATATAGAGTGACTGGGGTTTGAATCACAGTATGGGATTCTGAAAATATTTCCCAACATCATCTCCGCCTGTCTGTCTAATGCAGCCAGATTTGGGGTGGTGTCTGCCTTGCCCTTCCCCCCACCCATTACTTATGGCCCTTTTTGTCCCTTATGGGAGGCAGCGCCTGTACAACCGGTGATCGGGTGGGGGGTGTGCGGTTTCTCCTATGTCCCCTCAGCGTCCGCTGTGTGCACGCCGCTGCTATCGGCACAGGTGTCATCCGCAGACTCCGGCGGTGCCCTCTCCCTTTCCCCCGGCTGTGTCCTGCTATTTAGCATAGGTGAGCGCTGTCTATAAGCCTCGTGGCAATTGGTAATTACTGTGTATTTATTAGTATATACACTTTCAATAATACAAAGCTGAGGATGATACGCATAGTGTAAAAAGTGCTAATTAATTTGGTCCTTTTTGCTATTAATTAGGTATATATTGTAATGTCTGTTGTAATTTAAGTATTGGTAAGCCAGCAGTATAATATATTAAAAATAATTGTAGAACGATGCAGTTGTATCAAGTCAGGTTGCAGTCTAAAAGTAGTTCTCAAGCTCTTATGTCAGCCGCAGCTCCCGGGGTGGGTTGTGGGAAAATGTACTGTGCAGCGCTGAGATGCTTCCTCGCTGCTCTGCGACAGGAGAAGGCGGTCTCACGGTCGCTTGACGTTTTGCTATCGTGTGGGCTCACTTCTTAAGTCATCCAAAACAAAGGGGCGCAGCGCAACTCGTTTCTCGGCTATGCGCCATTTCCTCAAAGGTAACAAGCCCTCCTCTCACATCCTTTATTGGACTATTTGCAGTTGGCTAGTCATTGCCCACAAACCAGTTTATTAATCAATACTAGTGGTAGAGCACTTATTTCATAAAAGAATGCATAGACTATGTCTATGGGTTAAACGCATTGTAGCACATGTTATCATAAGCCAGCATTTCAGGAACCACTGTGCCTTTGTTCTTCGGTTCTTCTGGCGCATTTTCTTATTAGATTATTCCGTATATAAATTTTAGAATGTTATATTAAAAAATTATATCAGTACATGGAATACAGATATTGTGATTCTAATATTAAAATAATCAATTAATGATTTCAATCTTATGAAGACCATATCGCCTTCAAATTCATTTATTACAGCAATACATTCATGTGTATAGTCAGGCACATAGATCAAAACTGAGTACGTGGAGTATTCAGCAGATAGTATATCACAAACGACACCTTCACTTTATTACAGCAATACATTCATGTGTATAGTCAGGCACATAGATCAAAAGTGAGTACGTGGAGTATTCAGCAGATAGTATATCACAAACGACACCTTCACTAAAGTTGTGAAGTATTACTAATAGCGTGCTTAAACGATATTCACTACATCATAAATATACTGAATCACTGTACATGGGTATTCATAAATTAAATAGAGATTGGGAGTGGCGTGGGGCCTAATGCACATGTACAGACCTGAAGCGAGTAAGAGCTCCCCCCCCATCCGCCCAAGTTGTTGTCATCTTGTGAATTGGTAACACAGGATCATAGTCTACAATTTCCAATATACCTGAAATTGTTTTCAACGTTATTTAGTTCTATACTGTCATTGAGACCATTGGGGACCGGGGAATTTCATCTACTATCTGAAATGCTTCTAAGTATTGGGAACCTATCACCTCCTCTTCTATTAAACTTAATTTGATTACTCGCTTTCACAGTTAGAATTTTAGACCACCTTTTGGTCATAAACGTAAATGCCTAGGAACACTATGTGACTGTAGTCCTTGGATTGCACCTCATTTACGTTCTAATAACCGCATATTTGGTGTATGAATAGTGCAACCCAAATATTGTATGAATAGTGCAACCCAAATATTGTATGCCACAACTGCAGTTAATGGCATGTATAACAGGTTTTGATTGGCAGTTCAGAATACCTTTTAGCGGAAATACCTCTTTAATCGTGTATCCATCTTTAGTAGTGCATGTAAGCTGTGCTCCTGTTCCCTGTGCCCTTTTGTCCCTGGATTGGTTTTCTTACCCATGGGAGGGTGTCTTTCTATAACACTGACTATGATGACAACTTTATACAACTCTAATCCAACATCTGCTTGGATTATTGTTCAAACATCACTGTAACTTTGCCTCCTCAGACGCAGAAACTGGCCTAACTGAATATTGGTTTAATCTTAACACTTTTGTGTTGACAGTTTTTTAGTTGAAAGGTGTGCATTAGACTTTAGGTGACCTACAGAAGTTAAATTGAAGTCTCATCCCCGTCCCTAATATAGAACAGATCATATATATATCCTGCATACAGAACCAGGTTCGACCCGGGTCCTCCACCCCATTATGCAACACTCTTCAAAACACACGCTCTTCAAAACACACCATATCCTATATACATCCCTATGTAATACCAGGGCATAACCATGGCTTGTGCTTTTCCCTCATGCCGGATACTGTGGGCCCCTCCAGGCTTGGAGGAGCTGAAACAGCCATTTGCAGTATCGAGATGCACCTGCTGTTCCAGCAGTCTGGAGGCGCTGTTTGCAACAGGGGGTGCCCTCGTCTATGCCCTCAGCATCCACCACTCGGGTCCACTCATTCAGTAGTTGGGTAGGATTTAGGGTCTGTCTTTCTCTTCTGTGTCTGTTGCTCCCTCTGTCTCTTTTGCTCCTTCCTTCTGCGCCAGTGCAGCCGATTCATAGCCTGACTTCAGAGGACCCTGGGAGTTCACAAGATTCTGCCTCTGTTTTCTTTTGTTTCAGACATCAGTATGGTCGAACACCTGTGGTCGCTCCTTCCACCACCCCAGGGATCTATGGTGTCACTCCTGTTGCCAGGCTTAATGTCATCAGCGCAGCCGGTGCACCTTCCAATTTATCGATCTGGCATAGAGAGTCGGGAGGTCGGTCCTTCGCCCTTTCAGACTTGGAGTGCCTATCAGGCTTTGTGGCAGCAATGAGAGACTTTCTGGCAGAGTCAAAGTTCAGCAGGAGATACAGGCTCTGTGTAGATGGGAGTCCTGCACCTATCGAAGATATATTTATTCGGACTCATGATATGTAACGTTGTTTGTGGACTTGAGTGCTTTGGCCAACTTGCCACCATTCCGGTGGGGGTCTCGAGGGATTTTGCCCTATTTTTTGCCCTGTTTAGGACAACGTTTGGTTATATATAGTAATAATGTATGGAGACTAATAAACAGCAAAGAATAAGAAAATGTCTTTGCAAACAAAATAAAAAGATCCAGTAGGTTTTTGTAGGTTTTTACCTCGGGTCAAGTCCTCCTGCCCCCTTTTCCCTCCCCCCGTCCTCAATTGGCGATGTTTTTCTATAGTTACATGTTCCTCATATATTCGTTTGTGTGTACTGCAGGTGATTTCCTGGTTTCTAGGCCCATCTGACTGGTTGGTCACTTTTTTATATGTGGGCTGCACAGTCCCATTTTTCATCCGATTACTCTATTTTCTCATAGTAGGGGTATGTTGTGTGATGTTTTGTTGCCTGGTCTACAGACGGCAGCAGATTCCTTTGGGTGCCATTGGGTGTTAGTGATCTGTGCCAGGCTTTCTTGGGGTGAAGGTTCAGCGCAGTTGCAGTTAACAGGGCCTGTAAACTGGTGTAAAGTGAGTGGTCAGACACGTTTTTGGAGTAGGGTGGGATGGTGGTGCACCATCAGCTACTCAGAGTCCAGGATGCCCATTTCCTTTTGCAGTGGTGGAGTTAGCCTCACAGAGGAGGGGAATTGTTTTCCTCTAGGAGCATTTTTCAGTGTTAGGGTTTTAGTTAGCTAGGTAGTATGGTGGCATGCCTGGTCCCTTAATAGGAACCATGTGTGGCGGGGAAGACCAGCAATCTGTAAAGCATCCATATTGCTGCAGTAGGAGTGGTGCCCCCCCTGTTCAATGCACTGGTTAGGCTGGTTTCACCCTACTGGGGTCAGTGGCGCCTCTCACCCGGGAGTGCTGAAAATGGTGCATCGGTATGGGTGTTGGATACCGCTCACTTGTTAGAAAGGGATAGTTGGCCCTTGCAAGTATTTTATGTTGGTATGGGTGTCTTACTTGCATAGAAAGGGAGAGTTGGCCCTTGCAAGTATCTCACTTACCATTAAGGGATAGTTGGCCCGTTGTGTAACATCTTTTGCCTTTTGCCTAAGTCAAGCTGGTGCTGGTGGTTTGTCGTTCTTTCCTCTGCCACCATACCATACTCATTGTTATAAAGAAACAATTATTAAACTATTATTTTAAACGGCATTAACTGGGTCTGTGTCTTTATTTTTGAGAAAATATGGTTTGATAGATCTTGTGGTTACATCCATCATCTGACAATAGAGAGTTTAATACTATTATTGAGCAGTGGAAAACTTATTAAGGCTGAAATAGATTCAGTTACCTGAGGAACAGAGGCCCTGATTCAAAGCCGGACACTCTGACAGAGCGCTCGCTCTGAATCAGGGCCAGTCTCTTTTTATTTTTAAGAACGGCCTCCTGGCCACTCGCATAGCTGTGGGTTACCACCCACAGCTATAGCAAGCGGCCAGGAAGATGGTCGCGATGGTCAAGACCATCTCGACCATCGGGCTTGCGACGAGACCCTCGTTGCCGCAAGCCCCAGAGAGATTTCGGCTCTAACAGAGCCGAAATCTCTCCCACTGACATCACTCGTGATGTCAGTGGGGCCGCCCTCAAACATGGGAACGCCTCTGTCTGGCCAGCCACCCCCCGGTCCGCCCACCAAAGGGGGCGTGCTGTCACTCAACATCGACAGCACGCCCCCTTTGGTACAAGACCCGGAGCGACAGATTGCCCGTCGCTATCTGGGTCTTGCGCATGCGCACAACGGAGCCGGCTCCGTCGTGCGCATGCGCTCTGGGCCACCATCGACCCGGTTACGAGCGCTCAGTGCTTGTGACCGGGTCAGAATCAGGCCCAGTTTTCCTAAATGTCCTCCATTTTCGTTTTATGGGGAACCTATTATCTCTCAGTTTGTGTATGTGTATTTGCATACTATACCAATGTATTCTATATGGATTAATACTTACCTAATAGTTTGCATGTCTTGATGTCCTCTTCTAGTTTCAAGATTCTTTGAGAAATAGTCCTAATAAAGTACAAGTTGGATATATATTATTTTATATTAATATTATGTGTCATTACTTTATTGTACATGTCTGTTCCTAATTATGCCTCGCCAGGCAACAAATATGTCATACCCCACACCCAACGATGTCATACCCACTTATTGTCACTGCTATCAATCATTCAAGAGCACTGCACTAGTTTTGGGGTCATACCAACTGCAATATCTGACCAACTGGCACTTATTGGCACATGTTGGTGCATAAGATTGATATGATGGCTCCAGAAGAATATATGAAAAATAGTACACAAAAATAAAAATGGTTATATGCTGAGTAATGTACTTTGACTGAATTCAGAAAGCTTTCTCATTATAATTATTATCATCATACTTTTATAATTCATTTATTTAATACTACGTAAGGCGGGATGTATCAAATACAAAAATGCAGATATGCCTCATTACATATTCATCATACCCATATGGAGATATCTGTTGTGGTCCCACAGCACAGCAGACACCATAGGAATCTTTGGGCTGCGATGCATACATCAGGCTGAGTAATGCATCACTTACTGGAGCTGGTGCCTCTAGCTAACACCATCATTAGATGGCTTTGGCTACTAAAGCCTAAGGGCTTATTTTTGGAAAAATTAGCGCAGAGGGATTTTTTCAGAATGCACATGCGCAGGCTGGTGGCAGCACATGTGCATTTCAACCTCTGTGCCTGATATCTGAAAGTGACTACATCCACGGGACAGCTCTATATTATATTATACAGTAAGAGCTGTCCCAGCAAAGAGATTTAATACATTCTGGCATAAGTGAATACTGGAGACAGGGGAGATGATCTCAACTTAATTGCAATAAATAATACATCACGGTCATCACCCCCTAAATATTTTACTTGAATTGCTACATAAACATCAGTTTGTGTGGATGACAAAAAGTTTTTAAACTTTCATATGTAAGGCCAGCGTAATACAGGATATTTATACTAATGGAAATATGACCCTGATTCACTGTAGTTGTAAGAAGTATTGACTGGGTAGTGAAACATTGGGATAAGCACCCTTGCTAAAGGAAGTGCAGACTCTATTATTATTATTATTATATAATTTTAACAGACAGACAGAGAGGTAAGAGGGCCCTGCTCATAAAGAAAATAGGAATTTTAAACATAAGCATAGGCAAACGCAGGTGGGGGGTTTCCGTCTGGAAACCCCCCTTCCCAGCACACACATGACCACAGTAGAAATAGTAATATAATAGAATTTTGCTAGTGTTGCATGTTCTTCTCAGTATCATAAATGAAATAATTAGGACCACCTGTGGATCTTTTAATGTGTATCAGACAGTAATAGATAACCTGTGCACCAACTAGGAGATCTGGAAAACATGCACTATTAGGGATGCACTGCTATAGAGCCCAATATGTACATATATGTCCAGGGCAATGCTAGGTTCTTCTGCTGCTCCTCCAGGCTCCCGGACTTGCTCCAATAGTCTGGAATGGTGCAAACATCTAAAATAAAAACATCCAGCTCAGGCAGGATGGCGCTACTGCCGCATCTAATGGCTTATTGTAATTGCTGGTCCTGTATATGCTGGAATTATGATACACAATACACTTTGTATGATGCATATTAAAACTGGTTTACTGCTAATTCTGCCCTCTTCATGGACTGGCCACACTCTGTAAACTCAAGCATTTGGAAAACCCCCTCTAGAAATCTTGCGTTTGCCACTGATAAGTGCTACATATTGCATGGGTAACAGGCTCTTGGGGGCCTATTCAAGATGATAAAAATATCATCAGTGATATTTATGTTTTGAATTTGCTGTGAGCTCAATTAAGACTTCAGGGGCATTCATCCTGCTTCTTCAACAAATGTATCACTTCCGAAAAACTGCTCTTTCTTTGGTGTCAGTTTTTCAGAAATGTGATACTTGTCCCCTTCAGCTGCGCTGTCTTTCTACTGACTGCATATACCAGCCTCATCTATACTGACAGCCGTGAGCCAGCGCTGAGTGCAGGGATCTGTCCCCCATCCTCTTTTCCCCAATGTTTCCTGTCCCTCGCATCATTTGCCAGGTGTCCGCTCCCTGCCTGCATTCTCTTGCCAGTATCCAGCGCTCCCCATCTGCATCTTCTCCCCAGTATCCAGCGCTCCCCATCTGCATCTTCTCCCCAGTATCCAGCGCTCCCCATCTGCATCTTCTCCCCAGTATCCAGCACTCCCCATCTGCATCTTCTCCCCAGTATCCAGCACTCCCCATCTGCATCTTCTCCCCAGTGTCCAGCGCTCCCCACCTGCATCTTCTCCCCAGTATCCAGCACTCCCCATCTGCATCTTCTCCCCAGTATCCAGCACTCCCCATCTGCATCTTCTCCCCAGTATCCAGCACTCCCCATCTGCATCTTCTCCCCAGTATCCAGCACTCCCCATCTGCATCTTCTCCCCAGTGTCCAGCGCTCCCCATCTGCATCTTCTCCCCAGTATCCAGCACTCCCCATCTGCATCCTTTCCCCAGTATCCAGCACTCCCCATCTGCATCTTCTCCCCAGTATCAAGCACTCCCCATCTGCATCTTCTCCCCAGTGTCCAGCGCTCCCCATCTGCATCTTCTCCCCAGTGTCCAGCGCTCCCCATCTGCATCTTCTCCCCAGTACCCAGCACTCTCCATCTGCATCTTCTCCCCAGTATCCAGCACTCCCCATCTGCATCCTCTCCCCAGTATCCAGCACTCCCCATCTGCATCCTTTCCCCAGTATCCAGTACTCCCCATCTGTATCTTCTCCCCAGTATCCAGCACTCCCCATCTGCATCTTCTCCCCAGTACCCTGCACTCCCCGGCTGCATCCTCTCCCCAGTATCCAGTGCTCCCCATCTGCATCCTTTCCCCAGTAACCAGCACTCCCCATCTGCATCTTCTTCCCAGTATCCAGCGCTCCCCATCTGCATCTTCTCCCCTGTATCCAGCGCTCCCCATCTGCATCTTCTCCCCAGTATCCAGCACTCCCCATCTGCATCTTCTCCCCAGTATCCAGCGGTCTCCATCTGCATCTTCTCCCCAGTATCCAGCACTCCCCATCTGCATCTTCTCCCCAGTATCCAGCACTCCCCATCTGCTTCTTCTCCCCAGTATCCAGCACTCCCCGGCTGCATCCTTTCCCCAGTATCCAGCACTCCCCATCTGCATCTTCTCCCCAGTGTCCAGCGCTCCCCATCTGCATCTTCTCCCCAGTGTCCAGCGCTCCCCATCAGCATCTTCTCCCCAGTATCCAGCACTCCCCATCTGCATCTCCTCCCCAGTATCCAGCACTCCCCATCTGCATCTTCTCCCCAGTATCCAGCGCTCCCCATCTGCATCTTCTCCCCAGTATCCAGTGCTCCCCATCTGCATCTTCCCCCCAGTATCCAGCACTCCCCGGCTGCATCCTTTCCCCAGTATCCAGCACTCCCCATCTGCATCTTCTCCCCAGGATCCAGCGCTCCCCATCTGCATCTTCTCCCCAGTATCCAGCGCTCCCCATCTGCATCTTCTCCCCAGTACCCAGCGCTCCCCACCTGCATCTTCTCCCCAGTATCCAGCACTCCCCATCTGCATCTTCTCCCCAGTATCCAGCACTCCCCATCTGCATCTTCTCCCCAGTATCCAGCACTCCCCACCTGCATCTTCTCCCCAGTGTCCAGCGCTCCCCTTCTGCATCTTCTCCCCAGTATCCAGCACTCCCCATCTGCATCCTTTCCCCAGTATCCAGCACTCCCCATCTGCATCTTCTCCCCAGTATCCAGCACTCCCCATCTGCATCTTCTCCCCAGTGTCCAGCGCTCCCCATCTGCATCTTCTCCCCAGTGTCCAGCGCTCCCCATCTGCATCTTCTCCCCAGTACCCAGCACTCTCCATCTGCATCTTCTCCCCAGTATCCAGCACTCCCCATCTGCATCCTTTCCCCAGTATCCAGTACTCCCCATCTGTATCTTCTCCCCAGTATCCAGCACTCCCCATCTGTATCTTCTCCCCAGTATCCAGCACTCCCCGGCTGCATCCTCTCCCCAGTATCCAGTGCTCCCCATCTGCATCCTTTCCCCAGTAACCAGCGCTCCCCATCTGCATCTTCTTCCCAGTATCCAGCGCTCCCCATCTGCATCCTTCTCCCCAGTATCCAGCACTCCCCATCTGTATCTTCTCCCCAGTATCCAGTACTCCCCATCTGTATCTTCTCCCCAGTATCCAGCACTCCCCGGCTGCATCCTCTCCCCAGTATCCAGCGCTCCCTATCTGCATCCTTTCCCCAGTAACCAGCACTCCCCATCTGCATCTTCTTCCCAGTATCCAGCGCTCCTCATCTGCATCTTCTTCCCAGTATCCAGCGCTCCTCATCTGCATCTTCTCCCCAGTATCCAGCGCTCCCCATCTGCATCTTCTCCCCAGTATCCAGCACTCCCCATCTGCATCTTCTCCCCAGTATCCAGCGCTCCACATCTGCATCTTCTCCCCAGTATCCAGCGCTCCCCATCTGCATCTTCTCCCCAGTATCCAGCACTCCCCATCTGCATCTTCTCCCCAGTATCCAGCACTCCCCATCTGTATCTTCTCCCCAGTACCCTGCACTCCCCGGCTGCATCCTCTCCCCAGTATCCAGTGCTCCCCATCTGCATCCTTTCCCCAGTAACCAGCACTCCCCATCTGCATCTTCTTCCCAGTATCCAGCGCTCCTCATCTGCATCTTCTCCCCAGTATCTAGCGCTCCCCATCTGCATCTTCTCCCCAGTATCCAGCACTCCCCATCTGCATCTTCTCCCCAGTATCCAGCGCTCCCCATCTGCATCTTCTCCCCAGTATCCAGCACTCCCTATCTGCATCTTCTCCCCAGTATCCAGCACTCCCCATCTGCATCTTCTCCCCAGTGTCCAGCGCTCCCCTTCTGCATCTTCTCCCCAGTGTCCAGCGCTCCCCATCTGCATCTTCTCCCCAGTACCCAGCACTCTCCATCTGCATCTTCTCCCCAGTATCCAGCACTCCCCATCTGCATCCTCTCCCCAGTATCCAGCACTCCCCATCTGCATCCTTTCCCCAGTATCCAGTACTCCCCATCTGTATCTTCTCCCCAGTATCCAGCACTCCCCATCTGCATCTTCTCCCCAGTACCCTGCACTCCCCGGCTGCATCCTCTCCCCAGTATCCAGTGCTCCCCATCTGCATCCTTTCCCCAGTAACCAGCACTCCCCATCTGCATCTTCTTCCCAGTATCCAGCGCTCCCCATCTGCATCTACTCCCCTGTATCCAGCGCTCCCCATCTGCATCTTCTCCCCAGTATCCAGCACTCCCCATCTGCATCTTCTCCCCAGTATCCAGCGGTCTCCATCTGCATCTTCTCCCCAGTATCCAGCACTCCCCATCTACATCTTCTCCCCAGTATCCAGCACTCCCCATCTGCTTCTTCTCCCCAGTATCCAGCACTCCCCATCTGCATCCTCTCCCCAGTATCCAGCACTCCCCATCTGCATCTTCTCCCCAGTGTCCAGCACTCTCCATCTGCATCTTCTCCCCAGTATCCAGCACTCCCCATCTGCATCCTCTCCCCAGTATCCAGTACTCCCCATCTGTATCTTCTCCCCAGTATCCAGCACTCCCCATCTGCATCTTCTCCCCTGTACCCTGCACTCCCCGGCTGCATCCTCTCCCCAGTATCCAGTACTCCCCATCTGTATCTTCTCCCCAGTATCCAGCACTCCCCATCTGCATCTTCTCCCCAGTATCCAGCACTCCCCATCTGCTTCTTCTCCCCAGTATCCAACACTCCCCGGCTGCATCCTTTCCCCAGTATCCAGCACTCCCCATCTGCATCTTCTCCCCAGTGTCCAGCGCTCCCCATCTGCATCTTCTCCCCAGTGTCCAGCGCTCCCCATCAGCATCTTCTCCCCAGTATCCAGCACTCCCCATCTGCATCTCCTCCCCAGTATCCAGCACTCCCCATCTGCATCCTCTCCCCAGTATCCAGCACTCCCCATCTGCATCCTTTCCCCAGTATCCAGCACTCCCCATCTGCATCTTCTCCCCAGTATCCAGCGCTCCCCATCTGCATCTTCTCCCCAGTATCCTGCGCTCCCCATCTGCATCCTTTCCCCAGTATCCAGCACTCCCCATCTGCATCTTCTCTCCAGTATCCAGCGCTCCCCATCTGCATCTTCTCCCCAGTATGCAGCGCTCCCCATCTGCATCCTTTCCCCAGTATCCAGCACTCCCCATCTGCATCTTCTCTCCAGTATCCAAAGCTCCGCATCTGCATCTTCTCCCCAGTATCCAGCGCTCCCCATCTGCATCTTCTCCCCAGTATCCAGCGCTCCCCATCTGCATCTTCTCCCCAGTATCCAGCGCTCCCCATCTGCATCTTCCCCCCAGTATCCAGCACTCCCCGGCTGCATCCTTTCCCCAGTATCCAGCACTCCCCATCTGCATCTTCTCCCCAGGATCCTGCGCTCCCCATCTGCATCTTCTCCCCAGTATCCAGCGCTCCCCATCTGCATCTTCTCCCCAGTATCCAGCACTCCCCATCTGCATCTTCTCCCCAGTATCCAGCACTTCCCATCTGCATCTTCTCCCCAGTATCCAGCACTCCCCATCTGCATCTTCTCTCCAGTGTCCAGCGCTCCCCACCTGCATCTTCTCCCCAGTATCCAGCACTCCCCATCTGCATCTTCTCCCCAGTATCCAGCACTCCCCATCTGCATCTTCTCCCCAGTATCCAGCACTCCCCACCTGCATCTTCTCCCCAGTGTCCAGCGCTCCCCATCTGCATCTTCTCCCCAGTATCCAGCGCTCCCCATCTGCATCCTTTCCCCAGTATCCAGCACTCCCCATCTGCATCTTCTCCCCAGTATCCAGCACTCCCCATCTGCATCTTCTCCCCAGTGTCCAGCGCTCCCCATCTGCATCTTCTCCCCAGTGTCCAGCGCTCCCCATCTGCATCTTCTCCCCAGTACCCAGCACTGTCCATCTGCATCTTCTCCCCAGTATCCAGCACTCCCCATCTGCATCCTCTCCCCAGTAACCAGCACTCCCCATCTGCATCCTTTCCCCAGTATCCAGCACTCCCCATCTGCATCTTCTCCCCAGTATCCAGCACTCCCCATCTGCATCTTATCCCTAGTGTCCAGCGCTCCCCATCTGCATCTTCTCCCCAGTGTCCAGCGCTCCCCATCTGCATCTTCTCCCCAGTACCCAGCACTCTCCATCTGCATCTTCTCCCCAGTATCCAGCACTCCCCATCTGCATCCTCTCCCCAGTATCCAGCACTCCCCATCTGCATCCTTTCCCCAGTATCCAGTACTCCCCATCTGTATCTTATCCCCAGTATCCAGCACTCCCCATCTTAATCTTCTCCCCAGTACCCTGCACTCACCGGCTGCATACTCTCCCCAGTATCCAGTGCTCCCCATCTGCATCCTTTCCCCAGTAACCAGCACTCCCCATCTGCATCTTCTTCCCAGTATCCAGCGCTCCCCATCTGCATCTTCTCCCCAGTGTCCAGCGCTCCCCATCTGCATCTTCTCCCCAGTACCCAGCACTCTCCATCTGCATCTTCTCCCCAGTATCCAGCACTCCCCATCTGCATCCTCTCCCCAGTATCCAGCACTCCCCATCTGCATCCTTTCCCCAGTATCCAGTACTCCCCATCTGTATCTTCTCCCCAGTATCCAGCACTCCCCATCTGCATCTTCTCCCCAGTACCCTGCACTCCCTGGCTGCATCCTCTCCCCAGTATCCAGTGCTCCCCATCTGCATCCTTTCCCCAGTAACCAGCACTCCCCATCTGCATCTTCTTCCCAGTATCCAGCGCTCCCCATCTGCATCTTCTCCCCTGTATCCAGCGCTCCCCATCTGCATCTTCTCCCCAGTATCCAGCACTCCCCATCTGCATCTTCTCCCCAGTATCCAGCGGTCTCCATCTGCATCTTCTCCCCAGTATCCAGCACTCCCCATCTGCATCTTCTCCCCAGTATCCAGCACTCCCCATCTGCTTCTTCTCCCCAGTATCCAGCACTCCCCGGCTGCATCCTTTCCCCAGTATCCAGCACTCCCCATCTGCATCTTCTCCCCAGTGTCCAGCGCTCCCCATCTGCATCTTCTCCCCAGTGTCCAGCGCTCCCCATCTGCATCTTCTCCCCAGTATCCAGCACTCCCCATCTGCATCTCCTCCCCAGTATCCAGCACTCCGCATCTGCATCCTCTCCCCTGTATCCAGCACTCCCCATGTGCATCCTTTCCCCAGTATCCAGTACTCCCCATCTGCATCTTCTCCCCAGTATCCAGCACTCCCCATCTGCATCTTCTCCCCAGTATCCAGCACTCCCCATCTGCATCCTTTCCCCAGTATCCAGTACTCCCCATCTACATTTTCTCCCCAGTATCCAGCACTCCCCATCTGCATCTTCTCCCCAGTATCCTGCACTCCCCAACTGCATCCTTTCCCCAGTATCCAGCACTCCCCATCTGCATCTTCTCCCCAGTATCCAGCGCTCCCCATCTGCATCTTCTCCCCAGTATCCTGCACTCCCCATCTGCATCTTCTCCCCATTATCCAGCGCTCCCCATCTGCATCCTTTCCCCAGTATCCAGCACTCCCCATCTGCATCTTCTCTCCAGTATCCAAAGCTCCGCATCTGCATCTTCTCCCCAGTATCCAGCGCTCCCCATCTGCATCTTCTCTCCAGTATCCAGTGCTCCCCATCTGCATCTTCCCCCCAGTATCCAGCACTCCCCGGCTGCATCCTTTCCCCAGTATCCAGCACTCCCCATCTGCATCTTCTCCCCAGGATCCAGCGCTCCCCATCTGCATCTTCTCCCCAGTATCCAGCGCTCCCCATCTGCATCTTCTCTCCAGTATCCAGTGCTCCCCATCTGCATCTTCCCCCCAGTATCCAGCACTCCCCGGCTGCATCCTTTCCCCAGTATCCAGCACTCCCCATCTGCATCTTCTCCCCAGGATCCAGCGCTCCCCATCTGCATCTTCTCCCCAGTATCCAGCGCTCCCCATCTGCATCTTCTCCCCAGTACCCAGCGCTCCCCACCTGCATCTTCTCCCCAGTATCCAGCACTCCCCATCTGCATCTTCTCCCCAGTATCCAGCACTCCCCATCTGCATCTTCTCCCCAGTATCCAGCACTCCCCACCTGCATCTTCTCCCCAGTGTCCAGCGCTCCCCTTCTGCATCTTCTCCCCAGTATCCAGCACTCCCCATCTGCATCCTTTCCCCAGTATCCAGCACTCCCCATCTGCATCTTCTCCCCAGTATCCAGCACTCCCCATCTGCATCTTCTCCCCAGTGTCCAGCGCTCCCCATCTGCATCTTCTCCCCAGTGTCCAGCGCTCCCCATCTGCATCTTCTCCCCAGTACCCAGCACTCTCCATCTGCATCTTCTCCCCAGTATCCAGCACTCCCCATCTGCATCCTTTCCCCAGTATCCAGTACTCCCCATCTGTATCTTCTCCCCAGTATCCAGCACTCCCCATCTGTATCTTCTCCCCAGTATCCAGCACTCCCCGGCTGCATCCTCTCCCCAGTATCCAGTGCTCCCCATCTGCATCCTTTCCCCAGTAACCAGCGCTCCCCATCTGCATCTTCTTCCCAGTATCCAGCGCTCCCCATCTGCATCCTTCTCCCCAGTATCCAGCACTCCCCATCTGTATCTTCTCCCCAGTATCCAGTACTCCCCATCTGTATCTTCTCCCCAGTATCCAGCACTCCCCGGCTGCATCCTCTCCCCAGTATCCAGCGCTCCCTATCTGCATCCTTTCCCCAGTAACCAGCACTCCCCATCTGCATCTTCTTCCCAGTATCCAGCGCTCCTCATCTGCATCTTCTTCCCAGTATCCAGCACTCCTCATCTGCATCTTCTCCCCAGTATCCAGCGCTCCCCATCTGCATCTTCTCCCCAGTATCCAGCACTCCCCATCTGCATCTTCTCCCCAGTATCCAGCGCTCCACATCTGCATCTTCTCCCCAGTATCCAGCGCTCCCCATCTGCATCTTCTCCCCAGTATCCAGCACTCCCCATCTGCATCTTCTCCCCAGTATCCAGCACTCCCCATCTGTATCTTCTCCCCAGTACCCTGCACTCCCCGGCTGCATCCTCTCCCCAGTATCCAGTGCTCCCCATCTGCATCCTTTCCCCAGTAACCAGCACTCCCCATCTGCATCTTCTTCCCAGTATCCAGCGCTCCTCATCTGCATCTTCTCCCCAGTATCCAGCGCTCCCCATCTGCATCTTCTCCCCAGTATCCAGCACTCCCCATCTGCATCTTCTCCCCAGTATCCAGCGCTCCCCATCTGCATCTTCTCCCCAGTATCCAGCACTCCCTATCTGCATCTTCTCCCCAGTATCCAGCACTCCCCATCTGCATCTTCTCCCCAGTGTCCAGCGCTCCCCTTCTGCATCTTCTCCCCAGTGTCCAGCGCTCCCCATCTGCATCTTCTCCCCAGTACCCAGCACTCTCCATCTGCATCTTCTCCCCAGTATCCAGCACTCCCCATCTGCATCCTCTCCCCAGTATCCAGCACTCCCCATCTGCATCCTTTCCCCAGTATCCAGTACTCCCCATCTGTATCTTCTCCCCAGTATCCAGCACTCCCCATCTGCATCTTCTCCCCAGTACCCTGCACTCCCCGGCTGCATCCTCTCCCCAGTATCCAGTGCTCCCCATCTGCATCCTTTCCCCAGTAACCAGCACTCCCCATCTGCATCTTCCCAGTATCCAGCGCTCCCCATCTGCATCTTCTCCCCTGTATCCAGCGCTCCCCATCTGCATCTTCTCCCCAGTATCCAGCACTCCCCATCTGCATCTTCTCCCCAGTATCCAGCGGTCTCCATCTGCATCTTCTCCCCAGTATCCAGCACTCCCCATCTACATCTTCTCCCCAGTATCCAGCACTCCCCATCTGCTTCTTCTCCCCAGTATCCAGCACTCCCCATCTGCATCCTCTCCCCAGTATCCTGCACTCCCCATCTGCATCTTCTCCCCAGTGTCCAGCACTCTCCATCTGCATCTTCTCCCCAGTATCCAGCACTCCCCATCTGCATCCTCTCCCCAGTATCCAGTACTCCCCATCTGTATCTTCTCCCCAGTATCCAGCACTCCCCATCTGCATCTTCTCCCCTGTACCCTGCACTCCCCGGCTGCATCCTCTCCCCAGTATCCAGTACTCCCCATCTGTATCTTCTCCCCAGTATCCAGCACTCCCCATCTGCATCTTCTCCCCAGTATCCAGCACTCCCCATCTGCTTCTTCTCCCCAGTATCCAACACTCCCCGGCTGCATCCTTTCCCCAGTATCCAGCACTCCCCATCTGCATCTTCTCCCCAGTGTCCAGCGCTCCCCATCTGCATCTTCTCCCCAGTGTCCAGCGCTCCCCATCAGCATCTTCTCCCCAGTATCCAGCACTCCCCATCTGCATCTCCTCCCCAGTATCCAGCACTCCCCATCTGCATCCTCTCCCCAGTATCCAGCACTCCCCATCTGCATCCTTTCCCCAGTATCCAGTACTCCCCATCTGCATCTTCTCCCCAGTATCCAGCACTCCCCATCTGCATCTTCTCCCCAGTATCCAGCACTCCCCATCTGCATCCTTTCCCCAGTATCCAGTACTCCACATCTACATTTTCTCCCCAGTATCCAGCACTCCCCATCTGCATCTTCTCCCCAGTATCCTGCACTCCCCAACTGCATCCTTTCCCCAGTATCCAGCACTCCCCATCTGCATCTTCTCCCCAGTATCCAGCGCTCCCCATCTGCATCTTCTCCCCTGTATCCTGCGCTCCCCATCTGCATCCTTTCCCCAGTATCCAGCACTCCCCATCTGCATCTTCTCTCCAGTATCCAGCGCTCCCCATCTGCATCTTCTCCCCAGTATCCAGCACTCCCCATCTGCATCTTCTCCCCAGTATCCAGCACTCCCCATCTGCATCTTCTCCCCAGTATCCAGCACTCCCCACCTGCATCTTCTCCCCAGTGTCCAGCGCTCCCCTTCTGCATCTTCTCCCCAGTATCCAGCACTCCCCATCTGCATCCTTTCCCCAGTATCCAGCACTCCCCATCTGCATCTTCTCCCCAGTATCCAGCACTCCCCATCTGCATCTTCTCCCCAGTGTCCAGCGCTCCCCATCTGCATCTTCTCCCCAGTGTCCAGCGCTCCCCATCTGCATCTTCTCCCCAGTACCCAGCACTCTCCATCTGCATCTTCTCCCCAGTATCCAGCACTCCCCATCTGCATCCTTTCCCCAGTATCCAGTACTCCCCATCTGTATCTTCTCCCCAGTATCCAGCACTCCCCATCTGTATCTTCTCCCCAGTATCCAGCACTCCCCGGCTGCATCCTCTCCCCAGTATCCAGTGCTCCCCATCTGCATCCTTTCCCCAGTAACCAGCGCTCCCCATCTGCATCTTCTTCCCAGTATCCAGCGCTCCCCATCTGCATCCTTCTCCCCAGTATCCAGCACTCCCCATCTGTATCTTCTCCCCAGTATCCAGTACTCCCCATCTGTATCTTCTCCCCAGTATCCAGCACTCCCCGGCTGCATCCTCTCCCCAGTATCCAGCGCTCCCTATCTGCATCCTTTCCCCAGTAACCAGCACTCCCCATCTGCATCTTCTTCCCAGTATCCAGCGCTCCTCATCTGCATCTTCTTCCCAGTATCCAGCGCTCCTCATCTGCATCTTCTCCCCAGTATCCAGCGCTCCCCATCTGCATCTTCTCCCCAGTATCCAGCACTCCCCATCTGCATCTTCTCCCCAGTATCCAGCGCTCCACATCTGCATCTTCTCCCCAGTATCCAGCGCTCCCCATCTGCATCTTCTCCCCAGTATCCAGCACTCCCCATCTGCATCTTCTCCCCAGTATCCAGCACTCCCCATCTGTATCTTCTCCCCAGTACCCTGCACTCCCCGGCTGCATCCTCTCCCCAGTATCCAGTGCTCCCCATCTGCATCCTTTCCCCAGTAACCAGCACTCCCCATCTGCATCTTCTTCCCAGTATCCAGCGCTCCTCATCTGCATCTTCTCCCCAGTATCCAGCGCTCCCCATCTGCATCTTCTCCCCAGTATCCAGCACTCCCCATCTGCATCTTCTCCCCAGTATCCAGCGCTCCCCATCTGCATCTTCTCCCCAGTATCCAGCACTCCCTATCTGCATCTTCTCCCCAGTATCCAGCACTCCCCATCTGCATCTTCTCCCCAGTGTCCAGCGCTCCCCTTCTGCATCTTCTCCCCAGTGTCCCGCGCTCCCCATCTGCATCTTCTCCCCAGTACCCAGCACTCTCCATCTGCATCTTCTCCCCAGTATCCAGCACTCCCCATCTGCATCCTCTCCCCAGTATCCAGCACTCCCCATCTGCATCCTTTCCCCAGTATCCAGTACTCCCCATCTGTATCTTCTCCCCAGTATCCAGCACTCCCCATCTGCATCTTCTCCCCAGTACCCTGCACTCCCCGGCTGCATCCTCTCCCCAGTATCCAGTGCTCCCCATCTGCATCCTTTCCCCAGTAACCAGCACTCCCCATCTGCATCTTCTTCCCAGTATCCAGCGCTCCCCATCTGCATCTTCACCCCTGTATCCAGCGCTCCCCATCTGCATCTTCTCCCCAGTATCCAGCACTCCCCATCTGCATCTTCTCCCCAGTATCCAGCGGTCTCCATCTGCATCTTCTCCCCAGTATCCAGCACTCCCCATCTACATCTTCTCCCCAGTATCCAGCACTCCCCATCTGCTTCTTCTCCCCAGTATCCAGCACTCCCCATCTGCATCCTCTCCCCAGTATCCAGCACTCCCCATCTGCATCTTCTCCCCAGTGTCCAGCACTCTCCATCTGCATCTTCTCCCCAGTATCCAGCACTCCCCATCTGCATCCTCTCCCCAGTATCCAGTACTCCCCATCTGTATCTTCTCCCCAGTATCCAGCACTCCCCATCTGCATCTTCTCCCCTGTACCCTGCACTCCCCGGCTGCATCCTCTCCCCAGTATCCAGTACTCCCCATCTGTATCTTCTCCCCAGTATCCAGCACTCCCCATCTGCATCTTCTCCCCAGTATCCAGCACTCCCCATCTGCTTCTTCTCCCCAGTATCCAACACTCCCCGGCTGCATCCTTTCCCCAGTATCCAGCACTCCCCATCTGCATCTTCTCCCCAGTGTCCAGCGCTCCCCATCTGCATCTTCTCCCCAGTGTCCAGCGCTCCCCATCAGCATCTTCTCCCCAGTATCCAGCGCTCCCCATCTGCATCTCCTCCCCAGTATCCAGCACTCCCCATCTGCATCCTCTCCCCAGTATCCAGCACTCCCCATCTGCATCCTTTCCCCAGTATCCAGTACTCCCCATCTGCATCTTCTCCCCAGTATCCAGCACTCCCCATCTGCATCTTCTCCCCAGTATCCAGCACTCCCCATCTGCATCCTTTCCCCAGTATCCAGTACTCCCCATCTACATTTTCTCCCCAGTATCCAGCACTCCCCATCTGCATCTTCTCCCCAGTATCCTGCACTCCCCAACTGCATCCTTTCCCCAGTATCCAGCACTCCCCATCTGCATCTTCTCCCCAGTATCCAGCGCTCCCCATCTGCATCTTCTCCCCAGTATCCTGCGCTCCCCATCTGCATCCTTTCCCCAGTATCCAGCACTCCCCATCTGCATCTTCTCTCCAGTATCCAGCGCTCCCCATCTGCATCTTCTCCCCAGTATGCAGCGCTCCCCATCTGCATCCTTTCCCCAGTATCCAGCACTCCCCATCTGCATCTTCTCTCCAGTATCCAAAGCTCCGCATCTGCATCTTCTCCCCAGTATCCAGCGCTCCCCATCTGCATCTTCTCCCCAGTATCCAGCGCTCCCCATCTGCATCTTCTCCCCAGTATCCAGCGCTCCCCATCTGCATCTTCCCCCCAGTATCCAGCACTCCCCGGCTGCATCCTTTCCCCAGTATCCAGCACTCCCCATCTGCATCTTCTCCCCAGGATCCTGCGCTCCCCATCTGCATCTTCTCCCCAGTATCCAGCGCTCCCCATCTGCATCTTCTCCCCAGTATCCAGCACTCCCCATCTGCATCTTCTCCACAGTATCCAGCACTTCCCATCTGCATCTTCTCCCCAGTATCCAGCACTCCCCATCTGCATCTTCTCTCCAGTGTCCAGCGCTCCCCACCTGCATCTTCTCCCCAGTATCCAGCACTCCCCATCTGCATCTTCTCCCCAGTATCCAGCACTCCCCATCTGCATCTTCTCCCCAGTATCCAGCACTCCCCACCTGCATCTTCTCCCCAGTGTCCAGCGCTCCCCATCTGCATCTTCTCCCCAGTATCCAGCGCTCCCCATCTGCATCCTTTCCCCAGTATCCAGCACTCCCCATCTGCATCTTCTCCCCAGTATCCAGCACTCCCCATCTGCATCTTCTCCCCAGTGTCCAGCGCTCCCCATCTGCATCTTCTCCCCAGTGTCCAGCGCTCCCCATCTGCATCTTCTCCCCAGTACCCAGCACTGTCCATCTGCATCTTCTCCCCAGTATCCAGCACTCCCCATCTGCATCCTCTCCCCAGTAACCAGCACTCCCCATCTGCATCCTTTCCCCAGTATCCAGCACTCCCCATCTGCATCTTCTCCCCAGTATCCAGCACTCCCCATCTGCATCTTATCCCTAGTGTCCAGCGCTCCCCATCTGCATCTTCTCCCCAGTGTCCAGCGCTCCCCATCTGCATCTTCTCCCCAGTACCCAGCACTCTCCATCTGCATCTTCTCCCCAGTATCCAGCACCCCATCTGCATCCTCTCCCCAGTATCCAGCACTCCCCATCTGCATCCTTTCCCCAGTATCCAGTACTCCCCATCTGTATCTTCTCCCCAGTATCCAGCACTCCCCATCTGCATCTTCTCCCCAGTACCCTGCACTCACCGGCTGCATACTCTCCCCAGTATCCAGTGCTCCCCATCTGCATCCTTTCCCCAGTAACCAGCACTCCCCATCTGCATCTTCTCCCCAGTGTCCAGCGCTCCCCATCTGCATCTTCTCCCCAGTACCCAGCACTCTCCATCTGCATCTTCTCCCCAGTATCCAGCACTCCCCATCTGCATCCTCTCCCCAGTATCCAGCACTCCCCATCTGCATCCTTTCCCCAGTATCCAGTACTCCCCATCTGTATCTTCTCCCCAGTATCCAGCACTCCCCATCTGCATCTTCTCCCCAGTACCCTGCACTCCCTGGCTGCATCCTCTCCCCAGTATCCAGTGCTCCCCATCTGCATCCTTTCCCCAGTAACCAGCACTCCCCATCTGCATCTTCTTCCCAGTATCCAGCGCTCCCCATCTGCATCTTCTCCCCTGTATCCAGCACTCCCCATCTGCATCTTCTCCCCAGTATCCAGCACTCCCCATCTGCATCTTCTCCCCAGTATCCAGCACTCCCCACCTGCATCTTCTCCCCAGTGTCCAGCGCTCCCCATCTGCATCTTCTCCCCAGTATCCAGCACTCCCCATCTGCATCTTTCCCCAGTATCCAGCACTCCCCGTCTGCATCTTCTCCCCAGTATCCAGCACTCCCCATCTGCATCTTCTCCCCAGTGTCCAGCGCTCCCCATCTGCATCTTCTCCCCAGTGTCCAGCGCTCCCCATCTGCATCTTCTCCCCAGTACCCAGCACTCTCCATCTGCATCTTCTACCCAGTATCCAGCACTCCCCATCTGCATCCTTTCCCCAGTATCCAGTACTCCCCATCTGTATCTTCTCCCCAGTATCCAGCACTCCCCATCTGTATCTTCTCCCCAGTATCCAGCACTCCCCGGCTGCATCCTCTCCCCAGTATCCAGTGCTCCCCATCTGCATCCTTTCCCCAGTAACCAGCACTCCCCATCTGCATCTTCTTCCCAGTATCCAGCGCTCCCCATCTGCATCTTCTCCCCAGTATCCAGCACTCCCCATCTGCATCTTCTCCCCAGTGTCCAGCGCTCCCCATCTGCATCTTCTCCCCAGTGTCCAGCGCTCCCCATCTGCATCTTCTCCCCAGTACCCAGCACTCTCCACCTGCATCTTCTCCCCAGTATCCAGCACTCCCCATCTGCATCCTTTCCCCAGTATCCAGTACTCCCCATCTGTATCTTCTCCCCAGTATCCAGCACTTCCCATCTGTATCTTCTCCCCAGTATCCAGCACTCCCCGGCTGCATCCTCTCCCCAGTATCCAGTGCTCCCCATCTGCATCCTTTCCCCAGTAACCAGCACTCCCCATCTGCATCTTCTTCCCAGTATCCAGCGCTCCTCATCTGCATCTTCTCCCCAGTATCCAGCGCTCCCCATCTGCATCTTCTCCCCAGTATCCAGCACTCCCCATCTGCATCTTCTCCCCAGTATCCAGCGCTCCCCATCTGCATCTTCTCCCCAGTATCCAGCACTCCCCATCTGCATCTTCTCCCCAGTATCCAGCACTCCCCATCTGTATCTTCTCCCCAGTACCCTGCACTCCCCGGCTGCATCCTCTCCCCAGTATCCAGTGCTCCCCATCTGCATCCTTTCCCCAGTAACCAGCACTCCCCATCTGCATCTTCTTCCCAGTATCCAGCACTCCTCATCTGCATCTTCTCCCCAGTATCCAGCGCTCCCCATCTGCATCTTCTCCCCAGTATCCAGCGCTCCCCATCTGCATCTTCTCCCCAGTATCCAGCGCTCCCCATCTGCATCTTCTCCCCAGTATCCAGCACTCCCTATCTGCATCTTCTCCCCAGTATCCAGCACTCCCCATCTGCATCTTCTCCCCAGTGTCCAGCGCTCCCCTTCTGCATCTTCTCCCCAGTGTCCAGCGCTCCCCATCTGCATCTTCTCCCCAGTACCCAGCACTCTCCATCTGCATCTTCTCCCCAGTATCCAGCACTCCCCATCTGCATCCTCTCCCCAGTATCCAGCACTCCCCATCTGCATCCTTTCCCCAGTATCCAGTACTCCCCATCTGTATCTTCTCCCCAGTATCCAGCACTCCCCATCTGCATCTTCTCCCCAGTACCCTGCACTCCCCGGCTGCATCTTCTCCCCAGTATCCAGTGCTCCCCATCTGCATCCTTTCCCCAGTAACCAGCACTCCCCATCTGCATCTTCTTCCCAGTATCCAGCGTTCCCCATCTGCATCTTCTCCCCTGTATCCAGCGCTCCCCATCTGCATCTTCTCCCCAGTATCCAGCACTCCCCATCTGCATCTTCTCCCCAGTATCCAGCGGTCTCCATCTGCATCTTCTCCCCAGTATCCAGCACTCCCCATCTACATCTTCTCCCCAGTATCCAGCACTCCCCATCTGCTTCTTCTCCCCAGTATCCAGCACTCCCCATCTGCATCCTCTCCCCAGTATCCAGCACTCCCCATCTGCATCTTCTCCCCAGTGTCCAGCACTCTCCATCTGCATCTTCTCCCCAGTATCCAGCACTCCCCATCTGCATCCTCTCCCCAGGATCCAGTACTCCCCATCTGTATCTTCTCCCCAGTATCCAGCACTCCCCATTTGCATCTTCTCCCCAGTACCCTGCACTCCCCGGCTGCATCCTCTCCCCAGTATCCAGTACACCCCATCTGTATCTTCTCCCCAGTATCCAGCGCTCCCCATCTGCATCTTCTCCCCAGTATCCTGCGCTCCCCATCTGCATCCTTTCCCCAGTATCCAGCACTCCCCATCTGCATCTTCTCTCCAGTATCCAGCGCTCCCCATCTGCATCTTCTCCCCAGTATGCAGCGCTCCCCATCTGCATCCTTTCCCCAGTATCCAGCACTCCCCATCTGCATCTTCTCTCCAGTATCCAAAGCTCCGCATCTGCATCTTCTCCCCAGTATCCAGCGCTCCCCATCTGCATCTTCTCCCCAGTATCCAGCGCTCCCCATCTGCATCTTCTCCCCAGTATCCAGTGCTCCCCATCTGCATCTTCCCCCCAGTATCCAGCACTCCCCGGCTGCATCCTTTCCCCAGTATCCAGCACTCCCCATCTGCATCTTCTCCCCAGGATCCTGCGCTCCCCATCTGCATCTTCTCCCCAGTATCCAGCGCTCCCCATCTGCATCTTCTCCCCAGTATCCAGCACTCCCCATCTGCATCTTCTCCCCAGTATCCAGCACTTCCCATCTGCATCTTCTCCCCAGTATCCAGCACTCCCCATCTGCATCTTCTCCCCAGTGTCCAGCGCTCCCCACCTGCATCTTCTCCCCAGTATCCAGCACTCCCCATCTGCATCTTCTCCCCAGTATCCAGCAGTCCACATCTGCATCTTCTCCCCAGTATCCAGCACTCCCCACCTGCATCTTCTCCCCAGTGTCCAGCGCTCCCCATCTGCATCTTCTCCCCAGTATCCAGCACTCCCCATCTGCATCCTTTCCCCAGTATCCAGCACTCCCCATCTGCATCTTCTCCCCAGTATCCAGCACTCCCCATCTGCATCTTCTCCCCAGTGTCCAGCGCTCCCCATCTGCATCTTCTCCCCAGTGTCCAGCGCTCCCCATCTGCATCTTCTCCCCAGTACCCAGCACTGTCCATCTGCATCTTCTCCCCAGTATCCAGCACTGTCCATCTGCATCCTCTCCCCAGTAACCAGCACTCCCCATCTGCATCCTTTCCCCAGTATCCAGCACTCCCCATCTGCATCTTCTCCCCAGTATCCAGCACTCCCCATCTGCATCTTATCCCTAGTGTCCAGCGCTCCCCATCTGCATCTTCTCCCCAGTGTCCAGCGCTCCCCATCTGCATCTTCTCCCCAGTACCCAGCACTCTCCATCTGCATCTTCTCCCCAGTATCCAGCACTCCCCATCTGCATCCTCTCCCAGTATCCAGCACTCCCCATCTGCATCCTTTCCCCAGTATCCAGTACTCCCCATCTGTATCTTCTCCCCAGTATCCAGCACTCCCCACCTGCATCTTCTCCCCAGTGTCCAGCGCTCCCCATCTGCATCTTCTCCCCAGTATCCAGTGCTCCCCATCTGCATCCTTTCCCCAGTATCCAGCACTCCCCATCTGCATCTTCTCCCCAGTATCCAGCACTCCCCATCTGCATCTTCTCCCCAGTGTCCAGCGCTCCCCATCTGCATCTTCTCCCCAGTGTCCAGCGCTCCCCATCTGCATCTTCTCCCCAGTACCCAGCACTCTCCATCTGCATCTTCTCCCCAGTATCCAGAACTCCCCATCTGCATCCTTTCCCCAGTATCCAGTACTCCCCATCTGTATATTCTCCCCAGTATCCAGCACTCCCCATCTGTATCTTCTCCCCAGTATCCAGCACTCCCCGGCTGCATCCTCTCCCCAGTATCCAGTGCTCCCCATCTGCATCCTTTCCCCAGTAACCAGCACTCCCCATCTGCATCTTCTTCCCAGTATCCAGCGCTCCCCATCTGCATCTTCTCCCCAGTATCCAGCACTCCCCATCTGCATCTTCTCCCCAGTGTCCAGCGCTCCCCATCTGCATCTTCTCCCCAGTGTCCAGCGCTCCCCATCTGCATCTTCTCCCCAGTACCCAGCACTCTCCACCTGCATCTTCTCCCCAGTATCCAGCACTCCCCATCTGCATCCTTTCCCCAGTATCCAGTACTCCCCATCTGTATCTTCTCCCCAGTATCCAGCACTCCCCGGCTGCATCCTTTCCCCAGTATCCAGCACTCCCCATCTGTATCTTCTCCCCAGTATCCAGCACTCCCCGGCTGCATCCTCTCCCCAGTATCCAGTGCTCCCCATCTGCATCCTTTCCCCAGTAACCAGCACTCCCCATCTGCATCTTCTTCCCAGTATCCAGCACTCCTCATCTGCATCTTCTCCCCAGTATCCAGCGCTCCCCATCTGCATCTTCTCCCCAGTATCCAGCACTCCCCATCTGCATCTTCTCCCCAGTATCCAGCGCTCCCCATCTGCATCTTCTCCCCAGTATCCAGCACTCCCCATCTGCATCTTCTCCCCAGTATCCAGCACTCCCCATCTGTATCTTCTCCCCAGTACCCTGCACTCCCCGGCTGCATCCTCTCCCCAGTATCCAGTGCTCCCCATCTGCATCCTTTCCCCAGTAACCAGCACTCCCCATCTGCATCTTCTTCCCAGTATCCAGCGCTCCTCATCTGCATCTTCTCCCCAGTATCCAGCGCTCCCCATCTGCATCTTCTCCCCAGTATCCAGCGCTCCCCATCTGCATCTTCTCCCCAGTATCCAGCGCTCCTCATCTGCATCTTCTCCCCAGTATCCAGCACTCCCTATCTGCATCTTCTCCCCAGTATCCAGCACTCCCCATCTGCATCTTCTCCCCAGTGTCCAGCGCTCCCCTTCTGCATCTTCTCCCCAGTGTCCAGCGCTCCCCATCTGCATCTTCTCCCCAGTACCCAGCACTCTCCATCTGCATCTTCTCCCCAGTATCCAGCACTCCCCATCTGCATCCTCTCCCCAGTATCCAGCACTCCCCATCTGCATCCTTTCCCCAGTATCCAGTACTCCCCATCTGTATCTTCTCCCCAGTATCCAGCACTCCCCATCTGCATCTTCTCCCCAGTACCCTGCACTCCCCGGCTGCATCTTCTCCCCAGTATCCAGTGCTCCCCATCTGCATCCTTTCCCCAGTAACCAGCACTCCCCATCTGCATCTTCTTCCCAGTATCCAGCGCTCCCCATCTGCATCTTCTCCCCTGTATCCAGCGCTCCCCATCTGCATCTTCTCCCCAGTATCCATCACTCCCCATCTGCATCTTCTCCCCAGTATCCAGCGGTCTCCATCTGCATCTTCTCCCCAGTATCCAGCACTCCCCATCTACATCTTCTCCCCAGTATCCAGCACTCCCCATCTGCTTCTTCTCCCCAGTATCCAGCACTCCCCATCTGCATCCTCTCCCCAGTATCCAGCACTCCCCATCTGCATCTTCTCCCCAGTGTCCAGCACTCTCCATCTGCATCTTCTCCCCAGTATCCAGCACTCCCCATCTGCATCCTCTCCCCAGTATCCAGTACTCCCCATCTGTATCTTCTCCCCAGTATCCAGCACTCCCCATCTGCATCTTCTCCCCAGTACCCTGCACTCCCCGGCTGCATCCTCTCCCCAGTATCCAGTACTCCCCATCTGTATCTTCTCCCCAGTATCCAGCACTCCCCATCTGCATCTTCTCCCCAGTATCCAGCACTCCCCATCTGCTTCTTCTCCCCAGTATCCAGCACTCCCCGGCTGCATCCTTTCCCCAGTATCCAGCACTCACCATCTGCATCTTCTCCCCAGTGTCCTGCGCTCCCCATCTGCATCTTCTCCCCAGTGTCCAGCGCTCCCCATCAGCATCTTCTCCCCAGTATCCAGCACTCCCCTTCTGCATCTCCTCCCCAGTATCCAGCACTCCCCATCTGCATCCTCTCCCCAGTATCCAGCACTCCCCATCTGCATCCTTTCCCCAGTATCCAGTACTCCCCATCTGCATCTTCTCCCCAGTATCCAAAGCTCCGCATCTGCATCTTCTCCCCAGTATCCAGCGCTCCCCATCTGCATCTTCTCCCCAGTATCCAGTGCTCCCCATCTGTATCTTCTCCCCAGTATCCAGCACTCCCCATCTGTATCTTCTCCCCAGTATCCAGCACTCCCCGGCTGCATCCTCTCCCCAGTATCCAGTGCTCCCCATCTGCATCCTTTCCCCAGTAACCAGCGCTCCCCCATCTGCATCTTCTTCCCAGTATCCAGCGCTCCTCATCTGCATCTTCTCCCCAGTATCCAGCGCTCCCCATCTGCATCTTCTCCCCAGTATCCAGCACTCCCCATCTGCATCTTCTCCCCAGTATCCAGCGCTCCCCATCTGCATCTTCTCCCCAGTATCCAGCGCTCCCCATCTGCATCTTCTCCCCAGTATCCAGCGCTCCCCATCTGCATCTTCTCCCCAGTATCCAGCACTCCCCATCTGTATCTTCTCCCCAGTGCCCTGCACTCCCCGGCTGCATCCTCTCCCCAGTATCCAGTGCTCCCCATCTGCATCCTTTCCCCAGTAACCAGCACTCCCCATCTGCATCTTCTTCCCAGTATCCAGCGCTCCTCATCTGCATCTTCTCCCCAGTATCCAGCGCTCCCCATCTGCATCTTCTCCCCAGTATCCAGCACTCCCCATCTGCATCTTCTCCCCAGTATCCAGCGCTCCCCATCTGCATCTTCTCCCCAGTATCCAGCACTCCCCATCTGCATCTTCTCCCCAGTGTCCAGCACTCCCCATCTGCATCCTCTCCCCAGTATCCAGTACTCCCCATCTGTATCTTCTCCCCAGTATCCAGCACTCCCCATCTGCATCTTCTCCCCAGTACCCTGCACTCCCCGGCTGCATCTTCTCTCCAGTATCCAAAGCTCCGCATCTGCATCTTCTCCCCAGTATCCAGCGCTCCCCATCTGCATCTTCTCCCCAGTATCCAGCGCACCCCATCTGCATCTTCTCCCCAGTATCCAGTGCTCCCCATCTGCATCTTCCCCCCAGTATCCAGCACTCCCCGGCTGCATCCTTTCCCCAGTATCCAGCACTCCCCATCTGCATCTTCTCCCCAGGATCCTGCGCTCCCCATCTGCATCTTCTCCCCAGTATCCAGCGCTCCCCATCTGCATCTTCTCCCCAGTATCCAGCACTCCCCATCTGCATCTTCTCCCCAGTATCCAGCACTTCCCATCTGCATCTTCTCCCCAGTATCCAGCACTCCCCATCTGCATCTTCTCCCTAGTGTCCAGCGCTCCCCACCTGCATCTTCTCCCCAGTATCCAGCACTCCCCATCTGCATCTTCTCCCCAGTATCCAGCACTCCCCATCTGCATCTTCTCCCCAGTATCCAGCACTCCCCACCTGCATCTTCTCCCCAGTGTCCAGCGCTCCCCATCTGCATCTTCTCCCCAGTATCCAGCGCTCCCCATCTGCATCCTTTCCCCAGTATCCAGCACTCCCCATCTGCATCTTCTCCCCAGTATCCAGCACTCCCCATCTGCATCTTCTCCCCAGTGTCCAGCGCTCCCCATCTGCATCTTCTCCCCAGTGTCCAGCGCTCCCCATCTGCATCTTCTCCCCAGTACCCAGCACTGTCCATCTGCATCTTCTCCCCAGTATCCAGCACTCCCCATCTGCATCCTCTCCCCAGTAACCAGCACTCCCCATCTGCATCCTTTCCCCAGTATCCAGCACTCCCCATCTGCATCTTCTCCCCAGTATCCAGCACTCCCCATCTGCATCTTATCCCTAGTGTCCAGCGCTCCCCATCTGCATCTTCTCCCCAGTGTCCAGCACTCCCCATCTGCATCTTCTCCCCAGTACCCAGCACTCTCCATCTGCATCTTCTCCCCAGTATCCAGCACTCCCCATCTGCATCCTCTCCCCAGTATCCAGCACTCCCCATCTGCATCCTTTCCCCAGTATCCAGTACTCCCCATCTGTATCTTCTCCCCAGTATCCAGCACTCCCCATCTGCATCTTCTCCCCAGTACCCTGCACTCACCGGCTGCATACTCTCCCCAGTATCCAGTGCTCCCCATCTGCATCCTTTCCCCAGTAACCAGCACTCCCCATCTGCATCTTCTTCCCAGTATCCAGCACTTCCCATCTGCATCCTTTCCCCAGTATCCAGCACTCCCCATCTGCATCTTCTCCCCAGTATCCAGCACTCCCCATCTGCATCTTATCCCTAGTGTCCAGCGCTCCCCATCTGCATCTTCTCCCCAGTGTCCAGCACTCCCCATCTGCATCTTCTCCCCAGTACCCAGCACTCTCCATCTGCATCTTCTCCCCAGTATCCAGCACTCCCCATCTGCATCCTCTCCCCAGTATCCAGCACTCCCCATCTGCATCCTTTCCCCAGTATCCAGTACTCCCCATCTGTATCTTCTCCCCAGTATCCAGCACTCCCCATCTGCATCTTCTCCCCAGTACCCTGCACTCACCGGCTGCATACTCTCCCCAGTATCCAGTGCTCCCCATCTGCATCCTTTCCCCAGTAACCAGCACTCCCCATCTGCATCTTCTTCCCAGTATCCAGCGCTCCCCATCTGCATCTACTCCCCAGTGTCCAGCGCTCCCCATCTGCATCTTCTCCCCAGTACCCAGCACTCTCCATCTGCATCTTCTCCCCAGTATCCAGCACTCCCCATCTGCATCTTCTCCCCAGTACCCTGCACTCCCCGGCTGCATCCTCTCCCCAGTATCCAGTGCTCCCCATCTGCATCCTTTCCCCAGTAACCAGCACTCCCCATCTGCATCTTCTTCCCAGTATCCAGCGCTCCCCATCTGCATCTTCTCCCCTGTATCCAGCACTCCCCATCTGCATCTTCTCCCCAGTATCCAGCACTCCCCATCTGCATCTTCTCCCCAGTATCCAGCACTCCCCACCTGCATCTTCTCCCCAGTGTCCAGCACTCCCCATCTGCATCTTCTCCCCAGTATCCAGCACTCCCCATCTGCATCCTTTCCCCAGTATCCAGCACTCCCCATCTGCATCTTCTCCCCAGTATCCAGCACTCCCCATCTGCATCTTCTCCCCAGTGTCCAGCGCTCCCCATCTGCATCTTCTCCCCAGTGTCCAGCGCTCCCCATCTGCATCTTCTCCCCAGTACCCAGCACTCTCCATCTGCATCTTCTCCCCAGTATCCAGAACTCCCCATCTGCATCCTTTCCCCAGTATCCAGTACTCCCCATCTGTATCTTCTCCCCAGTATCCAGCACTCCCCATCTGTATCTTCTCCCCAGTATCCAGCACTCCCCGGCTGCATCCTCTCCCCAGTATCCAGTGCTCCCCATCTGCATCCTTTCCCCAGTAACCAGCACTCCCCATCTGCATCTTCTTCCCAGTATCCAGCGCTCCCCATCTGCATCTTCTCCCCAGTATCCAGCACTCCCCATCTGCATCTTCTCCCCAGTGTCCAGCGCTCCCCATCTGCATCTTCTCCCCAGTGTCCAGCGCTCCCCATCTGCATCTTCTCCCCAGTACCCAGCACTCTCCACCTGCATCTTCTCCCCAGTATCCAGCACTCCCCATCTGCATCCTTTCCCCAGTATCCAGTACTCCCCATCTGTATCTTCTCCCCAGTATCCAGCACTCCCCATCTGTATCTTCTCCCCAGTATCCAGCACTCCCCGGCTGCATCCTCTCCCCAGTATCCAGTGCTCCCCATCTGCATCCTTTCCCCAGTAACCAGCACTCCCCATCTGCATCTTCTTCCCAGTATCCAGCGCTCCTCATCTGCATCTTCTCCCCAGTATCCAGCGCTCCCCATCTGCATCTTCTCCCCAGTATCCAGCACTCCCCATCTGCATCGTCTCCCCAGTATCCAGCGCTCCCCATCTGCATCTTCTCCCCAGTATCCAGCACTCCCCATCTGCATCTTCTCCCCAGTATCCAGCACTCCCCATCTGTATCTTCTCCCCAGTACCCTGCACTCCCCGGCTGCATCCTCTCCCCAGTATCCAGTGCTCCCCATCTGCATCCTTTCCCCAGTAACCAGCACTCCCCATCTGCATCTTCTTCCCAGTATCCAGCGCTCCTCATCTGCATCTTCTCCCCAGTATCCAGCGCTCCCCATCTGCATCTTCTCCCCAGTATCCAGCACTCCCCATCTGCATCTTCTCCCCAGTATCCAGCGGTCTCCATCTGCATCTTCTCCCCAGTATCCAGCACTCCCCATCTACATCTTCTCCCCAGTATCCAGCACTCCCCATCTGCTTCTTCTCCCCAGTATCCAGCACTCCCCATCTGCATCCTCTCCCCAGTATCCAGCACTCCCCATCTGCATCTTCTCCCCAGTGTCCAGCAATCTCCATCTGCATCTTCTCCCCAGTATCCAGCACTCCCCATCTGCATCCTCTCCCCAGTATCCAGTACTCCCCATCTGTATCTTCTCCCCAGTATCCAGCACTCCCCATCTGCATCTTCTCCCCAGTACCCTGCACTCCCCGGCTGCATCCTCTCCCCAGTATCCAGTACTCCCCATCTGTATCTTCTCCCCAGTATCCAGCACTCCCCATCTGCATCTTTTCCCCAGTATCCAGCACTCCCCATCTGCTTCTTCTCCCCAGTATCCAGCACTCCCCGGCTGCATCCTTTCCCCAGTATCCAGCACTCACCATCTGCATCTTCTCCCCAGTGTCCAGCGCTCCCCATCTGCATCTTCTCCCCAGTGTCCAGCGCTCCCCATCAGCATCTTCTCCCCAGTATCCAGCACTCCCCTTCTGCACCTCCTCCCCAGTATCCAGCACTCCCCATCTGCATCCTCTACCCAGTATCCAGCACTCCCCATCTGCATCCTTTCCCCAGTATCCAGTACTTCCCATCTGCATATTCTCCCCAGTATCCAAAGCTCCGCATCTGCATCTTCTCCCCAGTATCCAGCGCTCCCCATCTGCATCTTCTCCCCAGTATCCAGTACTCCCCATCTGTATCTTCTCCCCAGTATCCAGCACTCCCCATCTGTATCTTCTCCCCAGTATCCAGCACTCCCCGGCTGCATCCTCTCCCCAGTATCCAGTGCTCCCCATCTGCATCCTTTCCCCAGTAACCAGCACTCCCCATCTGCATCTTCTTCCCAGTATCCAGCGCTCCTCATCTGCATCTTCTCCCCAGTATCCAGCGCTCCCCATCTGCATCTTCTCCCCAGTATCCAGCACTCCCCATCTGCATCTTCTCCCCAGTATCCAGCGCTCCCCATCTGCATCTTCTCCCCAGTATCCAGCGCTCCCCATCTGCATCTTCTCCCCAGTATCCAGCGCTCCCCATCTGCATCTTCTCCCCAGTATCCAGCACTCCCCATCTGTATCTTCTCCCCAGTGCCCTGCACTCCCCGGCTGCATCCTCTCCCCAGTATCCAGTGCTCCCCATCTGCATCCTTTCCCCAGTAACCAGCACTCCCCATCTGCATCTTCTTCCCAGTATCCAGCGCTCCTCATCTGCATCTTCTCCCCAGTTTCCAGCGCTCCCCATCTGCATCTTCTCCCCAGTATCCAGCACTCCCCATCTGCATCTTCTCCCCAGTATCCAGCGCTCCCCATCTGCATCTTCTCCCCAGTATCCAGCACTCCCTATCTGCATCTTCTCCCCAGTATCCAGCACTCCCCATCTGCATCTTCTCCCCAGTGTCCAGCGCTCCCCATCTGCATCTTCTCCCCAGTGTCCAGCGCTCCCCATCTGCATCTTCTCCCCAGTACCCAGCACTCTCCATCTGCATCTTCTCCCCAGTATCCAGCACTCCCCATCTGCATCCTCTCCCCAGTATCCAGCACTCCCCATCTGCATCCTTTCCCCAGTATCCAGTACTCCCCATCTGTATCTTCTCCCCAGTATCCAGCACTCCCCATCTGCATCTTCTCCCCAGTACCCTGCACTCCCCGGCTGCATCCTCTCCCCAGTATCCAGTGCTCCCCATCTGCATCCTTTCCCCAGTAACCAGCACTCCCCATCTGCATCTTCTTCCCAGTATCCAGCGCTCCCCATCTGCATCTTCTCCCCTGTATCCAGCGCTCCCCATCTGCATCTTCTCCCCAGTATCCAGCACTCCCCATCTGCATCTTCTCCCCAGTATCCAGCGGTCTCCATCTGCATCTTCTCCCCAGTATCCAGCACTCCCCATCTACATCTTCTCCCCAGTATCCAGCACTCCCCATCTGCTTCTTCTCCCCAGTATCCAGCACTCCCCATCTGCTTCTTCTCCCCAGTATCCAGCACTCCCCGGCTGCATCCTTTCCCCAGTATCCAGCACTCCCCATCTGCATCTTCTCCCCAGTGTCCAGCGCTCCCCATCTGCATCTTCTCCCCAGTGTCCAGCGCTCCCCATCTGCATCTTCTCCCCAGTATCCAGCACTCCCCATCTGCATCTCCTCCCCAGTATCCAGCACTCCCCATCTGCATCCTCTCCCCAGTATCCAGCACTCCCCATCTGCATCTTCTCCCCAGTGTCCAGCACTCTCCATCTGCATCTTCTCCCCAGTATCCAGCACTCCCCATCTGCATCCTCTCCCCAGTATCCAGTACTCCCCATCTGTATCTTCTCCCCAGTATCTAGCACTCCCCATCTGCATCTTCTCCCCAGTACCCTGCACTCCCCGGCTGCATCCTCTCCCCAGTATCCAGTGCTCCCCATCTGCATCCTTTCCCCAATAACCAGCACTCCCCATCTGCATCTTCTTCCCAGTATCCAGCGCTCCCCATCTGCATCTTCTCCCCTGTATCCAGCGCTCCCCATCTGCATCTTCTCCCCAGTATCCAGCACTCCCCATCTGCATCTTCTCCCCAGTATCCAGCGGTCTCCATCTGCATCTTCTCCCCAGTATCCAGCACTCCCCATCTACATCTTCTCCCCAGTATCCAGCACTCCCCATCTGCTTCTTCTCCCCAGTATCCAGCACTCCCCATCTGCATCCTCTCCCCAGTATCCAGCACTCCCCATCTGCATCTTCTCCCCAGTGTCCAGCACTCTCCATCTGCATCTTCTCCCCAGTATCCAGCACTCTCCATCTGCATCTTCTCCCCAGTAACCAGCACTCCCCATCTGCATCTTCTTCCCAGTATCCAGCGCTCCCCATCTGCATCTTCTCCCCTGTATCCAGCGCTCCCCATCTGCATCTTCTCTCCAGTATCCAGCACTCCCCATCTGCATCTTCTCCCCAGTATCCAGCGGTCTCCATCTGCATCTTCTCCCCAGTATCCAGCACTCCCCATCTACATCTTCTCCCCAGTATCCAGCACTCCCCATCTGCTTCTTCTCCCCAGTATCCAGCACTCCCCATCTGCATCCTCTCCCCAGTATCCAGCACTCCCCATCTGCATCTTCTCCCCAGTGTCCAGCGCTCCCCATCTGCATCTTCTCCCCAGTATCCAGCACTCCCCATCTGCATCTTCTCCCCAGTATCCAGTACTCCCCATCTGTATCTTCTCCCCAGTATCCAGCACTCCCCATCTGCATCTTCTCCCCAGTATCCAGCACTCCCCATCTGCTTCTTCTCCCCAGTATCCAGCACTCCCCGGCTGCATCCTTTCCCCAGTATCCAGCACTCACCATCTGCATCTTCTCCCCAGTGTCCAGCGCTCCCCATCTGCATCTTCTCCCCAGTGTCCAGCGCTCCCCATCAGCATCTTCTCCCCAGTATCCAGCACTCCCCTTCTGCACCTCCTCCCCAGTATCCAGCACTCCCCATCTGCATCCTCTCCCCAGTATCCAGCACTCCCCATCTGCATCCTTTCCCCAGTATCCAGTACTCCCCATCTGCATCTTCTCCCCAGTATCCAAAGCTCCGCATCTGCATCTTCTCCCCAGTATCCAGCGCTCCCCATCTGCATCTTCTCCCCAGTATCCAGTACTCCCCATCTGTATCTTCTCCCCAGTATCCAGCACTCCCCATCTGTATCTTCTCCCCAGTATCCAGCACTCCCCGGCTGCATCCTCTCCCCAGTATCCAGTGCTCCCCATCTGCATCCTTTCCCCAGTAACCAGAACTCCCCATCTGCATCTTCTTCCCAGTATCCAGCGCTCCTCATCTGCATCTTCTCCCCAGTATCCAGCGCTCCCCATCTGCATCTTCTCCCCAGTATCCAGCACTCCCCATCTGCATCTTCTCCCCAGTATCCAGCGCTCCCCATCTGCATCTTCTCCCCAGTATCCAGCGCTCCCCATCTGCATCTTCTCCCCAGTATCCAGCGCTCCCCATCTGCATCTTCTCCCCAGTATCCAGCACTCCCCATCTGTATCTTCTCCCCAGTGCCCTGCACTCCCCGGCTGTATCCTCTCCCCAGTATCCAGTGCTCCCCATCTGCATCCTTTCCCCAGTAACCAGCACTCCCCATCTGCATCTTCTTCCCAGTATCCAGCGCTCCTCATCTGCATCTTCTCACCAGTATCCAGCGCTCCCCATCTGCATCTTCTCCCCAGTATCCAGCACTCCCCATCTGCATCTTCTCCCCAGTATCCAGCGCTCCCCATCTGCATCTTCTCCCCAGTATCCAGCACTCCCTATCTGCATCTTCTCCCCAGTATCCAGCACTCCCCATCTGCATCTTCTCCCCAGTGTCCAGCGCTCCCCATCTGCATCTTCTCCCCAGTGTCCAGCGCTCCCCATCTGCATCTTCTCCCCAGTACCCAGCACTCTCCATCTGCATCTTCTCCCCAGTATCCAGCACTCCCCATCTGCATCCTCTCCCCAGTATCCAGCACTCCCCATCTGCATCCTTTCCCCAGTATCCAGTACTCCCCATCTGTATCTTCTCCCCAGTATCCAGCACTCCCCATCTGCATCTTCTCCCCAGTACCCTGCACTCCCCGGCTGCATCCTCTCCCCAGTATCCAGTGCTCCCCATCTGCATCCTTTCCCCAGTAACCAGCACTCCCCATCTGCATCTTCTTCCCAGTATCCAGCGCTCCCCATCTGCATCTTCTCCCCTGTATCCAGCGCTCCCCATCTGCATCTTCTCCCCAGTATCCAGCACTCCCCATATGCATCTTCTCCCCAGTATCCAGCGGTCTCCATCTGCATCTTCTCCCCAGTATCCAGCACTCCCCATCTACATCTTCTCCCCAGTATCCAGCACTCCCCATCTGCTTCTTCTCCCCAGTATCCAGCACTCCCTGGCTGCATCCTTTCCCCAGTATCCAGCACTCCCCATCTGCATCTTCTCCCCAGTGTCCAGCGCTCCCCATCTGCATCTTCTCCCCAGTGTCCAGCGCTCCCCATCTGCATCTTCTCCCCAGTATCCAGCACTCCCCATCTGCATCTCCTCCCCAGTATCCAGCACTCCCCATCTGCATCCTCTCCCCAGTATCCAGCACTCCCCATCTGCATCTTCTCCCCAGTGTCCAGCACTCTCCATCTGCATCTTCTCCCCAGTATCCAGCACTCCCCATCTGCATCCTCTCCCCAGTATCCAGTACTCCCCATCTGTATCTTCTCCCCAGTATCCAGCACTCCCCATCTGCATCTTCTCCCCAGTACCCTGCACTCCCCGGCTGCATCCTCTCCCCAGTATCCAGTGCTCCCCATCTGCATCTTCTCCCCAGTGTCCAGTGCTCCCCATCTGCATCCTTTCCCCAGTAACCAGCACTCCCCATCTGCATCTTCTTCCCAGTATCCAGCGCTCCTCATCTGAATCTTCTCCCCAGTATCCAGCGCTCCCCATCTGCATCTTCTCCCCAGTATCCAGCACTCCCCATCTGCATCTTCTCCCCAGTATCTAGTGCTCCCCATCTGCATCTTCTCCCCAGTATCCAGCGCTCCCCATCTGCATCTTCTCCCCAGTATCCAGCGCTCCCCATCTGCATCTTCTCCCCAGTATCCAGCACTCCCCATCTGTATCTTCTCCCCAGTGCCCTGCACTCCCCGGCTGCATCCTCTCCCCAGTATCCAGTGCTCCCCATCTGCATCCTTTCCCCAGTAACCAGCACTCCCCATCTGCATCTTCTTCCCAGTATCCAGCGCTCCTCATCTGCATCTTCTCCCCAGTTTCTAGCGCTCCCCATCTGCATCTTCTCCCCAGTATCCAGCACTCCCCATCTGCATCTTCTCCCCAGTATCCAGCGCTCCCCATCTGCATCTTCTCCCCAGTATCCAGCACTCCCTATCTGCATCTTCTCCCCAGTATCCAGCACTCCCCATCTGCATCTTCTCCCCAGTGTCCAGCGCTCCCCATCTGCATCTTCTCCCCAGTGTCCAGCGCTCCCCATCTGCATCTTCTCCCCAGTACACAGCACTCTCCATCTGCATCTTCTCCCCAGTATCCAGCACTCCCCATCTGCATCCTCTCCCCAGTATCCAGCACTCCCCATCTGCATCCTTTCCCCAGTATCCAGTACTCCCCATCTGTATCTTCTCCCCAGTATCCAGCACTCCCCATCTGCATCTTCTCCCCAGTACCCTGCACTCCCCGGCTGCATCCTCTCCCCAGTATCCAGTGCTCCCCATCTGCATCCTTTCCCCAGTAACCAGCACTCCCCATCTGCATCTTCTTCCCAGTATCCAGCGCTCCCCATCTGCATCTTCTCCCCTGTATCCAGCGCTCCCCATCTGCATCTTCTCCCCAGTATCCAGCACTCCCCATCTGCATCTTCTCCCCAGTATCCAGCGGTCTCCATCTGCATCTTCTCCCCAGTATCCAGCACTCCCCATCTACATCTTCTCCCCAGTATCCAGCACTCCCCATCTGCTTCTTCTCCCCAGTATCCAGCACTCCCCATCTTCTTCTTCTCCCCAGTATCCAGCACTCCCCGGCTGCATCCTTTCCCCAGTATCCAGCACTCCCCATCTGCATCTTCTCCCCAGTGTCCAGCGCTCCCCATCTGCATCTTCTCCCCAGTGTCCAGCGCTCCCCATCTGCATCTTCTCCCCAGTATCCAGCACTCCCCATCTGCATCTCCTCCCCAGTATCCAGCACTCCCCATCTGCATCCTCTCCCCAGTATCCAGCACTCCCCATCTGCATCTTCTCCCCAGTGTCCAGCACTCTCCATCTGCATCTTCTCCCCAGTATCCAGCACTCCCCATCTGCATCCTCTCCCCAGTATCCAGTACTCCCCATCTGTATCTTCTCCCCAGTATCTAGCACTCCCCATCTGCATCTTCTCCCCAGTACCCTGCACTCCCCGGCTGCATCCTCTCCCCAGTATCCAGTGCTCCCCATCTGCATCCTTTCCCCAATAACCAGCACTCCCCATCTGCATCTTCTTCCCAGTATCCAGCGCTCCCCATCTGCATCTTCTCCCCTGTATCCAGCGCTCCCCATCTGCATCTTCTCCCCAGTATCCAGCACTCCCCATCTGCATCTTCTCCCCAGTATCCAGCGGTCTCCATCTGCATCTTCTCCCCAGTATCCAGCACTCCCCATCTACATCTTCTCCCCAGTATCCAGCACTCCCCATCTGCTTCTTCTCCCCAGTATCCAGCACTCCCCATCTGCATCCTCTCCCCAGTATCCAGCACTCCCCATCTGCATCTTCTCCCCAGTGTCCAGCACTCTCCATCTGCATCTTCTCCCCAGTATCCAGCACTCCCCATCTGCATCCTCTCCCCAGTATCCAGTACTCCCCATCTGTATCTTCTCCCCAGTATCCAGCACTCCCCATCTGCATCTTCTCCCCAGTATCCAGCACTTCCCATCTGCATCTTCTCCCCAGTATCCAGCACTCCCCATCTGCATCTTCTCCCCAGTGTCCAGCGCTCCCCACCTGCATCTTCTCCCCAGTATCCAGCACTCCCCATCTGCATCTTCTCCCCAGTATCCAGCACTCCCCATCTGCATCTTCTCCCCAGTATCCAGCACTCCCCACCTGCATCTTCTCCCCAGTGTCCAGCGCTCCCCATCTGCATCTTCTCCCCAGTATCCAGCGCTCCCCATCTGCATCCTTTCCCCAGTATCCAGCACTCCCCATCTGCATCTTCTCCCCAGTATCCAGCACTCCCCATCTGCATCTTCTCCCCAGTGTCCAGCGCTCCCCATCTGCATCTTCTCCCCAGTGTCCAGCGCTCCCCATCTGCATCTTCTCCCCAGTACCCAGCACTGTCCATCTGCATCTTCTCCCCAGTATCCAGCACTCCCCATCTGCATCCTCTCCCCAGTAACCAGCACTCCCCATCTGCATCCTTTCCCCAGTATCCAGCACTCCCCATCTGCATCTTCTCCCCAGTATCCAGCACTCCCCATCTGCATCTTATCCCTAGTGTCCAGCGCTCCCCATGTGCATCTTCTCCCCAGTGTCCAGCACTCCCCATCTGCATCTTCTCCCCAGTACCCAGCACTCTCCATCTGCATCTTCTCCCCAGTATCCAGCACTCCCCATCTGCATCCTCTCCCCAGTATCCAGCACTCCCCATCTGCATCCTTTCCCCAGTATCCAGTACTCCCCATCTGTATCTTCTCCCCAGTATCCAGCACTCCCCATCTGCATCTTCTCCCCAGTACCCTGCACTCACCGGCTGCATACTCTCCCCAGTATCCAGTGCTCCCCATCTGCATCCTTTCCCCAGTAACCAGCACTCCCCATCTGCATCTTCTTCCCAGTATCCAGCACTTCCCATCTGCATCCTTTCCCCAGTATCCAGCACTCCCCATCTACATCTTCTCCCCAGTATCCAGCACTCCCCATCTGCATCTTATCCCTAGTGTCCAGCGCTCCCCATCTGCATCTTCTCCCCAGTGTCCAGCACTCCCCATCTGCATCTTCTCCCCAGTACCCAGCACTCTCCATCTGCATCTTCTCCCCAGTATCCAGCACTCCCCATCTGCATCCTCTCCCCAGTATCCAGCACTCCCCATCTGCATCCTTTCCCCAGTATCCAGTACTCCCCATCTGTATCTTCTCCCCAGTATCCAGCACTCCCCATCTGCATCTTCTCCCCAGTAGCCTGCACTCACCGGCTGCATACTCTCCCCAGTATCCAGTGCTCCCCATCTGCATCCTTTCCCCAGTAACCAGCACTCCCCATCTGCATCTTCTTCCCAGTATCCAGCGCTCCCCATCTGCATCTTCTCCCCAGTGTCCAGCGCTCCCCATCTGCATCTTCTCCCCAGCACCCAGCACTCTCCATCTGCATCTTCTCCCCAGTATCCAGCACTCCCCATCTGCATCCTCTCCCCAGTATCCAGCACTCCCCATCTGCATCCTTTCCCCAGTATCCAGTACTCCCCATCTGTATCTTCTCCCCAGTATCCAGCACTCCCCATCTGCATCTTCTCCCCGGTACCCTGCACTCCCCGGCTGCATCCTCTCCCCAGTATCCAGTGCTCCCCATCTGCATCCTTTCCCCAGTAACCAGCACTCCCCATCTGCATCTTCTTCCCAGTATCCAGCGCTCCCCATCTGCATCTTCTCCCCTGTATCCAGCACTCCCCATCTGCATCTTCTCCCCAGTATCCAGCACTCCCCATCTGCATCTTCTCCCCAGTATCCAGCACTCCCCACCTGCATTTTCTCCCCAGTGTCCAGCGCTCCCCATCTGCATCTTCTCCCCAGTATCCAGCACTCCCCATCTGCATCCTTTCCCCAGTATCCAGCACTCCCCATCTGCATCTTCTCCCCAGTATCCAGCACTCCCCATCTGCATCTTCTCCCCAGTGTCCAGCGCTCCCCATCTGCATCTTCTCCCCAGTGTCCAGCGCTCCCCATCTGCATCTTCTCCCCAGTACCCAGCACTCTCCATCTGCATCTTCTCCCCAGTATCCAGAACTCCCCATCTGCATCCTTTCCCCAGTATCCAGTACTCCCCATCTGTATCTTCTCCCCAGTATCCAGCACTCCCCATCTGTATCTTCTCCCCAGTATCCAGCACTCCCCGGCTGCATCCTCTCCCCAGTATCCAGTGCTCCCCATCTGCATCCTTTCCCCAGTAACCAGCACTCCCCATCTGCATCTTCTTCCCAGTATCCAGCGCTCCCCATCTGCATCTTCTCCCCAGTATCCAGCACTCCCCATCTGCATCTTCTCCCCAGTGTCCAACGCTCCCCATCTGCATCTTCTCCCCAGTGTCCAGCGCTCCCCATCTGCATCTTCTCCCCAGTACCCAGCACTCTCCACCTGCATCTTCTCCCCAGTATCCAGCACTCCCCATCTGCATCCTTTCCCCAGTATCCAGTACTCCCCATCTGTATCTTCTCCCCAGTATCCAGCACTCCCCATCTGTATCTTCTCCCCAGTATCCAGCACTCCCCGGCTGCATCCTCTCCCCCGTATCCAGTGCTCCCCATCTGCATCCTTTCCCCAGTAACCAGCACTCCCCATCTGCATCTTCTTCCCAGTATCCAGCGCTCCTCATCTGCATCTTCTCCCCAGTATCCAGCGCTCCCCATCTGCATCTTCTCCCCAGTATCCAGCACTCCCCATCTGCATCTTCTCCCCAGTATCCAGCGCTCCCCATCTGCATCTTCTCCCCAGTATCCAGCACTCCCCATCTGCATCTTCTCCCCAGTATCCAGCACTCCCCATCTGTATCTTCTCCCCAGTACCCTGCACTCCCCGGCTGCATCCTCTCCCCAGTATCCAGTGCTCCCCATCTGCATCCTTTCCCCAGTAACCAGCACTCCCCATCTGCATCTTCTTCCCAGTATCCAGCGCTCCTCATCTGCATCTTCTCCCCAGTATCCAGCGCTCCCCATCTGCATCTTCTCCCCAGTATCCAGCGCTCCCCATCTGCATCTTCTCCCCAGTATCCAGCGCTCCCCATCTGCATCTTCTCCCCAGTATCCAGCGCTCCCTATCTGCATCTTCTCCCCAGTATCCAGCACTCCCCATCTGCATCTTCTCCCCAGTGTCCAGCGCTCCCCTTCTGCATCTTCTCCCCAGTGTCCAGCGCTCCCCATCTGCATCTTCTCCCCAGTACCCAGCACTCTCCATCTGCATCTTCTCCCCAGTATCCAGCACTCCCCATCTGCATCCTCTCCCCAGTTTCCAGCACTCCCCATCTGCATCCTTTCCCCAGTATCCAGTACTCCCCATCTGTATCTTCTCCCCAGTATCCAGCACTCCCCATCTGCATCTTCTCCCCAGTACCCTGCACTCCCCGGCTGCATCTTCTCCCCAGTATCCAGTGCTCCCCATCTGCATCCTTTCCCCAGTAACCAGCACTCCCCATCTGCATCTTCTTCCCAGTATCCAGCGCTCCCCATCTGCATCTTCTCCCCTGTATCCAGCGCTCCCCATCTGCATCTTCTCCCCAGTATCCAGCACTCCCCATCTGCATCTTCTCCCCAGTATCCAGCGGTCTCCATCTGCATCTTCTCCCCAGTATCCAGCACTCCCCATCTACATCTTCTCCCCAGTATCCAGCACTCCCCATCTGCTTCTTCTCCCCAGTATCCAGCACTCCCCATCTGCATCCTCTCCCCAGTATCCAGCACTCCCCATCTGCATCTTCTCCCCAGTGTCCAGCACTCTCCATCTGCATCTTCTCCCCAGTATCCAGCACTCCCCATCTGCATCCTCTCCCCAGTATCCAGTACTCCCCATCTGTATCTTCTCCCCAGTATCCAGCACTCCCCATCTGCATCTTCTCCCCAGTACCCTGCACTCCCCGGCTGCATCCTCTCCCCAGTATCCAGTACTCCCCATCTGTATCTTCTCCCCAGTATCCAGCACTCCCCATCTGCATCTTCTCCCCAGTATCCAGCACTCCCCATCTGCTTCTTCTCCCCAGTATCCAGCACTCCCCGGCTGCATCCTTTCCCCAGTAACCAGCACTCCCCATCTGCATCTTCTTCCCAGTATCCAGCGCTCCTCATCTGCATCTTCTCCCCAGTATCCAGCGCTCCCCATCTGCATCTTCTCCCCAGTATCCAGCGCTCCCCATCTGCATCTTCTCCCCAGTATCCAGCGCTCCCCATCTGCATCTTCTCCCCAGTATCCAGCGCTCCCTATCTGCATCTTCTCCCCAGTATCCAGCACTCCCCATCTGCATCTTCTCCCCAGTGTCCAGCGCTCCCCTTCTGCATCTTCTCCCCAGTGTCCAGCGCTCCCCATCTGCATCTTCTCCCCAGTACCCAGCACTCTCCATCTGCATCTTCTCCCCAGTATCCAGCACTCCCCATCTGCATCCTCTCCCCAGTATCCAGCACTCCCCATCTGCATCCTTTCCCCAGTATCCAGTACTCCCCATCTGTATCTTCTCCCCAGTATCCAGCACTCCCCATCTGCATCTTCTCCCCAGTACCCTGCACTCCCCGGCTGCATCTTCTCCCCAGTATCCAGTGCTCCCCATCTGCATCCTTTCCCCAGTAACCAGCACTCCCCATCTGCATCTTCTTCCCAGTATCCAGCGCTCCCCATCTGCATCTTCTCCCCTGTATCCAGCGCTCCCCATCTGCATCTTCTCCCCAGTATCCAGCACTCCCCATCTGCATCTTCTCCCCAGTATCCAGCGGTCTCCATCTGCATCTTCTCCCCAGTATCCAGCACTCCCCATCTACATCTTCTCCCCAGTATCCAGCACTCCCCATCTGCTTCTTCTCCCCAGTATCCAGCACTCCCCATCTGCATCCTCTCCCCAGTATCCAGCACTCCCCATCTGCATCTTCTCCCCAGTGTCCAGCACTCTCCATCTGCATCTTCTCCCCAGTATCCAGCACTCCCCATCTGCATCCTCTCCCCAGTATCCAGTACTCCCCATCTGTATCTTCTCCCCAGTATCCAGCACTCCCGATCTGCATCTTCTCCCCAGTACCCTGCACTCCCCGGCTGCATCCTCTCCCCAGTATCCAGTACTCCCCATCTGTATCTTCTCCCCAGTATCCAGCACTCCCCATCTGCATCTTCTCCCCAGTATCCAGCACTCCCCATCTGCTTCTTCTCCCCAGTATCCAGCACTCCCCGGCTGCATCCTTTCCCCAGTATCCAGCACTCACCATCTGCATCTTCTCCCCAGTGTCCAGCGCTCCCCATCTGCATCTTCTCCCCAGTGTCCAGCGCTCCCCATCAGCATCTTCTCCCCAGTATCCAGCACTCCCCTTCTGCACCTCCTCCCCAGTATCCAGCACTCCCCATCTGCATCCTCTCCCCAGTATCCAGCACTCCCCATCTGCATCCTTTTCCCAGTATCCAGTACTCCCCATCTGCATATTCTCCCCAGTATCCAAAGCTCCGCATCTGCATCTTCTCCCCAGTATCCAGCGCTCCCCATCTGCATCTTCTCCCCAGTATCCAGTACTCCCCATCTGTATCTTCTCCCCAGTATCCAGCACTCCCCATCTGTATCTTCTCCCCAGTATCCAGCACTCCCCGGCTGCATCCTCTCCCCAGTATCCAGTGCTCCCCATCTGCATCCTTTCCCCAGTAACCAGCACTCCCCATCTGCATCTTCTTCCCAGTATCCAGCGCTCCTCATCTGCATCTTCTCCCCAGTATCCAGCGCTCCCCATCTGCATCTTCTCCCCAGTATCCAGCACTCCCCATCTGCATCTTCTCCCCAGTATCCAGCGCTCCCCATCTGCATCTTCTCCCCAGTATCCAGCGCTCCCCATCTGCATCTTCTCCCCAGTATCCAGCGCTCCCCATCTGCATCTTCTCCCCAGTATCCAGCACTCCCCATCTGTATCTTCTCCCCAGTGCCCTGCACTCCCCGGCTGCATCCTCTCCCCAGTATCCAGTGCTCCCCATCTGCATCCTTTCCCCAGTAACCAGCACTCCCCATCTGCATCTTCTTCCCAGTATCCAGCGCTCCTCATCTGCATCTTCTCCCCAGTTTCCAGCGCTCCCCATCTGCATCTTCTCCCCAGTATCCAGCACTCCCCATCTGCATCTTCTCCCCAGTATCCAGCGCTCCCCATCTGCATCTTCTCCCCAGTATCCAGCACTCCCTATCTGCATCTTCTCCCCAGTATCCAGCACTCCCCATCTGCATCTTCTCCCCAGTGTCCAGCGCTCCCCATCTGCATCTTCTCCCCAGTGTCCAGCGCTCCCCATCTGCATCTTCTCCCCAGTACCCAGCACTCTCCATCTGCATCTTCTCCCCAGTATCCAGCACTCCCCATCTGCATCCTCTCCCCAGTATCCAGCACTCCCCATCTGCATCCTTTCCCCAGTATCCAGTACTCCCCATCTGTATCTTCTCCCCAGTATCCAGCACTCCCCATCTGCATCTTCTCCCCAGTACCCTGCACTCCCCGGCTGCATCCTCTCCCCAGTATCCAGTGCTCCCCATCTGCATCCTTTCCCCAGTAACCAGCACCCCCCATCTGCATCTTCCCAGTATCCAGCGCTCCCCATCTGCATCTTCTCCCCTGTATCCAGCGCTCCCCATCTGCATCTTCTCCCCAGTATCCAGCACTCCCCATCTGCATCTTCTCCCCAGTATCCAGCGGTCTCCATCTGCATCTTCTCCCCAGTATCCAGCACTCCCCATCTACATCTTCTCCCCAGTATCCAGCACTCCCCATCTGCTTCTTCTCCCCAGTATCCAGCACTCCCCATCTGCTTCTTCTCCCCAGTATCCAGCACTCCCCGGCTGCATCCTTTCCCCAGTATCCAGCACTCCCCATCTGCATCTTCTCCCCAGTGTCCAGCGCTCCCCATCTGCATCTTCTCCCCAGTGTCCAGCGCTCCCCATCTGCATCTTCTCCCCAGTATCCAGCACTCCCCATCTGCATCTCCTCCCCAGTATCCAGCACTCCCCATCTGCATCCTCTCCCCAGTATCCAGCACTCCCCATCTGCATCTTCTCCCCAGTGTCCAGCACTCTCCATCTGCATCTTCTCCCCAGTATCCAGCACTCCCCATCTGCATCCTCTCCCCAGTATCCAGTACTCCCCATCTGTATCTTCTCCCCAGTATCTAGCACTCCCCATCTGCATCTTCTCCCCAGTACCCTGCACTCCCCGGCTGCATCCTCTCCCCAGTATCCAGTGCTCCCCATCTGCATCCTTTCCCCAATAACCAGCACTCCCCATCTGCATCTTCTTCCCAGTATCCAGCGCTCCCCATCTGCATCTTCTCCCCTGTATCCAGCGCTCCCCATCTGCATCTTCTCCCCAGTATCCAGCACTCCCCATCTGCATCTTCTCCCCAGTATCCAGCGGTCTCCATCTGCATCTTCTCCCCAGTATCCAGCACTCCCCATCTACATCTTCTCCCCAGTATCCAGCACTCCCCATCTGCTTCTTCTCCCCAGTATCCAGCACTCCCCATCTGCATCCTCTCCCCAGTATCCAGCACTCCCCATCTGCATCTTCTCCCCAGTGTCCAGCACTCTCCATCTGCATCTTCTCCCCAGTATCCAGCACTCTCCATCTGCATCTTCTCCCCAGTAACCAGCACTCCCCATCTGCTACTTCTTCCCAGTATCCAGCGCTCCCCATCTGCATCTTCTCCCCTGTATCCAGCGCTCCCCATCTGCATCTTCTCCCCAGCATCCAGCACTCCCCATCTGCATCTTCTCCCCAGTATCCAGCGGTCTCCATCTGCATCTTCTCCCCAGTATCCAGCACTCCCCATCTACATCTTCTCCCCAGTATCCAGCACTCCCCATCTGCTTCTTCTCCCCAGTATCCAGCACTCCCCATCTGCATCCTCTCCCCAGTATCCAGCACTCCCCATCTGCATCTTCTCCCCAGTGTCCAGCACTCTCCATCTGCATCTTCTCCCCAGTATCCAGCACTCCCCATCTGCTTCCTCTCCCCAGTATCCAGTACTCCCCATCTGTATCTTCTCCCCAGTATCCAGCACTCCCCATCTGCATCTTCTCCCCAGTACCCTGCACTCCCCGGCTGCATCCTCTCCCCAGTATCCAGTACTCCCCATCTGTATCTTCTCCCCAGTATCCAGCACTCCCCATCTGCATCTTCTCCCCAGTATCCAGCACTCCCCATCTGCTTCTTCTCCCCAGTATCCAGCACTCCCCGGCTGCATCCTTTCCCCAGTATCCAGCACTCACCATCTGCATCTTCTCCCCAGTGTCCAGCGCTCCCCATCTGCATCTTCTCCCCAGTGTCCAGCGCTCCCCATCAGCATCTTCTCCCCAGTATCCAGCACTCCCCTTCTGCACCTCCTCCCCAGTATCCAGCACTCCCCATCTGCATCCTCTCCCCAGTATCCAGCACTCCCCATCTGCATCCTTTCCCCAGTATCCAGTACTCCCCATCTGCATCTTCTCCCCAGTATCCAAAGCTCCGCATCTGCATCTTCTCCCCAGTATCCAGCGCTCCCCATCTGCATCTTCTCCCCAGTATCCAGTACTCCCCATCTGTATCTTCTCCCCAGTATCCAGCACTCCCCATCTGTATCTTCTCCCCAGTATCCAGCACTCCCCGGCTGCATCCTCTCCCCAGTATCCAGTGCTCCCCATCTGCATCCTTTCCCCAGTAACCAGCACTCCCCATCTGCATCTTCTTCCCAGTATCCAGCGCTCCTCATCTGCATCTTCTCCCCAGTATCCAGCGCTCCCCATCTGCATCTTCTCCCCAGTATCCAGCACTCCCCATCTGCATCTTCTCCCCAGTATCCAGCGCTCCCCATCTGCATCTTCTCCCCAGTATCCAGCGCTCCCCATCTGCATCTTCTCCCCAGTATCCAGCGCTCCCCATCTGCATCTTCTCCCCAGTATCCAGCACTCCCCATCTGTATCTTCTCCCCAGTGCCCTGCACTCCCCGGCTGCATCCTCTCCCCAGTATCCAGTGCTCCCCATCTGCATCCTTTCCCCAGTAACCAGCACTCCCCATCTGCATCTTCTTCCCAGTATCCAGCGCTCCTCATCTGCATCTTCTCCCCAGTATCCAGCGCTCCCCATCTGCATCTTCTCCCCAGTATCCAGCACTCCCCATCTGCATCTTCTCCCCAGTATCCAGCGCTCCCCATCTGCATCTTCTCCCCAGTATCCAGCACTCCCTTTCTGCATCTTCTCCCCAGTATCCAGCACTCCCCATCTGCATCTTCTCCCCAGTGTCCAGCGCTCCCCATCTGCATCTTCTCCCCAGTGTCCAGCGCTCCCCATCTGCATCTTCTCCCCAGTACCCAGCACTCTCCATCTGCATCTTCTCCCCAGTATCCAGCACTCCCCATCTGCATCCTCTCCCCAGTATCCAGCACTCCCCATCTGCATCCTTTCCCCAGTATCCAGTACTCCCCATCTGTATCTTCTCCCCAGTATCCAGCACTCCCCATCTGCATCTTCTCCCCAGTACCCTGCACTCCCCGGCTGCATCCTCTCCCCAGTATCCAGTGCTCCCCATCTGCATCCTTTCCCCAGTAACCAGCACTCCCCATCTGCATCTTCTTCCCAGTATCCAGCGCTCCCCATCTGCATCTTCTCCCCTGTATCCAGCGCTCCCCATCTGCATCTTCTCCCCAGTATCCAGCACTCCCCATCTGCATCTTCTCCCCAGTATCCAGCGGTCTCCATCTGCATCTTCTCCCCAGTATCCAGCACTCCCCATCTACATCTTCTCCCCAGTATCCAGCACTCCCCATCTGCTTCTTCTCCCCAGTATCCAGCACTCCCCGGCTGCATCCTTTCCCCAGTATCCAGCACTCCCCATCTGCATCTTCTCCCCAGTGTCCAGCGCTCCCCATCTGCATCTTCTCCCCAGTGTCCAGCGCTCCCCATCTGCATCTTCTCCCCAGTATCCAGCACTCCCCATCTGCATCTCCTCCCCAGTATCCAGCACTCCCCATCTGCATCCTCTCCCCAGTATCCAGCACTCCCCATCTGCATCTTCTCCCCAGTGTCCAGCACTCTCCATCTGCATCTTCTCCCCAGTATCCAGCACTCCCCATCTGCATCCTCTCCCCAGTATCCAGTACTCCCCATCTGTATCTTCTCCCCAGTATCCAGCACTCCCCATCTGCATCCTCTCCCCAGTATCCAGTGCTCCCCATCTGCATCTTCTCCCCAGTGTCCAGTGCTCCCCATCTGCATCCTTTCCCCAGTAACCAGCACTCCCCATCTGCATCTTCTTCCCAGTATCCAGCGCTCCTCATCTGAATCTTCTCCCCAGTATCCAGCGCTCCCCATCTGCATCTTCTCCCCAGTATCCAGCACTCCCCATCTGCATCTTCTCCCCAGTATCCAGCGCTCCCCATCTGCATCTTCTCCCCAGTATCCAGCGCTCCCCATCTGCATCTTCTCCCCAGTATCCAGCGCTCCCCATCTGCATCTTCTCCCCAGTATCCAGCACTCCCCATCTGTATCTTCTCCCCAGTGCCCTGCACTCCCCGGCTGCATCCTCTCCCCAGTATCCAGTGCTCCCCATCTGCATCCTTTCCCCAGTAACCAGCACTCCCCATCTGCATCTTCTTCCCAGTATCCAGCGCTCCTCATCTGCATCTTCTCCCCAGTTTCCAGCGCTCCCCATCTGCATCTTCTCCCCAGTATCCAGCACTCCCCATCTGCATCTTCTCCCCAGTATCCAGCGCTCCCCATCTGCATCTTCTCCCCAGTATCCAGCACTCCCTATCTGCATCTTCTCCCCAGTATCCAGCACTCCCCATCTGCATCTTCTCCCCAGTGTCCAGCGCTCCCCATCTGCATCTTCTCCCCAGTGTCCAGCGCTCCCCATCTGCATCTTCTCCCCAGTACCCAGCACTCTCCATCTGCATCTTCTCCCCAGTATCCAGCACTCCCCATCTGCATCCTCTCCCCAGTATCCAGCACTCCCCATCTGCATCCTTTCCCCAGTATCCAGTACTCCCCATCTGTATCTTCTCCCCAGTATCCAGCACTCCCCATCTGCATCTTCTCCCCAGTACCCTGCACTCCCCGGCTGCATCCTCTCCCCAGTATCCAGTGCTCCCCATCTGCATCCTTTCCCCAGTAACCAGCACTCCCCATCTGCATCTTCTTCCCAGTATCCAGCGCTCCCCATCTGCATCTTCTCCCCTGTATCCAGCGCTCCCCATCTGCATCTTCTCCCCAGTATCCAGCACTCCCCATCTGCATCTTCTCCCCAGTATCCAGCGGTCTCCATCTGCATCTTCTCCCCAGTATCCAGCACTCCCCATCTACATCTTCTCCCCAGTATCCAGCACTCCCCATCTGCTTCTTCTCCCCAGTATCCAGCACTCCCCATCTGCTTCTTCTCCCCAGTATCCAGCACTCCCCGGCTGCATCCTTTCCCCAGTATCCAGCACTCCCCATCTGCATCTTCTCCCCAGTGTCCAGCGCTCCCCATCTGCATCTTCTCCCCAGTGTCCAGCGCTCCCCATCTGCATCTTCTCCCCAGTATCCAGCACTCCCCATCTGCATCTCCTCCCCAGTATCCAGCACTCCCCATCTGCATCCTCTCCCCAGTATCCAGCACTCCCCATCTGCATCTTCTCCCCAGTGTCCAGCACTCTCCATCTGCATCTTCTCCCCAGTATCCAGCACTCCCCATCTGCATCCTCTCCCCAGTATCCAGTACTCCCCATCTGTATCTTCTCCCCAGTATCTAGCACTCCCCATCTGCATCTTCTCCCCAGTACCCTGCACTCCCCGGCTGCATCCTCTCCCCAGTATCCAGTGCTCCCCATCTGCATCCTTTCCCCAATAACCAGCACTCCCCATCTGCATCTTCTTCCCAGTATCCAGCGCTCCCCATCTGCATCTTCTCCCCTGTATCCAGCGCTCCCCATCTGCATCTTCTCCCCAGTATCCAGCACTCCCCATCTGCATCTTCTCCCCAGTATCCAGCGGTCTCCATCTGCATCTTCTCCCCAGTATCCAGCACTCCCCATCTACATCTTCTCCCCAGTATCCAGCACTCCCCATCTGCTTCTTCTCTTCAGTATCCAGCACTCCCCATCTGCATCCTCTCCCCAGTATCCAGCACTCCCCATCTGCATCTTCTCCCCAGTGTCCAGCACTCTCCATCTGCATCTTCTCCCCAGTATCCAGCACTCTCCATCTGCATCTTCTCCCCAGTATCCAGCACTCCCTATCTGCATCTTCTCCCCAGTATCCAGCACTCCCCATCTGCATCTTCTCCCCAGTGTCCAGCGCTCCTCATCTGCATCTTCTCCCCAGTGTCCAGCGCTCCCCATCTGCATCTTCTCCCCAGTACCCAGCACTCTCCATCTGCATCTTCTCCCCAGTATCCAGCACTCCCCATCTGCAACCTCTCCCCAGTATCCAGCACTCCCCATCTGCATCCTTTCCCCAGTATCCAGTACTCCCCATCTGTATCTTCTCCCAGTATCCAGCACTCCCCATCTGCATCTTCTCCCCAGTACCCTGCACTCCCCGGCTGCATCCTCTCCCCAGTATCCAGTGCTCCCCATCTGCATCCTTTCCCCAGTAACCAGCACTCCCCATCTGCATCTTCTTCCCAGTATCCAGCGCTCCCCATCTGCATCTTCTCCCCTGTATCCAGCGCTCCCCATCTGCATCTTCTCCCCAGTATCCAGCACTCCCCATCTGCATCTTCTCCCCAGTATCCAGCGGTCTCCATCTGCATCTTCTCCCCAGTATCCAGCACTCCCCATCTACATCTTCTCCCCAGTATCCAGCACTCCCCATCTGCTTCTTCTCCCCAGTATCCAGCACTCCCCGGCTGCATCCTTTCCCCAGTATCCAGCACTCCCCATCTGCATCTTCTCCCCAGTGTCCAGCGCTCCCCATCTGCATCTTCTCCCCAGTGTCCAGCGCTCCCCATCTGCATCTTCTCCCCAGTATCCAGCACTCCCCATCTGCATCTCCTCCCCAGTATCCAGCACTCCCCATCTGCATCCTCTCCCCAGTATCCAGCACTCCCCATCTGCATCTTCTCCCCAGTGTCCAGCACTCTCCATCTGCATCTTCTCCCCAGTATCCAGCACTCCCCATCTGCATCCTCTCCCCAGTATCCAGTACTCCCCATCTGTATCTTCTCCCCAGTATCTAGCACTCCCCATCTGCATCTTCTCCCCAGTACCCTGCACTCCCCGGCTGCATCCTCTCCCCAGTATCCAGTGCTCCCCATCTGCATCCTTTCCCCAGTAACCAGCACTCCCCATCTGCATCTTCTTCCCAGTATCCAGCGCTCCCCATCTGCATCTTCTCCCCAGTGTCCAGCGCTCCCCATCTGCATCTTCTCCCCAGTACCCAGCACTCTCCATCTGCATCTTCTCCCCAGTATCCAGCACTCCCCATCTGCATCCTCTCCCCAGTATCCAGCACTCCCCATCTGCATCCTTTCCCCAGTATCCAGTACTCCCCATCTGTATCTTCTCCCCCAGTATCCAGCACTCCCCATCTGCATCTTCTCCCCAGTACCCTGCACTCCCCGGCTGCATCCTCTCCCCAGTATCCAGTGCTCCCCATCTGCATCCTTTCCCCAGTAACCAGCACTCCCCATCTGCATCTTCTTCCCAGTATCCAGCGCTCCCCATCTGCATCTTCTCCCCTGTATCCAGCGCTCCCCATCTGCATCTTCTGCCCAGTATCCAGCACTCCCCATCTGCATCTTCTCCCCAGTATCCAGCGGTCTCCATCTGCATCTTCTCCCCAGTTTCCAGCACTCCCCATCTGCATCTTCTCCCCAGTATCCAGCACCCCCCATCTGCTTCTTCTCCCCAGTATCCAGCACTCCCCGGCTGCATCCTTTCCCCAGTGTCCAGCACTCCCCATCTGCATCTTCTCCCCTGTGTCCAGCGCTCCCCATCTGCATCTTCTCCCCAGTGTCCAGCGCTCCCCATCTGCATCTTCTCCCCAGTATCCAGCGCTCCCTATCTGCATCTCCTCCCAGTATCCAGCACTCCCCATCTGCATACTCTCCCCAGTATCCAGCACTCCCCATCTGCATCCTTTCCCCAGTATCCAGTACTCCCCATCTGCATCTTCTCCCCAGTATCCAGCACTCCCCATCTGCATCTTCTCCCCAGTATCCAGCACTCCCCATCTGCATCTTCTCCCCAGTATCCAGCACTCCCCATCTGCATCCTTTCCCCAGTATCCAGTACTCCCCATCTACATTTTCTCCCCAGTATCCAGCACTCCCCATCTGCATCTTCTCCCCAGTATCCTGCACTCCCCAACTGCATCCTTTCCCCAGTATCCAGTACTCCCCATCTGCATCTTCTCCCCAGTATCCAGCACTCCCCATCTGCATCTTCTCCCCAGTATCCTGCACTCCCCATCTGCATCCTTTCCCCAGTATCCAGCACTCCCCATCTGCATCTTCTCTCCAGTATCCAGCGCTCCCCATCTGCATCTTCTCCCCAGTATCCAGCGCTCCCCATCTGCATCCTTTCCCCAGTATCCAGCACTCCCCATCTGCATCTTCTCTCCAGTATCCAAAGCTCCGCATCTGCATCTTCTCCCCAGTATCCAGCGCTCCCCATCTGCATCTTCTCCCCAGTATCCAGCGCTCCCCATCTGCATCTTCTCCCCAGTATCCAGTGCTCCCCATCTGCATCTTCCCCCCAGTATCCAGCACTCCCCGGCTGCATCCTTTCCCCAGTATCCAGCACTCCCCATCTGTATCTTCTCCCCAGTATCCAGCACTCCCCATCTGTATCTTCTCCCCAGTACCCTGCACTCCCCGGCTGCATCCTCTCCCCAGTATCCAGTGCTCCCCATCTGCATCCTTTTCCCAGTAACCAGCACTCCCCATCTGCATCTTCTTCCCAGTATCCAGCGCTCCTCATCTGCATCTTCTCCCCAGTATCCAGCGCTCCCCATCTGCATCTTCTCCCCAGTATCCAGCACTCCCCATCTGCATCTTCTCCCCAGTATCCAGCGCTCCCCATCTGCATCTTCTCCCCAGTATCCAGCGCTCCCCATCTGCATCTTCTCCCCAGTATCCAGCACTCCCCATCTGCTTCTTCTCCCCAGTATCCAGCACTCCCGGCTGCATCCTTTCCCCAGTATCCAGCACTCCCCATCTGCATCTTCTCCCCAGTGTCCAGCGCTCCCCATCTGCATCTTCTCCCCAGTGTCCAGCGCTCCCCATCTGCATCTCCTCCCCAGTATCCAGCACTCCCCATCTGCATCTCCTCCCCAGTATCCAGCACTCCCCATCTGCATCCTCTCCCCAGTATCCAGCACTCCCCATCTGCATCCTTTCCCCAGTATCCAGTACTCCCCATCTGCATCTTCTCCCCAGTATCCAGCACTCCCCATCTGCATCTTCTCCCCAGTATCCAGCACTCCCCATCTGCATCCTTTCCCCAGTATCCAGTACTCCCCATCTGCATTTTCTCCCCAGTATCCTGCACTCCCCATCTGCATCTTCTCCCCAGTATCCTGCACTACCCAACTGCATCCTTTCCCCAGTATCCAGCACTCCCTATCTGCATCTTCTCCCCAGTATCCAGCGCTCCCCATCTGCATCTTCTCCCCAGTATCCTGCACTCCCCATCTGCATCCTTTCCCCAGTATCCAGCACTCCCCATCTGCATCTTCTCCCCAGTATCCAGCGCTCCCCATCTGCATCTTCTCCCCAGTATCCAGCGCTCCCCATCTGCATCCTTTACCCAGTATCCAGCACTCCCCATCTGCATCTTCTCTCCAGTATCCAAAGCTCCCCATCTGCATCTTCTCCCCAGTATCCAGCGCTCCCCATCTGCATCTTCTCGCCAGTATCCAGCGCTCCCCATCTGCATCTTCTCCCCAGTATCCAGCGCTCCCCATCTGCATCTTCCCCCCAGTATCCAGCGCTCCCCGGCTGCATCTTCTCCCCAGTATCCAGCGCTCCCCATCTGCATCTTCTCCCCAGTATCCTGCACTCCCCGGCTGCATCCTCTCTCCAGTATCCAGCACTCCCCATCTGCATCCTTTCCCCAGTATCCAGCACTCCCCATCTGTATCTTCTCCCCAGTATCCAGCGCTCCCCATCTCTATCTTCTCCCCAGTATCCAGCGCTCCCCATCTGCATTTTCTCCTCAGTATCCTGCACTCCCGGCTGCATCCTCTCCCCAGTATCCAGCACTCCCCATCTGCATCCTTTCCCCAGTATCCAGCACTCCCCATCTGCATCTTCTCCCCAGTATCCAGCGCTCCCCATCTGCATCTTCTCCCCAGTATCGAGCACTCTCCATCTGCATCTTCTCCCCAGTATCCAGCACTCGCCATCTGCATCTTCTCCCCAGTATCCAGCACTCCCCGGCTGCATCCTTTCCCCAGTATCCAGCACTCCCCGGCTGCATCCTTTCCCCAGTATCCAGCACTCCCCATCTGCATCTTCTCCCCAGTATCCAGCACTCCCCATCTGCATCTTCTCCCCAGTATCCAGCACTCCCCATCTGCATCTTCTCCCCAGTATCCAGCACTCCCCGGCTGCATCCTCTCCCCAGTATCCAGCACTCCCCATCTGCATCTTCTCCCCAGTGTCCAGCGCTCCCCATCTGCATCTTCTCCCCAGTGTCCAGCGCTCCCCATCTGCATGTTCTCCCCAGTATCCAGCGCTCCCCATCTGCATCTTCTCCCCAGTATCCAGCGCTCCCCATCTGCATCTTCTCCCCAGTATCCAGCGCTCCCCATCTGCATCCTTTCCCCAGTATCCAGCACTCCCCATCTGCATCTTCTCCCCAGTATCCAGCACTCCCCATCTGCATCTTCTCCCCAGTATCCAGCACTCCCCATCTGCATCTTCTCCCCAGTATCCTGCACTCCCCGGCTGCATCCTCTCCCCAGTATCCAGCACTCCCCATCTGCATCCTTTCCCCAGTATCCAGCACTCCCCATCTGCATCTTCTCCCCAGTAGCCAGCGCTCCCCATCTGCATCTTCTCCCCAGTATCCAGCGCTCCCCATCTGCATTTTCTCCCCAGTATCCTGCACTCCCGGCTGCATCCTTTCCCCCAGTATCCAGCACTCCCCATCTGCATCTTCTCCCCAGTATCCAGCGCTCCCCATCTGCATCCTTTCCCCAGTATCCAGCACTCCCCATCTGCATCTTCTCCCCAGTATCCAGCACTCCCCATCTGCATCTTCTCCCCAGTATCCATCACTCCCCATCTGCATCTTCTCCCCAGTATCCTGCACTCCCCGGCTGCATCCTCTCCCCAGTATCCAGCACTCCCCATCTGCATCCTTTCCCCAGTATCCAGCACTCCCCATCTGCATCTTCTCCCCAGTAGCCAGCGCTCCCCATCTGCATCTTCTCCCCAGTATCCAGCGCTCCCCATCTGCATTTTCTCCCCAGTATCCTGCACTCCCGGCTGCATCCTTTCCCCCAGTATCCAGCACTCCCCATCTGCATCTTCTCCCCAGTATCCAGCGCTCCCCATCTGCATCTTCTCCCCAGTATCCAGCACTCTCCATCTACATCTTCTCCCCAGTTTCCAGCACTCCCCATCTGCATCTTCTCCCCATTATCCAGCACTCCCCGGCTGCATCCTTTCCCCAGTAACCAGCACTCCCCATCTGCATCTTCTCCCCAGTATCCAGCACTCCCCATCTGCTTCTTCTCCCCAGTATCCAGCACTCCCCATCTGCATCTTCTCCCCAGTATCCAGTACTCCCCATCTGCATCTTCTCCCCAGTATCCAGCACTCCCCATCTGCATCTTCTCCCCAGTATCCAGCACTCCCCGACTGCATCTTCTCCCCAGTATCCAGCACTCCCCATCTGCTTATTCTCCCCAGTATCCAGCACTCCCCATCTGCATCTTCTCCCCAGTATCCAGCAATCCCCGGCTGCATCTTCTCCCCAGTATCCAGCACTCCCCATCTGCATCTTCTCCCCAGTATCCAGCACTCCCCATCTGCATCTTCTCCCCAGTATCCAGCACTCCCCGACTTCATCCTTTCCTCAGTATCCAGCACTCCCCGGCTGCATCCTCTCCCCAGTATCCTGCACTCCCCATCTGCATCCTTTCCCCAGTATCCAGCACTCCCCATCTGCATCTTCTCCCCAGTATCCAGCACTCCCCATCTGCTTCTTCTCCCCAGTATCCAGCACTCCCCATCTGCATCTTCTCCCCAGTATCCAGCAATCCCCGGCTGCATCTTCTCCCCAGTATCCAGCACTCCCCATCTGTATCTTCTCCCCAGTATCCAGCACTCCCCATCTGTATCTTTTCCCCAGTACCCTGCACTCCCCGGCTGCATCCTCTCCCCAGTATCCAGTGCTCCCCATCTGCATCCTTTCCCCAGTAACCAGCACTCCCCATCTGCATCTTCTTCCCAGTATCCAGCGCTCCTCAGCTGCATCTTCTCCCCTGTATCCAGCGCTCCCCATCTGCATCTTCTCCCCAGTATCCAGCACTCCCCATCTGCATCTTCTCCCCAGTATCCAGCACTCCCCATCTGCATCCTTTCCCCAGTATCCAGCACTCCCCATCTGCATCCTTTTCCCAGTATCCAGCACTCCCCATGTGCATATTCTCCCCAGTATCCAGCACTCCCCATCTGCATCTTCTCCCCAGTATCCAGCACTCCCCATCTGCATCCTTTCCCCAGTATCCAGTACTCCCCATCTGCATTTTCTCCCCAGTATCCTGCACTCCCCATCTGCATCTTCTCCCCAGTATCCTGCACTACCCAACTGCATCCTTTCCCCAGTATCCAGCACTCCCTATCTGCATCTTCTCCCCAGTATCCAGCGCTCCCCATCTGCATCTTCTCCCCAATATCCTGCACTCCCCATCTGCATCCTTTCCCCAGTATCCAGCACTCCCCATCTGCATCTTCTCCCCAGTATCCAGCGCTCCCCATCTGCATCTTCTCCCCAGTATCCAGCGCTCCCCATCTGCATCCTTTACCCAGTATCCAGCACTCCCCATCTGCATCTTCTCTCCAGTATCCAAAGCTCCCCATCTGCATCTTCTCCCCAGTATCCAGCGCTCCCCATCTGCATCTTCTCGCCAGTATCCAGCGCTCCCCATCTGCATCTTCTCCCCAGTATCCAGCGCTCCCCATCTGCATCTTCCCCCCAGTATCCAGCGCTCCCCGGCTGCATCTTCTCCCCAGTATCCAGCGCTCCCCATCTGCATCTTCTCCCCAGTATCCTGCACTCCCCGGCTGCATCCTCTCTCCAGTATCCAGCACTCCCCATCTGCATCCTTTCCCCAGTATCCAGCACTCCCCATCTGTATCTTCTCCCCAGTATCCAGCGCTCCCCATCTGCATCTTCTCCCCAGTATCCAGCGCTCCCCATCTGCATTTTCTCCTCAGTATCCTGCACTCCCGGCTGCATCCTCTCCCCAGTATCCAGCACTCCCCATCTGCATCCTTTCCCCAGTATCCAGCACTCCCCATCTGCATCTTCTCCCCAGTATCCAGCGCTCCCCATCTGCATCTTCTCCCCAGTATCGAGCACTCTCCATCTGCATCTTCTCCCCAGTATCCAGCACTCGCCATCTGCATCTTCTCCCCAGTATCCAGCACTCCCCGGCTGCATCCTTTCCCCAGTATCCAGCACTCCCCGGCTGCATCCTTTCCCCAGTATCCAGCACTCCCCATCTGCATCTTCTCCCCAGTATCCAGCACTCCCCATCTGCATCTTCTCCCCAGTATCCAGCACTCCCCATCTGCATCTTCTCCCCAGTATCCAGCACTCCCCGGCTGCATCCTCTCCCCAGTATCCAGCACTCCCCATCTGCATCTTCTCCCCAGTGTCCAGCGCTCCCCATCTGCATCTTCTCCCCAGTGTCCAGCGCTCCCCATCTGCATGTTCTCCCCAGTATCCAGCGCTCCCCATCTGCATCTTCTCCCCAGTATCCAGCGCTCCCCATCTGCATCTTCTCCCCAGTATCCAGCGCTCCCCATCTGCATCCTTTCCCCAGTATCCAGCACTCCCCATCTGCATCTTCTCCCCAGTATCCAGCACTCCCCATCTGCATCTTCTCCCCAGTATCCAGCACTCCCCATCTGCATCTTCTCCCCAGTATCCTGCACTCCCCGGCTGCATCCTCTCCCCAGTATCCAGCACTCCCCATCTGCATCCTTTCCCCAGTATCCAGCACTCCCCATCTGCATCTTCTCCCCAGTAGCCAGCGCTCCCCATCTGCATCTTCTCCCCAGTATCCAGCGCTCCCCATCTGCATTTTCTCCCCAGTATCCAGCGCTCCCCATCTGCATATCCTCCCCAGTATCCAGCACTCCCCATCTGCATCCTTTCCCCAGTATCCAGCACTCCCCATCTGCATCTTCTCCCCAGTATCCAGCGCTCCCCATCTGCATCTTCTCCCCTGTATCGAGCACTCTCCATCTACATCTTCTCCCCAGTATCCAGCACTCGCCATCTGCATCTTCTCCCCAGTATCCAGCACTCCCCGGCTGCATCCTTTCCCCAGTATCCAGCACTCCCCGGCTGCATCCTTTCCCCAGTATCCAGCACTCCCCATCTGCATCTTCTCCCCAGTATCCAGCACTCCCCATCTGCATCTTCTCCCCAGTATCCAGCACTCCCCATCTGCATCTTCTCCCCAGTATCCAGCACTCCCCATCTGCATCTTCTCCCCAGTATCCAGCACTCCCCGGCTGCATCCTCTCCCCAGTATCCAGCACTCCCCATCTGCATCTTCTCCGCAGTGTCCAGCGCTCCCCATCTGCATCTTCTCCCCAGTGTCCAGCGCTCCCCATCTGCATGTTCTCCCCAGTAACCAGCGCTCCCCATCTGCATCTTCTCCCCAGTATCCAGCGCTCCCCATCTGCATCCTCTCCCCAGTATCCAGCGCTCCCCATCTGCATCCTTTCCCCAGTATCCAGCACTCCCCATCTGCATCTTCTCCCCAGTATCCAGCACTCCCCATCTGCATCTTCTCCCCAGTATCCAGCACTCCCCATCTGCATCTTCTCCCCAGTATCCTGCACTCCCCGGCTGCATCCTCTCCCCAGTATCCAGCACTCCCCATCTGCATCCTTTCCCCAGTATCCAGCACTCCCCATCTGCATCTTCTCCCCAGTAGCCAGCGCTCCCCATCTGCATCTTCTCCCCAGTATCCAGCGCTCCCCATCTGCATTTTCTCCCCAGTATCCTGCACTCCCGGCTGCATCCTTTCCCCCAGTATCCAGCACTCCCCATCTGCATCTTCTCCCCAGTATCCAGCGCTCCCCATTTGCATCCTTTCCCCAGTATCCAGCACTCCCCATCTGCATCTTCTCCCCAGTATCCAGCACTCCCCATCTGCATCTTCTCCCCAGTATCCAGCACTCCCCATCTGCATCTTCTCCCCAGTATCCTGCACTCCCCGGCTGCATCCTCTCCCCAGTATCCAGCACTCCCCATCTGCATCCTTTCCCCAGTATCCAGCACTCCCCATCTGCATCTTCTCCCCAGTAGCCAGCGCTCCCCATCTGCATCTTCTCCCCAGTATCCAGCGCTCCCCATCTGCATTTTCTCCCCAGTATCCTGCACTCCCGGCTGCATCCTTTCCCCCAGTATCCAGCACTCCCCATCTGCATCTTCTCCCCAGTATCCAGCGCTCCCCATCTGCATCTTCTCCCCAGTATCCAGCACTCTCCATCTACATCTTCTCCCCAGTTTCCAGCACTCCCCATCTGCATCTTCTCCCCATTATCCAGCACTCCCCGGCTGCATCCTTTCCCCAGTAACCAGCACTCCCCATCTGCATCTTCTCCCCAGTATCCAGCACTCCCCATCTGCTTCTTCTCCCCAGTATCCAGCACTCCCCATCTGCATCTTCTCCCCAGTATCCAGTACTCCCCATCTGCATCTTCTCCCCAGTATCCAGCACTCCCCATCTGCATCTTCTCCCCAGTATCCAGCACTCCCCGACTGCATCTTCTCCCCAGTATCCAGCACTCCCCATCTGCTTATTCTCCCCAGTATCCAGCACTCCCCATCTGCATCTTCTCCCCAGTATCCAGCAATCCCCGGCTGCATCTTCTCCCCAGTATCCAGCACTCCCCATCTGCATCTTCTCCCCAGTATCCAGCACTCCCCATCTGCATCTTCTCCCCAGTATCCAGCACTCCCTGACTTCATCCTTTCCTCAGTATCCAGCACTCCCCGGCTGCATCCTCTCCCCAGTATCCTGCACTCCCCATCTGCATCCTTTCCCCAGTATCCAGCACTCCCCATCTGCATCTTCTCCCCAGTATCCAGCACTCCCCATCTGCTTCTTCTCCCCAGTATCCAGCACTCCCCATCTGCATCTTCTCCCCAGTATCCAGCAATCCCCGGCTGCATCTTCTCCCCAGTATCCAGCACTCCCCATCTGTATCTTCTCCCCAGTATCCAGCACTCCCCATCTGTATCTTTTCCCCAGTACCCTGCACTCCCCGGCTGCATCCTCTCCCCAGTATCCAGTGCTCCCCATCTGCATCCTTTCCCCAGTAACCAGCACTCCCCATCTGCATCTTCTTCCCAGTATCCAGCGCTCCTCAGCTGCATCTTCTCCCCTGTATCCAGCGCTCCCCATCTGCATCTTCTCCCCAGTATCCAGCACTCCCCATCTGCATCTTCTCCCCAGTATCCAGCACTCCCCATCTGCATCCTTTCCCCAGTATCCAGCACTCCCCATCTGCATCCTTTTCCCAGTATCCAGCACTCCTCATGTGCATATTCTCCCCAGTATCCAGCACTCCCCATCTGCATCTTCTCCCCAGTATCCTGCACTCCCCGGCTGCATCTTCTCCCCAGTATCCAGCACTCCCCATCTACATCTTCTCCCCAGTATCCAGCACTCCCCATCTGCTTCTTCTCCCCAGTATCCAGCACTCCCCGGCTGCATCCTTTCCCCAGTATCCAGCACTCCCCATCTGCATCTTCTCCCCAGTGTCCAGCGCTCCCCATCTGCATCTTCTCCGCAGTGTCCAGCGCTCCCCATCTGCATCTTCTCCCCAGTATCCAGCACTCCCCATCTGCATCTCCTCCCCAGTATCCAGCACTCCCCATCTGCATCCTCTCCCCAGTATCCAGCACTCCCCATCTGCATCTTCTCCCCAGTGTCCAGCACTCTCCATCTGCATCTTCTCCCCAGTATCCAGCACTCCCCATCTGCATCCTCTCCCCAGTATCCAGTACTCCCCATCTGTATCTTCTCCCCAGTATCTAGCACTCCCCATCTGCATCTTCTCCCCAGTACCCTGCACTCCCCGGCTGCATCCTCTCCCCAGTATCCAGTGCTCCCCATCTGCATCCTTTCCCCAGTAACCAGCACTCCCCATCTGCATCTTCTTCCCATTATCCAGCGCTCCCCATCTGCATCTTCTCCCCAGTGTCCAGCGCTCCCCATCTGCATCTTCTCCCCAGTACCCAGCACTCTCCATCTGCATCTTCTCCCCAGTATCCAGCACTCCCCATCTGCATCCTCTTCCCAGTATCCAGCACTCCCCATCTGCATCCTTTCCCCAGTATCCAGTACTCCCCATCTGTATCTTCTCCCCAGTATCCAGCACTCCCCATCTGCATCTTCTCCCCAGTACCCTGCACTCCCCGGCTGCACCCTCTCCCCAGTATCCAGTGCTCCCCATCTGCATCCTTTCCCCAGTAACCAGCACTCCCCATCTGCATCTTCTTCCCAGTATCCAGCGCTCCCCATCTGCATCTTCTCCCCTGTATCCAGCGCTCCCCATCTGCATCTTCTGCCCAGTATCCAGCACTCCCCATCTGCATCTTCTCCCCAGTATCCAGCGGTCTCCATCTGCATCTTCTCCCCAGTATCCAGCACTCCCCATCTGCATCTTCTCCCCAGTATCCAGCACCCCCCATCTGCTTCTTCTCCCCAGTATCCAGCACTCCCCGGCTGCATCCTTTCCCCAGTGTCCAGCACTCCCCATCTGCATCTTCTCCCCAGTGTCCAGCGCTCCCCATCTGCATCTTCTCCCCAGTGTCCAGCGCTCCCCATCTGCATCTTCTCCCCAGTATCCAGCACTCCCCATATGCATCTCCTCCCCAGTATCCAGCACTCCCCATCTGCATCCTCTCCCCAGTATCCAGCACTCCCCATCTGCATCCTTTCCCCAGTATCCAGTACTCCCCATCTGCATCTTCTCCCCAGTATCCAGCACTCCCCATCTGCATCTTCTCCCCAGTATCCAGCACTCCCCATCTGCATCTTCTCCCCAGTATCCAGCACTCCCCATCTGCATCCTTTCCCCAGTATCCAGTACTCCCCATCTACATTTTCTCCCCAGTATCCAGCACTCCCCATCTGCATCTTCTCCCCAGTATCCTGCACTCCCCAACTGCATCCTTTCCCCAGTATCCAGGACTCCCCATCTGCATCTTCTCCCCAGTATCCAGCGCTCCCCATCTGCATCTTCTCCCCAGTATCCTGCACTCCCCATCTGCATCCTTTCCCCAGTATCCAGCACTCCCCATCTGCATCTTCTCTCCAGTATCCAGCGCTCCCCATCTGCATCTTCTCCCCAGTATCCAGCGCTCCCCATCTGCATCCTTTCCCCAGTATCCAGCGCTCCCCATCTGCATCTTCTCTCCAGTATCCAAAGCTCCGCATCTGCATCTTCTCCCCAGTATCCAGCACTCCCCATCTGCATCTCCTCCCCAGTATCCAGCACTCCCCATCTGCATCCTCTCCCCAGTATCCAGCACTCCCCATCTGCATCTTCTCCCCAGTGTCCAGCACTCTCCATCTGCATCTTCTCCCCAGTATCCAGCACTCCCCATCTGCATCCTCTCCCCAGTATCCAGTACTCCCCATCTGTATCTTCTCCCCAGTATCTAGCACTCCCCATCTGCATCTTCTCCCCAGTACCCTGCACTCCCCGGCTGCATCCTCTCCCCAGTATCCAGTGCTCCCCATCTGCATCCTTTCCCCAGTAACCAGCACTCCCCATCTGCATCTTCTTCCCATTATCCAGCGCTCCCCATCTGCATCTTCTCCCCAGTGTCCAGCGCTCCCCATCTGCATCTTCTCCCCAGTACCCAGCACTCTCCATCTGCATCTTCTCCCCAGTATCCAGCACTCCCCATCTGCATCCTCTTCCCAGTATCCAGCACTCCCCATCTGCATCCTTTCCCAAGTATCCAGTACTCCCCATCTGTATCTTCTCCCCAGTATCCAGCACTCCCCATCTGCATCTTCTCCCCAGTACCCTGCACTCCCCGGCTGCACCCTCTCCCCAGTATCCAGTGCTCCCCATCTGCATCCTTTCCCCAGTAACCAGCACTCCCCATCTGCATCTTCTTCCCAGTATCCAGCGCTCCCCATCTGCATCTTCTCCCCTGTATCCAGCGCTCCCCATCTGCATCTTCTGCCCAGTATCCAGCACTCCCCATCTGCATCTTCTCCCCAGTATCCAGCACTCCCCATCTGCATCTTCTCCCCAGTATCCAGCACCCCCCATCTGCTTCTTCTCCCCAGTATCCAGCACTCCCCGGCTGCATCCTTTCCCCAGTGTCCAGCACTCCCCATCTGCATCTTCTCCCCAGTGTCCAGCGCTCCCCATCTGCATCTTCTCCCCAGTGTCCAGCGCTCCCCATCTGCATCTTCTCCCCAGTATCCAGCACTCCCCATCTGCATCTCCTCCCCAGTATCCAGCACTCCCCATCTGCATCCTCTCCCCAGTATCCAGCACTCCCCATCTGCATCCTTTCCCCAGTATCCAGTACTCCCCATCTGCATCTTCTCCCCAGTATCCAGCACTCCCCATCTGCATCTTCTCCCCAGTATCCAGCACTCCCCATCTGCATCTTCTCCCCAGTATCCAGCACTCCCCATCTGCATCCTTTCCCCAGTATCCAGTACTCCCCATCTACATTTTCTCCCCAGTATCCAGCACTCCCCATCTGCATCTTCTCCCCAGTATCCTGCACTCTCCAACTGCATCCTTTCCCCAGTATCCAGCACTCCCCATCTGCATCTTCTCCCCAGTATCCAGCGCTCCCCATCTGCATCTTCTCCCCAGTATCCTGCACTCCCCATCTGCATCCTTTCCCCAGTATCCAGCACTCCCCATCTGCATCTTCTCTCCAGTATCCAGCGCTCCCCATCTGCATCTTCTCCCCAGTATCCAGCGCTCCCCATCTGCATCCTTTCCCCAGTATCCAGCGCTCCCCATCTGCATCTTCTCTCCAGTATCCAAAGCTCCGCATCTGCATCTTCTCCCCAGTATCCAGCGCTCCCCATCTGCATCTTCTCCCCAGTATCCAGCGCTCCCCATCTGCATCTTCTCCCCAGTATCCAGTGCTCCCCATCTGCATCTTCCCCCCAGTATCCAGCACTCCCCGGCTGCATCCTTTCCCCAGTATCCAGCAATCCCCATCTGCATCTTCTCCCCAGGATCCAGCGCTCCCCATCTGCATCTTCTCCCCAGTATCCAGCGCTCCCCATCTGCATCTTCTCCCCAGTATCCAGCGCTCCCCATCTGCTTCTTCTCCCCAGTATCCAGCACTTCCCATCTGCATCTTCTCCCCAGTATCCAGCACTCCCCATCTGCATCTTCTCCCCAGTGTCCAGCGCTCCCCATCTGCATCTTCTCCCCAGTATCCAGCACTCCCCATCTGCATCCTTTCCCCAGTATCCAGCACTCCCCATCTGCATCTTCTCCCCAGTATCCAGCACTCCCCATCTGCATCTTCTCCCCAGTGTCCAGTGCTCCCCATCTGCATCTTCTCCCCAGTGTCCAGCACTCCCCATCTGCATCTTCTCCCCAGTACCCAGCACTCTCCATCTGCATCCTCTCCCCAGTATCCAGCACTCCCTATCTGCATCCTTTCCCCAGTATCCAGTACTCCCCATCTGTATCTTCTCCCCAGTATCCAGCACTCCCCATCTGTATCTTCTCCCCAGTACCCTGCACTCCCTGGCTGCATCCTCTCCCCAGTATGCAGTGCTCCCCTTCTGCATCCTTTTCCCAGTAACCAGCACTCCCCATCTGCATCTTCTTCCCAGTATCCAGCGCTCCTCATCTGCATCTTCTCCCCAGTATCCAGCGCTCCCCATCTGCATCTTCTCCCCAGTATCCAGCACTCCCCATCTGCATCTTCTCCCCAGTATCCAGCGCTCCCCATCTGCATCTTCTCCCCAGTATCCAGCGCTGCCCATCTGCATCTTCTCCCCAGTATCCAGCACTCCCCATCTGCTTCTTCTCCCCAGTATCCAGCACTCCCCGGCTGCATCCTTTCCCCAGTATCCAGCGCTCCCCATCTGCATCTTCTCCCCAGTATCCAGCGCTTCCCATCTGCATCCTTTCCCCAGTATCCTGCACTCCCGGCTGCATCCTTTCCCCCAGTATCCAGCACTCCCCATCTGCATCTTCTCCCCAGTATCCAGCGCTCCCCATCTGCATCTTCTCCCCAGTATCCAGCACTCTCCATCTACATCTTCTCCCCAGTTTCCAGCACTCCCCATCTGCATCTTCTCCCCAGTATCCAGCACTCCCCATCTGCATCTTCTCCCCAGTATCCAGCACTCCCCGACTGCATCTTCTCCCCAGTATCCAGCACTCCCCATCTGCTTATTCTCCCCAGTATCCAGCACTCCCCATCTGCATCTTCTCCCCAGTATCCAGCAATCCCCGGCTGCATCTTCTCCCCAGTATCCAGCACTCCCCATCTGCATCTTCTCCCCAGTATCCAGCACTCCCCATCTGCATCTTCTCCCCAGTATCCAGCACTCCCCGACTTCATTCTTTCCTCAGTATCCAGCACTCCCCGGCTGCATCCTCTCCCCAGTATCCTGCACTCCCCATCTGCATCCTTTCCCCAGTATCCAGCACTCCCCATCTGCATCTCCTCCCCAGTATCCAGCACTCCCCATCTGCTTCTTCTCCCCAGTATCCAGCACTCCCCATCTGCATCTTCTCCCCAGTATACAGCAATCCCCGGCTGCATCTTCTCCCCAGTATACAGCACTCCCCATCTGCATCCTCTCCCCAGTATCCAGCACTCCCCATCTGCATCTTCTCCCCAGTATCCAGCACTCCCCATCTGCATCTCCTCCCCAGTATCCAGCACTCCCCATCTGCATCCTCTCCCCAGTATCCAGCACTCCCCATCTGCATCCTTTCCCCAGTATCCAGCACTCCCCATCTGCATCTTCTCCCCAGTATCCAGCACTCCCCATCTGCATCTCCTCCCCAGTATCCAGCACTCCCCGACTGCATCTTCTCCCCAGTATCCAGCACTCCCCATCTGCTTATTCTCCCCAGTATCCAGCACTCCCCATCTGCATCTTCTCCCCAGTATCCAGCAATCCCCGGCTGCATCTTCTCCCCAGTATCCAGCACTCCCCATCTGCATCTTCTCCCCAGTATCCAGCACTCCCCATCTGCATCTTCTCCCCAGTATCCAGCACTCCCCGACTTCATCCTTTCCTCAGTATCCAGCACTCCCCATCTGCATCTTCTCCCCAGTATCCTGCACTCCCTGGCTGCATCCTCTCCCCAGTATCCAGCACTCCCCATCTGCATCCTTTCCCCAGTATCCAGCACTCCCCATCTGCATCTTCTCCCCAGTAGCCAGCGCTCCCCATCTGCATCTTCTCCCCAGTATCCAGCGCTCCCCATCTGCATTTTCTCCCCAGTATCCTGCACTCCCGGCTGCATCCTTTCCCCCAGTATCCAGCACTCCCCATCTGCATCTTCTCCCCAGTATCCAGCGCTCCCCATCTGCATCTTCTCCCCAGTATCCAGCACTCTCCATCTACATCTTCTCCCCAGTTTCCAGCACTCCCCATCTGCATCTTCTCCCCATTATCCAGCACTCCCCGGCTGCATCCTTTCCCCAGTAACCAGCACTCCCCATCTGCATCTTCTCCCCAGTATCCAGCACTCCCCATCTGCTTCTTCTCCCCAGTATCCAGCACTCCCCATCTGCATCTTCTCCCCAGTATCCAGTACTCCCCATCTGCATCTTCTCCCCAGTATCCAGCACTCCCCATCTGCATCTTCTCCCCAGTATCCAGCACTCCCCGACTGCATCTTCTCCCCAGTATCCAGCACTCCCCATCTGCTTATTCTCCCCAGTATCCAGCACTCCCCAGTTGCATCTTCTCCCCAGTATCCAGCAATCCCCGGCTGCATCTTCTCCCCAGTATCCAGCACTCCCCATCTGCATCTTCTCCCCAGTATCCAGCACTCCCCATCTGCATCTTCTCCCCAGTATCCAGCACTCCCCGGCTTCATCCTTTCCTCAGTATCCAGCACTCCCCGGCTGCATCCTCTCCCCAGTATCCTGCACTCCCCATCTGCATCCTTTCCCCAGTATCCAGCACTCCCCATCTGCATCTTCTACCCAGTATCCAGCACTCCCCATCTGCTTCTTCTCCCAAGTATCCAGCACTCCCCATCTGCATCTTCTCCCCAGTATCCAGCAATCCCCGGCTGCATCTTCTCCCCAGTATCCAGCACTCCCCATCTGCATCCTCTCCCCAGTATACAGCACTCCCCATCTGCATCTTCTCCCCAGTATCCAGCACTCCCCATCTGCTTCTTCTCCCAAGTGTCCAGCGCTCCCCATGTGCATCTTCTCCCCAGTATCCAGCGCTCCCCATCTGCATCTCCTCCCCAGTATCCAGCACTCCCCATCTGCATCCTCTCCCCAGTATCCAGCACTCCCCATCTGCATCCTTTCCCCAGTATCCAGTACTCCCCATCTGCATCTTCTCCCCAGTATCCAGCACTCCCCATCTGCATCTTCTCCCCAGTATCCAGCACTCCCCATCTGCATCCTTTCCCCAGTATCCAGTACTCCCCATCTACATTTTCTCCCCAGTATCCAGCACTCCCCATCTGCATCCTCTCCCCAGTATCCTGCATTCCCCAACTGCATCCTTTCCCCAGTATCCAGCACTCACCATCTGCATCTTCTCCCCAGTATCCAGCGCTCCCCATCTGCATCTTCTCCCCAGTATCCTGCACTCCCCATCTGCATCCTTTCCCCAGTATCCAGCACTCCCCATCTGCATCTTCTCTCCAGTATCCAGCGCTCCCCATCTGCATCTTCTCCCCAGTATCCAGCGCTCCCCATCTGCATCCTTTCCCCAGTATCCTGCACGCCCGGCTGCATCCTTTCCCCCAGTATCCAGCACTCCCCATCTGCATCTTCTCCCCAGTATCCAGCGCTCCCCATCTGCATCTTCTCCCCAGTATCCAGCACTCTCCATCTACATCTTCTCCCCAGTTTCCAGCACTCCCCATCTGCATCTTCTCCCCAGTATCCAGCACTCCCCATCTGCATCTTCTCCCCAGTATCCAGCACTCCCCGACTGCATCTTCTCCCCAGTATCCAGCACTCCCCATCTGCTTATTCTCCCCAGTATCCAGCACTCCCCATCTGCATCTTCTCCCCAGTATCCAGCAATCCCCGGCTGCATCTTCTCCCCAGTATCCAGCACTCCCCATCTGCATCTTCTCCCCAGTATCCAGCACTCCCCATCTGCATCTTCTCCCCAGTATCCAGCACTCCCCGACTTCATCCTTTCCTCAGTATCCAGCACTCCCCGGCTGCATCCTCTCCCCAGTATCCTGCACTCCCCATCTGCATCCTTTCCCCAGTATCCAGCACTCCCCATCTGCATCTTCTCCCCAGTATCCAGCACTCCCCATCTGCTTTTTCTCCCCAGTATCCAGCACTCCCCATCTGCATCTTCTCCCCAGTATCCAGCAATCCCCGGCTGCATCTTCTCCCCAGTATCCAGCACTCCCCATCTGTATCTTCTCCCCAGTATCCAGCACTCCCCATCTGTATCTTCTCCCCAGTACCCTGCACTCCCCGGCTGCATCCTCTCCCCAGTATCCAGTGCTCCCCATCTGCATCCTTTCCCCAGTAACCAGCACTCCCCATCTGCATCTTCTTCCCAGTATCCAGCGCTCCTCAGCTGCATCTTCTCCCCTGTATCCAGCGCTCCCCATCTGCATCTTCTCCCCAGTATCCAGCACTCCCCATCTGCATCTTCTCCCCAGTATCCAGCACTCCCCATCTGCATCCTTTCCCCAGTATCCAGCACTCCCCATCTGCATCCTTTTCCCAGTATCCAGCACTCCCCATGTGCATATTCTCTCCAGTATCCAGCACTCCCCATCTGCATCTTCTCCCCAGTATCCTGCACTCCCCGGCTGCATCTTCTCCCCAGTATCCAGCACTCCCCATCTACATCTTCTCCCCAGTATCCAGCACTCCCCATCTGCTTCTTCTCCCCAGTATCCAGCACTCCCCGGCTGCATCCTTTCCCCAGTATCCAGCACTCCCCATCTGCATCTTCTCCCCAGTGTCCAGCGCTCCCCATCTGCATCTTCTCCCCAGTGTCCAGCGCTCCCCATCTGCATCTTCTCCCCAGTATCCAGCACTCCCCATCTGCATCTCCTCCCCAGTATCCAGCACTCCCCATCTGCATCCTCTCCCCAGTATCCAGCACTCCCCATCTGCATCTTCTCCCCAGTGTCCAGCACTCTCCATCTGCATCTTCTCCCCAGTATCCAGCACTCCCCATCTGCATCCTCTCCCCAGTATCCAGTACTCCCCATCTGTATCTTCTCCCCAGTATCTAGCACTCCCCATCTGCATCTTCTCCCCAGTACCCTGCACTCCCCGGCTGCATCCTCTCCCCAGTATCCAGTGCTCCCCATCTGCATCCTTTCCCCAGTAACCAGCACTCCCCATCTGCATCTTCTTCCCATTATCCAGCGCTCCCCATCTGCATCTTCTCCCCAGTGTCCAGCGCTCCCCATCTGCATCTTCTCCCCAGTACCCAGCACTCTCCATCTGCATCTTCTCCCCAGTATCCAGCACTCCCCATCTGCATCCTCTTCCCAGTATCCAGCACTCCCCATCTGCATCCTTTCCCCAGTATCCAGTACTCCCCATCTGTATCTTCTCCCCAGTATCCAGCACTCCCCATCTGCATCTTCTCCCCAGTACCCTGCACTCCCCGGCTGCACCCTCTCCCCAGTATCCAGTGCTCCCCATCTGCATCCTTTCCCCAGTAACCAGCACTCCCCATCTGCATCTTCTTCCCAGTATCCAGCGCTCCCCATCTGCATCTTCTCCCCTGTATCCAGCGCTCCCCATCTGCATCTTCTGCCCAGTATCCAGCACTCCCCATCTGCATCTTCTCCCCAGTATCCAGCGGTCTCCATCTGCATCTTCTCCCCAGTATCCAGCACTCCCCATCTGCATCTTCTCCCCAGTATTCAGCACCCCCCATCTGCTTCTTCTCCCCAGTATCCAGCACTCCCCGGCTGCATCCTTTCCCCAGTGTCCAGCACTCCCCATCTGCATCTTCTCCCCAGTGTCCAGCGCTCCCCATCTGCATCTTCTCCCCAGTGTCCAGCGCTGCCCATCTGCATCTTCTCCCCAGTATCCAGCACTCCCCATCTGCATCTCCTCCCCAGTATCCAGCACTCCCCATCTGCATCCTCTCCCCAGTATCCAGCACTCCCCATCTGCATCCTTTCCCCAGTATCCAGTACTCCCCATCTGCATCTTCTCCCCAGTATCCAGCACTCCCCATCTGCATCTTCTCCCCAGTATCCAGCACTCCCCATCTGCATCTTCTCCCCAGTATCCAGCACTCCCCATCTGCATCCTTTCCCCAGTATCCAGTACTCCCCATCTACATTTTCTCCCCAGTATCCAGCACTCCCCATCTGCATCTTCTCCCCAGTATCCTGCACTCCCCCAACTGCATCCTTTCCCCAGTATCCAGGACTCCCCATCTGCATCTTCTCCCCAGTATCCACCGCTCCCCATCTGCATCTTCTCCCCAGTATCCTGCACTCCCCATCTGCATCCTTTCCCCAGTATCCAGCACTCCCCATCTGCATCTTCTCTCCAGTATCCAGCGCTCCCCATCTGCATCTTCTCCCCAGTATCCAGCGCTCCCCATCTGCATCCTTTCCCCAGTATCCAGCGCTCCCCATCTGCATCTTCTCTCCAGTATCCAAAGCTCCGCATCTGCATCTTCTCCCCAGTATCCAGCACTCCCCATCTGCATCTCCTCCCCAGTATCCAGCACTCCCCATCTGCATCCTCTCCCCAGTATCCAGCACTCCCCATCTGCATCTTCTCCCCAGTGTCCAGCACTCTCCATCTGCATCTTCTCCCCAGTATCCAGCACTCCCCATCTGCATCCTCTCCCCAGTATCCAGTACTCCCCATCTGTATCTTCTCCCCAGTATCTAGCACTCCCCATCTGCATCTTCTCCCCAGTACCCTGCACTCCCCGGCTGCATCCTCTCCCCAGTATCCAGTGCTCCCCATCTGCATCCTTTCCCCAGTAACCAGCACTCCCCATCTGCATCTTCTTCCCATTATCCAGCGCTCCCCATCTGCATCTTCTCCCCCAGTGTCCAGCGCTCCCCATCTGCATCTTCTCCCCAGTACCCAGCACTCTCCATCTGCATCTTCTCCCCAGTATCCAGCACTCCCCATCTGCATCCTCTTCCCAGTATCCAGCACTCCCCATCTGCATCCTTTCCCAAGTATCCAGTACTCCCCATCTGTATCTTCTCCCCAGTATCCAGCACTCCCCATCTGCATCTTCTCCCCAGTACCCTGCACTCCCCGGCTGCACCCTCTCCCCAGTATCCAGTGCTCCCCATCTGCATCCTTTCCCCAGTAACCAGCACTCCCCATCTGCATCTTCTTCCCAGTATCCAGCGCTCCCCATCTGCATCTTCTCCCCTGTATCCAGCGCTCCCCATCTGCATCTTCTGCCCAGTATCCAGCACTCCCCATCTGCATCTTCTCCCCAGTATCCAGCGGTCTCCATCTGCATCTTCTCCCCAGTATCCAGCGCTCCCCATCTGCATCTTCTCCCCAGTATCCAGCACCCCCCATCTGCTTCTTCTCCCCAGTATCCAGCACTCCCCGGCTGCATCCTTTCCCCAGTGTCCAGCACTCCCCATCTGCATCTTCTCCCCAGTGTCCAGCGCTCCCCATCTGCATCTTCTCCCCAGTGTCCAGCGCTCCCCATCTGCATCTTCTCCCCAGTATCCAGCACTCCCCATCTGCATCTCCTCCCCAGTATCCAGCACTCCCCATCTGCATCCTCTCCCCAGTATCCAGCACTCCCCATCTGCATCCTTTCCCCAGTATCCAGTACTCCCCATCTGCATCTTCTCCCCAGTATCCAGCACTCCCCATCTGCATCTTCTCCCCAGTATCCAGCACTCCCCATCTGCATCTTCTCCCCAGTATCCAGCACTCCCCATCTGCATCCTTTCCCCAGTATCCAGTACTCCCCATCTACATTTTCTCCCCAGTATCCAGCACTCCCCATCTGCATCTTCTCCCCAGTATCCTGCACTCCCCAACTGCATCCTTTCCCCAGTATCCAGCACTCCCCATCTGCATCTTCTCCCCAGTATCCAGCGCTCCCCATCTGCATCTTCTCCCCAGTATCCTGCACTCCCCATCTGCATCCTTTCCCCAGTATCCAGCACTCCCCATCTGCATCTTCTCTCCAGTATCCAGCGCTCCCCATCTGCATCTTCTCCCCAGTATCCAGCGCTCCCCATCTGCATCCTTTCCCCAGTATCCAGCGCTCCCCATCTGCATCTTCTCTCCAGTATCCAAAGCTCCGCATCTGCATCTTCTCCCCAGTATCCAGCGCTCCCCATCTGCATCTTCTCCCCAGTATCCAGCGCTCCCCATCTGCATCTTCTCCCCAGTATCCAGTGCTCCCCATCTGCATCTTCCCCCCAGTATCCAGCACTCCCCGGCTGCATCCTTTCCCCAGTATCCAGCAATCCCCATCTGCATCTTCTCCCCAGGATCCAGCGCTCCCCATCTGCATCTTCTCCCCAGTATCCAGCGCTCCCCATCTGCATCTTCTCCCCAGTATCCAGCGCTCCCCATCTGCTTCTTCTCCCCAGTATCCAGCACTTCCCATCTGCATCTTCTCCCCAGTATCCAGCACTCCCCATCTGCATCTTCTCCCCAGTGTCCAGCGCTCCCCACCTGCATCTTCTCCCCAGTATCCAGCTCTCCCCATCTGCATCTTCTCCCCAGTATCCAGCACTCCCCACATGCATCTTCTCCCCAGTATCCAGCACTCCCCACCTGCATCTTCTCCCCAGTGTCCAGCGCTCCCCATCTGCATCTTCTCCCCAGTATCCAGCACTCCCCATCTGCATCCTTTCCCCAGTATCCAGCACTCCCCATCTGCATCTTCTCCCCAGTATCCAGCACTCCCCATCTGCATCTTCTCCCCAGTGTCCAGTGCTCCCCATCTGCATCTTCTCCCCAGTGTCCAGCACTCCCCATCTGCATCTTCTTCCCAGTACCCAGCACTCTCCATCTGCATCCTCTCCCCAGTATCCAGCACTCCCTATCTGCATCCTTTCCCCAGTATCCAGTACTCCCCATCTGTATCTTCTCCCCAGTATCCAGCACTCCCCATCTGTATCTTCTCCCCAGTACCCTGCACTCCCCGGCTGCATCCTCTCCCCAGTATGCAGTGCTCCCCCTTCTGCATCCTTTTCCCAGTAACCAGCACTCCCCATCTGCATCTTCTTCCCAGTATCCAGCGCTCCTCATCTGCATCTTCTCCCCAGTATCCAGCGCTCCCCATCTGCATCTTCTCCCCAGTATCCAGCACTCCCCATCTGCATCTTCTCCCCAGTATCCAGCGCTCCCCATCTGCATCTTCTCCCCAGTATCCAGCGCTCCCCATCTGCATCTTCTCCCCAGTATCCAGCACTCCCCATCTGCTTCTTCTCCCCAGTATCCAGCACTCCCCGGCTGCATCCTTTCCCCAGTATCCAGCGCTCCCCATCTGCATCTTCTCCCCAGTGTCCAGCGCTTCCCATCTGCATCCTTTCCCCAGTATCCTGCACTCCCGGCTGCATCCTTTCCCCCAGTATCCAGCACTCCCCATCTGCATCTTCTCCCCAGTATCCAGCGCTCCCCATCTGCATCTTCTCCCCAGTATCCAGCACTCTCCATCTACATCTTCTCCCCAGTTTCCAGCACTCCCCCATCTGCATCTTCTCCCAGTATTCAGCACTCCCCATCTGCATCTTCTCCCCAGTATCCAGCACTCCCCGACTGCATCTTCTCCCCAGTATCCAGCACTCCCCATCTGCTTATTCTCCCCAGTATCCAGCACTCCCCATCTGCATCTTCTCCCCAGTATCCAGCAATCCCCGGCTGCATCTTCTCCCCAGTATCCAGCACTCCCCATCTGCATCTTCTCCCCAGTATCCAGCACTCCCCATCTGCATCTTCTCCCCAGTATCCAGCACTCCCCGACTTCATTCTTTCCTCAGTATCCAGCACTCCCCGGCTGCATCCTCTCCCCAGTATCCTGCACTCCCCATCTGCATCCTTTCCCCAGTATCCAGCACTCCCCATCTGCATCTTCTCCCCAGTATCCAGCACTCCCCATCTGCTTCTTCTCCCCAGTATCCAGCACTCCCCATCTGCATCTTCTCCCCAGTATACAGCAATCCCCGGCTGCATCTTCTCCCCAGTATACAGCACTCCCCATCTGCATCCTCTCCCCAGTATCCAGCACTCCCCATCTGCATCTTCTCCCCAGTATCCAGCACTCCCCATCTGCATCTCCTCCCCAGTATCCAGCACTCCCCATCTGCATCCTCTCCCCAGTATCCAGCACTCCCCATCTGCATCCTTTCCCCAGTATCCAGTACTCCCCATCTGCATCTTCTCCCCAGTATCCAGCACTCCCAATATGCATCTTCTCCCCAGTATCCAGCACTCCCTATCTGCATCCTTTCCCCAGTATCCAGTACTCCCCATCTACATTTTCTCCCCAGTATCCAGCACTCCCCATCTGCATCCTCTCCCCAGTATCCTGCCCTCCCCAACTGCATCCTTTCCCCAGTATCCAGCACTCCCCATCTGCATCTTCTCCCCAGTATCCAGCGCTCCCCATCTGCATCTTCTCCCCAGTATCCAGCGCTCCCCATCTGCATCTTCTCCCCAGTATCCAGCACTCCCCATCTGCATCCTTTCCCCAGTATCCAGCACTCCCCATCTGCATCCTTTTCCCAGTATCCAGCACTCCCCATGTGCATATTCTCCCCAGTATCCAGCACTCCCCATCTGCATCTTCTCCCCAGTATCCTGCACTCCCCGGCTGCATCTTCTCCCCAGTATCCAGCACTCCCCATCTACATCTTCTCCCCAGTATCCAGCACTCCCCATCTGCTTCTTCTCCCCAGTATCCAGCACTCCCCGGCTGCATCCTTTCCCCAGTCTCCAGCACTCCCCATCTGCATCTTCTCCCCAGTGTCCAGCGCTCCCCATCTGCATCTTCTCCCCAGTGTCCAGCGCTCCCCATCTGCATCTTCTCCCCAGTATCCAGCACTCCCCATCTGCCTCTCCTCCCCAGTATCCAGCACTCCCCATCTGCCTCCTCTCCCCAGTATCCAGCACTCCCCATCTGCATCTTCTCCCCAGTGTCCAGCACTCTCCATCTGCATCTTCTCCCCAGTATCCAGCACTCCCCATCTGCATCCTCTCCCCAGTATCCAGTACTCCCCATCTGTATCTTCTCCCCAGTATGTAGCACTCCCCATCTGCATCTTCTCCCCAGTACCCTGCACTCCCCGGCTGCATCCTCTCCCCAGTATCCAGTGCTCCCCATCTGCATCCTTTCACCAGTAGCCAGCACTCCCCATCTGCATCTTCTTCCCAGTATCCAGCGCTCCCCATCTGCATCTTTTCCCCAGTGTCCAGCGCTCCCCATCTGCATCTTCTCCCCAGTACCCAGCACTCTCCATCTGCATCTTCTCCCCAGTATCCAGCACTCCCCATCTGCATCCTCTCCCCAGTATCCAGCACTCCCCATCTGCATCCTTTCCCCAGTATCCAGTACTCCCCATCTGTATCTTCTCCCCAGTATCCAGCACTCCCCATCCGCATCTTCTCCCCAGTACCCTGCACTCCGCGGCTGCATCCTCTCCCCAGTATCCAGTGCTCCCCATCTGCATCCTTTCCCCAGTAACCAGCCCTCCCCATCTGCATCTTCTTCCCAGTATCCAGCGCTCCCCATCTGCATCTTCTCCCCTGTATCCAGCGCTCCCCATCTGCATCTTCTGCCCAGTATCCAGCACTCCCCATCTGCATCTTCTCCCCAGTATCCAGCGGTCTCCATCTGCATCTTCTCCCCAGTATCCAGCACTCCCCATCTGCATCTTCTCCCCAGTATCCAGCACCCCCCATCTGCTTCTTCTCCCCAGTATCCAGCACTCCCCCGGCTGCATCCTTTCCCCATGTGTCCAGCACTCCCCATCTGCATCTTCTCCCCAGTGTCCAGCGCTCCCCATCTGCATCTTCTCCCCAGTGTCCAGCGCTCCCCATCTGCATCTTCTCCCCAGTATCCAGCACTCCCCATCTGCATCTCCTCCCCAGTATCCAGCACTCCCGATCTGCATCCTCTCCCCAGTATCCAGCACTCCCCATCTGCATCCTTTCCCCAGTATCCAGTACTCCCCATCTGCATCTTCTCCCCAGTATCCAGCACTCCCCCATCTGCATCTTCTCCCCAGTATCCAGCACTCCCCATCTGCATCTTCTCCCCAGTATCCAGCACTCCCCATCTGCATCCTTTCCCCAGTATCCAGTACTCCCCATCTACATTTTCTCCCCAGTATCCAGCACTCCCCATCTGCATCTTCTCCCCAGTATCCTGCACTCCCCAACTGCATCCTTTCCCCAGTATCCAGCACTCCCCATCTGCATCTTCTCCCCAGTATCCAGCGCTCCCCATCTGCATCTTCTCCCCAGTATCCTGCACTCCCCATCTGCATCCTTTCCCCAGGTATCCAGCACTCCCCATCTGCATCTTCTCTCCAGTATCCAGCGCTCCCCATCTGCATCTTCTCCCCAGTATCCAGCGCTCCCCATCTGCATCCTTTCCCCAGTATCCAGCACTCCCCATCTGCATCTTCTCTCCAGTATCCAAAGCTCCGCATCTGCATCTTCTCCCCAGTATCCAGCGCTCCCCATCTGCTTCTTCTCCCCAGTATCCAGCACTTCCCATCTGCATCTTCTCCCCAGTATCCAGCACTCCCCATCTGCATCTTCTTCCCCAGTGTCCAGCGCTCCCCACCTGCATCTTCTCCCCAGTATCCAGCTCTCCCCATCTGCATCCTTTCCCCAGTATCCAGTACTCCCCATCTGCATCTTCTCCCCAGTATCCAGCACTCCCAATATGCATCTTCTCCCCAGTATCCAGCACTCCCTATCTGCATCCTTTCCCCAGTATCCAGTACTCCCCATCTACATTTTCTCCCCAGTATCCAGCACTCCCCATCTGCATCCTCTCCCCAGTATCCTGCCCTCCCCAACTGCATCCTTTCCCCAGTATCCAGCACTCCCCAATCTGCATCTTCTCCCCAGTATCCAGCGCTCCCCCATCTGCATCTTCTCCCCAGTATCCAGCGCTCCCCATCTGCATCTTCTCCCCAGTATCCAGCACTCCCCATCTGCATCCTTTCCCCAGTATCCAGCACTCCCCATCTGCATCCTTTTTCCCAGTATCCAGCACTCCCCCATGTGCATATTCTCCCCAGTATCCAGCACTCCCCATCTGCATCTTCTCCCCAGTATCCTGCACTCCCCGGCTGCATCTTCTCCCCAGTATCCAGCACTCCCCATCTACATCTTCTCCCCAGTATCCAGCACTCCCCATCTGCTTCTTCTCCCCAGTATCCAGCACTCCCCGGCTGCATCCTTTCCCCAGTCTCCAGCACTCCCCATCTGCATCTTCTCCCCCAGTGTCCAGCGCTCCCCATCTGCATCTTCTCCCCAGTGTCCAGCCGTCCCCATCTGCATCTTCTCCCCAGTATCCAGCACTCCCCATCTGCCTTCTCCCCAGTATCCAGCACTCCCCATCTGCCTCCTCCTCCCCAGTATCCAGCACTCCCTCCCATCTGCATCTTCTCCCCAGTGTCCAGCACTCTCCATCTGCATCTTCTCCCCAGTATCCAGCACTCCCCAT